>JAUCBN010000071.1:1592500-2792500 GCA_035048815.1 Abelmoschus esculentus
TCTGAATTAATTTAAAATTAAATTAAATTTTTAAATATATATTTTTATCAAACATAACTTTAATAAATATATATATTCTAAAATTAAATTTAAATCCTAATTTTTATGTTTGATATGTATTATAAAATTATAAAATTTATGTGTTTAACATGTATTTTTTTAAGTTTTAAAATAAAAATATACGAATGTATGTTACCTAACTCATATATTCTCTTTATTTTCCCTTAAGTTTTGGATTCATACATTTTCATTTTTTTTCTTTAAATCTCGAGTTTAAGATATAATAAGAATTTTTTTTAAACTCTTCCTATTTTCCATAGATAAAAGTGTCTTTCTAAAAACTTGAGTTATAAATTATAATAAAGTTAAACGTGTTATGATGTTCTACTTTTGTTAAAGTTAAAAGTTTGTTCATGTTATGTTTCTCATTGTTTGTAATTGAAAATTGATTAATAAAAAAAATAAATGCACATAGAGTTGAAAAATAATAATATTTATATTAAATAGTATGACATTAAATTCATCGTTACCACGATTACCATTATCATTGACGAACTACCACGATTGTTTCTCCTGATCAACCATCGTTGGTGATCAATGGTAGGTGTATTAATCGGCTTCCTAATATCGAAAAAACCAAAATCGTGAAAATAAAGCCGTCGGTATGTCCACCACAGTTATAAACGATGGTTGGTTGAGAGAAACAATCATGGTGGTCCGACAACGATAATGGTAGTCTCTGGTAAGGTAATAAATGGTGACAATGATGATAATTTAGGGATTTTGGGTTAGCGATTTGAGACTATTTTATAAAAATTTAAAATTATCAATTAAAAAAATAAAATTTTAATTTTAATTAAAAATTAATTAAAAGAAATTAAAATTAAAACTTACACTCACATTTTTATTGGCAAATTATTTTTTTATTAATGGTTAGACACTTAAAATGACCTAAATTAAAAGTTTAAACATCTATTTAGAGCTAAAAATAGTTTAGACACCAAAATTAATCTATAAACATAGTTTGACACCTATTTGAATATAAAACCGAAAAATTATACCCAAGTGTATATATAGATTAGAGTATTAACGTTGGAATCCTAATGTTTATAGGGGTAATATTACAAAAATCAAAACTTATGTGGACTTTTGTCAAATATTAACATCTTCAAGGTTTACATGGCAAAAGAAAAGCAACAAAGTTAAAATTCAAAAGCAACGCAATGATTAGATTTTCCTTGTATTCAAAAAAGCACATGTATGCAAACAAGCTGTTAACCTAGTTCAAGAATTGTTCTTTAAAAAAGTAATTATCAAAAAGGATTCTCTCACAGTTATCAAAAAGCTCATTTTACCAAATCGAGATAAATCTCTTATTGGTATGATAATTTCAAACATCAAAGATAATTTGAAGAATTTTGAGCACATTATATTTCAACATACCACGAGGATTTATAATCAAGCAGCTCACCAATTGGCTTATCATGGTCGAAGTTTTTCTTCATTGACTATTTGGATCGAAGAAGCCTCCACACAAGTAGAGAATATAGCTGTTAAAGATCGTTGGTGGTCCGATCCACCCAAATAGCTACATTGGTTGTGGAAGTCTTATTTCAAGTTGTCATCTGCATAAGTTGTTTTTGAAGGTTTGATGGTTCATTCCTTTCTCTGCAATTCTAAGCATTTTCTTATAAATTCGGTATATCGAATTAGACATGCAGTGGAAGTTTTGGTTTTGCTGGCAATCTTTGTCTACACTCTTCTCCGGTTAGAGACCATCTCCTAAAAGTAGATTGTCGTTTTAATTTATTTTTTTAGTTTTCTTCGTCGTTGACGTTTATGTCTTCTATCTTAACTTTGTTAATTCTTTTGATGATCATTTTTAATAAAAAGCCAGCATTGCCTTTTTTTTATAAAAAAAAGCCAATAAAATAGGTTTTTAGATAAAATTATTAGTCAATAGATGACGAATAAATTAAAATGATATGATAAATTTATATGATAATATATACCGTGATAATAATATCATATAATATATTATCATATAAATAAATATGATGATTTTACATAATATCTCATTCGTTAAAAATATTTTATAAAATATAAATATTTATTTTCTTTTGACATATCATTTTGTTAAATCATTTTAAATCATTTATTGTCAAATGATTAATGATTTTTATTTGTAATTGAGTCATTTTATCTAAAATAAATATTAAAAATTAAATTAATTTAAGAAATATAATAACTATTTAATTGAATATTAGAAATATTTTTAACATCATACTTTTTTTAAAAAAAAATTATATAAAAAAATTATATCATGAGTCATTCCTACCATCAATTAATTAAATGTAACCATTTAATTAATTTTTCTACTTTATTTTTTATTAACTGTGTCTTCATTAATATTTATTATAAATTAAATTTAAAACAAGGGGAAAATTTACTTATTAAAAATATAACATAAAAAAATAATTTAATAAATATATTTGATTGATTGATTTTCAAGATATATAATGAAAATATTCTATAATATAATTTTTCATCTTTGAGAATAATATATAAAAATACAAAATAATCAAATTTGGATGTCGCGAAATCATCATATTTTTAAGTCATATTGCTTAATTCATGAATCTATCACTGAGAAAAGTAATTGGATGGTGAGAGAGACTCGACACACGATGAGTAGTCGGATACGAAAAAGTGTTGGGGATTGGAAATGATTGAAAGATTGGAAAAATTGAACACAAACAATTTATAGTGGTTCAAGATTCGAACAAGCTCGATATCCACTACCTTAGCTCCCACTAATGATTTTCAACCAATTCACTATTGAATTCATCTCCGGAGACAACCGTTATAACCGAATCAATCTTTCTACTCAAAGATTGATTCAAACTCACAAGGTTACAAGTAAAAGAAAAGTTGACAAATATATGTTTCTCTCATAGAAATGTATTGCCCCAATTATAGAAAATACTCCCTAAACTTAGAAATAAAATTACAAAAGAAACAAACAAGAGTTGGGTGTACAAGATATACAATGAAGTGATTTGGAGTTGGATTGAATGCTTGGATATTGCTTTGAGGATCAATAGTTGTTGTTGCTATATTTGAGACTTGTTTTTATACTCTCTCATTGAATTTTAACTGTTTGGGTGATTGAGACCATCAATATAGCCGTTGAAACATCATCTTTTCATCATAAATGCACTTCTGCAACCTGACGTTTCAATACACGAAACCCTGTATCGACACGGTGCTAAAATAGAAAGAGTCGTTATGTACATTTAATATGGACGTATCGATACGCTTAGCTCATGTATCGAAACAGAATAGTTTTTAAAAAGGGGTATATCGAAACGCTTAAAGGGACATATCGATACGTTTTGAATCTGCCAAACTTCGTATTCAAACGTCTTGAGGGACGTATCGAAACGGGTCAACTACCTTTTGAAAATCAACTGACAAGTAACGGTAAAAAATTAAATGCATGAAAAACTTTGGAAAAAATAACTCACTGTACCGAAACACTTATATTGTATACTGAAACGATTTTAATTATAATTATAATTTTAAATGCATGTATCAAAACAACCAAAAATTGTATCGAAACACTTGTATCGATATCATTTCTATTTCGAAACCTAACATCATAGTTTCAAAACGTTTCGATACGCCTGATGAACATTCATTGAAAATAAATATAACGTATCAAAACGTCTAAGAGGCGTATCGAAACGTCTGAGAAAACTTGATGAACATTCATTAAAAATAAGCATATCGTATCAAAACGCCTAAGATGCATATCGAAACGCCTAAGAAAATTTCATATTTTAGGCTTTGAAAAAGACTTAGAAAAAAATGATGAGTTATTATTTTGACTTAAAAAAATAACTTGACTTGTCATTGAGTATGTCCTTAAAATTTTATTTATAAAATAATCATTTTACTTATTTGTTATATCAAAATCAAATATAGTTTTACGATCGTTCTCACATTTGAATCATTATATACAAAAATTACTATTTAGATTGTGCATGTGTTCCACGAGACGAATAAAATGGCTGATAGATTGGTCAAATTATTAAGGAGTGCTACGCTTGAGACTCGTATCTTTTATGAGATTCTTTTATTTGCTAGAGATTTGAATTTTACAAATCGTGAGGAAATTTTAAAAGGTGATCGAGGATGAATCATTTATAGGATTTGTGTTTATTAGTTTTATATGATACATGTATTGTTAATTAACGTATCTTCGTAGATACTCTTTTTCATCAAAAAAAATTTTAATTTTTTTTAACGAGACCTATAAAATATCTCTCGTGTATAATTTTTCATCGATTAAATCATACTCTTTCATCAAAATACAAAATAAAAACCGGTTCGAAAATTCACAAACATGAGTGTGAGAAGTCGTTGAGGAGGAAAAGGGCGAAAAAGAATCCCTCTCCTCATTTTCTATCTTTTTGCTAAAAACTATTTGACAATTGATTTTTCACTCTCCATTTCTTTTTGTTTCTTACGTTTGCTCAGATCTAAACTTTCTCAGCAACAACGGGTGAAAGCGGTTCGGTTAATCGGCGACGAAACTAGTGAAAACCGCCGGTCACGAGCGAATCCGAGTTGAAATGGATGATTTTCCAGGCTTATTAGCCAAAGATTTTGGGATCAAACCCCAAGGGAAGTCGGCACCGATGGCACCTCCTAAAAACCCTTCTTCAGCTTCCGATTACGGATTCGGATCCGATTTTACCCGACCCTCTTACGGCAATGTCAAACCGTCATCCAATTCAATTTTCGACGACAAGGACCGCGGCGGGGTCCTATTTGACGACGTCTACAGTGGACAGCGTAAATACTCCTCCGAGTCTCGAGCCAAAAGCTCGGAAACGTTGTCGTTTGATTATGACTCATTTTTCAATGACACGAAGCCGCCGGTTTTTGACAAGCCTGTTTACGATGACGATCTTTTCGATGGATTGCCTGGGATCAAGAGCTCTTCTGTCAAATCGGCTGCTAAGTTTGACGACGTTTTCGCGGTCTCGGGTTCTCCGCGTAAGCATAAGTCGATGAATAGCTCACCTTTTGATGATCTGCTGGGGAATCTGGGAAGAAAAGAGACTGAGGTGAAGGCGAGTAGCGAGAGAGTGAAAGCAGAAAAGGACGCACCTTTGTTTGACGATTTTCTTGCCGGTTTTGGTCAGAGTAGCTCTGCAGCTTCTGCAAGGTATCTTCTGGTTCATAAGGTTTTGAGTTAAATAAATGGATATGATTGAACTTGCTTAGTTCGGACACTTCAATTTAGGTATTCGTGCTGACTTTTGATTTTAAATAGTATTGGCAATTTATTATATTTTTGCATAAGTGCTTAAATTTTCAATCTAGAGTAAGGTTCTGAGACGCTGTGGTTTTGGCATATAGCAATAACATGCAGTTGAGGCAAACTATTCAATGTGATGAGCATATTTAAATGCATATCTTTGTAGTTAAGATTAGATATTGATTGTTGTAGGACTTTAATCAAGGTTATTCCTTTACTGGTTTTGTGTGTATTAAATAATGAAATTGTAATTTTTTGTCCAGAAGGTACTTCTGTTAGTTTTTCTGAAAAATAACTAAAGACGATCATGGTAGTTTACTTGCTAAAATTGACTAAGATGACCGTTTTTTTCTAGAATTATTTATCATTAGTTGTTCTTTATTGTTTTGCTTCTCAACTATATAGCGTAGCTTCTTCCAAATATATTTAATTTAATTAAAGCTACAATTTACTCTCTTAGAAAGGAGGTACACTTTACTGGAGATAATCAACTATGTCAACGGTGAACTCAAAACAAATATTGTATGAGGATTTTTCAATTACTTTCTCCCACTAGGGAATATATTCAAATTTGATTCAGTCACATATTTGAGGTTCGTTATCATTTGGAGCTGCAACCACTATAGAAACCTATATTTGCGATCCGGATGGCTTGCCTATGATTTTGTTTTGGGATTTTTAATTATAATACACAGCACATGTATACTGAATTGGATGCATTGATCACATCTCGCCTTCCCTACCTCTAAACATATTTGAGGAATGCTTGTCATCTTCTGTTTAATTTCTGTTTTCGTTAAGGTGGTAAATTTCCTAGATTAAATTCATTTTCTAGGTGTCTTTCTGTTGGTTATCCAATGTTGTGGAGTTAAGATGGCACAATAGGTACTGCCAGAAAAATTTTGAGATTTTCTTACAAGTTTGGAAACCATTTGAATTGATTGTTATCATTCAGTGTTTTAGCTGCCGCCATACATGGCAGAGGTGAATAAACAGAAGAAATAACACTTGGTTTTGTTACAGTCCATCTATGTTTAATTGGAAACTATGCTAGCTTAAATGTGAAGAAATATGTTGTGATATATTTGGACCCTAAGCTCTTTTTAATGAAGCTTGAGATGATGTATCTTTCTTTTCAGTTCAGTATTTGTCCTATGCAGTCTAATTTGTCTCTTTTACAGTTCTTCTTATAATACTTTGCTATACCATGTAAATATTAGCTGAATCGTACTCATCCTATTGGGCAGATCAACCTCAGAGTCTGGCCGGTCACAGAGATCAGCTTCAGATTCAAGCAAGACTGCCTCCAATTTGACGGAGGACCCTTTTGTTGTATTTGAAGCAACCCCAGACCCAGCAGATTCATCCACAGGGTTGTTTACTAACCCGTCTGAAGTAATGAGTGAACTTAATGGATTTGGGAAATCAAGAGTGGAGAGTTCATCTGGTAGTGGGGGAATATTTGATGATATTGATCCTCTTGATGGTCTTGGAAAACCTGTTCCTCCTGTATCAACTGAGATCAATAAGAGAGTGAAGGATAGAAGCCCTTTAAGAACTGCAGGTGGACCCCAACCTCATGCTACTAAAGAGCAAAATGACGAGGATCACGAGAATGGTACAAAGAAGAGGATGCCTTCTATGGACAATTTTCTTGATTCTAGTCAACCCGTGTTTGACATGCCCAGTATGTCAACTGATTTTCATAGCTCTGTTGGTGGAACTAGTAGTCCTCCATACTCAAATGTTGGTTCTAATGAGACTAGTTCCCAGGTACACACAACTTCTAGATCTGAAGAGAACTTTGATGCGTCTGATGACGTGTGGCTCACTGTATCAGAGGTTCCACTCTTTACACAACCTACTAGCGCTCCACCCCCTTCAAGACCCCCGCCTCCAAGACCACCACGAGTTTCAAAGACATCAGCAGGTTCATTTTCTTCCACAAATGCAAAAAAGAAGGTAGATGATTTTTCTTCTTTCCAGAATTCAACTCAGTATTCACAGAGCTCTCAGTCAGCTCATGCTGCATCAAGCAGCTCTAGTACATCTCAAATTGATGAACTTGAAGATTTTGCAATGGGTAAGGCTTGGAATAACGTCAAACAGGCTGAAGCTTTTCCCGGTGATGATTTTGAGACTAATTCTGTTGCTGCTGCATCTGCTGCTGCCATGAAAGAGGCAATGGATAGAGCAGAGGTTAAATTTAGGCATGCCAAAGAAATGAGGGAGAGAGAGAATTTGAAGGCTGCTAGGACTAAAGAAGCTGGTCAAATGAATAAAGACGAGAGAGATACCCAAGATGCTTTGGACAGAGAAGTTAGACAAAAGAAAGAGAGACTGGAGCGTGAGAGGCAACAAAGAGAAAGGGAGGAGGAAGAGAGAGAGAGAATGAGACGTGAAATGGAGAGGGAAAGGGAGGAGAGGGAGAGAGAAGAAAAAAGGCTTGAAAAAGAGAGGGAGCGAGTGAGGGAGATGGAGCGGGAAAGAGAAATAGCCCGACAAGCTGTTGCAAGGGCTACTAGAGAAGCACGTGAAAGAGCAGCTGCTGAGGCTCGTTCCAGAGCTGAAAGGGCTGCTGTTGGAAAGGCAGCTGCTGAAGCTCGAGAGCGTGCGGAAAGGGCTGCAGTGCAGAGAGCGCAAGCTGAAGCTCGTGAAAGAGCAGCTGTTGAGTCAAGAGAAAGAGCTGCTGCAGAAGCAAGAGAAAGGGAAGCAAGAGAGCGGGAGGCACGGGAGAGGACTGCAGCAGCAAAAGCTGAATCTGAAGCGAGGCTTAGAGCAGAAAGAGCTGCAGTGGAGAGGGCTGCTGCTGAGGCTCGTGAAAGAGCAGCTGCTTCTGCGAGGGCAAGTCAGCAATATAATGATAATGATCTTGAATCCTTTTTTAGCATGGGTTCTCGACCAAGCAGTGCACCTAGGCCAAGAGCTAACGCCTCGGTGAGAACTTGAGGCTGTCATACTGTATTCGTTTCCTGTTTTAAGCCGCAGCATCAGCCCGTCTAGTATAATAACCTTAACTGCTGCTCTTGCAGGATCCTGTGTTTGATGGACAAAACAAGGGAGTGCCAGAAGTAGCTAGGAGAACATCGGTTGGATCTTCGTCCAGCATGAAGAAAGCTTCTTCAACTGTAAATATTGTTGATGATCTCAGTTCTATTTTTGGAGGTATTTGCAAATTCAGATATAATGATTTTTATAATTTGTAATTTCATGTTTATTCTTCTCCTTAATTGATAACAATTAAACTACTTTGCTTGCTAAAGCTGCTGCATCTCCTTCTGGTGAGTTCCAAGAGGTTGAAGGGGAAACTGAAGAAAGGCGACGAGCACGATTGGAACGCCAACAAAGAACTCAGGAGCGTGCTGTATGTATTGTCACATTATTTCATTTATCTTCCTCCCATCTCACTATAAATTGCTTGCTAGCATGCTTTACTAATGAGTTCTACATATCCAGGCAAAAGCACTGGCTGAGAAAAATCAACGCGATCTTCAAGTGCAAAGGGAACAAGCAGAGAGACATGTGAGTGAATGCAGTAAATATATATATATTTTCCTCATCTTGTTATTGTTTTTAAGTGTTTTTGCTGTAGTTTATTTTTCATTAGGTCCAATCATAATGGACTTTCTACTCTGGTCCCACCACCCTTTATATCTTACACCTTGCTCAATGGCATTACGTTTTATGTGTTGCAAGTGTGTGTTGGTCTGTGTTTGCTTTTGTTTTTGTTTTGTCTTCACTTTCGGTTGGCATCGAATTTGAATTGTAAAGTTTGATAGTTTACACATTCACTTAAATTTTATAACAACATATAAAGAAACTGGGCGGCTTTGATTTACAGATACAACTTGCATGAGAGAAAAAAAGATAAGCAAGTATTTGATCATAGAATATGATTCTGCTAAGACTTCTAAAAACGGTATTATTGACAAGTTATAACTTGGTCAACATTTTTTTGTAGGCTCCCTATCACTGGTGAGATGAGCTAGGAGTAGCAAATTAATTTCTTATATGAAATCTAAAATTAAATTAACCTTCACATCTGTCCTTGCACTTTTATGTGGAGTTAATTTATATTCTTAAGTAGTTGAATATATAATTGCTCATTTGCTGAAAGAAATACCGCCATTCTTTCTATATGCTGTGTAATAATATAGGTCTGGAATTTATCAAATGTGTGTGGATCAATGAGTTTCTACTTGTGCATGCATACATCTGCAACACATTTTCTTTTAATGATTCTGTCCATTAATGATTTATGGGCTTATTTCAGAGAATTGCTGAAACACTAGATGTTGAGATCAAGAGATGGTCTGCTGGAAAAGAGGGGAATTTGCGTGCTCTGCTATCAACATTGCAATATGTATGCTGTTTCATTACCTACTACTACTGTTCATTTTTTTTTGCTCTCTTGCAGTTTTGATGTGGTAATAACCATATCCTTATGTTTTTAATCTCGCAGTTGATTCTCTTCATCATTTGTTTATTTGAATAGCACAAATTTCATGACAATTACTGTTATTCTAATTCGTGTCCTGAACATGTTCTCCGATGATTAGGTTCTTTGGCCTGAATGTGGATGGCAAGCTGTTTCTTTAACGGATTTGATTACTGCTGCGGCAGTTAAAAAGGCATATAGAAAGGCGACACTTTGCGTCCATCCCGATAAAGTCCAGCAAAAAGGTGCCAATCTTCAGCAGAAATATATTTCAGAGAAGGTGTTTGACCTGCTCAAGGTACTCTACTCTTAGGCTTTGCTTGGTAGGGTGGAAAGATAATTAGAAGTATGGAAGTAAAGGCATAGAAAAATGGAAAGATGGAAAATTTTTATTTTTTCTTTCCCTTGGCATAGAAAATTATTTTTGTTATATGGATAACAGTGCTGCATCATTTCTGTCTCATCTTCTTCCTCCCTGTTCTGTTTGTTTCTCTGTTAACTAGGAAGCGTGGAACAAGTTCAATTCCGAGGAGCTGTTCTGAGCTTTGAATTGTTTTTCCGTTTCTAAAAGTTCCATCTGCCATGGAGTCGAACGCACGGCTGTTTCGGCGGGCTAACTGTTGTCGGCTTCCGTTTGGTAATTTGTAAGCTTCAAGGTATTTAAATGGCATGAAGTGTGAAGAACTCTTTTGTTGATATTGCTGTATATTAATCAGTCGTCTGGCTCATACACAAAGTTGAATTCTTTTGAGTTGTAGATTATCATCTGCCACATATACTCGGAGTTGAGGGATTTTCATTTTTGTGATTTATTCTTTTATTATATATATTTACCCTAAATTTAAAAGTTTATTTTGAATATAAATAACTGAATAAAAATTATATAATTATATATCTCTTAATTATGTCTCGTTTTATATCTCATACAATGGGGTTCTGAACAGACGTAATAGGAGCGATCGCACAGGGTAAAGAGAGGTCTCTAATTTTGATAAACTACATTTATATTAGATGATGTTAATTTCGAAATTCATTGAGAAATTTTGAAAACGCTATTAAGAAAGATGGGTTATAATTGTAAAAACAGACAATTGATTATAGAATTTTATTAATTATTATTATTACTATTACTTTAGTAGAACTAGTGAAGTTTTGAATAGATATAATAGAAACGATCGCAGGACCCCTAGAAAGGATATTTACTTTTGAGTGCTACAATTTTATAATTAGTAGAGATTATGAACAATTACTTTTAAAGATCATATTTTTAATGAATTGTACAGGGCCCTCAAAATCTTTGAACCGTCTTTAATCTCATAAAACTATTAAAAATAATTTTTTATATCCTAAATTATACACTCAAAAAATACATTTTTTTCCTAAGATTCTAAACTCTAACTACAATCCTAATCTTAAAACATAAACTCACTATTTTAAGAGAAATTATATCATGGGTAAGTCCCACCACGTCATCCGTGGGACCAACCACTAAAATTCATCCATATCATCATTTTTTCCATGTAATATATTTTTCAAAGTGAATCTTCATTCATTTTTTTGTTAATTCATTTTAAAAATAATTTTTTTAAAATGAAGATTCACTTTAAAAATATATAACATGAAAAAATAATGATGTGGATAAATTTTAGTGGTTGGTCTCATAGACACGTAATGAAACTTATCTATTATATAATTTCTCCTATTTTAAGAACAAAAGATTCCCCCTAGATAACTATATATTATACCTTCCATTCTCATTTAATCTTTAAATAATATTTATTTTTATAGTTTAATAAATTAGGAATTCATTCATTCATATTTTTCATAAAAATATAGTAAACGTTAATAGTTGATTAGTCAAAACTACTTATTTACTTTTATTTTTTTCTTCCGATTTCGAATTTAAAATGAGAACATCCTTCTCCCTACTAAAGTCTTTCGACCATAAAAGTGTTTTCTTAAAAATTTGAGTTATAATAAAATTAGGCGTCTTATAATATTCTACTCTTATTAAAGTTAAAAAGATATTTAATTAAATAATTATTTTAATTTATATTTTTAAATTAATTTAATTTTTAATAATTTTTAGTTTATAATATATTTTTATAGATAAAAATTATTAATTAATTGATGATGCTTAAGATATCATGATAAATTTATATGATAATATATATTACTATAATAATATCATATAAATAAATATGTTAATTTTATAAAATAATTCATTCGTTAAAAAATATTAACTTAAAATTATTTTAAATTAATTTACCTTTTATTAACTAATAATTTTTATAGCAATTAAATTATTTTAATTTAAAATAAAATATTAAAAATTAACTTAAGTTAAAAAATAAAAATTATTTAATCGAATATTAAAAATATTCTTTAACTTTATACTTATTCAAAAAAAAAAAGCTTATTTGAGAATAATTTGCCAAAAAATAAAAATAAAATAAAAACCGGTTCGGAAATTCACAAACATGAGAGTGGGAAGTCGTTGAGGAGGAGAAAGAATCCCTCGCCCCATTTTTTTGTTCAAATAAAAAAAATTAAAATTATTATTATTTTCCATCTTTTTGCTAAAAACTATTTGCCAATTGATTTTTCACTCTCCATTTGCTCAGATCTAAACTTTCTCAGCAACAAGGGGTGAAAGCGGATCGGTTAATCGGCGACGAAACTAGTGAAAACCGCCGTTGACGAGCGAATCCGTGTTGAAATGGATGATTTTCCAGGCTTATTAGCCAAAGATTTTGGGATCAAGCCCCAAGGGAAGTCGGCACCGATGGCACCTCCTAAAAACCCTTCTTTAGCTTCCGATTACGGATTCGGATCCGATTTTACCCGATCCTCATACGGCAATGCCAAACAGTCATCTAATTCGGTTTTCGACGACAAGGAACGCGACGGGATTCTATTTGACGACGTCTACAGTGGACAGCGTAAATACTCCTCCGAGTCTCGAGCCAAAAGCTCGGAAACGCCGTCGTTTGATTATGACTCATTTTTCAATGACACGAAGCCGCCGGTTTTTGACAAGCCTGTTTACGATGACGATCTTTTCGATGGATTGCCTGGGATCAAGAGCTCTTCTGTCAAATCGGCTGCCAAGTATGACGACGTTTTCACGGTCTCGGGGTCTCCGCGTAAGCATAAGTCGATGAATAGCTCACCTTTTGATGATCTGTTTGGGAGTCTGGGAAGAAAAGAGACGGAGGTGAAGGCGAGTAGCGAGAGAGCGAAAGAAGAAAAAGATGCACCTTTGTTTGACGATTTTCTTGCCGGTTTTGGTCAGAGTAGCTCTGCAGCTTCTGCAAGGTATCTTCTGGTTCATAAGGTTTTGAGTTTGAAATAAATGGATGCGATTGAAGTTGCTTAGTTCGTACACTTCAATTTAGGTACTCATGCTGACTTCGCTGTGGTTTTGGAATCTAGCAATAGCATGTAGTTGAGGCAATACAATTCAATGAGATGAGGATATTTAAATGCATATCTTTGTTGTTAAGATTAGATCTTGATTGCTGTAGGACTTTAATCAAGGTTATTCCTTTACTAGTTTTGTGTGTATTAAATAATGAAATTGTAATTTTTTGTGCAGAACTTTTACATGCGAGGTACTTTTGTTAGTTTTTCTAAAAAATAACTAAAGAAGGTCATGGTAGTTTACTTGCTAAAATTGACTAAGATGACTTGTTTTTTCTTTCTTTCTAGAATTATTTAGAAATCAATTAGTTGTTGTTTATTGTTTTGCTTCTCAACTATATAGCATAGCTTCTTCATAATATATTTAATTTAATTTAGGCGACAATTTACTCTCTTAGAAAGAAGGTACACTTTACTGGAGATAATCAACTCTGTCAACGGTCTGATCTTGCGATGAACTCGAAACAAATATTGTATGTGGATTTTCAATTACTTTCTCCTACTAGGGAAGATATTCAAATTTATTCCAGTCACATATTTGAGGGTCATTATCATTTGGAGCTGCAACCACTATAGAAACCTATATCTATGATCTGGATGGCTTACCTATGATTTTGTATTTTTGTTTTGGGATTTTTAATTACTATACACTGCACATGTATACTTAATTTGATGCATTGATCACATCTCACCTTCCCTACCTCTAAACATATTTGAGGAATGCTTATCATCTTCTGTTTAATTTATGTTTTCTTTAAGGTGGTAAATTTCCTAGATTAAATTCATTTGCTAGGTGTCTTTCTGTTGGTTATCCATTGTTGTGGAGTTAAGATGGCACAATATGTACTGCCAGAAAATTTTGAGATTTTCTTACGAGTTTGGAAACCATTTGAATTGATTGTTATCTTTCAGTGTTTTAGCTGCCGCCATACATGGCAGAGGTGAATAACCAGAAGAAATAACACTTGGTTTTGTTATAGTCCATCTATGTTTAATTGGAAACTATGCTAGCTTAAATGTGAAGAAATATGTTGTGATATATTTGGACCCTAAGCTCTTTTCAATGAAGCTTGAGATTATGTATCTTTCTTTTCAGTTCAGCATCTGTCCTATGCAGTCTAATTTGTCTCTTCTTCAGTTCCTATACTTTGCTATACCATGTAAATATTAGCTGAATCGTGCTCATCCTATGGGCAGATCAACCTCAGAGTCTGGCCGGTCACAGAGATCAGCTTCAGATTCAAGCAAGACTGCCTCCAATTTGATGGAGGACCCTTTTGTTGTATTTGAAGCAACCCCAGACCCAGCAGATTCATCCACAGGGTTGTTTACTGACCCGTCTGAAGTAATGAGTGAACTTAATGGATTTGGGAAATCAAGAGTGGAGAGTTCATCTGGTAGTGGGGGAATATTTGATGATATTGATCCTCTTGATGGTCTTGGAAAACCTGTTCCTCCTGTATCAACTGAGATCAATAAGAGAGTGAAGGATAGAAGCCCTTTAAGAACTGCAGGTGGACCCCAACCTCATGCTACTAAAGAGCAAAATGACGAGGATCACGAGAATGGTACAAAGAAGAGGATGCCTTCTATGGACAATTTTCTTGATTCTAGTCAACCCGTGTTTGACATGCCCAGTATGTCAACTGATTTTCATAGCTCTGTTGGTGGAACTAGTAGTCCTCCATACTCAAATGTTGGTTCTAATGAGACTAGTTCCCAGGTACACACAACTTCTAGATCTGAAGAGAACTTTGATGCGTCTGATGACGTGTGGCTCACTGTATCAGAGGTTCCACTCTTTACACAACCTACTAGCGCTCCACCCCCTTCAAGACCCCCGCCTCCAAGACCACCACGAGTTTCAAAGACATCAGCAGGTTCATTTTCTTCCACAAATGCAAAAAAGAAGGTAGATGATTTTTCTTCTTTCCAGAATTCAACTCAGTATTCACAGAGCTCTCAGTCAGCTCATGCTGCATCAAGCAGCTCTAGTACATCTCAAATTGATGAACTTGAAGATTTTGCAATGGGTAAGGCTTGGAATAACGTCAAACAGGCTGAAGCTTTTCCCGGTGATGATTTTGAGACTAATTCTGTTGCTGCTGCATCTGCTGCTGCCATGAAAGAGGCAATGGATAGAGCAGAGGTTAAATTTAGGCATGCCAAAGAAATGAGGGAGAGAGAGAATTTGAAGGCTGCTAGGACTAAAGAAGCTGGTCAAATGAATAAAGACGAGAGAGATACCCAAGATGCTTTGGACAGAGAAGTTAGACAAAAGAAAGAGAGACTGGAGCGTGAGAGGCAACAAAGAGAAAGGGAGGAGGAAGAGAGAGAGAGAATGAGACGTGAAATGGAGAGGGAAAGGGAGGAGAGGGAGAGAGAAGAAAAAAGGCTTGAAAAAGAGAGGGAGCGAGTGAGGGAGATGGAGCGGGAAAGAGAAATAGCCCGACAAGCTGTTGCAAGGGCTACTAGAGAAGCACGTGAAAGAGCAGCTGCTGAGGCTCGTTCCAGAGCTGAAAGGGCTGCTGTTGGAAAGGCAGCTGCTGAAGCTCGAGAGCGTGCGGAAAGGGCTGCAGTGCAGAGAGCGCAAGCTGAAGCTCGTGAAAGAGCAGCTGTTGAGTCAAGAGAAAGAGCTGCTGCAGAAGCAAGAGAAAGGGAAGCAAGAGAGCGGGAGGCACGGGAGAGGACTGCAGCAGCAAAAGCTGAATCTGAAGCGAGGCTTAGAGCAGAAAGAGCTGCAGTGGAGAGGGCTGCTGCTGAGGCTCGTGAAAGAGCAGCTGCTTCTGCGAGGGCAAGTCAGCAATATAATGATAATGATCTTGAATCCTTTTTTAGCATGGGTTCTCGACCAAGCAGTGCACCTAGGCCAAGAGCTAACGCCTCGGTGAGAACTTGAGGCTGTCATACTGTATTCGTTTCCTGTTTTAAGCCGCAGCATCAGCCCGTCTAGTATAATAACCTTAACTGCTGCTCTTGCAGGATCCTGTGTTTGATGGACAAAACAAGGGAGTGCCAGAAGTAGCTAGGAGAACATCGGTTGGATCTTCGTCCAGCATGAAGAAAGCTTCTTCAACTGTAAATATTGTTGATGATCTCAGTTCTATTTTTGGAGGTATTTGCAAATTCAGATATAATGATTTTTATAATTTGTAATTTCATGTTTATTCTTCTCCTTAATTGATAACAATTAAACTACTTTGCTTGCTAAAGCTGCTGCATCTCCTTCTGGTGAGTTCCAAGAGGTTGAAGGGGAAACTGAAGAAAGGCGACGAGCACGATTAGAACGCCAACAAAGAACTCAGGATCGTGCTGTATGTATTGTCACATTATTTCATTTATCTCCCTGCCCCCACTATAAATTGCTTGCTAGCATACTTTACAATTGAGTTCTACATATCCAGGCAAAAGCACTGGCTGAGAAAAATCAACGAGATCTTCAAGTGCAAATGGAACAGGCAGAGAGATATGTGAGTGGATGTAGTAAATATTTGTTTTTTTTTAATAATTTTTTTCATCTTTTTAATTTTGTAAGTGTGTTTTTGCTGTAATTTATTTTTAATAGGTCAAATCATAATGGACTTTCTACTCTGGTCCCACCACCTTTTATATCATGCACCTTGCACAATGGCATTACATTTTGTGTTGCAAGTGTGTGTATGTCTGTGGTCGCTTTTTTTTTTGTCATACTTTTTGTTGGCATCAAATTTGAATTGTAAAGTTTGGTAGTTTACATATTCACTTTAATTTCATAGCAACATGTAAAGAAATAGAGTGGCTTTGATTTACAGATAAAACTTGCATGAGAAAAAAAGATAACCAAGTACTTGATCATAGAATATGATTCTGCTAAGACTTCTAAAAATGGTATTATGAACAAGTTAAAACTTGGTCAACATTTTTTGTAGCCCCATTATCACTGGTGAGATGAGTTAGGAGTGGCAAATTAATTTCTTATATGAATCTAAAATTAAATTAACCTTCACATCTGGCCTTGCACTTCTATGTGGAGTTAATGAGGAGAAGTCTAAGTTAACGAGGAGTGCTAGAGTTTTTATTTAATATTTAATTAGAGTTTATTCCTAATTAGTAGTTTAGATTTATTAGAAGTCTTATTTACATTAGGAATAAATATTATTTAAATTAGAGATAAAGTATAATTTTAGTTATATTAAAACTCTATTTCAGCCTATTTAAAGGCTTATTCTGTAATCATTTGATATTGAACAATAATAAGAAAATACAGAGAAACACATTGTTCTCTCTGGAAAATATCTTTGTTCATCCTATTCAAATAATAAATCCCTAACCACTGATCACAATTGAATATATAATTGCACATTTGCTGAAAGAATTACCGTCATGCTTTCTATATGCTGTGTAATAATACATGTCTGGAATTTATCAAATGTGTGTAGATTAGTGAGTTTCTACTTGTGCATGCATACATCTGCAACACATTTGCTTTTAATAATTCTGTCCAATAATTATGTATGGGCTTATTTCAGAGAATTGCTGAAACACTAGATGTTGAGATCAAGAGATGGTCTGCTGGAAAAGAGGGGAATTTGCGTGCTCTGCTATCAACATTGCAATACGTATGCTGTTCCATTACTTACTACTACTGTTCATTTTTTTTGCTCTCTTGCAGTTTTGTTGCGGTAACAACCATACCCTTATGTTTTCCTTTTTTGCTGCGAGTCATCCTCACTTCTCTTTTTATTGACTCTTTTCAATCATCTGATATACTTGACATGTTTTGTACATGCAATAAGTGACGTTAAGGGCAAACTGTAAGATAGTTGTTGGAGAAACTAAATGATTTCAAACATAAGAATCACCCTGTGATTGAACTCTGTCCTTTTTCTGATAAACTCCTTTTTAAGTTGCCAAACTTCCTATGCACATTTGCGGTGCTGATATGTTCAAATGTATACTAGAACATGTGATGCTGATTTTAAGTATAACTCAAATCAGGAAGGAGAATGAACTGAATTCTATCCTCTGCAAAATTATATCTTGTTCTGCTGACCTTTTAGATAAATTTTTGTATCCTAGAAATTGGATAAACATCTTGTTCAACCTTTCTATTATCATGCATTTTGTGATCTATTTTTAGCTAATAATGTTGACTGTATAGGCCATAGTAGACTTAGTAGTATTTATAAAAGCAATATAGAATAGATCCCAGTGTCCATCTTTAAATCTTTCTTATCTACTATGTTCTGCTAGCATTTGTTTCATAATTTAGCATTAAAACTGCTAGAATATACAAATTTTTATTTTAGTATACTAATTCTGTTTCCAACACTTGACGCTTGAGAGTGAGCATTATTATGTCTGTATGTACTTATTTATGCAGTCATTCTTCTGAAATTTCAACTTTTGCTCCCAGCTGTTGGAATTGTTTCATTTTTTGTAACTAATACTGCTGTCATTATGATCAAATTGGATGACATATTATTTTATTTTTAATCTCACAGTTGATTCTTTTCATCGTCTGTTTATTTGAATAGCACAAATTTCATGACAACTAATGTTATACTAATTTGTTTCCTGAACATGTTTTCCGATGATTAGGTTCTTTGGCCTGAATGTGGATGGCAACCTGTTTCTTTGACGGATTTGATTACAGCTGCAGCAGTTAAAAAGGCATATAGAAAGGCAACACTTTGTGTCCATCCTGATAAAGTCCAGCAAAAAGGTGCCAATCTTCAGCAGAAATATATTTCAGAGAAGGTGTTTGACCTGCTCAAGGTACTCTACTCTTAGGCTTTGCTTGGTAGGGTGGAAAGAAAATTAGAAGGATGGAAGTAAAGGCATAGAGAAGTGGAAAGATGGAATTTTTTTTTTTTTCTTTCCCTTGGTGTGCTTATTACTAGACCCACAATTTACTGATTGCCATTTTATTTGTTATGTTTCTGTTAGATGGATAACAGTGCTGCATTTATTTCCGTCTTATCTTCTTCCTCACTGTTCTGTTTGTTTCTCCCTTAAATAGGAAGCGTGGAACAAGTTCAATTCCGAGGAGCTGTTCTGAGCTTCGAATTGTTGTTTTTTCGTTTCTAAAAGTTCCATCATTTTGGCAGACTATGCCATGGAGTCCAATGCATGGCTGTTTGACTGTTGTCGGCTTCAGTTTGGTAATTTGTAAGCTTTAAAGTATTTAAACGGCATTGAAGGGTGAAGAGCTCTTTTGTTCAGATTGCTGTACATTAATTACTCGTCTGGCCTCATACAGAAAGTTGAATTCTATAGATTATCATCTGCCCCATATACTCGGAGACGAGGAATTTTCATTTTTGTAATTAATTCTTTTACAATATATATTTCCCCTTTTTTTTCTTCTTTGGCAAAATGACTATTGAGTGATATCGATATTGTCCTATTCATGGTGTGTAATGTGTCTGATTGTTGAGATCCCAGGGGCTCCCAAGGTACAATCCAAACACCAAACCACTGAGTTGGGCAACATTGTTGTTAATATTTCACCAACACTTGTATTTACCTTATACTCGTTTAGAACCTCAAAATGATATCGAACTACAAATGGTGTGTGTTGGAGGTGTACAGATTGGGATTATTGATCTCATTTTGAGGGATTATCAACTTGTGGGGTGTGCTGATCGAGTTGTAATGTTCTTTACTTGCTGCCGAATCAGAATCCTTATCTTTCTCTAATCCTTACCTTTCTGTTTTAGTTGATTTCTTTATGATAGGGCAATTGGCACCGTGGCAGTTGGCTTGCTGCCTTCGGTTTCATGTCACCTGCTTCACGAGGAATGCTGCTGACAGGGATGATTATTCTTTATCTTTTCTTGGGTACTGTTGTTGTGTATGCTGCTGTACGACTCTGGAGAACTCTCAAGGGCACTTCGGAAGTATGGAGGTCCGTTTCCTGGTCAGTCACATGCTTCTTTCCTGGATTTGTCTTTGTTATCCTCACAGTATTAAATTTTATTCTGTGGGGCAGAAAAAAGTATTGGTGCAATCCCCATTTCTCTGTATTTCATACTCTTGTCTCTCTGGTTCTGCATTTCTGTGCCTCTCCCACTCTTGGGAGGATTCTTAGGGACCAGAGCTGAACCTGTTCAATATCCTGTACGAACCAACCAGATCCTTAGGGAGGTTCCTGCACACAAATATTCATCTTGGCTTCTCGTTCTAGGTGCCTGGACCCTTCCATTGGGAACCCTGTTCATTGAACTCTTCTTCATCCTTTCTAGCATCTGGCTTGGCAGGATCTATTATGTGATTGGCTTCTTGCTTATAGTTCTACTACTGGTCATTGTTTGCGCCGAAGTGTCCATGTTCCTTACCTACATGCATCTCTGTGTTGAGGACTGGAGATGGTGGTGGAAGGCTTTCTTTGCTTCGGGTTCTGTCGCACTCTGTGTTCCTATACTCCAATTACTTGGTCTTCAACCTACAGAGTTTGAGTGGCCCTGTGTCTGCTATTCTTTATCTCGGCTACTCGATGACCATGGCAATTGCAATCATGTTGTCTACAGGCATCTTTGTCTTCTTCACATCATTTTATTTTATCCATCACAGCAGTAATATGAGGCTAAGAACATCGCTGAGAAGCAGACATTTCCTATTCTTATAATTTATTAAGGAAAACATATATTATTCATTTTACATTAATGTTTACAGACATGAAAAGTTAGACATTACTAGGATTTTAGTCTATGAAACTTGTAACTGAACGTGGGTACTGTCGCATTCAAAAAAGGCTCTTGTTGGATCCTCGTCATGGGGTCCGTCCATGATGCTAGCAACTGCAGGCGAAGTTTTCTGATACGATGGACATCTAGAATAGGTGGATGAAGTTAGGGTTTAAAAGTAGTCTTCTTTTAATAATGTTGTGTTTTCATTTTAAATTAGTGGGTTTAGGATTTAAGGTTAGAGTTTAGAGAATTAGATGTAGGGTGTAGAGTTTATTAATAGGAGATATAAAATATTAGAGTTAGGATTTAAATTTTTTTTAATTTTTTAATAGGAGATATAAAAAGAGACATCATTAAGAGATAGGATATTTTTACTCCTACTTACCACCTACTGTGAGTATTATTTTTTTTTAAAATCTATACTTGTTCAAATGGGTATATTTTCAAATTTACCACCCACCATCTAATCGGATGCCTACTAGGAGAGAAATTATATTATGGGTAAGCCCTATCACGTGTTTATAGGACCAACCACTAAAAATCACTTATATCATCAATTTTTTCATGTTATATATTTTTTTCAAGTAAATCTTTACTTGAAAAAACTGCTTTTAAAATGAATTGACAATAAATACGAGTGAAGATTCACTTAAGAAAAATGACATGGAAGAAAATGATGAGATATATGATTTTCAGTGGTTGGTCGATGACGTAGTAAAATTTACCCATGATATAATTTTTCCTAGGTGTTAATTATCCGAAATCTAGGGTACTAGATTCTTCATCTTGTGTTTCGGTTTGTTTTAATCAGATACTCGCTGTTTATAAACCAAAAATCTGCGCAACGGGTGCTCATTTATTTTTTTAAATTATTTTATTTTATTAAAAAAACTCGTAACAATTAGGTGTTTAAACAAGCTAGTTAGTTGTATTCGTTTTTAATATAAATTCAAATTATATAATTCAGAATAAAAAATGATATAGATACTGAGAATAATTAAATTCCATTATAAAAACAATTCTAAAAGTATCAAATACAAACAACTTTAAAATATAAATCTTCTATTTGTATTATGAACGGCTTTGGGTATTATATATGTAATTGGACATAGTTTACGTAAATGGATTGTTTTTTTTTTATGTATTTATTATATATTATTTAATATTCATCTTTTCATAAACATAATTTCATACAAAATCTATTAAATATATATTCAATATATATATATATATATTAAATATTTAAATAATATATATAGATATAAAATATAGATATAAAAAATTGAGATTTAAAATAAAATAAATAAAATTTCCGAATTTAAATTGGAAGTTTTTTTCTTCTAAAGTTCTAATACATATTAGATATTAGTTAGATATTTGAATTCTTTTTATTTATAAAATTAATTTAAACGAAATCGAAATGAAGTAAAAACGAAAGGAATATTACTTGTTTTGGATTCGTATACTATATTACTATATAATAATAGTATATAATAAGTATAAATATATTATTTTTGAATTTATTTATTTATTATTTACATTTAAAAGATTATAATGAGCAAAATTCGGGTATGTGCAGCGAGAATTACAGATTATAATGTTTCGAGAGCCAAAGATCGGTTTGATACGAGATTTTTAAGGGTTAAATTTAAGAGTTTAAGGTTAAATTATTTTTAATTAAAATTATAATAGATTAAAATAATGTATAAAAATATCAAATTTATTATTTTTAAATTAAAATTAAATTATTTAAATATATAAATATTAAAAACTAAATATATTATTGTATAAAATATTTTAATTGTTGGTTACTCTTTGAACGACTATTAACGATTTTACTGCCTAATTAGAATAAAATTAAAAATATCCTCTGCAATCAAGTGTTGACTGATCTTTAATTGTGTTAAATTCGAATAAAATATTATCTTATGATAATAGAATATTTAAATTATATCGAAGATTTTTCTGGTACAATGTACCAAGCAATTAAAGATGACTTTAACTTAGAAATAAGTGTTTAAATTATACAATTTTTTTGAAATAGATACTTAATGTTTTTTTGACTGAAATAAGTGCTTAAACTATACATTTTTTCCCTGAAATAGATACCTAATGTTTATTTTGGTTGAAATAGGTGCCTGAAGTTTTATTTCATTAATATTCTATGGTAACACGGTTAAAAAAATTATTTAACTTATAAATAGGTGTTTAAACTATATTTTTTTTAAGATAAATGTCTAATATTTTTTTAACTTAAATAAATACTTAAAGTTTTATTTTGTTGGTTGAAAATTTTATTTACATTACACACCTTAAAATCTTTAGATTTTGCAAACAAATCATTTTTTTACTCTTTTGGGATATCAATTTCAGCATGGTACTGAAATAAGTGCCTAAATTTTCGTTCTTCAAACCCCTGTTTTGCGAGAAATTATATCATGGGTAAGTCCCACCACGTGTCCATATGATCAACCAATAAAAATCATCCATGTCATCTTTTTTCTATGTCATATATTTTTCAAAGTGAATCTTCACTCATATTTAGCGTTAATTCATTTTAAAAATAGTTTTTTCAAGTGAAGATTCACTTTAAAAATATATGACATGGAAAAAAGATGACATGGATGATATTTATTGGTTGATCCCATGGATGACGTAATAGGACTTACCCAAGATATAATTTATCCTGTTTTGCATTGTTTTAATCTGTATTCTCCTCTGTTTTTTCAGAGAAGTTTCTTCATGATTCTAGGGAGCTAGGTGGCAAATACCCCATGTTTGTTTACACCTAAAATTTTAACTATTTAATTAAATTAAAAAATATTAGACACTTATATCAGAAAAATAAATAGTTTGAATACTTATTTAAAAGTTAGATAATTTTAAATGGTATTATTTTAAAACACTAATAAGATAAAATTTTATGTATCTATTTCAGTTAAAAAATACATTAAAAACATATTTCAAAAAATAAAAAAATTAAATACTTATTTCAGTAGAAAAAAATATTATACACATATTTCAAAAAAATTGTATAAGTTAAACATCTATTTTCGAGTTAAATCATTAAGGAAGTTACTGTTGTCATATTCTTAGCCATAATCAGGAATGTATTATTTATTAAAGTGGTGAAAAAAATCAATCAATTAGGTACTTTTTTAAAAAAATTGAATAATTTATGTTTTATTTAAATCTAAAAATAAACTTAGAGTTTAGGATTGGGATTTAAGAAATTAAAAATTATGTATATCTTTCGAGTTTATAATTTATTTATTTTTAATGTGTTGATGTTCAAAAAGGATCATATTTCTCTTGCTGTTGATATCAAAGTGAGCTAGAAGCAAATATATTTATCGAAGTCAAGTTATTTGACTTTGACTCGATCCAAGTTACTTAGTTGGTAGAAGTTAGAATAGTTTTTCCTGTTTTTGAATTTCGAGACATTTCAAAGTTATCAAGGCCCAGTTTCTATCGACAAGGTAAAGACCGTTTTTTAACGAACATGAACAAAATTTTATGTCCGTTTATATTCATGTTCGTTTATTTGTACGGATAAAATTAAATAAACGAATAAGAATACACCTTTATTAAATAGACAAGGTAAAGACCGTTGCTTGTCCGTCTACGCCTCCCAATACCATCAAGTTTTCGAAATTTTTTTCTCGTTGAAAAACCGAATATAATCTCTTTATTAAATCTGTCTCTATCTACGTATTTATATATACAAACTCAACCCGACATGGATGAAACCATGAATCTGAAAGACTGAAACTAAACAATGAAGACGACGACGACTAGTAAATCAACTGTATATTGCCTGTTTCTTCTGGTCTCAATACTTTCCTCAATGGCGAGTTCAGGGTTTCTGTTAGCTGAAGCAACAATTACCAACTTCTCAGCTATCCAAGGTTTGCTTTGCTTTGCTATTTCTTGCAGGGATTTAAAAATCGTTTTCGGTCGCGTCGTTTTTATTATGGTTCGGACGTAACGTTGCTATCGCGGTTATTGCAGGAGTCGTGATTGTGAAATTTTTTTAAAATTCGCACAACTTATTATAAAAGTTTTTTGAAATAACGGTATAATAACGATAATAACGGATCGTTATTGTTGTTATTGACCGTTATCCGTTAAATAACGACCGTTATTGATCATTATTGATGTAAATTTAAATATTACTGTTATTTTTAGAAATAATAATTTTGGATAAATGTATTACCGTTAAATAACGGTTGTTATAACAGTAATGGATCGTTTTTTTAATCTCTGATATCTTGTTCTCTATTTGTAATTCCTTCTTATTTTTTCATCTTTAAATACCCAATCACAGAAAATCTAGTCCGTTTAAGTTTGGCACGTCGGAGTCTGCGGAAAGGAGACCCTCCGAGAACTAATAATATCCCGGCACCGGCACCAACCAAGAGGAATAATCAAGTCTGATCAAAACCAAACCCTACTCCAGGAGAGATTATATCATAGACCCGGCCTATTACGTCAGTTGTGGTCCCTAACTAATGAAAATCATCCATTCCGTCACTAATCAATCATGTAATTAATATAATTTTCAGAAATTATATTTTTAAAATGACATGTAAATTATGAGTGAAGATTCATTAGTTGGAAAAAATAAGTTAGCAATTAGTGATGAAGTGGGTGGTTATTATTGGATGGGTCCACGGTTAACATAATAGACCGGACCTATGATATAATTTCTCCTACTCCAACCATGTTATGCAATTAATTTATTCCATCAATATTAATTATTATCATGTCAGTGAGATTTTCGGATGTTATAATCATATTTACAATTGTATCATATCAATCAAAACTGTAATGTAATAATAAAAGATATATTTTTGATCTTAATTAATATTAGATCTCGAGTTTAATTCGAATAACTCTCTTCTCTTTTTTTTTTTTTAAAAAAACAAATTATGCATTCGTAATCTGCATGCCGAAAGGAATAAATCGTTTTGTTTTAATTCATAGATATTTTAAATATGTTTTCACTAGGGTTAGTATTATTAGATTTAATTGAATTAACCGATTGAAGCAATTTTAACGGTTAATTTAATTGGTTAATTTTATGTAAATTTGATTATTGGTTAATTTTTGTTAAAAAAATTGATTATCAGTTAATTTGGTTTAAAAATAGTTAATAATTGAATTAATCAAAATTATTTTATATTAAATATAATTTTTAAAAATTATAAAACAATTATTAAATTTTTTGATATATTATAAAAATATCATTTAGTTTTACTAAATTAATATAAAGCGAAAGTATAGTGATTAAAATGATTTACTTTGTAATTTCCTCAAAATTTTATAACAAATTTCAGTTAAATAAAAAATCGATTAAATTAATTGAAATAATTTTGATTCGGTTAATTCAGTTATAACTAATTCGGTTTGATTAACAATAAAAATTTTAAAAATTTTAATTAATTTAATTCAACCATCAACCGAATTAACTTAATACACGTAATTTTCAATGTAGGATGGTTTTTAAAATGAAATAAATGTATTAGAATTGTTCAAATAAGGCGATCCTATATTTTGTGCTGCCTCTATTTCAAGGAAGCAGCAAGGCAAACTTATCAATATCTCCTTAGAAAAAAAAATAATACTTGGATTCATACCACATTTCTTTACAAAATCTAATATTTTATAAAATAAAAAAATATTTATATTTATTTTTATATCCACCTACATACCCCCAAACATTTGATACCAAAATAATAATGAACAAGAAATAAAAATATAATCAACAACTTCCACGGTGAACACTGAGTTTTTAAATTCTTTGCCATTGAAAAATAGGTGTATCCAGGGACGGAGTTAGGATTTGGAGTTGAGGGAAGCAAAACATAAATATTTAAAAGTAAAGGGCAAATTCATAAAAAGATAAATTTTAAAAGAATTTAAATAGGGGAAAAAAAATAAAAAAATTCTTCGAGGTGGAGGCAATTACCCCACCAACTATAACGTGGCTTCGTCCCTGTATGTATGTATGTATGTATATATATATATATACATATATATATATATATAACTCAGTCTGGTATGGGTGAAACCATGAATGTGAAACTAAATAATGAAGATGAAGAAGGTGAACTACATAAATAATTACCGAACTTTATGGTGTTTTTATTTTTTTCATCAAACTTGTAATATAATTATTGAAGTTTACTCAAATAATGAATTACATTTTAATTTTCGTTTCTCGTTTCAGACAATCCGCTTTCCAAGTCCTTTCCTGTAGTTTGTTTAAGTTCTTAACGTGGGAATCTGGTCAAGAAAAAAAATGTTATGACTTTGACTCTGTCCAAAGTCAAGTGGTTTGTAGTTTTTGATTGGTAGAAATTTCATAGGAAGCAGCAAATGAACGTCGTAGGTGGTATGGTCCGTCTGCTACCCTGGTCCCTGCGCAACTAGCCTGACTGCCATCAAGTTTACGTTTATGTCTCAATCTATGCATTTGTATACAAAAACTCGCCCGGCATTGATGAAACCATGAATCTGAAAGACTGAAACTAAAAAATGAAGACGAAGAAGAATAGTAAAGCAACTGTGTATTGGCTGCTGCTTCTGGCCTCTATACTTTTATCGATGGCGAGTTCGGGCTCTCTGTTAGCTGAAGCAAGAATTACCAACTTCTCAGCTATCCAAGGTTTGCTATTTCATTTTCTCTATTTGTAATTCCTCCTTATTATTGAAGTGTATAGTTCAGGCCAACAGTGGTGACTGCAATATGTTCATTGTTCTTTAAATCTCCAATGACAGCAAATCTAGTCCATTGCACGTAGGAGTCTGCGGGTAGAAGACCCTCCGGTCTTGAAGGATAGCCCGAGGATGGCTCCCGAAAAACATCATTGGTGACGACTTTAGAGTCTTGTATTTTTAATTGAAGCTTTCACCTTTTGTCAATATTTTAAATATTGATCCCACAAAGATTGATTTATCTACCCGACATACAATTCCTGCACTTAGAAAATGAAAGAATAAAAATAATTGTTGACGAATGATAGAAGTAAAAGAAGAAAAACTAAATAATTAACAGAAATCACGATAGAAGAAGGCTAGGTCGATTGTTTTGTAGAGGAGAATCCAATTGTAAAGTTTTATCCACTTATTAATACATGGGGTTGAACTGTCGCCGCGCGGCGGGTCGCTCGAAGGGTCGCCTTAGCTGCCTCGGTGGGGTTATGCCTTGTCGACAACTCAATTTTTCATAACTCGCCAGAGCATCCTTAAGTGTTTCTTCCTTATGCCTAATTTAAAGAACTATTGTAGGCCACATCTTGATAATACCTCCTGGCGTGAATCAAGGATGAACAACAACCGATAATATGCTTTTTCTTAGTCACTAAAATCCCTTCCGATTAGTCAATGCCCATGAACAATGATCATATTCTCTCGTTTCGTGAGCCTAACTATCCCTAGTCTAGACAAATAGATTTTTCCTCGTAAACTTATCTTTCGAGCTCGTATACAAAAAAGCGTGAGAATCAAGAGAGAATAAACTATGAAAAATGGGATTGCATTAATAAGTATCAAATAAATTACAACTTTCTTCCCTACTCCATAATTAACCTAAACCTTGAGAAATATTTAGAGCATGATGTGCTTGTCGGCGGCAAAGGATTTAATTTATGGAGAATCGACTTACTTCTCTAAACCTAAGAGCTTGCTTCATATAGACCAAACGTAGGTTAAAATCTCCATAAACATTAGGAGTTCTAAAAGGAATAGAATATGTATATGAATTACAACTTTTTATTCTATTTTCTAATTTTATTTCTTTTAGATTCTTGACTTTCCTTGACTTCGACCATGGCTTGACTGTCTTTCCTCGCTTTTGTCTCTTTTCTGGAATTAACACTTTATTCTCTATTTATCGAATATCACTTGTCGTCTTTATTCTACTGTTGTGACAATTAATGTGCTGCCAAGGTGAGTGCTTATCTACAATCCAGCTTCAGCTTCCAGCATCCATCGATATTATCTAGCATTACCTGTTAGTTTATTTTCTGTCCAAGAAAGAAAATAATTAACTGTACTTGTTTTATACTGAATAATATATAAAAGAATAAATTAAGTGCTTGGATGCTGGAATATAAAAATATGTAGAATTATCCTTTATTGTTAATAAATATGTTTATTACTAACAATAATTAAAAAATATATAAAAATAGGACTTTTATACACTTATCGATCATTATTAAGTCTGAGTCTGATCAAACCTAGATCCTCCAGCAGGGAACCCTCCCGTGCTCGCAGGATAATAGTAGTGTACAATGTTATGCAATTAATATTATCATGTCAGTACATGTTATAACCATATTAAAGATGTTTCCACTGTATGATAATTTTTTAAATGAAGCAAATATGTTTTTTTTAGGAAATGAAGCAAATATATTACTAGAATTATACAAATAAGGGGTGTTTCATAAGGTAGGTTCCTCGGAGGATTGTTCCACTAGGAATCCTTTGATTACTGTCACCAACTCCCTATCCCACTCGTAATGAAATACCCGTCTGTTGAGACCATAAAAAACTCTCAAAAAGGGGGAGGGGGTGTTCAGCTGCAGCAACCGTCTGCCGGAGACATCTGAGGAACAACAGTCCTAAAGCCTAAAAGCAAAATGACCAATCCGGTTCTTACTGTATTCATCAAAAAAATTATGAATGATGCTTTAACACGTAAATGAACATCCATAATCTAACAGGATTTCTGTTTCTGCCAATAATTATTGTTTTAGTCGAATATTACAGCAACGGCCTCGAAGAATGGTATAACACACATTGAAGGCCAAGCCAAAAGCAAATAAGATGTAGCAATCAAAGGACCTAGATCCAGGGTTTATAACTTAAAGCTAGCTCAAGCTATTTTCTTACCAACCTTTATAGTTTAGGCTGCCTTCACTACTATAGGACTTGTAACATAGTGTATATGATCCAACCATTTCAGCTGCCCATATACATATTCCTTAACTGCATCAGCTTTATTAACTTTCAGGGTAACTTTGAAATTTGAATGTCTTCTTTTCACCAACCATTATGAACTTCAGTTTCTTGGGCTTAACGTAAACAGATATCCCGATTGGTTTCCGCACTTGAGCTCTGTAAGTGCCTGGGGATCCTACGTTTTTAACAGTCCTAGTCACTGTAATGGATCGGACAAGTTTAAGGATAGTGATTGAAGGGTAGTTGAAGTTGGCAAGATTGATTGGTCCGTGGCACTTGTAGGGTTTCTCAGAGAACATTGATATTAGTGTTTCGTTGTACCCCAATGTGCATAGAAAGTTTAGGTAATCCGTGGTGGTTAAGTCGTAAACAAGTCCCGGATCAATAGCATGGTTTGGTTGTACATGTCCTGCTCCATAGCTAAATGGTCCGGCTTTGATGTATGATGCATTTAGAATCGGCTCATGCGAGTTACCCAACGTGGTTGCTGCGATATTGGGGAAATAGGTTAGGGATTATTGTGCAATCATAATCTGAATGAAATTTCAAGAACTCAAAACCAAACGGTTTATTGTTTTAGAACAGGTTCCTTACCACTGGTCATAATAGCTGATTTGATTGCAGCAGGACTCCAATTGGGATGAAGGGATTTAAGAAGTCCAACAATGCCTGAAACATGAGGACATGACATCGAAGTGCCTGATACAGAGTTGAACTTAACTCGACGCTTGTCGAAATCTTCCTTTGTTGGCCCTTCTGCTTCTGTATAGGCAGCTATTACACTCACTCCTGGTGCAGTGATATCAGGCTGAATATAGAATTCAAAGTACAGAGTATCAGATACAATTTAGCAGAAGAATTGGAAGGGAAAAAAGAAAATTAACTGTAGCTCCTAGTAGCATGTACCTTGAGGATCTCAGGTGTGATGGTATTGGGTCCCTTTGATGAAAATGCAGCCATGAAGGGGGCTGGCTTTGTGCCAATTTGGGTGATTATGGGTGTAATACGAGCCATGGGACGCCTGTTCATACATAGCCCATGAATTCATAATGCTATTGTTATATAAGCTCACTGAATGCCTCATAAAGTAATACATTTAACGATTCTGATACTTTGTTGAATTAATGTAAGCGAAAACAGCAAGACCATCGGTGTAGTTGATATGTGAAGCCGGGAGGAGATGAGCATCGGCAATAATTTCATTCCCTGTGAGAATGTTGTTAGCAAGAATCATGCCAACAGCACCAGCCTGAGCTTCTTGCTGACCCTTGTCCACTCTTGCATTCTGCCCTCGAAAACAAACCAAGATCTTTCCTGTCACCTTTTTAGGATCAATGGCACCAGCCTGACATAATATTCTGCATAATGTATGCAAATCAGCATGTAAATGTACGGAACACATTGACGGGCAAAGATTCATATACTGCAGACTAAAGTGTGTTAAAACAGTTGGTATAGCTGAAACCAAGGTTCTACCCTTATGCGTTTTCAATCGATGCATTCGCCAACTTAGCATCTGCTGCACTAATAAGTGGGAAGAATTTCTTGCCGGGCAAAACTTTAGCTGATAAACTTTGTCTTTTCAGAAAGGAAATAAGTATTGATAAGTTCTAAGCATTTTATGAACCAACAATCTTAAGCTGTAGTTTACTTTCTCTCTGTTTTTTAGTTTAATCCTGTATTCTGTTGGATAATTATGTTGCTACTCATTGTTCTATTAGTTTCTGATCTACAATTTGACTTACGTTCGACAATATTATCATCCTCGAAATTCCATTTGATTTTTTGTAATTAGACTTGAAAGGAGGGGAATGTAACCTTGAAGCGGATATTGTTGCTGAGGACAACAATACTAGAAAACTCCCTATCCATGGTGCTGGCTCCAACCGTGATCTCCCATGGTGCAATGTTGGAGACAGTGCCATCAGCAGGCCGTCCAGAATTTCCAGCTGATCAGACCACAACAATTCCATGCTTGATAGCATGAAAAGAACCGATCGCAACACTTTCATTGAAAAAGGTCGTGGGTTCTCCTCCCAGCGACACAGACAGCAAATCGGCACCATCATGAATGGCCACATCAAAAGCTGCCAATATATCTGCATCAAAGCATGCATTTCACAAAACTGGTGGCCAGCACACCTTGTATGCTGCTACTCTGGCTCTAGGCGATCCACCTTTCGCAGTTCCTTTACCAAAGCCGAAAACACTTGCCTTGGACACCATGTTACCCCCAGCAATCGATGAGGTATGCGTTCCATGACCTTCTTTATCGCGTGGCGTCTCGAATGACGAGCTGAGTTTGCCAACAATAGCAGCATAACATTTGTTGAAGTACCTTGCTACAATCAGCTTCCTTTTAAACATAAATCCAGCAATTTAGGCAGTAACATGGTTTAGAAATACAAGCAAAAACATACTTCCATTAACGAACAAACTTAAATTTTAATTTAGATGCTGACACAAACCAAAACTACCACCGAGAAAAGGCACAATAGCTCTTTTCCAGGATTAAAAAGACACCATAATAAGACAGTAGCAAACAAAATTGTATGCCCCCAAGTACACCACATACGACTACATCAACAAACACGAAAATTGTCTTCATCTTTGTCTCATTTCACACCAATGGAAAGAAAAAAAAGAAGAGGTTGAGCATTTGAATCAAACTGCTTACCCTTTTAGCAGCAAATGCAGACGTCTGTACAAGAGATAAAACAATGAAGGTAACCAAGCAAAGGGTAGCATTTGAAAGTCTCATTCTGCATTGGCTGCTGCTTGTACTGTATCAACTCTGCTTCTTTATATAATAAGGAATGGTGGAATGGAACAGGAAGTTTGGGGCTAATGTTATATCAGTTTTTAATCATATTGTATGCTTAATTCTGACTTTATACAGCAAATAAATAGCTATTTTATTGGGATTTTTTTGTTGAATAAATATAAGAATTTGAAATAGAATACAATTGTCTAAGTATATACAGATGAAAATAATTAAATTATTAGATTTTATAGATGATAACAGTGGCTGGATGTGACATAATTGGCCATCATGAAATGACGAAAATGAAAAATAACTTTGTTTTGAGAGTGGTGATGGGTTGCCGTGAAGGTTGGGTGGCCTTGTGCTTGGGGCTCCGAGTATGAGTCAGTTAGGTGTGTTGGGGCCACTTCAACACTGGTATCTTTGGACGATAGACTTTTGTCTTTCGTAGGTAGCATCGGCTGAAATTCAGGGTATAACGACCGAGTCGAGTCTAAGTTTAATTAGATTCGGATTTGATTCAAAAATAGTGTTAGTAGACTTATCTCATGTCTGAGGTTTGACGAGTTCAAAATTTTAAGTTCGGGTTTGGCTCAGAAATAATATTATTAGGTTCAGCTCTACTTAAAATAAACAATTTTGCTATAATTTTTTTTTATAAAAGATAGAATCTCGTTAAAAACAATTTTCATAACTAACACTGAAATGAAATTTAATATCGAGAAAGAAAAAAAAAAATCTCAATTTATTTTAGTTAATTTAGTTTTAATAATTTTTCCTATTTTATTTTATTTTTACTAAAGAGATTACTTTCAATATATATATAATATAATTATTTTGAGCCTATGCACGAGCTTTTCGAGCTGAGTTTGGATAGACTCAGTTCGGCTCGGCTCATTAAAGTCTTAAACCGAACTTAAATCCGAGTCGAACTCATTTAAATTATACTATAACCGAGCTTTGACTGAGCCGAACCCGAATAACTTACAAGTCGATCATACTCGTTAACCGAATGATTTTGGTTCCGAGGATATCATTAACTATTACGATTGTAATCCGAATTGAATTTTGTAATGAGAGGTGTTTGTTTCCATTTAATTTTTTTTATTTATAATATCGAAATTTTAATATTTAATCATGTTTAAAGTACTTCTTAATAGACCAAAATAATTATTACTCAAGCATCTTAATATCTGAATTGAATGAATTATAAGTTTATTGAGTATCTTACTTCTTTTTTTATTTAAAATCAATTCAAACTAATATATTTATAATTTAAATTAGGGATTTAAAAAACGGTCTGCTACTGTTATAACATCCATTATTTAATGTTAACGTCGCCGTCCGAAATCGTTATTAGCAAAAATAGTGGTGAAATTTAAATTTACACCGATAACATACCGTTATTTCTGTTATTTTATCGTTATTTCAAAAACTCTCATAATAAATTGTGCGATTTTTAAAAAAATTCACGATCGTGAGTCCCACAACAATCGCGATAGCAACTATTATGTCCGTAACCGCAATAAGGGCGACGCAACTAAAAACGCTTTTTAAATCTCTAATTTAAACCAAGAAATATGATATGGTGGTTGCTCACTTCATCCCTTAATCATGAGGTTAAGAGTTCGATTTATACCAATAAAAACAAAATATATTTTATAATTAACCGTATATCTCTCAATGAGAGTACCCGTAATAAAAAGATTAATCATTTGATATATGTACGACAACATTATCGAAATGTATAATATTTTTAATTATATATAAAATTACAATTCGATTGTTTGATAATATTTTAAATCTCATATTTTATAATATTTTGATTATAACTTAAACTATTAGTTGTTATTGATATCAAACAAAAAAAATATATTTTATAATATTATAATTATATATTTTTAGTTATTCTATCGATTACTCCATACTCCTAATAATTCTTTCTTTTAATTTTTTAAATTAGTTATAGTAGTTACTATGGTATCTATTTTATAATAATTCTTTCTTTTTAGTTTTAGCATGAAAGAGAGTACGATTAGAAGATAAAGGATTTTCTACTCCTGTTCGAGTATTGTTACAAGTTCACTTTCTATCGAACTAAACACCCAGACAAAAGAAACTTCGTTCAAGTCGTATCTTCGTAATCGAATCTCTTGACCTTTTTAATGGGGTATATGCGCCATATCAAATAATTAAAAAAATCAAACTCCAACTAATAATTTAACGGAAAAGATAATATTTATTTTAAGAAGTTTAAATTCAAAATTTTATATTTACAAAGTATATATATTTTATCAAATAATTAAAAAAATGTAAACAAATATCACATTCTTAATATTTTAATTTCGATCAAATCAATTATATAACGAACCATACTTTAATACAGAATCCATATAAATAAAAAATTCATTCTCGTTATTACCACAGCTCCACACTCTAACCTTGGTTTAAAAAATTATATTATTTGGTGGAAATTAAGGTCCAAAAGGACTGTCAAATAATCCGTCAAACCACCCATGCAGGCGAGGCTGTCAAATTGTCTCATGCTATGACCTTGCCACCCTGCCCTCCTGTCTATACCTTCGTTCTTGCATGTATGGAAGAAGAAAACAAAGTAATCTTAGAAATTTGACACTCAAGTACAGGGGTCTGTTTCCCTTGTAATTAAAACAAAACTCCAAGTGTCTGCCGACCAATTTGCTGTCTTCTCCTCTATGCATTCCCTCCCTGTACTCCTTTTCTCTTTCCTTAACCAAACTCAGGTTTTAAATATCACACACAGACATATATATATATATACATGCAGTTATGGTTTGATAGATATAGAGAACAGTGAACATGGTTGATGAGCTTAAATTTCTTCAAAACATGTCTCTACACCAGTTCTGGTGTGCTGTCTGTTAGAACTGTAAGTCATTGCTTGTACAGGTTTTTCTTTTCATACACACACAAAATATTCCGACACTCTTTGATCATGTACTGATAATCCTGTCACAATTTTCCGACACTCTTTGATTGCTTGTACAGATTTGATTCCGACAGTAAAGGGAGAAGGAAGGTAAGGTGTTGATTCCGCCTGGCTCCCTGAATGCCAACTGTGGATGGTGTTGATAAGTGTTGGCCCTTCCTAGTTGGCATCAGAGGAGTCAGGCAGGTCTATATTACCTACATACTATTTGGTTAAAATGTTCATTATGAGACAGATTGCAGGGAATTGTTTGTAGCTTCGATGTCCCGGTTACCGACCTTCCATCGTCGACTATGAAGTTCATACCAGCAAGAAACTTGTAACCGAAGTAACCAGATCGAGACGGTTAGGAAAATTACCTTTCGGTTAAGATACAATGGTGTAATTCCCTTTAAAAAAACGGGACAACAATGAACATAGACTAAATATAGCTAATTGGTTTTGAGGAAATTTTCCTCGTCCCCTAGTTTCGGACACCTTCTTGTGCTTACAACCTTTGGATGGAGATTTCCACTCCATGGAGAGACAAAGTTCCCTGTCTGTTCTTTCATTCTGTCTCTTTCCTAGGAAACAAACCAGCATGCTCACGGATCTCTCTTCTGCAATTTCGTTTTGGTACCACTTGTTATTTTCTATCCCATCTGTCATAAGCTAAGATCTCAGCTCCCTTTGATCCCCTGAGACTTTCCGAATTCCGACACAAGGTAACATTGTTCGATATGGTTATATATAACATATATGTACATTCCTTGGAAAGATTTTTATGATAAGATGAGACCAGATGCAGTGGAATTGAATCATTAGAGGCTTTTGCATGAAAAATCAATACAAATTTGCATACACAAATGGCATTTCATTTCCCATTGAGAGCTCAATCAGTTGGAGGCTCATCGTATTATGCAGAAAGAGTAACCGAAGAACCGCACCCTAACCCGAATAATAAAAACGCTCAGACCACCGTCACGTTGGTGTACCAGACGAATTTCGCAGGCTACTGTCGGAACGTTAAGATTCTATGGTGCAAGAATGTCATGAACCATTCTCTATGCATCATGGTGAACAGTACGGAAGGGAGTTTCCAGTACTCGTGCAAGATCGATCTTAAGCCTTGGCATTTCTGGAGCAAGAAAGGGTATAAAACCTTTGACGTTGAAGGGAGCCAAGTGGACGTTTACTGGGATCTTAGTTCGGCTAAATTCACCTGCGGTCCCGAGCCGGTTTCGGATTATTACGTCGCGCTAGTTGCTGATGAGGAGGTGATTTTGTTATTAGGGGATTACAAGAAAAAAGCATACAAACGAACCAAATCGAGACCGGCTTTGGTTGAACCTCTCCTGATTTACAAGAAAGAAAACGTGTTCGCCAAGAAAAGCTTCGCGACCCGAGCTAGATTCGATGGAAAAAGCAAAGAACACGACATTGTTGTTGAGAGTTCAATAACTGGAATGAAAGACCCTGAAATGTGGATTAGCATGGATGGTGTAGTTTTGATCCACGTCAAGAATTTGCATTGGAAATTCAGAGGGAACCAGACCGTTTTGGTCGATAAGCAACCGGTACAAGTCATGTGGGATGTCCATGACTGGTTGTTTAGCAGCCTCGGAACCGGTCACGGAGTGTTCATATTCAAGCCGGTGACGGTGGAAGCAGAGAGTGACAAAGAAGGAAGTAGCCACGGAGGAGGAGGAGACAGCGACAACGCAAGCAAGTATTATTCGACATTAGGTGTCGACACCACATCGGAATTCAGCCTGTTTCTTTATGCCTGGAAGATTGAGTGAAAGTATTGAAAGCTTCTTCTTCTTCTTCTTTAATTGCAGTTTCCATTTTACAGGTAATTTTCATGCATGTATAATGTTGAAGTATTGTAAACTATATACTCACTCAAGATGAAAGTTATAGCCTTGCTGCTTTGATCTATTCAGGAGTAGGCCACATGATTTTAGAAGCAATAATATTATATCTTTTGTTCATATAATAGCATTTCTCTTATATGCTTTATCTTTGTGAAAAATTAGGGGACTAACTGAGTCCAGCAATTAAAAAGCAGTTTGAGTTTGATCGGTTAACGTTTGATTTAAGTTTAAGTTTAATTCGAGATTTTAAAAAGTTTAATCGTAAAAAATTTAACTCGATTTAATAAGTTTATGAACAATTCGTTGATGTATTTTATAATTTTTTATGATTTTTTTGGTGTTACCTTAAAATAATTATGTTATGAGAAATTTGAATGATAGTTGAAACCTTTAAAAAATTTCAGTGACTTACTAAGTAATTTACACATAAAATGTTTAGGTTCAATTTTCTAAATCTTTATGTATTTATCGAGTTTAACGAGTAACGAATTAAGATAAACATAAATCAAATAATTTATGAGTTGCGTTGAACATTACTCAACTCGCTCGATAAGCACCCTTAATGAAAATACGCTTGTAACAAAGTGATTTTCTTAACAAAGTTATATTAAGGAGAAAGTCAGAATTTAAGATTTGAGGGACAAAGCATAAATGTTTAAAAGCGAGGAAACAAATTTATAAATAAACAAAACTAAAAAAATTCTCCAGGGATTGGGATGATTGCTCCTCGGTACCACATTTGGTTTCGTCCTTGATTTTAATAGCTAATAAAGGGTATAAGCAAAACTATTTGAAAATTTAAGGATGAAATTGAATAGAAATAAATGTAGCAGGGTAACAAAACAATTTCCTCTTTTTATTGTATTGTATTCTTCTCCAAGAAAATCCTCTTAAAAAGGAATGCCAGTTTATCACCATCGGGTATCGAGTGCCTTTACTGTTTTCATGGATCTAGAGGAAAATCTGGAATCACTCTCACTCAAAAACAGAGAAGAAACCCTAAAGGTAGCTTCGAATGTGATCTTCATTTACCACGACGAGGATGGGTTCGGAAATGCCATCGCCCGAGCACTGAACCCTACTCCCCAGCCTTATAGTAAAGTGTGAGTCCACTCTCTCTTTGGTTGATTTTATTTGAAAGCCCTGATTCAAAATTTTGTATTTTTCAATGTTTATATGTTTTCAGCTCCGAGGTATTGAACTTGGAATTAGGGGATGTAAATCTGAATGGCGTTGTTACTCAGTTGAGAGATAGAGACAATTTGAAGGTACTGTTTCCTTCCTTTAGCTATTATTATCGAGACCCATTTATTTAAATTTCAGTTTTTGTTATTGGTGAATGTGGTTTTGTGGATTTGCTTGGAAATGAGGAAGCTTTAGAGGTACTCCATTTTTTTAGAGTGTCTGGTTCCTGGTAAAATAAGAGGACTGCCTGATTTGATATTGTTATTTGGTAATCTAAAAGGGTAAAAGCTCATTAGGAAGGGAGATTGATGGAACCCTCTTTCACTAGTGAACATGAGATTTTCGAGTTGAATCAAGTCTAACATTTGGATATTCCTTTGTGGCTAATTTAGTAAATGTTTTCCCTCTGGATTGATGAGTTCTTAGTTGCCGGTCAATTTAAATTCCTAAGTTATGATCTTATGTTATTAGGGGAATTTGCTCCGATTGGGTTTTGAAACCACAACCTAGGGGAGAGTATCGACCGATAGTTTTAATCACTTGCTCTAGAGATTGTTAACTAAGGATGAACAGGAGACATAGAGTTGATGGCGATCTTAGCGGCATCATTTTTTAAGTCTTCTTTGTGTTGGTTTTGTCATTTGTGTATCAGTCCGTATTAGTGGCTAAGCAATCATCTTTTAGAAAGGAAAAAAAAAACAATCTTGAAGGCATTTGCCTTCAAGTATATGGGTGTATCAATCCACTGAATTACTAACATCTAGGGTTTATGAGCAATAACTATAAGTCTATAATGATGGCTTTAATACTGTGTTTGGTATGAGGGGAGTGGAAGGGAAACTACCTTCTTTGCACCCTTCCATTAGTTTAGGAGGAGAGAAATAAGAGGGAGGGAAATGAGAGCATTTGTATTTTGTACTCATTCAACATAAATTAGCAATTTTAATCGAAACTGTACCAAAAACACTAAAAGAAACTTTTTTTTTCTTCTCCTACATTTTCCTTCCTACCAAACATAGTGTGTGAAGTGCATAGTTATGTATTTTTATCTTTAATTTTTCTTGCTGCCAGGCAACTATGGTAATGATAGACCATTTGGAGCCATCACTACTACCTCAAGCTATATATTCAATTCTGACAAAAATTGAGGATGCAGAGCACATATCATCTACTGTACCCACTATTGTAGCCCCTTTTCTTGTACCGGCATCAAAGCTTAAGTTGGAAGGTAGATTGTTGGCAGCAAATAGCGGCAAGCTTCCTCTCTATGGTATCCAAGTAGGCCCTGAGACTGATGTAAGTCGAGCCATTGCTTCCAAAACCCAGAATCCACCTCCATCTTTGCAGATTCATTATGAGCCTCTAGCCTGCTTTCTTCACCTGGTCCGTGCTGCAAACTTGCCAACTTCCATTATAGTTGGGCAAAAAAGTCAAAGCCCATTTAATGAAGCTTTAAATGAGGATCTACAGGTATTCATTCTTTTGCCAATTTAAAGCTAATGTAGTTATCGGACTGGCTTGCTTGAATAGAATAAGCTAGAAACAATGATCGAAAGCAAGATTCCTATGGGTCCATACTATGCATCACCTTAATTGGTTTCATTTTTTTCCTCCTGCATGCTAGGGGGTGACGAATATTGAATTATATTTAATCTAGTTCTGGGAAATGGCATTTCAGACCTTCTGTGAGATAGGAGAGCTTGCGGCAAGTGCCACTGGGACATACTTCCAGAGAGAAGAAACTAAAACTAATTGGATTCCAACAGCAAAGGAGGCAGCAAGTGGTGGTGGTGGAGAGCCATGGCGCGCATTCTATGGTTAAATGTTTTAGGTTAGGAAGCAGAAACTGAGGTTTAACATGTGAGTGGGTGCATATTGTAGTAAAAACTAGGGCCCTTGTTTGTCGGATATATCATAGTCAGCACTCAGCAGGGCTTAAAATAATTGAAAGATGATCTTTTATGTTCCATATTTGTCGGATATATCATATAATATGGGATTTTAGTGCCTGAAAGGTGATCTAACATGTTTCTTGAATGATTGTCTGACTGACCCCATCTATTATTTCTTCCATCTTCCAGGTTATTTGGATGTTTCTTTCTTAGCCTTTGTACACTTAAAAATTCAAATTATTTATATTGGACATTGTTTTTGGCAATAAAGTTTAATTAAGAGAAGAGATTACAGCAAGAAAAAGTACACTGATAAAAAGTAGTGGTCTATAAACCCAAGTTCAGTTCAAAGAGATTCCCTAAGCATACAAAAGATACAGGGAGCTGCTGATTGAGTTACCAAATTTACTGCAAGATAAACAGAGAACCGAGTTGTTCTGACACTACTGAATTGGCTAATGATCAACCAAAGAAGAGAACTTGCTGTAAATTTTCTAAGCCATGATATCTAGGTATGTTTACTTAGTTCCAGTTGTTAATATATTAGAAATTATATTTTACTTGACTGAAGCATAACTGGTCTCTTTTTTCATCACTTGTGAAAAAAGAAGAAGACTTGCAGAACGGGAAACGACCACCAGAATGTTGTTGTCACCAACCATGGATTCAGCTGTCTCAGGTTCCCTTCTATGTTAGAAATTTGCACTGATTTTGACTTCACTTTGTTGCTTGTGTGAGCATTTTTCTTCATAAATTGTTCTGAAAAAGCGATGACTTGCCGTGACATCTTTAGTAAATGGTAGATTAGATTTCATTTTGTTTTAAAGTTTGTGGTTGTTTAAAGGACTTTGAAGTGAAACACACTCTATAAACACTTAAAAACCTCCCTCTATTAAATGCAGCGTAATGAAGGAATCCTATCAGCTTTTTAATCTTCATTCTCATTGTTGCCGATCGAACGAACAGTTTGGACGATGTATTTGTTTCCCTGGGAAAAAAGAAGAAAGGTTCACAAGTGTGGACAATTTAATCTAGTTGTTGAAGTGTTTGCATCGTTGTTTGTAAGCACATTAGGAGCAGATGTGCTTCTGGTGTGGACCATTGTTGGATGTTGGATGGGGTTGTGCAGAGAAAATGGAAATGTTTTGTACACTGGTTTCTTGCCAAATTCTATTTTGTCGGCACGATACAAAGCATTGGTATCAGAGCAAAATTTGAATACATAGGTTATTTAATTTTATATATATATATATACATTTACATAATAAAATTTATTTATTTTATTAAGTAAATCTTTATTAATATTTATTATAAATTAAATTTAAAAATAATTTTTATCAAGTGAAAATTCATTTGATAAAAAATATAAAATAAAAAATTAATTAAATATATATTTGATTGGTTGGTCTCATGAATATCATAACGATAATGACTTATGATATAATTTCTTTATATTAATAAATAACTTTATCAAAACTCAAATACAAAATATCTAAAATAATTACGAACATTTATCAATATATTAGAATCGAGCCAAGGGTCTAAATTAAGAAAAATACTAATATAACCAAACAAACACAAACCAGAAAGACGTTGTTAAATTTAATTCTACAAAATAAAAGAAAAAATTTAATAATAACAAAATAAAAAATCCATTATTTTTATTTTAATAAAAAAATAAAAAAATTCCCTTACCAACAATTTCTTTAGTAGTTCCTTACCAACCAACAGTGAAGTGATGATAGGATAATATATTAAAACAAATTAATATTTAAAATCAAAATCTTCACTAAACCTCAACCTCAGCCTTCAACTTGAAGTTCAAGCGGCAGATTAAATATTTTTCTCTTTTTCAAAAGAATATTAAATTCTGAAATATATATAAGTTTGGTTGTTGTGCTTAGTATTAAAGGATATCTTTGGCTTCACTGTTTAAGGTTGTTGTCTGGTCTAATTGGATTTGAAGTACTTGTCTCATCCATAAGAAAAAAAAAATTGTTTATTTTAAACTATATATTTTATTAGTGAAATTAATAAAATAGTATATGTATAGATATATTTAAAATTGGTAGCGTAAACTAAATTTTTTTATAAGTATTTTAGTTTTAAGCGGGGACCAAACTACTAAAAGGTGGGGAGGGTAATCTCACTTATCCTCGAAGAATTTTTTTTTTCACTTTTGTCCTTTTATTTAAAAATTTAAAAATTTGTTTTTTTATGAATTTGCCCCCTACTTTTAAACATTTATGTTTTGCCCCCTTCAACCCTAAATCCTAGCTCCGTCCCTGGTTTTAAAGATTATAAAACTAATTTAAAGTATAGAGTTTAGGAGTTTAAGTATAAATGTTTAAATTCACAGATGGTGATTAAAATTTAAGGTTTATAGTTAAAATTTAAAACCTAAATGCTCGTCATATTACTATAAATCTAAACTCTAACCTCTAAAATCTAAATTCTAACTCTAAACCCTAATTTTTAAACTTACCCCTAAATTTTAAATACATACACCTAAACCTATAAACCGTACCCTTAAATTAAATCCCTAAATCTGAATTTTTTTTATAAAACAAATTTCTAATAAAAATAGTTTATTAAATAAAGGTTTAAGGATATATGAATCTTTAAATTAGATTTTATGATACTTGTTATTGAATATTTATTTTTTAGTACTTATTATTAGGGGTTTATATTTTATATTCACTCTTAGGCTATTAAAATCTTAAAAACGTCTCTGTTAAATTTTTAAATTTTAAAATTAAAAGACTTGTACAAACTAAAATTCACACAAGTGTATCAAAACAATTTTCTTATAAAATAAGATAAAACATATTAAAAATAATATCATTTTGATCACTAAACTTTTAAAATTATAAAATAATCATTAAATATATTAAACTATTATAAAATAATCATCGTAACATATAATACTAATAGTTTGATAGAATTTAAAAACCATTTTATAATTGTTTGATAAATTTTAATGACTATTTTAAAATAATTCAATAAATTATTGATAATTTTATAACTTTTAAAAGTTAGGTGATCAAAACAATCATTTGAACAAGATTCAGCGATCTCTAATAGGGCGGAGTATGGTTAACCGTAAAACGAAAACCGAATCAAACCGAGATGTTATGATTCATAAATTTATAAACCGTGATTAACCGCGGTTAATTGAATTAAACCAAATTTGATTTTTTAATTAATTTTATAAGGTAAAAACATATATTTTATACTTAAAATATTATAAATATATTTTTATTTTTTATTTTTACTTAAAAAATAAATTTTTAATAAATATTTATGAAAAATATCATAAAATATTTATCTTTTAAGGTTTAAAAGTCATAAAATAAAATTATTTTATTAACATAAAATATAAATTTTTAAAAGCTAATGTTACCGTGAAAAAATCGAAAACCGAGATTAACCGAATCGAAAACCGATAGTTACTAAAATAGTTTATTAAATTAAACCGAACTCGACCCGAATGCACCCGTAATCTCTGATGTACTTTACCCTATAAAATATTAATAATTTAATAACATGAAAAGGACGGGGCTCCACTTTGCACTTTTTCTCAGCTGATGTCATCACATTGCATAATATACAACACCCTGCAATTTCTATCTCAGTATCTCTCACTTGCAGAAACTGAAAGCACAGAGAAAAATTAAGAAGAAAACTAAAAGAAAATCATATAGAGGATAGATAGATGAGAAATGCTGGAAAGCTCATTGTTCTAGGGTTTCTCGTGATTATTTTAGAATCTTTTTATTTTGAATGTTACAGCTGGTAACTGATCCTGTCTTCTTAATGTTGTTTCTTCTATTCTGAAGGTAAATTTCTTATTTTGGTTCTTAATTTGATTTTACGTTCTGGGTATTTTCCTTTTCTTCACTTAATTTTAGTTTTGTATCTGGGTTTTGATTTGCGCTTGTTTGGGTAAGTATTTCTGGGTTGCTTGGTTTGTTAATTGATACTCTGTTTTTATGCTTTAGATGTTTATTTTGATAATGGAGTTAACATCTTTGGATTATAGTTCAGTATTTTCCTTTGATTTATGTTAAATCTTTTAGCTTTTTTGGGTGTTAAATGGTTTTGTTTTATATGTTTTGAAATTGAATTATTGCTTATAATTCTCTTCTCGGAATGCTTATTCTTCTGCTGCTAGTTCCTTTTTATTTTATTTTTCTATGTTTTCTTTTATTATATTTCACTGTTTTAGCCATCATAGATGGCTCTAAATTTGATGACAATGAGTTTAAAGTTTATTTTAGAATTTAGGTTAAAAGCCGGTGAAGTTAGTAAAACGAAATCTACAAATGATTATTTGGGAGGAAAGCGCCACTTACACAGTGCCTTCTTCGTTTTTAAAATATTTTTTCAAAATCTGTAGGGATAAGGTAATGTGTATAAACGATAATTTAATTTTAGATTTGATTATCTCCAAATTTTTCCCATTTTCTGTTATATTATACCTACTGTTATGAGTGTGTGTTTTGGAGATTTCCTTATTCTCTTGTTGACATTGATTTTGCGGTGCTTAAAACTGTTTACTTTTTTGGCTGTGTTCATAACATTATAGAGACTTTTACCCTTGATTAGTGCTGATCACATGAAGTCTTAGTCTTCTATGATTAAAGTGTTTTCTGGAATTTTGACCCTGAGCTGTATCATTATTGTATGAGCAGTAGGAATTAAGCAACCTAACTTATAATTCCAGTTTTCTCACTGATTAGCTTGCTTTTACTTTAGACATGTACTGAATTCTCTTGTAACAGCTAACCTTTTTTAACCTTTGACGGCTATTGAAGTTCGAGGAGAAATAGTGGAGTCTATGATCATCTCAGAAGCGACTTGCTCTGGTTGATATATTGTTTGCACACAAGTTTTTAGCTCTTGTTAGGAGCAGTGATTGCAATGGGTTACAATTGTGATTTCTGTGGGGAACAACCATCAGTAGTATATTGCCAGTCTGATGCTGCCTGTTTATGTTTGTCTTGCGATCACAATGTCCATTCTGCTAATGCACTGTCGAAACGCCATTTGAGAACATTGTTGTGTGAAAGATGCAATTCGCGACCTGCTTTTGTTAGATGTGCTGAAGAAAGGGTATCCCTCTGTCAGAATTGTGATTTGATGGGTCACGGTACATCTACCACTAATTCGACACATAAGAGGCAAACAGTTAATTCTTATTCTGGTTGTCCATCATCAACCGAACTTTCTTCCATAATGTCGTTTTTCTCACAATCCCCTTCAGCAGTTGAATCTACATGTGAGCAGGAATTAGGGAAAATGAGCATCACTGAGAACATAGAGAGGAGTTCATGGTGTCTTATTGAAAATACCATCAGCGAAAACGATACTGGTGTTGCTGTAGTTAATCATGATCACAATGTGGATAGAGGAAGTACATGGGATGGGTCATCGATTCCTGAATTCGGATCTGCACCACAATTTCTTGATCAGCAAGTTGGAACAGCAGATACATTGTTAATGAAGGTAAATGATAATTTGCAATTTTTGTCTTTAAAGAATTTAGATAAACTGTTTTTGAGGTACTGGCCCTTGCTAGTTGCTACCTTAGTCCCGTGGGGTAATACCATGATAGTAAAGAACTACGGTCAGCGTTTGGTGAAAATGAGTTTAAATTTGCATATGCATTCTAAAATCTGCACTGTTTTTAATTGAGAGTGAAAAGGGGAGTGTGAAGGTGATAGGAAACAATAAACTCAAAGCTGGCTGAGGTCGACTCATCGTTGAAAGTTATCAAAATTTTATTTTAATCATAAATGATTATTAGAATAATCATCCTTTACTATAGAACTTTTGCATTGGATGATCCAAGATAATTTTTGGCTTGTTTGCAAAAAATGACATCATTTCTTTGACTATTAGTAGACAATATGTTCCGTTTTGGGAACTTTGGCTAATTCTTACCTTGTTAATTTGCAGGTTTCTTGCCCTCAAACAAATTATCCTGGACTTTGTGAAGAAAATTTGTATGATGACTTCAATATGGATGAAATTGATTTGAACCTTGAAAAATATGAAACACTCTTTGGGGAAACTCTCAATCATTCAGAACTTTTTGAGACTGGTGGAATTGATAGCTTATTTGGGACGAAGGACATGTCTGCTACTGATTCCAACTGTCAGGGTGGAGTGCCTGCTGAGGTTCTCATCTCTTTTCGTCATGTTTTATGGTATCTGTATCATCATTTTTTTCTGATAGTAATATTACCATTTCTCTAAATGTTATGCTTTTGTTTCCTGGTATTCTTAAATATTTTAGCTATTAGTTTTCTCATTCTGTTACTCGGAGTTTATGGCATGGGTATCAATTTCATTAATGAACTTGATTTTCGGACATGCTTTGTCTGAAATAAAGTTTACTTTCTATTTGTTAATCTTCATTTTGAGTAGCCACCAAAAGAACATATGAAATCAATAACGTTGAGATCAACTAATAAAAAATAAACTTTAATCTGCCTGAACATTACATTTTTGTTTTATCTCCCTTAGGAATCTTACTGTTAAGGAATCGTCCCATGATGTCAACCCCTGAGAAATTCAAGTTTCTATTCAACAAATGTTCTTTTGTTTGAATTAAATATTCCTTTCCAGGGCTTATCTCATGGATTAGTGAATGCCATCCAGCCAGTATGCAGCAATGCAGCATCTGCTGGTTCTATATTGAGCAGTAAAACCGATTCAATTTTGTATTTTACGGCAAGGCAGGATTATTCAAGCTTCTCCTTTTCTGGCCTTACCGGAGAGAGTAGTGGAGGAGATAACCAAGATTGTGGAGCTTCATCAATGCTTCTCATGGGAGAGCCCTCTTGGTGTCCTCCATCTGCTGATGGCCCCCTCCCATCGGCTACTCGAAGTGATGCTGTCATGCGTTACAAGGAAAAGAAGAAGACACGGAAGTAAGTATATGCCAATAACTTGTATCTCAGTATTGTAATCTATGCCTCTTAGTAACTAATCCTGCCATTGGAGGAGTCTGTTTCACTGCCATTGGAGGAATCTAGTCTTGTTTGAGATCATCATTTATATGTTCAACGTCATTCATGTCTCATGATAGGTTTGAAAAGCGAGTGAGATATGCCTCTCGCAAAGAAAGGGCCGATGTGCGAAAGCGTGTGAAAGGACGCTTTGTCAAAGCTGGCGATGCCTATGATTATGATCCGCTGAACCCAACTCGAAGCTGTTGAGAGTACAACCTTTTAACTATGCTTAGAACAAGGTAAGAACCACCAGATGCTAGTTGGATACATAAAATAGCATGAATAAATTGGTTGGCCCTGGTTTTCCATCACCATAAAAGAACCAGGAATTGAGGCGGCAATCGGCATCATTCGCATTTATCGCCTTTGCTGCCGTATTACGTTCGAGCAAGTTCACCTGCTCAAATTCTTTTGTTTTTTAGTATGGAAATGAAAATGTTTCCGTATCCTCCAAGCCATATAGACAAGTAGATGTACCTTCATCTGTTCTTAGCCCTCTGTTGCTGCTGTTGCTATTGCCATTGACACTGACACAACATGCCTCATGCTTGCTCGACTAAAGTCATAGCATGTGACACCATGACATGTTAAGAAGTCCAAATTGGCACTTTCAAGTGTCATGCAAATGAGCCTACAACTGTAATTTTGCATCTTCTTTTAATTGTTTTATCCTAATGACGTGTATAGCCATAGATATTTGCAGTTGAGAGACAAGAACCATGCAATTGTAATATTTTTGTCAGTCTGGTGTATATCAAAGCTTTAATCATGAACACTTTGGGATGAAATTGTGTCATTTATACGACTTACTTAAATTTAGTGTACAATATTTAAGTAAAAATTCTATATATCTTTCTTAAATTGCAATTTGCAAAATCTAGCTGAAACCTATTTAGCTATATGTGGGAATTTTAGCTAGAAAAAGAGACAGTTCCTTGTAAAACTGCTAAAAAGTCCATGGCAGCTGAGATTTTTATTTATACTTCTATATATATATATATTCAAGATCCACTATACATGACATAAAACATTTTAATTTTTACATGAATTTGTAAAATAAATATCTTACCATCAACAGCCATTACCAGGTAAACCCTAGGCTCCTTTCTCCATGTTTCATTGATACCATGAATAGGTATCCTGTTTAGTTCTTGTTCTGAGTATCTTCTTTAGAGCAAATTTGGTCTTTTTTATTTTCAACTTTCTTGCTTAAAACAACTCAAATATTTAACCTTTTTAAGGTTTTGTTCTTATCGATTAGGATGGTTTTTAAGGAAAAGTTGGGTTTTTTTATGATGAACTAATGAAGCCAATTGGGAATTTGTTATCTTTTTCCTTCTCTTTTTAGTTATAGCTTTGATTTACTGTTTTGATCATATTTATTGCCCTCAAGCAAGGTTTGAGCTTGCCTAGTAGATCTCCATAATGAACAAGATGCAGAAAAATCAGATTTCTTTGCATTTTTCCTTTCATTTTTTTTTTATACAATTATAGTCATCAATTTCCAGTATCATTTATAGTGACCTTCCTTCTCTTTGCCTTTGGGGTTTGACTGGCATATGAAATTTGGAACAAATAGATTGATGGTCTGCTTTTGCTCTGCATTATTTGAAAAAATTTAACATAATCTTATGTGATAATTTGTTCAGGTAAACATAGTTTAATCTCGAATTGCAGATCTCAGTTTCCATTTCCGAATCCCGAAATCGATACAAAAGATGGGGAACTCAAGTCTGCCAACCCCATCAGAAGGAATGCTATGTGTGTTCTTGGTAAACACAGCTTTGTTCTTATCTATGATTAAGGGCATACTTTGGCCAATCCTTCAAATTGCCGGCATCCATCTATCGTCATCGTCGTCCCTGGATTCGATGGAATTATTCATGGATAATGAAGGTACATGGGAACTAGCTTCTTATGCCAAGGCAGCTAAAAAATACATTGCAGAGTTCCGGTGCAACAACCCGACAATTCGGTTCGACATATTAAGCAGAGCAGCGATCAACCCGAGTATGACTACCCTGTCTGCCGGTGTGAGTTCAAGCCAGAATCTAAGGTTAACCTCTTGTCCTGCAGCCATCTATTTCATCAAGAGGGTGTGGAAGCAAAGGACTTTGTTGGCTAAAGTTTCTAGATTGTATTAAAGATTTGAACTTTGAAGAATCATCGGATATTAATCGCTCAAACACTATACTGACACTATTAGTGTTCGAACCCGTAACCTTTAGGAACAACCGTTCTCTTAACCATTAAGACTAGATGATTCGTACGTATCACTATATATTAATACAAGAAATAGGGGGCAACTGCCCACAGTGCTATAAAATACTTCTTTATTATATTTTATACCTTAAATTTTATTTAAAATTTTTCAAATGAAAATAATTAATGAAATTTAATTTGAGTTAACCGAGTAATTTTTATTTAAATTTAAATATAAATATTTATAATGTTACGATACTAATTGGTTATAATTTAAATAATTTTTAATAATCACATATGATAAATATATATTTTTTCATATTATATATATATATATATCAGATGAAATTAAAAGGCTCGACCTTGAGTTTAAAAATCGATTTTACGAATTACTAAAATTTTAAGTTCTTCGAAATGTCATCTAATGATTCAAACTTTATTTGAAAATCTTTTGAATTAAATTTATAAAATTATGATTCAAATCAAATAAAATTATTTTTTTGTGTGAAATCAAATTTAAAAGTTTAACATTTTGAATTAAATCGAGTTTTAATTCATCCTAAAATAATACGAAATTAAATCAAAATCAAAAAAAAAAAAAAACATTTGTACACGCATTCCTACAATCTTGAGACAAAAGGCACACAAATTCGCGGTCAAACTAACCAACAACAGTTACGTGTTTCCTCCAAAACACATAGGCAATTGAGTTTCTGTTCTGTTCATCCGGTTTCTAAAACAGGGAACTCTTCAATTTAATCAATATAGTTAAACATAGTAAATTAAATTTCTGACAGAAAACATATCTCATAGGTATTTTTAAATTTATCATCAAAATCTGCCCTTGATCTGGTCTTGTTTTGTAGATATGACAGAAGAAAGATGGAAGAGAAGCATTGAACTTGCATGGTTAGCCATGGGGTTTTTTCTATGGAGCTTAAAAGTGGCACAAGGGGTGAGATTCGTGATAGACAGAGAAGAATGTGTATCCCATGATGTCAAGTACGAGGGTGACACGGTTCATGTCTCGTTCGTTGTACTTAAGGCTGATGCACCTTGGCATTATAGCAACGAAGGCATCGATCTTGTGGTATGGACATAACCCTTCTCTTTTTCTTCGTTTTTCCGGGTTCGAATCGTTTCATCAGGTTGATTGGATACCAGTTTTGTGCAAGCCTAGTTAAGATGGTTGTTAAGCACGTAAGCTTAGGCTTGTTTTGTCACGAATCATTGTCGAACCGTGTCGGTTAGGTGTCATGATCGAACATGGAGAATCACGATTCTTACACGAGACCGGTCGAATGGTGATGAGTTGTAGCAGTTTTCTTTGCTTTTCTCAATATAATGCAAATGTTAACACTGTCAAATATGTTGTGATGAACAGATAAGGGGACCAACAGGAGACCAGATTCATGATTTTCGTAACAAAATAAGTGACAAGTACGAGTTTGTTGTCCACAAGAAAGGGGTTTACAGTTTCTGCTTTACCAACAAATCTCCATATCATGAAACCATCGATTTCGATATTCAAGTCGGACATTTTACGTACAGTCATCAGCATGCAAAAGATGGTGAGTTTAATCCTTTTTTTTGTTTTTCCTCAAAATGAGGAACTGATTATCTGTTTCGATGATGTTTGCAGAGCATATTGACCCTTTGATGGAGCAGATAACAAGGTTGGAGGAAGCTCTTTACAACATCCAATTCGAACAGCATTGGATCGAGGCTCAGACCGATCGACAGGCAATAGGTATTAACTTAAGTGTGTGTCTGAATCTTCATTCTTGTTTAAAACACTTGTATATGGCTATATGATGTGTGCAGTGAATGATAGCTTGGGGCGACGAGCACTTCACAAGGCGATGTTCGAATCGGTTGCACTTATTGCAGCAAGCGTCCTTCAAGTTTTCCTTTTGAAACGCATGTTTGAACGGAAGCTTGGAACATCCAGAGTGTAATCCCTGTTATAATGTTAGCATTTCAAATGGGGTATCTTGTTGGTTTTCTTGCACCGCAAGCTACAACTGTATCGAATCGTTCTTTACCCGTAACTTGTTTTGTACTTTCTGTTACTACCAGCACCATCTTTTTTCAGTGCTAAATTATTGTATTCAGTCTCAGTGTAAACATCAATAATTCACCATTGCAATTTCAGAAATGCTTGTGTCTGTTACCTCTTTCATTTATAGAAAACATTACCAGTGCTGCAGTGCAGTGCAGGCCAAGGTCTAAGTTTCCTCGATTCGGAAGAGAGTATATGATACGATACGTGTTCGTGTAGACGGGAAACTAGATCGGAAAAAGGGAGGAATTCCATTTAATGGAACAGTCACAACTCACTAGAACTAAGAACAGAAATGTGAATTGAGAAAACATTATATCTGTTATATTGATATTATAACAATGTGCAAACAGCAAAGAATCACATCAAACTGAAAACCAAGAGTGTTCTGCAATCCAATCCCAGATCATAATAAACTAAGCTCGAGTATAAATGCATTCCGAAATCCGAATATATTGCTCTGGTCTTCTGGTTCATTCGAAGGGGGCTCGGAAGATCGTAGCACCGTAACCACCACCTCATTCATCTTTAGCTTGTACACAGCACAGCCATTTTTTTCTGCAGCATTTTACACCATCAAACCAAATATCATAAGAAATAACAATAGCTACCTACTACCCCAAATATTGTCTTTCTTTCCGATTCCGATACATGTTCGATACGAATATGCTTAATTTTCTTCTATCCATCTTAATGCCAAATAAGAAAACATGATAAGGCATAATCAGGATTACTACATACAGGAGAAGGCTCTTGCTTGTGTGCGGCGGCATTCGTCACCGGTAATTCGACCTTGCCGCCTGCCTTTTTCTCGTTTCTAGCCTTGTTGAAGATCACTGTAAATCCCTCGGCTGATGAAGGATTGTTGACATTCCATTCCCCAAACTTTGGCAATGCTCCACCCTTCTCCTGTATGACATAACAGCAAATTCATACATTCTGGAAAATGATTGCAGAAAAGACATTAGCAAATACAGAATACAAATCACTACAAAGGATAAATTTCTATCAAATTTCCTTTGAATGCCTGAGATTTGAGAATTGTAATCATCCAAAACGAGAGAGAGAGAACGAGAGTGGCTCTGGTTTTTGTGTCACTTCTCCCTTTTTTCTGTTTGATGAGAAGTTTTTTTTTTTAGTATAATCACATTTATTTTATAATTTATGTTTAAAATTTATGATTATTTTATAATAATATTTTTAAAGTTTAAATGAGTTTTTTTCACGAAAAAATAATGAATTTAAGGTTTATAATTTAAAGTTAACGATTGTGGTTAGAGTTTATAGAATAAGAGCTAAGGTATTATTTTAGGATTTAAAATATAAAAATTAAAATCAGAATTTATAATTTAATTTTTAAATATATTTTAATGTAAGACATAAAAAAAAACATTATAAAGAAATAAAAAATTATTGTTAACGCTAATTATTTGATAGATTTTAAGTATATACTAATAATTTTTATTTTTCGGACAAAAAATATAAGGGGGGGGGGGGTCGTGTGTATGAATCGATTTTGGTGTGGATCGTGACTTTTATAAGAATCTATTTGTACATAAATTAATTTAAATTAAATGTTGCAAATTTATATTATAAAATAATTTTTTATTTTATTTATATTATCATGATTTTAACTTTATTAGATAAACTAATAATAACTTTAATTTTTTATATAATGTTATAAATAAACTATATTCAATTTAACTTTATTAAATAAACTTTATTATCAATATTTTTTCGTATATTAAATAAACTTTATTAAATTTCTATCTAATATTTTTTCGTATATTTAAATTACATCAATATAAAAATAAATTTATTTATCAATATTTTTATAAATAAAATTTCAAGGCTTTCATTATTGATACATAAAATTCTTATCACCATGAGTGAAATATATCATCACACCAAGCAACCGTCACGGTGTTACGGTCTCTATCTCTTTCATTTACCTTGGAAAGGAGTAGACATTGGGCGGCAACCGCGGCTTCGCCACCGCAAGCAGCGGTTTAGCCAGAAATGGAACACCCTTCCCTTGCTTAAGATCAATACTTCCCTGATTACCCGGAATTTTCCAATCAAAACCATGTAAAAGTCTCGCAAACATCATGGTAGTCATCGAACTTCCAAGCACCACCCCGGAGCACCCTCTCCTCCCTCTACTGAATGAGAAGAATCGCAACTCTGGCTCTGCAAGCAACACCTCTTTGCCTTCATTACAATCATGGAGGTGACGTTCTGGCTTGAACTCATTCGGCTCATCCCAAACTTTAGGGTTCCGACCAACCCCAAACCGGCTAAGTATCACATGACTACCCTTCGGGATGAAGTAACCGGCGACTTTCGTATCGGACATGGACACGTGAGGAGGGTTGAACGGCGAGATAGGATGAAGTCTGAAGGCTTCTCTTGCGCATGCCTTCACGTAATTGAGTTGAGGAAAATCATGTTCTTGTACTAACCTATCATTCCCAACAACGTTATCTAACTCATCCATGGCCTTTTGAAACGTATCTGGTTTATTCAACATCTCAGCAAATGCCCATTCCAAGGCATTTGATGGATTATCCACTGCTGCAACATTAATCTCCTGAAAATTAACAAGAGTATATCAATATATAATCAAATTATTTGTTATTATAATGTTCTATTTATATCTTGCCGTACGTTGATTTGAGCTTTGATCTCGTTCATGGACAGTAGAGGTGCACCATTGTCGTCTGTCAATGAAATCAAAACATCAAGCAAGTCTTGGGGTTCAGCTTTCTTGCCATCTCTCCATTGTTGAATCCTGTCTTCAATTATGGGGTCTTGGTACTTCTCCATAACCCTAGTTGCATGCTCCACGATTTTCTCATGTCCCTCTAAGTCAAGACCTCTTAAAAACGGCAGGTAATCGGATATACAAAAGGAATAAAGATGGATGACGAAAGCGAAGATCGCTTCGACATATTCTTCTTCCTCAAAACCAGGTCCACCGTCTGGTTTTCCTTCTCCGAAGTATCTCTGATTAAAGATCAGCTTCCTCGTTACATTGCTGCAATAGTGTTGGGCAACTAGTCTTAAGTTCACAAGGCCACCTTGGTCGGAATCATTGCATTGGTTATGCACGTAACGTACGAGGTTATCAGCTTCTTCAACTCTTTTCTCATAAAGCCATTGAAGTCTGCTCTTTGAAAGCACCTCGCTAACCATAACTCTCTTCATTTTCTTCCACTGATCTCCAAAGGGTGAAAAGATTGTGGTTAAGTGTCCTTTTGAAAGGACATCAGTGGCCATGGTAAGTGGTCTTGAAGCAAAAACAACATCCTGTTTCTGCAAGAATTCCCGACCGATTTCAGGACATGTAACGGGAATCACATGAACGTTTCCTAGTCTAACACAAGCAATTTCAGTGTTCATTTCTTTCATGAAACTGTGTATCCAATGAGACACCGACGTTGTCTTCTTGGACATGATAAATTGAGGGAGGTTTCCCAGAATAGGCCAAGGTTTAGGTCCCGGCGGAAGCGAAGGTTGCCTAGCCTTATGGACTTTACCATGCCATTGGGATTTGAAGAGGTAACAGAAGCATGCAAAGGTGATGAAAACAAGAAAGGTAGGGAAGCTTGGCATAGCTGTAAAAGGAGCGACAGACATGGGGTGATAGATTTCCATGGCAATATGGAAATGAAGTTGTGCTGTCCATAATTGATTCCCATAGCTATTTATAAACATTCATCATAGTTAAATCTCTTTAAAAGATGTTTATTTAGAGATTATTATATGTTCTCAGCTTATCAAGATGATCAATTAATTTTTTTCATTTTTAATTTATGTTACGGAATTACATATAAGATTTTAATCTTTGTATTTAAAAAGGTTTAAATCAGAAATAAGTACTTAAATTATATATTTTATCTAAGATAAATATTTAATATTTTTGACTAAGATATGTATTTAAAATTTTATTTCATTAATGTTTTAAGATAACATCATTAAAAAAATTAGCTTAACTAAAAAATAAATGTTTAAATTATTTTTTTAGATAGGTGCCTAATGATTTTTTAACTAAAATAAGTGCCTAAAGTTTCATTATGTTAATGTTTTAAGATAACACTATTAAAAAATCATCACTTAATCATAATTTATCATGTATCTATTTTATTTTTTATAAATAAATTAGAAAAAAAATAATTTTAAAAAAAAGTCTAAAAAATCTCAAATTGACACAATTACTGTCATCGATAGTCTTATTGAATATCCTCGTCGTCTGAGGACACCATCCGTTTTTCCCAACTACCAATTGTCGACAACCGATGAGAGATATTGCAATCGGACGTTGAACGATTAGAACCTTTCACGTTCGTTGTTCAGTATCTTATTGAAATCCTTCTTGTCAATTATTGATAATGGGTGGTTAAAGAAAATCAACGATGACCTAAGATAATGACGATGAAGGGATCTAAAAATGCTATTTATGGTGGTAGTGGCACCAATTTAATTTTAAAGTTTAAGATTTATAAAGATTTTAGGACTATTTTGTAATTTTTAAAAATTTTAGAATATTACCTAAATTGTTTTATTTTATTTTTTATATTATTTTAAAATAAAAAATAAAAATAAAATCCATATATCAATATATTATCAGATGATAAATTTTTTTTAACGGTGTTATCTTAAAACACTAACAATATAAAATTTTAGACATATATTTCAACAAAAATAATATTAAATATGTATCTCAATATATATATAACTTAAATACTTATTTATAAATTAAACCTTCAAAAATAGTTCTTACTATAAATTGAGAATCATATCTATCTAAACTACAGTTTTCAACTAAAAGATTCAAAGTATGCATTGTCATGTCATAATTGATTAAAGTTATATGTTTTACTTTTTTAAATTACTTTTAAAAAGTTAGAATTTATATTTTTTTAAAATTATCAAATTTTTATTTATATAATTAATTTTTTATTAATATTCAATATACAATATTTAACTATTCGGATTTTTTTTATCCATAAATACTAATAAAAGAATATACTGTTTAAATATACTTATCATACATCTCATTATATATTATACCAATAATAATATCAATAATAATATACTCAATTGATAATCAAAGACGAACCTAAAACTTCATGTAAAGGTGCAAATTAAAAAAAGCCACATTAAAAATGTAAAAGTGCTAAATTACAAAAATTTAGGGGTAGAATTAGATTATCAATAAAATATATATATATATATATATATATATAATAGAAGAAAAATTAAAATTTTGGCATAAAGATAATTTTAACCCTTAACATTTATAATTTTTATCATTTTAGACCGCAATCTTTTTTTTTATAAATTTAACCCTTAACATATGTCTTTTTGACAAATATCCTATTTTTTAACATACATAATGACTAAACTGTTAAAAATTTAACGATATTGATATGTCATATATATGTTTGATAATATATTTTAAATAACATGACATCTAGACTCATTCTACTTATATATGATATGTCATTATTGTTAAATTTTTTACGATAATGACAAATATATACATGTAAAATATAATTTTATTCTAACATAAAATATAAAACAATTAAAATTCAAATAAAGTGTTAAAAATTAATTAAATCTAAAATAAAAGGGTACTAAACATTCTCAAATCTTAAATATCATTCAACATATATATAACATATTATTATCGTTTATTTTTTAACTATCTAATCATCATGCAATTTAAAAAATGAGATATTTGTGAAAAAGATATAGGTTAAGGGCTAAATTTATCCCAAAATAAGATGAGGGCTAAAATGATAAAAAAATCATAAACGTTAAGAGTTAAAATTATCTTTATACCTAAAAATTTTAGGAAGTGTGGATGTATCCTTTATACCCTTAGATCCATTTCTATCGACAATAAATAATTTTTTATATATTTATTTAAAATATATAAAATAAATACTTATCACCTTAAAAAAACTATTAAATTGTTCAATTTAAAAACAACTAGTGTATTCCATTTGGAATCATTAAAAGTAGTGTAAGACCATATCCCACCCATTAATAATCTCTTTTTCTTTCCCCACCTTTCTTTGTGCATGTATATAATACAAATATTAGTATAATTTTGCCTCAAAGTATGTACAAAGAGCTACTCTTTGTATTCTTTGTATTATTTATCTTATCTCTAAAGCATATATTTATCTTATTCGTAGTTTGCACCCAAATCTAAGCCCATGGAATATGTATGATTGCTCTATTCTTTTTTTCTGTATTTTGTTGAAGAAATTATATCAAGAATTATTTTTGTTATATTATTTATAAGATCAATTAATTAAATATATTTATTTTATATTTTTTATGAAGTGAATTTTTATTAATATTTATTATAAATTAAATTTAAAAATAGTTTTTATCAATGAATATTCACTTAATAAATAAGATAATATCAAAAAAATTAATAAAATAAATATATTTTATTAATTGATCTTATAAATAACGTAATAGAGATGATTGATAATATATTTTTTCCCTTTTATTTGTATCCTCTTAAAAAAATTAACAAGTTTTTATTTTCTATTTGTCAAATATGATTTTGTTAAGATATAAGTTTAGATAGGGACGAAGCTAAACAAGGGTAGGGAGGGGCAATCGCCCCCCACTCCGAAGAATTTTTTTTCTTCACTTTGGTCCTCTTATTTAAATTCTTTTAAATTTTTTTATGAATATACTCCCTACTTTTAAACATTTATGTTTTGCCTCCCTCAACTTTAAATCCTGACTTCGTCCCTGAGTTTAAAAGTATATAACTGAAATTTTCAAAAAAATTAAGGTAATAATGGGTTTGAAAAAAAATATTAGAGTAATAATTTTATTTTTAAATATTTAGAAGAATACGTCAAAAAATATATTTAAACAATACCTCGTCAACTTGAAATGACGTTGTCCAGGCTGCATGACAGGCCTGCAGACATAAACATGCAGTGCATCATGTGAGTACCTTGCATTCACCCATCCGATTACCTGTTTTTACATTAGATGTTAACGAACAAGATGAGAATGATCATTTTATTGGTAGAAAGGGATATGAGTTAAGTTTACCTTTAATATATGATTGAGTAATTAATTTGATTATTATTTTAGATATTAAGTACTTTATGTTATTTTTTGAAAAAAATAAAGCAAATATTATATCGATATATATCACTGATCATATGTATTGTTATATGTTATTAATTATTTTAATAATTATTAAAATCATAAGATTTAAACCATGATTATTTCTTTCTGAACAAACAATAAGTAATAATTTAAATTTTAATTATTTTCTAAAAAAATGAAAAAAATATTTTTTTATCAATTATTTATATAATATTTAGCCTAGCTTTATTTCCCCAATAAAAATGTTAAAGTATAGAAAGTTATGCTTTTAATTGATTTATTATTTAAAAAATTTAATTAAAATTTAAAGTGTTAATTATTGTTTTAATAAAATTGTATCATTTTTAATTAAAAAGAATTTGAAAAGTGAAAAAAAAATATTTTAATATATTTTATTCTAAAAATGGATAATCACACTTTAGGTTTTACGATTTTAAAAATTATTAAAATAATTAATGGTACGTATCAATACATATAATTAATAGTTTTTATCGATACATAACGTTTAATCTAGAATCATCCATTTTCATGTGCCAATGTAAATGTGAATATTTATTGATTAGCTTTTTTTTTTTTTTTTTTTTTAAATTGGGGTATAAATCGTCTATCTCTTTCCCATATATCTTTTCATACTTCTGTTTTAAATTAGAAGGTTTAGGGTTTAGGGTTAGAGGTGGTTATGGTTTAGGGAATTAGGGATAAGGTGTATTTTTTAAGGTATAAGATTTAAGATTTAAAATATAAAAAAATAAGGGTTAGGGTTTGAAATTCAATTTTTAAAAAATTTTCAAGGGAGGAATGAAAGGATATATGAGAAAGAGGCAGATGGTTTTTGCTCTTTTTAGATACCATTTTAAGATTGTTTATAGCAAAGGGCAGGATATATTCCTTGTATAATTAGAGGTGGCAAATTGATTTGAGACTCAAGACCTAGTATTATTTTATTTGATTTAAGATTCGATATTGACCCAAAAATGATATTTAAACATGATTTTTAGTTGAACGTGACAAGTGCATAAAAGTCCTATTTTATAGACCCCTTTTTCTTTAACTATTGTTAGTTTTCGGGTTATTTGAGTGACAATATTGATCATTACTGCATATTTTCTACAATTCAACATTGATACACCAAATTACAGAATTTATGCAATATTTGGTAGAAAAAAAAAGGTATTGCTATTGTTTTTATACCTTGACAGTTAAAATGCTACAGCGGAAGGTTGCCTCGACGGAGGCTATCACGGCAGAGGTTGCCACGGCAGCAAAATGAAAACTGCAGTCAAGATTTACCACCAGACATTGCAGCGACATGCTACGCTGAGGAATGAACAGATCAGGCCAAGAGAACTGTATTGATGCAGTTCCAAGATGAGACCATTATAACAACAACCTACTGCGGTAACCGATGTCAAGGCAGCACATGAAAAACAAATGTTGACATGATAGGCGATCTGAAGAGAAAAACAAGATGAACGTTTTAAGACAAGCAACATAGAAATCGGAGCCGGAAAACGCATGAAAAGTCAAGGTCAATGCCACATGAGAAAAGAATTCTTATAAGAATAAACTAGGAAATAAAATAAAGATCTTTTATTTATGTACTTAACTTGTGTTTTACTCCTAGTTGAGTTCCTACTTTGGAAAGGTTTACCTAGGGTAAGCCTATAAATACCATAGCGTAGAGAGAAAGATATCTCAAAATCAAGTATTCATAGAAAACCCTAAATTCCTCCATCGTGTCCCCTTTGGGTTTAGGTTAGTTATGGAGTAGTTGTGGAAGAAAGTTTGTAATTTGTTTAGTTCTTATTAATGCAAGTTCTTGATTCATAGTTTATTCTCTCTTGGTTCATATTCTTCTTTGCATACGAGCTCGAAAGATAAGTTTGCGAGGAAAAATATATTTGTCTAATATCGAGAGAGTCAGGCTCACGAAACGAGAGAATACGGTCTTTGCTCATGGACATCGACCAATCCGGCTTAGAGATAAGCCAACCAGGATTTTAGCGACTAAAAGGAAGCATACAATCGGTTGTTATTCACCCTTGATTCACGCCTGGAGGTATCATCAAGACGTGGGTTTCAATAGTTCTCTTCGCTTAGGGATAAGGAGAAGACAATTTTGGATGCTCCGTCGAACTATGAGTTGTTGAATTGTCGACAAGGCATAACCCCACCTAGGCAGCCAAGGCGAACCTTAGTGTGACCCGCCACGACGACACTTCAACCTTTTGCATTAATATTAACGAGACAATTACATTCTGATTCCACACTACGAAGCAATCTGACCTGGCTCACTTCTCCATCCTTAATTTCTTAATCACTTATTTTATCGCTTTAATTAGTTTTCTTAGTTATAATCCAAACTCAATTATTTGTGTTTTTAGTTTTTCATTGTGCAGGAATAATAAATTGTGTATGTAAAGTCAATCTCTGTGGATTTAACATCTTAAATACTACAATTTGGCAAAAGATGGATAGATGAATGTTTCATTGTAAAAGTATAGGAATTCTTAACCTTCACCAAACCGATATGAACCTGATCCAATTTTCAACCAAACTGAATGAATACGAACTGATTTTCAAACAAACGAATGAATCCGAACAGAAAGTAACTTGAACCGAAGACAACCCGAATTAAAGAAAATATATTACAATAAATAGTGAAAGATTTGACGTAAACCGTTGCACAACTCACAAAAAGTAAAATATATTAGTTTTATAAATCATATTTAGGTTTAAAAAATTAATTCGACCTGAAAATTAATCGAATCGATGTGACTCAATATCCGACCTGCTTCACTATAAATCCAAATTAAAATCGAATCAGACCATTTACGACCCAAATTGAACCGAAACTGAATATTATCAAAACCAAACTAGACCTAAACCAAAATGATTTGAACAGAACCTCAATTTGAATGACCCGTTTGTCACCTCTATATCTAGATCCCTAGTCTATTAAAATAAATGTGACGTTATAATCTTTGGATGCTCAACATAAACAATCTACCTACTAAAGCATTAATTCGAAGTCGAGGGATGAATTTTGATGTGCAACAATGTCTTTGTGGGACGATGATTCCGATCATTTTTTTGTCCGTTGTAGATTTGTAAGCTGTTTTGGGAAACCTTTTGCAGGTGGTGGAAGATCACGTGGTCTAATCCCACTGTTGTCGACAATTTTTATGAGTTCTGCTCTGGTGTGAAACGGGCAGGAGTTTAGAAGACGGTGTGGATTATTGCAATTGCGGCAGCCCTGTGAAGCATTTGGCTGGTGCTAAATGAAAAAGGATTTCGGGGGAAGATAACGATTCTTAAAGATTTGGTGTTCTATTCGAAGATGTGCGATTTTGTGTGGTTCAAAGCTGTCAAGGATGATGGATTTGTTCAAGAGGAGAAATGGTGGGATAATACTATCACTTGCTGAACTCACTTAAATGGCGATATCCCCTACTTAACTTGATCACCACCGATTTGGGGAGCTAAATTCAACCTAGACGCAGTAGATATGGCAAATGAATCTTTCGATTCGGGTTATTTTAGTTTGAGTTTTTGATGATTTAGATTCAGATATCGGTTCAGTTGAATTTCGGTATGTTTAAAAATCATTAAAAAAATAATGGTGTAGAGATTCATTAATTGTCCAAATGATCAAAGATATTCATATTATCTCATATTGTATGAGTTCTAATTCTGATATTTACCTTAATAAAAACAAACAAAAAAAAAAAATAATGATATGTAGTATAAATGCCATTACAAGCGTATGATCATTACGTTTCAACCGGATTATTATATATCACCTCTTGAAACAAAAACAACCTAAATAAAAAAAATACTTAATAGCATTACGATATATTTATATAAAACTTCTATCTCGGGTACATACAATGAACCCGTAGATGTCAAGTGAAATTCAATTCACGAAATAATTTGATATATAAACAATATCATTATAGTAAAGATCGTAACGTCAGAGGAATCATTATTGTCAGACATAAAAGGAAGGTCATAAACGTCTATACCGTACAATTGATTTTTGACAAATAAAAAAAAATATATGATAGAATCATATTTATAGAATACGGCCTTAATCTAAATACATACATTTATCTCATACACTATGAGATGGAGAGAAGAGATATATTTTACGTCCCGAAAAATCATAATCGAAGATGCCAAAATTGTCTGCGCTTCAAGGACAGAATTTTTGTTAAAGACAGAAATTAATTTATAATTTATGCACTTAAATCATCGATCCTCCGCTTGAAATTTCACAAATACCACATTTTATCATTTTATTTAATTTATAAAATACAACTGAACAATAGGTAACAAATCTGCGAAGTGATTTTAGTTTTCACAAACAAATGAAAGGTGATAGTAATCCTTCCTTTATTCCCTGCACCATGATCATATATTTAACCTGAAAGAGAGTAGACGATGGACGGCAACCGTGGTTTTGCCACAGCATGAAGCGGTGTAGCCAGAAAGGGAAGTCCTTTGGCTTGACTTAGATTAATGGTTCCCTGATTCGCAGGGATGCTCCAATCGAAACCATGCAAAAGCCTCGCAAACATCATAGTAGTCATCGAACTCCCAAGAACCACCCCGGGACACCCTCTCCTTCCTCTACTGAATGTAAAGAACCGCAATTCCGGCTCTGCAAGAACCACTTGTTCGCCTTTATCACAATCCGGAAGGTGACGTTCTGGCTTGAACTTGCATGGCTCGTCCCAGACTTTAGGGTTCCGCCCTAGCCCTACCCGGCTAAGGATCACATGGCTACCCTTTGGGATGAAGTAGCCGGCCACGGTTGTATCGGACACAGATACGTGAGGAGGGCTAAATGGTGCGACGGGGTGAAGTCTAAAGGCTTCTCTTGCGCATGCCTTCACGTAGTTCAGTTGTGGGAAATCAGATTCTTGTACTAACCTATCTCTTCCAACGACACAATCTAATTCTTCTTGAGCCTTTTGTAACGTCTCCGGTTTATTCAACATCTCCGCAAGTGCCCATTCTAAGTTATTTGATGGATTATCCACTGCTGCAAGATTAATCTCCTGAAAATTAAAAAGATTATCAATATATATGTTGTTGTGCGTAGTTATGTTTTGTTCAAAACAATGAGAAAGAAGAATATGTGTACGCTAATTTGAGCTTTGATCTCGGTCTTGGACAGTAGAGGTGTCCCGTTGTTGTCTGTCAATGAAATCAAAACATCAAGCAAGTCTTGGGGTTCATCTTTCTTGCCATCTCTCCATTGTCGAATACTGTCTTCAACTATTGGATCTTGATACTTCTCTATTACCCTAATTGCCTCCTCCACAATTTTCTCATGCCCCTCCAGGTCCAGACCTCTCAAAAATGGTAAGTAATCGGATATACAAAAGGAATAAAGATGGATGATGAAAGCGAAGATCGCTTCGACATATTCTTCTTCCTCAAAACCAGGTCCACCGTCTGGTTTTCCTTCTCCAAAGTATCTACGATTAAACATCAACTTCCTCGTCACATTGCTACAATAGTGTTGGGCAGCTAGTCTTAAGTTCACAAGGCCACCTTCATCGGAATCTTTGCATTGGTTATGCACGTAACGTACGAGATTATCAGCTTCTTCAAGTCTTTTCTCATAAAGCCATTGATGTCTTGCCTGTGAAAGCACCTCGCTAACCATGATTCTCTTCATTTTCTTCCATTGGTCTCCAAAGGGTGAAAAGATTGTGGTTAAGTGCCCTTTTGAAAGGACATCAGTGGCCATGGTCAGTGGTCTTGAAGCAAAAACAGCATCCTGTCTTTTAAAGAATTCCCGACCGATTTCAGGACATGTAACGGGAATCACATGAACGTTTCCTAGTCTAACACAAGCAATCTCGGTGTTCATTTCTTTCATGAAACTGTGTATCCAATGAGACACCGACGTTGTCTTCTTGGATATGATAAATTGAGGGAGGTTTCCCAGAATAGGCCAAGGTTTAGGTCCTGGCGGAAGTGAAGGTTGCCTAGCCTTACGGACTTTACCATGCCATTGGGATTTGAAGAGATAACAGAAGCATGCAAAAGAGATGAAAACAAGTATGATGGGAAAGGGTTTTGTAGGGGTAAAGGGAGCGATGAACATGGGGTAATGGTTTTCCATAGCAATAGGGAAATGAAGAAGTGCCATTGTAATTGATTTCCGTGGTTATTTATAGGTATTTTGATTTTTTTAATTTATAATTGATAAATTATACCATAGGTCATTCTCGTTACGTCAACTAATCAAATTCATTTATAATTAGAAGAAAAAAAATCACTTCATCTTTTGGTACAATTAAAGGGTTAGAAACACATTAATATCTTTCAGAAATTAATTTAAATTTATTAATCTATCGTTACGGATGTTTTCAACACAAATACTTTCATTAAAGATAAACAATTGATCACTAAACATAATACATTTTCATAGGTAAAGATCAAATTCATGACCATATGATTAAGAGATAATGTAAGTAACCACCACACATCTTATTGTTTTGGTACTCTTGAATCCGTTACGATGTTCTAAATTTTTTTGAATAATTTAAAGGTGATTACAAGATGATATTTGTTTATATATTATTAACCCTTTGACAAAGCGCACACACCTTCCGGACAAAGAGATTTAACTCAAGTTTCCTATAACAAACATCTTTGGTTTTTTACTAAGACTATTTATTGGATTAATATTTTGGATACTTTTATTTTGATGTTGGTGTGAGTTGTTGTATATTCCTTACATGGTATAGGGATGGTCTAATTTTGTTGTTGTGTATCTTAACTATGGAGTGCAAATCGTATGTACTCTAATTTCATCCTTATTGATGCATTCGTTTTAAATTAATGGGTTTAGGGTTTAAGGTTAAAGTTTGTGATTAAGGTTTAAGAAATTAGAGGTATGGTGTGCGATGTAATTTTTAGGATTTAGGGTTTGGGATTTAGGATGTAGAAAAATAGAGTTATAGTTTATAATTTAATTTTTTAAAATTTTTTAACAAGGGACATGAAAGAATGTAAAATTAAGAGGATGAGAATTTCTACTCTTAATTATATATTTACTTTTGGCTCTATTTATAATATTTGTGTATTTTTTTCTTTTTTTGAATTATTTTTGGTAGATCTAATTAAGGGTGAGCAAAACTCGACGCGGCTCGGAAAAATCGAATAACTTAACTCAACTCGAGGCGAAAATACCCGACTCGTTTTGACTCAATTCGAAAAAATTCAAATAAAATTCGAATTGTATATTGGAAATTTGAATAACTCGAAATTTTTAGTAATTAAAGGATTTATTTTTAAATTTGAGATGAATCTCTCTAATTTTTATGATATATATACATTGATATATAAAAATATAAAGAAATATTACTATATATGAAAAAATATATATATATATATATATATACATATCTTATATGATTAGAGAAAGCCGTTTAAATTAGAATCAAGTCAAACTATAACATGATAAATAATTATAATTAAATATTTATAGAAACTTTAAAACTCGATTCGACTTGACTCGAATTTCTTAAACTCAACTCGAACTGAAATATTTTCAAATAAAGTTTGAGTTGTAAAACATGACTCGTCAACTCGAATAACTCAAAATTTTTTGAATCGACTCGACTCGATCGAATACTCACCCCCTAAATCTAGTTACGAATGAGATTTTTAATAAAATAGCATGTTTCCTTTAAAAAATATTTTAAAACATAATATTCATTATTATTTTTCAAATCCATAAAATTTTTAGATGCTTATGGTCAAAATTAATTAAAATATTTAATTGATTTAATTTATTAATTTAAATGTTAAATGTTATACTATATAAAATTTAAAGAATTTATTAAAATTAATTTAATTATACTATATAAAAAAATAAAGAATTTATTTATTTTTTAAATGTTAAAAAACTTAGGACACCTTACACTATAAAATTTGATCAACAACCGAACAATTTGACATTTATTAATCACATAATAGCATGAAACAGGTCCTTAAAAATTTGTTAATCACCAAACTTAAACACTTAAAAATAACAATAATTCTATCGGGCGAAACATCAGGTGAGTTAAGGAAACATCACGAACAATCTAGTCTCAGTGGTTAAAGAAACGATTGTTGTTCCTAGAGGTCATAGATTCGAACACCAGTAATGCTAACACAGTATTTGAGCGATCAATGTCTAATGATTGAGAGTATACTCTCGAACAATACTACTCTAATACTATTATAACATATCTCATTCTAATTCTTATTGATTAATTATAATTTTAACCTTTAAAAGTTTTGAAACTATTAAAATTAAATATTTGTCTCTCTCAAAAATATTTTAAAACTAATAGAATTAAGTTTTATCAAATTTTCTGGTCTAATTATTAATTTAGATATTCCAATTTTAAATTTAATATAATTAAATCTTAACCCTCTATTTTAAAATTATTTTTAAAAAATTATTAAATTTTTAAATAAATAACCTGACTCCTCTCATAATTTTATTCTAATTTTGCCCCTAAACTTTAATCCCATAAATTTGGTCCCTATATCACAAAATATTACAGATAATTCTTACCGTTAATTTAATCATATGTATACTTTATAATATTAACAATTTGTATCTGACTTTTTGAAAAAAGACAACATCAACATGTTTTAGGAGAATTGTTTCTTTCTTTTTCATTACACTGACGAAAAAGACATAATTATTTGTAATTATTACTAAAATAATATTTATTTTTAATAATATATATATCATATATTTAATATTTAAATCTAAATTACTTAGATAAAATACATCATCGTTTTTAATTGAAATTATTTTACGAATTCAGTTTATTATAATTTATATTAATTTTTATAGTTATTTTATAGAAATTAATTGAGTTAAATGACGTTACTTCTTTGTAATATTTATTATTACATAGTTTTCTATCCTCTGACCAACAAAGTTGATTGTTATAGTTTTGCTAAAAGCTAGGAACATGTCAATTTTTTTTTTTATAAACTAAAACCTGACAATTTGACATTTATTAAACACTTGTGCTTGTCATTTTATTTGTCTCATTCTACTCGTAACAAGAGCTTACCCTACATGATTTTAATTCAAAACTAATATTTTTTTTAATATATGAGATAATTATTTGATAGGATTTAATCGTATTTTTTGAATAAATTAAATTTTATTTTATCCAAGTTAATTTTTATAAACAAATTTTTGTAACAATCTATCAAATACCCTCTAACCCCATTATAATAAAATCTATCTAACTCCAGTTTAAAGTTGTAGAACTTTATTTAATCGTATTTTTTTTAATCTTTCGATAAAGTAAAAATATTTTTTAAAACTCAACATAAGTAGATATCGGTATAACATGTTAAGGGCTCAGTTTAAAAATTTTGAGACTTAAATGAGAAATTTTTAAATATTTAATAAGAGACTTAATTTAAAAAAAAAAATTATAGTGTATTTTGACAATTGAATTGAGTGACTATCATGGGTGTAAACCTTTGGTAAATGTTAAGTATTATAATTTACTGTTTTAGTTCCCTTTTTACTCATGTTTATTGCTTTACTTAAGCATTTAAGTAGTTACATTTTTCATATTTTCATGCATTTTCATTAGTTGTCACCTTATGTCCTTGTTTGGTTATATTTGTTTAATTTCGGTGAAAAAGATGCTGATATTGGTTTGTTTCCATGTTTTTACAGAAAGTAAGCCGTGACGAAGGAGTTAGCTATGGAAAGAAATAATGAAGAGAAGGCAAAAATGGGAGATATGGAAAGATTGAAGGATTAAAGCAAAGAAGGAAATATATATTGGAAAGGAAATATTGCTTAATTATTTCCATCTTTATATTATTCCTTCAACCTTGTTGACCGAATGACTCCATAAAGGAGGAGCTGACCGATCGCCATGGGGAGAGCTGAATTTGGAGATTGAAGAGACAAAGTGGTATCGACATTTTCTTTAGTTCTTCATCTTGTTTTATTTTGAGTGATGAGAGGAATGTTTATTGGAAACATTTACCCAGCCATGAACTAATTTAAGTTAGCTTGGGTTATTCTTATGTTATGAATACTTTGATTTTATCAAGTGTTTGGTTTGTTCTAAATTGAGGTTTACCTACTCTTGGCAATTAAACTTGTTTACGAGAGAATCGGGAGAGGACTCGATAAACTATTTATTTATCCAGATTCGGGAGGATTGGATTCACGAAACGAGTAGGTATGGTTCGATCCAAGTGCGAAAGAACTAATCCGGCTTAGGAATAAGTGCAGGATTTCAACAGCTAATAGAAGCAACGCTTGCCGAAGCAATGCTTTCCGAACCTCAAGGATAGTCACTCAAATTGCCCGAGCAATTCCCTTATCGTTATTGCCCAACCAATCTACGAACTGACAACTCGGAGAAATGTCATAAGTAATCAATTGAGCCCAATTGCCTGAGCAAGTTGGGTGGTGCGAGCACCCACTCACGAAGAAGGAATCATTCAACAGTCATTCATAACTCGGAATAACCCAACCTCATTTCTCTATCATTATCTCAACTACTTTATTTGCTCATTTATCATTTAAGTTTATTTCAACAAAACTTTCTAAACAAATTGTGTTTTTCTTATTACAGTGCAAGAGATTAAATTTCATAAGGCGCACCAATTCCTGTGGATTCGATATTTTTATACTATAACTTGAACGTGTACACTTGCACGCATTCGCGAAGTATTTTTACACGCAACAGTATATATAAATCTTTGTTGGTTAATATAATCCATATGCTTAGAATTGCTTGAATTATTATATTTGGCTAGAGCGTAAAAGTCACATGCATACTAGAAGGATTCGGCTTCCTATCAATACTTAATCACAAATCAAGCAGGATATTCGAGGACGGTTTAAGGGCAGGTTCATATCCCTGCTTTGGTAACTAGCTTAATTTCTTAATGAAATCTATAATGATTTATTTATTAGTTAGTTGATTGTACAATATCGATGTAAATTTGAGGTTTTTGGATAATAAAAGTGTCATTTATCCAAAAAATATTTAAATAAATATAAACTTAGTGGAAATTATTGAAGGGACCAAATTTAAATTATTCTAAAACTTGAGGGGTAAAATATAAAATTTTCAAAATTTTCGTGGTGGAGCAAGGCTTCCTCCGGTCATCACCACCATTTGTTTTTGGTTAATTATAGATGCATTCTAACGGCTTATTTCTCATAAAATTATTCCTTCAACTTAGAATAAAAATAATTGTGTTCCATTAAATTATACGTCTAAACAAGTACCTATGTTGAGTTTAAAAATCGGTAATCAACTCTATATTTATGTTAAAGTAGATCTAACGATGAGTCTTATTTAAAAATCGATAATCAACTCTATTTCAAAGAAACATAAATGATCATCCCAGTAGTTTACCCTAATAAAATTTATATCGAGTTTCATGTTGACCGATGCTATATCAAAGATGAGGCAGTTCTTCTACACGCCAATTTGGAAGATGTGTTGTATAGCTTCACCTGTGCTCATTCATCACACAAGCATGTTCCTTTCTGCAATACAATTTTTTCACATTTTGATTCTGCAAATAAAATTGTTGCTCGGTCAGTATAATATTGGTTGTGGCATCAACGTCTGAGTCATCTTGCTGCTAGTATATATTGTTAGTTCAGTCCTAAATAAGAATGTCAGTGTTAACAAACACATTATATTTACTGATTATCAACTTGAAATGGTCACATGCTTTCATTTTCTTCGTCAACTACTGTATATTCAAAGCCTTTTGAGCTTGTTAAAGCAGAATATATTTAGGGTCATGCACCCATTAAGGCTGTAAGATATCAGTATTAGGCCTCCTCTGTTAATATGTGTATTAGAAATCAGCGGGTTCTGGACAAGCGCAATAGGAGCGACCGCACAGGGTCCTTAAAAAAGAGGGGTCCAAATTTTGATAAATCATATTCATTAGATGATGTTAATCTTGAAATTCATTGTAAAAAATTTTAAAATGATCTTAAGAAATATGAGTTATAATAGTTAAAACGTTATAATTGTTTACTAAATGTGATAATTGATTATAGAATCTTATTGTTTATTCCTATTACTACTGTTTCTATAAAACTAATGAGATTCTGGATAGACGCAATAAAAAAGATTGTAAAGGCCCCCTAAAAAGAACAATTGCTTCTAAGGGCCACATTTTTAGAACGAGTAAAAATTATGAACAATTACTTCTAAGGACCATGTTTTAATAAATTATACAGGGTTCTCAAAATCTTTGAACTTACTGTTAGAAATTGTTGATTGGTGTTTTCTGCTTTAGTTTAGAATCAATTCTCTACAAAGATTATTGATTTAAAAACAGACGGTGAAGATGAATTTAACTGGGCATATCGTCTACCTCTTTCCCATATTTTTATTTGTGTCTCCGCTTTAAATTAGAGTGTTTACGGTTTAAGGTTTAATGTTAAGGGTTGTGGTTAGGGTTTAAGGAATTAGGGTATGGTGTATTTTTTAGGGTTTAAAAAATAAGAATTAGGGTTTAAAATTCAATTTTTTAGAAATTTTCGATAAGAGGCATAATAAGGAGAGAGACGATTTTTACCTGAATTTAATGTGTTTGATAATCATTAAATTAAATGAGCAAGTTTTTCGTTTTGCTCTTCATTCAACAACTAAGCAAGTGTCAATGCCCCATTTTCTTAAACATCTACAGTATTTAATTTGCCTTCTCACACTAGTGTTCATCAACCAGTGATTTCACCTGTTGTATCTCAGGCTACTGAACATACACCTGATCAGACAGAAAATTTCGAGGCCACTGAAGTTGATATACAAGAAGATGATACAGAAGCAACCACTGAACAACAAGTTGGTAGTGATACACAGTCTGCTCATGAAGCAAAAGATTTTGAGCAGAATTAGTTTGATATTTCACAACCATCTCAATATATGTCTGCTAATGAAAATATAGTTCCTTTTGCAGCTGTTGAAAATGTGTTACCTACTGCAACCTACTGAAAACATGGTGCCTTCTACTATCCTTGGTGGAGATGGGCTTCTTGGTGTACATATGATGCCTACTATAAGTAGTGAGAATACAATGCAAAATGAAGCTGTTGAAAATGTGTTGCATGCTGCAACTGCTAATAACATGATGCCTTCTGCTATTTTTGGTGGAAATATGATGTCTTTCTGTAAGTGTGTAAAAGTATTATATCTTTACTTTTTTACTCTTAATTATTCTTAGACCTAGGGTCATTTTGTTAGTAAACCACTTTTTGTGGTTCGTGGCCTCCACGTTTTGCATAAGTGGATAACCAACTAAAAGTTGGTGGCAATTCATGTTTTATGCATGATGCATATTTACCACTTTGCTGATTGTGGTGGACGTGGGGTTGTGGATCAAGGTAACCGGCCATTAGTGTTGGTTTTTGATGGGGAACCATCACTATAAATACTCCATTAGCCTAAGGTCCCTAAGCATCAAACACAAGAATCACATATTCCATCTAGTGAGTTTTTGAGTGCTTAGAAGGTCTTGGCGGTTCTAATTATTTTTGTAGCCGAGTTCTCTATATTTTACGGTGGTTCGAGGCGTTACCACGGTGGTCCGACGAGCTCGATGGTGGTGCAACCACATCCCATTTGGCATAAGGTTTTAACAATGGCTGGAGGTATTTATTTCTATCCTTTTTCCGTTGCGTTTATGCTCGTTTAATGCTTACATTTGGTATGCGAGCCATGTTAAATCTCTGCCTTGTCATGCTTAATTTTTTTCAAAATTAAAATGCCTTTTTTGATCTTTAAATTCTGAAATTTTGAGAAAAATTATGTTGCAGAAATTTTATAAGATTAATTTTTAAAATTTATTAATTTATTTTTACTTAAATAAATTTTAGAAATTAATATATAGTATGTGCCTAAATTAAGATATGTTATAACTTAGTTATATACATAAAATTAGGTACATAAAACTTTAGTACTTATTGCATAAAGCTTTAGCAATAAAACTATAGAACATGTCTAGGGATCCAAATAATTTATTTAATTAGAGAATTAGCCACAGCAACTTTAATTAAATAAAATTATTATAAGGATCTCATAAGGACTAGACATAGAACGTTGCATAATGATAAGCAACATTTTAAATAAAGTTTAGGGTTAATATCTAGCTAAGTGATTTTCATAATTTTATTTAGTTAAAGACTAGCCACAACATCTTTAGTTAAATAAAATTACTAAAGTTAAAAATCACATACAGAAAGCTTAAATATTAAATCCCTTAACATCAAGGTAAAAATTATTAGACAAATTTTTATAATTACCCACAGGAGTTATAAAAATAAATTTAATAATTTTTACATAAAGGATAGAAAATATTCTGTCAAATGAATCTAATCGAATTAAAAATTTAGCCCACAGGCAATTTTTATGTCACTAGATTCATTATTTCTATAATTTGTAATGGTAAATTATAGCTTATGTTTGCCTCAAATTTATATTAAGCATGTATGTCAATTTATTTTGCAGCATTATTACCTGTGAATATGTCTGATAATAGAGTAGATATCCCTGAATTAACTAGTGAGAACTTTAAGTTCTAGAAGGAAGGTATTCTTCTTCAATTAGGGTGTATGGATATTGACTATGCTATAAGGAAACCTGAGCCACATGTCAGTGACACCAGCAATCAGGCTGATCTTGCTCTATATGAAAAATGGGAGCGATCTAATCACCTAAGCAATATGTTCATTAAGAGCAAGGTTCCTGCTGATGTTCGTGGTTCAATTGAGCATTATGAGAATGTCCAAGAGCTATTAAAGGCTATAGAGAAACAGTTTCAGACTTCTCAAAAGTCATTAACCAACACCTTAATTATGAAGTTCACATCTCTAAGGCTCACTACGGTGAGAGGTGTGCGTGATCACATCAATAAGATGCAAGATTTGACAGCTCGACTTAAGGCACTTGAGGTTGATATGTCTGAATCTTTCCTGGTGCACTATATATTGAACACTCTTCCTCCTCAATACAGGCCATTTAAGATCTCTTATAACACACATAAAGATAAATGGTCTATTGATGATCTTTTGACCATGTGTGATCAAGAGGAGGGTAGGCTCGTATTAGAGATGGGAGAGAGTGCACTGACGGTTACTCAAGGAAAGAATTCAGTCCAAGCCAAGCAAAAGGGGAAAGCTAAAATGCAACCCCAAGCTGACATCAAGAAAGAGTCCACGTGTTTTTTCTGTAAAAAGAAGGGACACATGAAGAAGGACTGTGTCAAGTATAAGAGTTGGCTTGAAAAGAAAGGTAAATCAATCTTACTTGTTTGCTTTGAGACAAATATGGTTGATGTTAATTATAACACATGGTGGATTGATTCTGGTTCTACAATCCATGTCTCAAATTCCTTACAGGGATTAAAAAACCCTAAGGGAACCAATGGGAACTGAGCGATACATCTATTCAGGAAACAAGATGCAATCGCATGTGGAAGCTATTGGGACCTGTGAATTAGTGCTTAGTAGTGGTTTTATTTTAATTTTAGAAAAGACTTTCTATATTCCTAGTTTTTCAAGAAATTTGATTTCTGTTTCAAGACTTGTACCATTGGGGTATTGTTTTAATTTTTCGAATGTTGGTTTCAATTTATTTTATAAATCAGAAATTGTTGGAAATGGAATTTTATGCGATGGTCTTTACTCTATTGATTTACAAAATAATGCCACTCATAATGTTATGCACATTCAAACTGGTACTAAGCGTTGTGTTATAAATGAAGATTCCTCTACTTTATGGCATCGGAGATTAGGACATATCTCCATTGAAAGGATTAAAAGATTAGTAAATGATGGGATACTCAATACCTTAGATTTTACTGATTTTGATACTTGTGTAGACTGCATTAAGGGTAAGCAGACTAACAAGTTAAAGAAAGGTGCCAAGAGGAGTTCGACCATATTGGAAATCATCCATTCTGATATCTGTTGCCCAGATATGGATGTGCAAGGTCAGAAATACTTCATCACTTTCATAGACGATTACTCACGATACATGTATCTCTATATGTTTCATCATAAAAGTGAAGCGTTAGAAGCCTTTAAGGTTTTCAAGGCTGAAGTAGAGAAACAATGCGGTAAGCAAATAAAGATTGTGAGAACGGATAGAGGTGGTGAGTATTATGATAGATACACAGAAGATGGGCAAGCACATGGTCCATTTGCGAAGTTTCTTCAAGACAACGGTATAGTTGCCCAATACACCATGCCAGGCTCGCCTGATCAGAATGGTGTTGCGGAAAGAAGGAACCAAACTTTAATGGACATGGTGCGAAGTATGCTTAGTAGCTCTAAGCTACCTAAGTCTTTATGGGTTGAAGCTCTCAAGACGGTTGTGTATATATTAAACCGGGTCCCAACCAAAGCTGTCTCAAAGACACCTTTTGAGTTATTCAAAGGTTGGAAACCTAGTTTGCGACATATACGCGTATGGGGATGCCCGTCTGAAGTGAGAATTTATAACCCACAAGAAAAAAAACTGGACCCAAGAACTATTAGTGGGTATTTCATTGGATATGCCGAAAAGTCCAAAGGTTACAGATTCTATTGTCTATCTAATAACACTAGAATTGTGGAATCAAGAAATGCAAAATTTCTTGAGAATGACTCAATTAGTGGGAGTGATCTGTCTCGGGATTCAATACCCGTAGATCAACCATCCACTTCAAGTAAGAGATTGGTTATCATATATAACACCCCTCAAGCTCAATCGGGTGTTAAACAACCAATCAATGAAGTTCCACAAGCTGCTGAAAACACACCAATAGATCAAGTTGTTCAAGAAATTCCAGAAATTATTGAACAACCAGTTGAACAACATGATCCACAAGAGAATGTTGGTTCAACATTAAGAAGATCTATTAGAGAAAGAAAATCAGCAATTTCTAGTGACTATTTTGTGTATTTATAAGAATCTGACTATAATGTTGGAGCTGAAAATGACCCTGAGTCATTTTCAAGTGCCATGAGCTGCAATGAGTCACAATTATGGTATGATGCTATGAAGGATGAGATGAATTCTATGAAGAGCAACGAAGTTTGGGATCTTGTGTCGTTGCCTGATGGTGTAAAAGCCATCGGATGTAAATGGGTCTTCAAAACAAAAAGAGACTCAAGAGGCAACATAGAGAGATATAAAGCAAGACTCGTTGCTAAAGGATTCACTCAGCGAGAAGGAATCAATTACACTGAGACTTTTAGTCCAGTATCTAAGAAAGATTCCTTACGCATTGTGTTAGCATTAGTAGCTCAATTTAACCTTGAGTTACAATAGATGGATGTGAAAATTGCCTTTCTTAATGGTGATCTAGAGGAAGAGGTATACATGAAACAACCTGAAGGTTTTTCCTCTAGCGATGGTGATCACTTAGTTTGCAAGTTAAAGAAATCTATATATGAATTGAAACAAGCCTCCCGACAGTGGCATTTAAAGTTCCATGAAGTTATCTCTTCATTTGGTTTTGTTGAGAATATCATGGATCAATGTATATACCAGAAGGTCAGTGGGACTAAAATTTGTTTCCTTATCCTATATGTGGATGACATTTTACTTGCAACGAATGACAGGGGTATGCTACATGAGGTGAAACAATTTCTTTCTCAAAACTTTGATATGAAAGATATTGGTGATGCTTCTTATGTCATTGGCATTAAGATTCATCGTGATAGACATAAAGGTATCTTAGGTCTATCTCAAGAAACCTACATCAATAAAGTTTTAGAAAGGTTTCGGATGAAAGATTGTTCACCTAGTGTTGCTTCTATCGTGAAGGGTGATAAGTTTAATTTGAACCAATCCCCGAAGAACAGATTTGAGAAGGAGCAAATGAAAAACATTCCATATGCTTCTGCTGTTGGAAGCCTGATGTATGCTCAAGTCTGTACAAGACCTGACATTGCATTTGCCGTTGGGATGTTGGGAAGATATCAGAGTAATCTAGGTATAGACCACTGGAAAGCTGCAAAGAAAGTTTTGAGATATCTCAAAGGGACAAAAGAATACATGCTTACATATAGACGATCCGACCATTTGGAGGTGATTGGCTACTCCGATTCAGACTTTGCTGGTTGTGTTGATTCACGTAAATCAACATCAGGTTACATATTTATGTTTGCCGGAGGAGCTATATCTTGGAGGAGCATTAAGCAGACTTTGACTGCTACTTCCACTATGGAAGCCGAGTTCGTTTCATATTTTGAGGCTACCTCACATGGAATATGGTTAAAGAGTTTCATTTCTGGGCTTAGACTTGTAGACTCAATCTCTAGGCCATTAAGGATATATTGTGACAATTTAGCTGCTGTCTTTATGGCTAAGAACAACAGAAGTGTAAGTCGAAGTAAACACATCGACATTAAGTATCTAGCCATAAGGGAACGTGTTAAAGAAAAGAAAGTGGTCATTGAGCACATTAACACTGAGCAGATGTTAGCTGATCCTTTGACTAAGGGCATGCCACCACATAAATTTAAGGATCATGTTGTCACCATGGGACTTGTTCCTACTTTGTAATTTTCATTGTAAGAACAATTCTATTGAAACTCTAATAAAGTTTGATATTTCTCGTTTATGTTGTGTATACATTAAGTTAAATGTTTCGAGAAATATCACTAAAGTTTGGACCTAGAATAAATATTAGGTTTATTCATAAAGTATATGGTCTAAAGCGTTAAAACTTGATGTATTGTGATACATGGAAGATACAACTCAATCATTAGAGAAAATATCACCATGATTCATACATTATGTTTTGACTTTAAGTACTCACAATTGACACGAACCAAGTGGGAGAATGTTAGTAAACCACTTTTTGTGGTTCGTGGCCTCCACGTTTTGCATAAGTGGATAACCAACTAAAAGTTGGTGGCAATTCATGTTTTATGCATGATGCATATTTACCACTTTGCTGATTGTGGTGGACGTGGGGTTGTGGATCAAGGTAACCGGCCATTAGTGTTGGTTTTTGATGGGGAACCATCACTATAAATACCCCATTAGCCTAAGGTCCCTAAGCATCAAACACAAGAATCACATATTCCATCTAGTGAGTTTTTGAGTGCTTAGAAGATCTTGGCGGTTCTAATTATTTTTGTAGCCGAGTTCTCTATATTTTACGGTGGTTCGAGACGTTACCACGGTGGTCCGACGAGCTCGACGGTGGTGCAACCACATCCCATTTGGCATAAGATTTTGACAATGGCTAGAGGTATTTATTTCGATCTTTTTTCCGCTGCGTTTATGCTCGTTTATGCTTACACATTTTAATTGCATTATTTGACATTCCTGTATAATTTTATAGTCTGTTTTGTAGTTAAGCTACATTACTCAATTTGGTCATTTTATGAAAAAAGGTTTTTGTGTGTTTTGTGTGTAAGATTTAATTACCGAAACAAGCAAGTATGGACTGAAGCAATTGAAGAGAAGATTAGAGTATTGATGCGGATTGGATTAATCCATTAATTTGAGATAATTAAAAAAAATAAGAATAAATCTTAAAAGATTTAAATTTCTACACAAGCATTTAATGAAAATTAAAATTTATATTTGTAAGAAGTTTTTAATTAAAAAGATAAATAAGATTTATTATTTCTTTTATTCAATTAAATTAAATTTCTCTTTTCATAAAGATTTGACCTAGTCTTTCCTTATAAATTAAAGAGAGAATTTGACTAAGGCTACTCGAAAACTTCTTCTTTCTTTTGTTTTGATTAGATTCATGTTAGAGTTTATATCTCGTTTTTATTTTACATTCATCTATGAATTGAATTTAATCGGTTTGGGTTATTGTATTTTGTGATTGTGAGAACGTTTGATATATTTTACGTCCCAGAAAAGTCATAATTGAAAATACATTTATCTCATATAATATGAGGACCGTAAAAAAAGATATATTTTACGTCCCAAAGAAGTCATAATTAAAAATACTATTGTTTTTTTATACAGAAGTTTCAGGCAAAAATCGTCTAGCTTTTAAGGACAAAGAATTTATGTTTCAGACAAACATTAGTTTATAGTTTATGCAATTAAATCATCGATCCTTCACTTCAAATTTCACAAATATCACATTTTATCATTTTATTTAGTTTATAAAATACGATTGAACAATAGGTAACAAACCTGCGAATATGAGATTTTAGTTTACTCAAACAAATGAAAGGTGATAGTAATCCTTCCTTTATTCCCTAGACCATGATTATATATTTATCCTGAAAGAGAATAGACGTTGGGTGGCAACCGTGGTTTTGCCACAGCATGAAGTGGTTCAGCCAGAAAGGGAAGTCCTTTGGCTTGACTTAGATGAATGGTTCCCTGATTCGCAGGGATGTTCCAATCGAAACCATGCAAAAGCCTAGCAAACATCATAGTAGTCATCGAACTCCCAAGAACCACCCCAGGGCACCCTCTCCTTCCTCTACCGAATGTAAAGAACCGCAACTCCGGCTCTGCAAGCACCACTCCTTCACCTTTATTACAATCCTGAAGGTGACGTTCTGGCTTGAACTCGCATGGCTCGTCCCAAACTTTAGGGTTCCGACCAAGTCCTACTCGGCTAAGGATCACATGGCTACCCTTTGGGATGAAGTAGCCGGCCACGGTTGTATCGGACATAGATACGTGAGGAGGGCTAAATGGTGCGATGGGGTGAAGCCTAAAGGCTTCTCTTGCGCATGCCTTCACGTAGTTCAGTTGTGGGAAATCAGATTCTTGTACTAACCTATCTCTTCCAACGACGAAATCTAATTCTTCTTGGGCCTTTTGTAACGTCTCCGGTTTATTCAACATCTCCGCAAGTGCCCCATTCTAAGTTATTTGATGGATTATCCACTGCTGCAACATTAATCTCCTGAAAATTAACAAGATTATCAGTATATATGTACTTGATTATCAAGTATGTTGGTGTACGTAGTTATGTTTTGTTCAAAACAATCAAAAAGAAGAATATGTGTACGCTAATTTGAGCTTTGATCTCGGTCATGGACAGTAGAGGTTCACCGTTGTTGTCTGTCAAAGAAATCAAAACATCAAGCAAGTCTTGGGGTTCATCTTTCTTGCCATCTCTCCATTGTCGAATCCTGTCTTCAACTATTGGATCTTGATACTTCTCTATTACCCTAATTGCCTCCTCCACAATTTTCTCATGCCCCTCCAGGTCCAAACCTCTCAAAAATGGTAAGTAATCGGATATACAAAAGGAATAAAGATGGATGATGAAAGCGAAGATCGCTTCGACATATTCTTCTTCCTCAAAACCAGGTCCACCGTCTGGTTTTCCTTCTCCAAAGTATCTACGATTAAACATCAACTTCCTCGTCACATTGCTACAATAGTGTTGGGCAGCTAGTCTTAAGTTCACAAGGCCACCTTCATCGGAATCTTTGCATTGGTTATGCACGTAACGTACGAGATTATCAGCTTCTTCAAGTCTTTTCTCATAAAGCCATTGATGTCTTGCCTGTGAAAGCACCTCGCTAACCATGATTCTCTTCATTTTCTTCCATTGGTCTCCAAAGGGTGAAAAGATTGTGGTTAAGTGCCCTTTCGAAAGGACATCAGTGGCCATGGTCAGTGGTCTTGAAGCAAAAACAGCATCCTGTCTTTTAAAGAATTCCCGACCGATTTCAGGACATGTAACGGGAATCACATGAACGTTTCCTAGTCTAATACAAGCAATCTCGGTGTTCATTTCTTTCATGAAACTGTGTATCCAATGAGACACCGACGTTGTCTTCTTGGATATGATAAATTGAGGGAGGTTTCCCAGAATAGGCCAAGGTTTAGGTCCTGGCGGAAGTGAAGGTTGCCTAGCCTTACGGACTTTACCATGCCATTGGGATTTGAAGAGGTAACAGAAGCATGCAAAAGAGATGAAAACAAGTATGAGGGGAAAGGGTTTTGTAGGGGTAAAGGAAGCGATGAACATGGGGTAATAGATTTCCATGGCAATAGGGAAATGAAGAAGTGCCATTGTAATTGATTTTCATGGCTATTTATACACATTTTGATTATTTTAAACTTTCAATGGTTTTCAAAGAATAATTAAATTTCAGTTAATGTGATTAGGATTCAATTGATGGCAATGTTAAAAAATTCCAGTTGTGGAAGAGAAAATTCAATCTTCTGGTACAATTAAAAGTTTTATCTTCGCTTGATAAAAAAAATAGATGAAAATTAAAGAAATAGATAGATGCATTTGATTGATTGGTTCAATGGATGACGTGACGGAAATGAGTCATGATATAATTTATCCAGAAACACGTTTAAATCTTTCAAAAATTAATTTGAATCGAAAAATATTTTTTATTTGAATCAAATATCTATCACCAGCAACAGTAGTTAATACTTTTGTCACGAATATTCTCGTTAAGAAGTAAACATCGCTAAATATATTACATTCTCATGGATAAAGATTGAACCCCAAACTCTATGGTTAAGGGATAAAGTGAGTAATCATCATTTAAAGTTGATTATAAGATAATATTTGTTCATACGTATTTTTAATTATTTGACAAAGCACACATTTTGCGGACAAAGAGATTTAACTTGGATCTCTTAAGATAAACATCGTTAGTTTTCTTACTAAGACCATTTGTTGGGTTAATATTTATACTAAGGGTGAGTAAAAGGCCCAATTACCAGGTCCCAATCTCGAATACGGTATGGGTTTTGATGGGACTAAGATTGGATCTAAAATTTGGTTTTGTTCATAATCGGAATTGTGACTAGATCTTAATTTTTTGGATCCGATACTCAGTGAGTACCCAATAGAACCGAGACCAATACCAAGTACTCAATAGTAGTTTTCTTGTTTGTAATAAATAATGTTCTTTTGTTTATTTTTCCTTATCAAACTTTTTCTTTATGTATGAATTTATGAGTATGATTCGTTTTAAAACTTTAATTCTCAAACCTAAAATATTCTAATTTTATTATTTAATAATATATTTATTGGTGGTTAAAATTTTTCTCTCCTATTGCTCATATTTTTTTTAATAATAAACCAATTGATTGGATACCCAATATTGATATTGATTCTCACTAGTAACAAGACTGAATCCTAAAATTTAGGACCCAATGTGATCAGAATCGAAATTAATTTTAATTTTTAAGAACCGATAATTACCAAGACTGAGATCAATTTTAATCAAATTGATCGAGTACCCGATCTTGTCTTTATCCTAGTTTTTGTTTTGTTATTGATGGTGGTATATTCCTTGGTATATGCTGGATGGCCTAATTTTGCTGCTATGTATCTTCACTAGTATTAACCATGTTAAAAAACTAGGAACTTGATTTTTTTTTTTTTAAAATAGAATTTAATTTTTTCCACACGTTAAAAAACTTGACAAATTGACATTTATTAAGCACATAATAGCTTAAACCAAGTCATAAAATTTTGTTAACCACCAATCAACTTGACAATTAAACATTAATATAACACATATAATTATCATATAAAAATAATAATAATTTAATAATGGGAGAAATATCAAGTGAGTTTAAGGAGATAGATATTTTTTAACTTTTTATTGGTCAATTATACTTTTAACTCTTAAAAGTTGTGAAACTATTAAAATTAAGTCTTTATTCCTCTTAAATTTTTGTGGTTTAATTTTTTTAGATACTATTAGTTTTGATGTTAATGGAATTAAGTTTTGTCAAATTTTTTGATCTAATTATTTGTTAAGATATTGTAATTCTAAAAGGGTAAAGTACAACAGGTCATTCAATTACGGGTAGATTATATTTGGGTCACTCAATTATTAAAAGTTATATTTGGGTCAGTTAATTATGAGTAAGGTTATATTTGAGTCACCCAAATAATAAAAATTATATTCGAATCACTCAATTATAGATAAGGTTATATTTGAATCACCCTTCATATTTAAAAAAGTTTATCAATTCGTGTATTAATTTATTTCAAATGAAGTAATCTATTGTTAACGATGGTATATATGTGATTTGGAAGAAAAAAATGACCAAATTGATGTACTTTTTAAAATAGAAAGGATGACCCAATCATAAACTTACCTATAATTGAGTGACCTAAATATAACCTTCAATAATCGGGTGACTCAAACGTAACCTTACTCATAAATGAATGACTCAAATGTAGCTTTTAATAGTTAGGTGACCCAAATGTAACCATACCCATAATTGAGTGACCTTAGTTGTAGTTTACCCATTTTAAAATTTTGAGATTAAATCCCAACCCTCTATTTTAAAGTTGTTTTTAGAAAATCATTAATTTTATAAATAAATAATTGGAATCCTCTAGTAACTTTATTCTCGTATCGATCCCTCCCATAATTTTATTCTAGTTCCACCTCTAATTTTAGTCTTATAATTTTGATCTATATCACAAAATATTATAGATAAATTATTAAAATATCAATAATATATCAATTAAATTTTTCCGTCAGCTTTATTATGTTGTCTCGCAATAAAATATTCTCGACTTTTCGTCATTCTTGACGTTAATTTAAAATATTATAGATAAATTATTAAAATATCAATAATATATCAATTAAATTCTTCCATCAGCTTTATTATGTTATCTCGTAATAAAATGTTTTCGATTTGACGTTAATTTAAACATCTGTATACTTACAATATATATTAACAAATTGTATATGACTTTGTAAAAAAAGACAACCTCAACACGTTTTAGGAGAATTGTTTCTTTCTTTTTCATTACACGTAAAATTCAAGCTAAATTGATAGTTACACCGACAAAAAAGACCTAATTATTATAATTGTTGATGTTTTGAAAATCAATTAATTATTCTAAAAATATATATGATTAAAGTTAAATTTTTTAATATATCGACGTAATTATATTATAATATCTATTTATTTTTAAATTTTTAATAATATATATTATATATAATATTTGAATTTGTATCACTTAGATATAATATATTGTTTTTATCATTAAATTCAATTTAATTTATCACAATTTATAGCCATTATTTTAATAGTTTTATAGAAATTAATCGAATGAAATGATGTTACTTCTTTGCCATATTTATTATTACATGGTTTTCTACTTTTCTATCTTATGACAATCAAAGTTGATTGCTATAGTTTTGTTAAAAACATGGAACATGTCAAAAAAAAAAATTATAAACTATAACCTGACAATTTGACATTTATTAAACACTTGTGTTTGCCGATTTATTTGTCTCGTTCTACTCGTAATAATAATTTAGAGTAAAAATCTCATACTTCTAATTATGTTTTTTATATATTATATCTTGAAAATTTTGTTACAATTGAATTTTTAATTTTAATTTTAAGTTTTATATCTTAAACTTTAAACCTTAAAAATATACTCCATTTCTAATATCTTAAACCTTAAATTTATTATTTTAAATTGAGCGCCTATAATAAGAAAAAAAAGGAACATGTTCGGCATATAGTGGTGCATGCAAATGGAGGGAAGGATGAGTCTGTGTTTATCTTGAACTTTTAAAAATATATATATTTAGTTTTAATTTTTTAAAATTTTATGAATTAATCCTTAAATTTTTTAAATTTTTATTATTTCTGTTCATTTAGAATTTTTGAAATTTTATAATTTATTTTTACCCTAAAAGATATTTAAATTTATGTTTACCCTTATAAATATTTTTAGATCCGTCACTGTCGGTATATTATTTATCAAAAGTTGTTAAAGACAACAAATTCAAAGCTCATATGCACCAGAAAAGAGTTTTGTAAATAAACGACTGCAAAATACTTTTGCGCAACGCTATACCTTGTATTTAGAGACGGAAAATGAGTATAATTTTACGGATTTTTTATTACGTCTCGATTAAAGTAAGGATGGGTATGAGTTTGATAGGTACAGGGATGTCAATAAATTAGACTTGGATCAAATATTATAAAGTTCAAGTTCAATCCAATTAAATTCGAACTTTTAAAGAAATTCAAGTCAGAATTTAAGTCCATTTATATAAATTCAAATCAAATCTAAAAAATATCTAAAATCTAAATCTAAAAGTCTAATTCCAATTATTTTTTAAAGTAACAACTCAAATAAATATCTTTAAATGATTTTTTTTTGTTTTATCAAATAAATAATTTTAAATTTATAACACAAACAAATCTCAACAAATATTACAATCCAATATAAAACAAATTAAAGTAATAACTCAATTTTTTTAAATCTAAAAATTTTAAATATTTTTATTCGGGTTTATATATGATCGGATTTATATCGGATATGAATTCAAACTAAATTCAAATCGGATCATGGCAATATCTATATCTGATCCACCTCTTATTAAGACTCAAACCTTTTTTTTATTTGAATTCGGATTTCTTTTAAACAGATTTGGATCAAATCATGGCAATATATATATCCATATCCGAGTTTCTGATTATAATCCCTGCGCCTGGGGAATTATATTATGGGACATTCCCACCACGTCATCCATGAACCAACCAATAAAAAGATCCATTTAATTATTTTTTTCACCTCATTATTTTCACCAAGTGAATCTTCACTAGCATTTATTATAATTTAAGTTTAAAACAGTTTTTATCAAGTGAAGATTCACTTAATAAAAATGATGAGATAAAAAAAAATAATTAAATAAATGATTTTATTAGTTGATTTCATAGATAACGTGATAGGAATGTCGCATAATATAATTTCTCTTACGCCTGATGACTTATCCCGATATTACTCCACCAATCACGGGAGCGTCCCTTAGTCATGGGCTCGTAGGAGTCGGCGCTCTACGGGTTGTTGCTCGGAGTGCAGCATCCCATCTCATTGTCAAATTCTTCCCAGCATGAGCCACACGAACTGGGTAAAAACTCTAGCCATATCCTACAAGACTACGGATAAAACATCAGTTTCTTTCCACGTTTTTATAACTAAGAGCAACTGCCAACGAGTCATACTGTAAAAAAGATCCAATGAAATTTTCAAGTGAACGAGTTATCCTTTCGTAAATAAAGTCGTGCGGGACATCATGGATCAAGACCCGGATGGAAAAAAAAAAAAATAAGTGGGACTGTCATCAGAGATAGGCACGGGTCGGGTTGAATTTTTGGCCCACCCACACCCGATTCGAAGATTTAGACTCTCCATCCAATATCCGACTCGATCTAAGTATAGGGTAAGAAAAATCCAACTCGACCCGACCTGATTTTTAAGCTTTAAAATTTGACCTGACCCGAATCATTAAAATATTTAAAATTTAGGGACTTAATTGTAAAGAAATAAAATTGTAGTGACCTAATTATAAAAAATAATTTTAATGATCTAATTGTATAAAATATATATAAAGAGAGACCATTATTATAAATATACTTAAAAATTTGCAGAAAAGTTACACAATTAATCTCGGATCGGATCGGGTAGAACTTTTTCACCCTAAATCAGAACTCGACCTGATCCGAAACCACTTTTAAAAAAATCTTAACCCAAACTCTAAGTTTTTTTAAAAAATTCAACCCGATCATATCAAGTTGGGTCGAAACCCTCTGATTCGAATTCAATTCCCATCTCTAACTGTCATGGAATCATCTCCTTGTTGCATACAATGGATAATTAACAAACTATCATTAAAAGTGCTAAGATCCACCGTTACAAAACCCTTATCAGTCGTGTTAAATTATCATTTACTTTCGTCATAATGGTAGAAAATTTTAAAATGTCAACAATCAAAAAGAGCAGACGTGCTACAAAAGCAGAAGAATACGTGTTATAAGAATGAAAAATTAATATTTATAATTTTATATATTTTAGATTATTAGATAAAATTTTGAATTAATAATAAAAAAATCAATCGATTTAACCATATCAGTCCAATAAAACTGTAAAAGTAGATGAATTTACAGCTCAACCAAGATGCATTATATTCTATTCTATGCATACTACTAATGAAAAAACAAGACACAATAAAGAAGAATGAATCAAAGAAAATGACCCATGCAAGTGGGACTCATCACTTACCTCACAAACCACCAAACAAGGGGAAAAGGAAAACAAAAGAAATAATGAGACACAGTTGCACCTTGTCCAAATGCAAGGTCTATATTCACATCAATAAGACACCAAGGCACAAGCTTAGCAACAACATCGACAATCTCACACCCTCCAATCCCACAACCCCGTTTTCATTATCTGCCGTCTGATCATCAGCCGGATCGCTCTCCGCTGGTGCATCGGACTCCGGCGCATCGGCTACCACCTTGTGCTTGGATTTAGATTTAGATTTAGATGGCTTTGGTGACTCTGCTGGCGCCATATCTTCCACTGGCTTGAACAACTCTCTAGGCATCAATACCTTGTTAATTTTGTACACAATCAATGGCTCCTCATCCTTCAAAGTCCCTGTAATCTTTGCGGTCACAACTTTTGTCTCCAACGTCACCTCCTCGCCGTCGTTTTGAATAGTGAAATCGTACTTGTTTGCTCCATCTGTCGCCAGTGTGTTCATAATCCCATTGTTGGATTTCAGCATCTGCATGGACTGATACACGGGAATGCCATGGTACAACAGCAGGGAAAGTTTCTTGGAGGCGGTCAAGTTCTTGTATTTAGGCATGAAATCCTTGAGAACAGGGTCGGTCGGGCAAAACACGGTTAAACCACCATCGACGTTTTGGTTGAACGTCGCATCGGCTCCCGAAGATATCAGTAAATCTGCAAAGGCTTTGCATCCTTGCTTTGACAGTATCGCCGTTAGATTAAGCTGGCTTGGCTCGGCAGTGGGTGCTTCAGCTTCAGCTGAATTCAAAGCCTGAATCAAAGACAAAAGAATGAGCTAATCATTGAGCAACAAACAATAGAAGAAACTAAAGAGTATTATATTAACCTGACTGATCTGTAAGACAGAGATGTTGTAAGGAATCTCTGCTACGGATTTAACGTAAACGGCATCGAGTTTTCCGTCGTTGTTTTCAGCGCCGAAACCGACTTTTCCTCCTTTAAGATCTGTGACGTTGATGTACCCCGAGGTACCAGGAGCAACACCGGTAGCCTGGAACATGGTTGAGATCAAAGCTGTTCCATCGGTAATCTGGTGAAGCTTCTTGGAACCGAAGTAGTCCACGAGGACATGGAGAGAGAGGACATTCTTGAGGGTGTATAGAGAGAGTTGTTTAGACAAGAGAGATGACATGGCGGCATTGTTGAGTGCCAGAACAGTTATGGTTTCGCGTCGATTGATCTCGCCGGCCAAGTGAGTGACGGTGAGGTAGTGGTTGAAGGTGGAGAATTCGGGGTGTTTGGCAAGGATGCGCGTGATGTTGTGAGCATTGGAGGTAGAGAAGAGGAGGAGGAGGAAGAAGAAGGAGAGAGAGGGGACGAGAGCGGTGGTTGCCGGCGGCATGGTGGCTTGGAAATGGAGCAGAACTGGCGGCGAGTAAGAACTTGGATTTGGTGAAGATGTGGTCGTGTCTGTGTTTAAAGTAGAGTGAAGTGGGGAGATTTTTGGAGTATACTGCCAACTAAGTAACGGCTAGGATTGGACCCACGTGTAAAAGTGGGTCCCTTATCCTTACTTTGAACGGCTCTCATTCAATTCCATTCTTTTGGTTAATCCCATCGGTTATTATTAGTAAAACCCAAGTTTAAGTCGCGCGTAATTTTTATTTTATTTTGGGTAAACTATTAGAATGGTCATTTCTATTTAATAAATGTATATTATTTGTCACTAATTTTAAAAATAATTTATTATGGTCATTTATATTTTATTTTTTAAAATATTTAGTCATTTGAGTGTTAATTATCGTTAGATACTGACGGTGTACTGAATTGAAACAGTAAAATAAAAGATAAATTATCTAAATTATTACCTCATCTACGGTTTGGCTATAAAATAAAAATAATTTATATAATTACACATTTAATCTTTTTATTTCGATAATTAAAATATAATTAAAATAATAATTAAAAATTTTCTATTTTTTTTATTATATCAAGTTAGCATGCTATCAATATTTAGTGACAATTAAATTATGATGGCCAAATGTTTAAAAACAAAAATATAAATGATCATAATATTAAATTTTTAAAATTGATTATTTAAAGTATATATTTACTAAATATAAGTGATTATTTTAGTAGTTTATTATTTTAATTATTTTTTAAATTTATTTATTTTTAAACACATAGAGACGTGACTGGTAGAACCCCACCGACGTCGTTTTTTATAATGCATGCCAATCGTGCATAGGCCTCGTGTCACTTTTCACCTTTAATTTTTTTTACTAATTATGTTCATCAATTTCTGATATTTTTTATAGATATTATTTTATCTGATACATTGTAGTTATATTATATGATATTTATATAATTTTTATAATTTATTTTTTAAAACTTTTAACTTAATATTTTTTAATAAAATAAAAACTATTCTAAACCTATCAATTGATAAAAATATAATATGTTATGTTGTATTAATTAATTTTAATATTTAATTATTAATATTAGTTAAGAGATAAAATCCATGAAATTTAAAAAAAAATATATATGAGGACTTAATTGAGTTCAGAAAAGATAACTGCCTTTCTTTTAAGATATTTTATTGTGGATATATTGCGACTGGTTGGAGATAGATATGAATGGGTTAAGATGTGGGAGCCACACGTGTCGGCAGGAACTTGCCAGACTGTTTGGCCACGTGAGCACGCAGACAGCAGGACTCCACCGACACTTCTCCGGGAGAGATTATATATGAACCCTTTTCGTCACTTAATATGTGGTCTATGTAATCAGATTCGCTCATTTTAAGTAATTACTTAATAATATCCAATCATCTATTACAAGTAAAAAAGAGATAAAAATTTACTTTAAAAAATATAAGATAGATGAATCTAGTTGATTGGGACCATAAATAATATAGTGAAAATAGTTTATAATATAATTTCTCATTCTCGAGAATGTTATTTCCTAAAATTTATATCATGAATCAGGTTCCTAGAATTTCTCATTCTCATAATATAATTATCAGATAATTACTTAAAGATGAACGAACCTGATCACATATAACGTGATGAGTATAGTCTATAATATAATCTCTCGGTTTATATGGGATGACTCATGGTTTAATATAGACAGTTGTTCTCGTCTTTTTCCCACTTCCTTAGGGTAGATAAATCATCCATTTTTTTAATTGTATTTTTATTGATGTTCTATTTTAAATTAGTGGGTTAGAATTTAAGGTTAGAATTTAGGGAATTAAAAGTAAGTGTATTTTTTTAATATAAAAAATTATGATTAAAATTTATAATTCAAATTTCTAAAAACTTTTAATAGAGGAAACAAAGAAGATACCATTAAAAGAGATAAAGATTCCTACTCACTTCCTTATCTCTTATCTCATATGACTTTTTCGTTGTGGTGAGAAAAGATAATTTAGGCCCAAACCAAGGTTTTACAAAAATTAGAAAAATTATCTTTTAGTACACTAAGATTTGAGAAGCTAATTTAAGGAAAAATTAATGTTTTGATACTCGAAAATTTAATATTTTTTATTGCTTTTAAAAATTTTAAATAAAAAACTAATTTAGAAAATCAAATACAACAGAAAAACAAGACCTTAGTTCTAAATATAAGAGGAGTTGACTCATTTGATCCTAGACATGAAACTTGAACTAATGGAGATTTAAAATTAATCCGAATACTATGATTTAAAATCTTAAATAAATTAAACAATCAAAAATCGATCTAAATTTTAGTTGAATTAAAAATAAACTCGAATTATTTTTTAATCGAAATGAATAGATTTGAATTGAAAGTAACTCAAAATAAAGAAAATATATTAAAAGAAAGAAAGAAAGATGATACGTGAATTATTACGCAATTCACCAAAAATTTCAATATACAAGCTATATAATATCATATATAGGATGTAAAAATCTAACTCGACTTGAAAGTTCTGATAAAATCGATTGTCTCTAATAAACCTGATATTCATCCGACTCAAAATTAACCGACCAAAAATTAATCGATTCAATATTAGTTGAATTGAAAATCAACTAACTCAGTCCAATACCCATAACTAAAATTACCATAAACCCAAATTAAAATCGAGTCATACCCTAATTGAACTTAAACTAAATACAATCAAATTCAAAATAACCTAAATTGAACCCAAGCAAATGACCCATTTACCCCTTCCAAAGAAGAGACATGCTCACACAGAAATGGATCGAATTATCCTACCCGACCCATTGTAACACCCGACCCGGATGTCACATTGGGCCTCCGGCCCAAAACCTGTATTCCAAAATTTATTTTCAAAGCCCATCAAATAAAATCAAGTTTAAGTCCAAAATATTATCATAAGGCCCAAACTTGGATAAAAGTAAACTCTAAAAGATAATAAGTAAACGGAGCTCCAAAATATTACAAACCGTTTAAAAACATTCAACCTAAATTAAAATAAACAGAGTTACATTACATAGGGTTCGACATAGTACAAGCCCACTAAATCTAATACATGTACTCTAACAACACGGTCGATGCTGAAATCCGAACCTTGATGGTGCTCCATGAACCGGCTTCACCTAACCTACGCACGAAAACATATTTCGAACGCTGAGCTCCGAAAGCTCAGTGGATACGCCGAACTCGGCCAACATCATGCATATCATAAGCAGTAACGCATAACATATAAAATATCGTGCATGATATGATGATCTAGCATGCTTGCCTACCACATGGCATAAACAATGTATAATGACGCACACAATATATACATGTCAAACAACAACACAAGGTAGTGAGGCCCGCGTCCACACAGCATCGGGATCCTAGACTACGAGTAGGGCCCGCGTCCACACAGCATCGGGATCCCATACTCAGGATGAGGCTCGCGTCTACACAGCATCGGGATCCTACATCCGGGATTTGAGGCCCGCGTCCACACAGCATCGAGATCCTCCAAATCCTATACTCGGAATGTCACATCGAGTATCATCGAATGAGGCCCGCGTCCACACAGCATCGGGATCCTACATTCGGAATGGTCTTCAAAATCATCACTCGGAATGTCACATCGGATGGTCTTCGACGTGTTGCAACACTTTTGGATATCCGAATTTCCATCAAATAAGGACTCAACACACATAAACGATCCACCTAGGATCCTCACATCAAAATATATCAAGACTTAACATAATTTAATCATTCAAGGTTAAATACGTCAATCTTGTGTTAACCATTCATTTCATTAATTATAAGATTCATTATAGCCTTTAATTCTATTATCGAACCTCAAATAATACTTATCTTGTCAAGTTTTTGCAGGGGTATCGAATCACCCTGCCTCGATACCTACCCAAAGAAGGCATCGAACCAAGGGTATCGATACTGGTATCGGTACCCTTTGACCATTTTCAAAGTCAACAAAAGAGGACCCTTCAGCATCGATACGGGTATCGATGCAATTATGCCATTGGAGGTTCCGGTATCGAACCATGTTTCGATACACCTGGCCACTTAGCCAATTTCCACTCATGGGTATCGATACTGGTAGCCCGTGTATCGATACCCCTGCACGAAAAACAGGTCTACACTTAGAAAATTCCTAGGATTCATTCCCAAACTCGATCCAATCAATTCCAAAGTGTTTCTATCCATTTCTAGAGATGATTAAGGTATTTTAACATCAATTCCAAATCATTTAACACACAAATCCGAAATCCACCATTAAAGACCTCTTACAAGCAAACCAAGCAAACAAAGCATACATACATGGATTTCTATATGCTATGCACTCTACCATGAAATGCAAGATAATTAGAATAGTTGGGAGTACCAACCTTAGCAAGCAACAACAACAAACTCGAGCTCCCAATCCCTTCAAGCTTTTCTTCCTCCAAAGCTTGATGATGGCTCTCCCACTTGTTTCTCTACAAGGTGAAAGATGAACAGTGAATTAGACACTAAAGAGAAGATTCTTAGGGTCTAAAGCACTAGAAAAACCAAGATTAACTCCCTCAAAAACTCATTCCCGAACTCACCCTTAAACCTCCACTAAAACCCTTTTCTCCACCAACCAAACACTTACTTACCTTGTTTTGTAGATCTCCTTAAGCCTAAAAACCTTCATTCTTTCTCTAAAACGAGATTTCTAAACAAACTCTCAAAGATCTCACCTTTAACACTTCTCTTCTCACAAGGATGATGAAGGGAGGATGGAAGAAAAGAGGAAATGAGATCACCCTCTGCGGAATAATAACACCCTCTAACCTCTCTTGTCTTTACATTTAGACATTTACCAAAATGTCCCTTTAAACCAAGCCTAACATAAAGCTCAACAACCTAAGGCCCACAAGGCCCAAACTACTCAAACCCGGGGCCCAAAACCAAAGCCCAAACCTCTCGGGTTAACCCGACACTCAGATCCGAATCCGGGTCGTTACACCCATAAACAAACCACCCAATTTTTATATAACTCAAAATAAAATTCCAACTCTAACTGGCCTAACCAAATCAAAGGATTCAATGACTTTGGTTAGTTGGATTGTGTTTCTCAAATCCATTCAATTGATTCAATTCAGTAATTGTTTTTTTAAAATCTAAATTTAGGTTTAGATTTCAAAATACTATGCTCCGGACATCATCTTTATCAGATATTTTTTATGTAAGATTTTTTTAATCAACTATAGTGATTATAACAGTAGGGTGGTCAAGATCGGATACCCGGTCAATTTACCTAGAATTGGTCCCGATCTCGGTAACTACCGGTTCCTGAAATTAAAATCGTTCTTAGTCAGACCATATCCTAAATTTCAAGAATGAGTCCCGGTATTGGTGGGAACCAATACCAGTACCGGGTACCCGATATTGATGGGAACCAATACTAGTACCAGGTACCTGGTTAATTAGTTTATTATTAAAAAATTTTGAACAATAAAAGAAAATAAAATCTAACTACTAATAATAATATTAAATAATAAAATTAGAATGTTGTAGATTTAAAGGTTGAAGCCTTAAAACAAGTCCAAAAAATCGGGTGTCGAGTTCAAAAAATCAAGATTTAATCCCATCCCGGTTATAATCGGGACCTGAATTTTGGATTTGGTCCCGGTCCCACCGGGACCAGTTCCGGATAAAAATTCATCGGATCCAACCGGGACTAGGACCGGAATTGAGTAATCGGTTTTTTACCCACCCCTAATAATATATGTTTTAAAATATACTCTCACCATTAGACATTAATCGCAACACCTTACCCTCTCGAATCCTTTTTCCTAATGGATCCAAACAATGTTTGACACTGTATGTTGAATGAATCTACTTACTTTCACCTTACATGTCTCCAAAGTTTAGAATGTTATTATTAGCGCATAGAGTGGCAGAGATGCTATATTTCTACACTTGTAGAAAAAAGTTACACCAAATCCAGATGGATCGGAAAAAAAGAACATGGAACATTTGGAAATAGAAATGTAAAATATTATCGTCTTAATTTAAGCTTCAATCTCAAACCTTGAACACTTGATGGATCCCATGGATATGTCAATCTCTATCAGGTTGTCCTCTGATAGAATCTCCATCAAACTCCGGTGATGGAAAATGGTTTCCGGCATTATGTCTGGAAATTTCTGATGCAGAATACTGTACTGATTAGTCGGCTCAGCTTCCTTGTGCTTAACATAATGTCCCCCAGGAAGTGAAATTTCAATGAGACTATCCTCGTCCGACCAATCCCATTCCTGTTCTTAGTTTTGCTTATTAAATTCAGTTTCAGGATGCTGTCTTGATGATGCCAGAACATCTTCCATTTGAGGCGAGTTTTTCTCCACAGGTTCATGAATATGATCCCTTTCGACTGGTTTCACCGCCGACTTCAGTTTCCTCTTGGATACTATGAAGAGAAGAGTTGAGAAGATCAAGACCGTAGATGTGACGAAGATGGATAAGAACCCTAGGATTACAAAGGTAGCAAATGTTACCACTGGGCCAGCAACAACAACAATCCATGACAATGGGGTTTTGAGGAGAAACAAAACAAGTACCCATTTGATCATTTTCCAACTCCATGGACTAGAAAAAAGGGTATATATGCTGACATGCAGAAGGCCAGAAGCAAGAAGAGAGCTGGGTTGGTGTATGAATAAGAAGAAGAAAAAACATATGTCCGAAAGAGGGAAGGGGTTTCATAGATCAAAAACAAACATACCCAGAAAAAGGTGTTTTTGTAGGACATAATGTGGGTATGAGTATGATTCAACTGTTCATTTACTACAGCAACTGATTCTCTTGAAAACCAGAAAACCCTTGTTTTCCCTGTATTTTACAGTCTCGAAGCTTGGAAATGAGAGAAGCCATGTGCATGAAAAATTATTACATTAACCCTGTTTACTACGTCATTTGTGGTTCCAATCAATCAAATTTGTTTATCTTAATATTTTTTTAAGGTAAATCATTATTTCTTCGCTACATATGATTAGTGGGTAGTTAATTACTAGAAAGTTATTTAAAGATAAATGACTCTAATTACTTAGACCATGAATGACATAGTAAACATGATTCACCTAATAATCTTTATAATTGCAGATATCTGAACTCACTACATAGCAGAGGTAGAGAGAAGCGAGAAGACCGGAAAGTGGACTACTCTGACTAACCCGTCATCAATGTTTATTCTCTGTCAAATTTAAATGTATTAAATTTGTATTATAAAAATAAATCAAAATAATAATAAAAATAAATATATTTATTATGAAAATAAATCTTTCAGTATATAAAATATTATCTCAAATAATAATTATATTCGAACTTCAAAAAGTTTATTGTATATTATATTATTTTGTAACATTCAAACCCTACATGAGACCTACCCCAGTAGACTATCTAAGAATAGTTTTTTTTTGTACTTTAAATAAACATATGTGAATATAAAATAACTGAATAAAATTATTATTGAGAAAATAAATTAAACAAAAAAAGGACGAAAAAATTAGCAAGTGCCACTTGTCGGCTAGCTGTGCAAGTAAAGTAGTGCCGCATGAAACCCTAACCACAAGACCTTTTGCTCAACATTTTTACTACAACACATTGGTTTGGCAATTGATTAATGGGAATTGGAACGTTTTGAAGAGGCATTTGTCTTGAGAAATGGGTCGACAAAAAGAAATCCGACAGCCGTCGGGGACTCCAACCTTATGGCATGTTTTGCCCTAACCACACCTTGACCTTCTTCATTATCTGCTTTCATCCTTTTTGTCTTTGGATCCTGCGATCAGATTTTCGGTTTATGAGCTTGGAATTTTTTGTAAACATTAATAGTAGGACGAGAATAAGCATCTAATTAGTGCATGAACATGCATGTTATATGGAAATGGATGATTCCCATAATGCTAATATGAGACTTATTCAAGCATGGTGGCTGGAATGTCTGAAGTTGTTAACTCGAGAAGAAGAAGATTCCGGGATGAATTAGTAGCTATGTAAAGAACCATTTCTGCTATTACTGCTCTTTTCATTATGTATGCTATGATTATGCATGTTCTATTATCAAAATGATGTTCTGAAGGAGACAGGTTTCTGCATATTTCAGCTATTACCGGATCATGGGACGACTGGAAGACCATGTACTGGAATCTCTGCTGCTATGGTGTCTATATTTGAAGTTTCAATCTTTAGTTTGAGCAGTTTTCTTTAATCTAAATTGCAGTAACCTTCATTTCTTATTCTTTCAGACAACCCTTGCACTCTTTGGGTAAAGACTTCTTTATCATGATGATGCTCCCATGTGGTGTTTACCACTAACACTTCATTGTTGATGAGCTAAAGAGATATGCTCCGGACTTACCGTGTGAATTCGAACAGGAGTTTGTTCCAGAAGCTCCCGAAAGCCTCTCAGAGTTCGAACCTCCTCCTTCCCCAATATCAAGCTACGACAATCAACCACTAAACAATGGAGATTTCAGCAAGCCTCCACCTGAACTGCCTCCACAGTTACTGATAAAGATATTAGACGAACAACCATTTGTTAGTACAAAGCCAAGGTCCTCACGATGACCTTCACATACATTGCTGAACCATCTTTACAAGCAAGATGGTGATGGTGGTCAGTCCATGGCACTTTGCTCAACACAACGATTTCTTGAAAAATATGTAACTGTAGTACTATACAAATCTGTGCATAGGTAAATGAAACCTTTAATATCTGTCATGGTTTCAATCCTACTTATCTCTGTTTGATATTGTTGACATAATGAAAAGGAAAAGATTTAGCCTAGGAAAAAGTTATGTTATTTTCCATTCGAATTAAACAGGTTTGAAGTTCGAATCTCAACGAGTAACAAGCCATATGTAAGCAAAGCCAGGTCTCTAAACCTGATAACAAAACCTTTATTACTCAGAAAAGATCTGGTTTTGCATCTCTTAAGCTTGACAAATTTACAACCTGGATACTCAGAAGAAGAGTGTGCTAACATGAACAAGTGCTTACATTAGAAAGCCGATAAGACCGAATTAAAGATGCATTTCGACATCGAAGATGATCATCGAACAGGTACCTTAATCCATCCATTAGCAAAAGCAATGGCTAAGATTACAAAAGGTGTTGACATTCCAAATATGATAATGTAAGGAAGAGGGGTCATCATGGGGTTCTCTCCTTCCCTTTCTCCTGCAGTTTGCCAGTACCTGCACTCATTTCCAAACCCCCTCTGTTACTCAATCACATGGAACTTGAATTACCAAATTATGTAAAACCAGTTCATAAAATGGGTGAAGAATACTACTAGTACTCACTGCTCTGGTTCTTCTTCTCTTGTTATAAATTTCTTCTTTCCTTTAGGCTTGAGTTCTCCTTCTCCTTCCCCTAACAAATCAAACCAAACTCTAAAATCTTTGGATCATATCGAAAAGAAAATTGACTGGAAACTGTAAATCACCTGAGTTTGCATGAATTTTGAACCGATGGAACCTGGTGGTATGGCAAATGAGAGCACAAGGGAAAGCTGATGCAGATGATGAAGGCTTAGGTAAGAGAGGAATCTGAATGGTAAGGGAAGAAGAGACTGCAACTTTGGCTGCCATTTTTGGTATCTGCAAGGCCATTGCTTGAGTTTCACATCTATATGTCCATGGTTTTGGATATGGATGTGGTGGCACTGGCAGCTGATATCTGGAATTGCTAAGCTCAGATACTAACCTTATCTTTGCCAACCCCATAACTCGTGCAAACGTGGCACAATGTTATATACAATTTCGAATAAATTTCTGTCCTAAATTTAAATTATAAAAATTTATACTTAAAAATATCAAAATAATTGTCTAATATGTTTGTCAAAGGTAAAATGATTATTTAGCTAAGCAGGCATGTGGAGTCTAAACCTTGCTGCCCATGCATTAATTTCTCACCAAATTTTGTTGAAGGTGTTAAGGCAATTTTAGAATTAATAAGATATTCTTTTTATTGTTTTATAGATAGGGTAGAAATCCTTTACCTTTTATCATAACTTTATCTATGTCTCCTGTTAAAAATTTTTAAAAGAAATGAATTTTAAACCCTAACTCTTAATTCCCTAAATCTTAATCACAATCCCTAATCTTAAAACCTATACCTTATACCTCTAATTTGAAACGGAGGTACGAATAGAGGCATAAAAAAAAGGGCAGACGATTTGTAAATATTATGTTTAACGAAAAATATTATGTTTCAACTTAATTTGTAACTCAAACTACGGTGGTTGTGAATTAAATATGAAATTAATTTAAACAAATATTAACTTGGATTTAATCAAAAGTGCATTACTTTGGGACTAAATAGTAAGAATGGTGAATTATACAGTTGAAACCGTCTGCCTTTTTCTTGTGTTTCTTTTGGTGTTTTTATTTTAAAGTAATAGATTAAAGATTTAGAGTTTAGGTATTAAGATTGAGAATTATGAATAGGGTTTAAGAAATTAAGTGTATGATGTATTTTTTATAATTATGATTTAGGGTTTACGATCCGAAAATTAAGGTTAATATTTAAAATTTAATTTTAAATATTTTTTAAAGTGAGACATAAAATTAGAAATAAAAGATTTTTATTGAATTGTATCATTTCCCACAAAACATTATGTAGCTACCAAAAACATACAAACTCAGTACCTAACTCAAAATAATTGAATGATTAAAATGATTAGACTTGAAGCTAAATCAATTTGGTTGGTGATCAATTCGTTTTCCAGAAAGACTTCAACCAGCATTTTAGAAAATAGAAATTTACTTTTGTTGGTTAAGTAAAGTTTTATTTTTTAATCATAAGAAAATGTTTTGCAGCACAATTTGGACTTATCTGGATAATTTTATTTTATAAATTTAATAAATTAAAAATTTAGAACATATAAATTCAACTAATGATCTTAATTTAAAAATATAATGTTCAATCTTAAAAGATTCGTGTTTGGGTAATTTTATCTACAAAATAATATATATTTTATCAAAAAATTATCAATTTTTATGATATAATAACAAGACGTGATTTACAGATAACATTTTCTTACTTATATCATAATTTTTAGCTTAAATTTTAAAATAAACTTAAAAAACTTTATTTTCTTAAATAAAATCTCTCAACACATCTTACGGAACTCTAAATTGAAGTACAAAAATTAAACTCTAACGTAGAAAAGGGACCAAAAGCATCATTTGACCATAAAACCTTAATTTGAGCTTCTTTCAATGACTTCCCTTCCTAACCAAGTCAATTTATCTCTTCTACAAATATTTAATCTTCTCTTGTTTTATATTTATTGATCTCTTCACTTCCCTCAGATCCATACTTTGATCTCTATTTTTCATGGGGTTTGCTGTTTCTTTTTAACCGCTAAAACCATTGATTCCAGTGGCGGCAAGGAGAGAGCTCAACGTTAAAGAATTATTCTTTGAGGTTTTTGAAACTTACCCTTTTACTTGTTTCAGCTTCTTCTAAAATGGGTTGCTCTTACTCTTTGATGTTCGATTGTCTATGAATGTGAATTCTTATTTTTATTTCCCCATTTCTGATACTTGTTTCTAAAAGAGCAAACTTTGACTTGTAAGTTGGTTGATGTTGGCCGAGTTTTGTTCTATGGCTAATTACAAGAATCCCCGTCTCAAAAATGCAGCTTTCAAACGGTTCCTCTATGTAGCTTTAGCTACTTTATCAGTTGTTTCACTTTTGATAGTTTCTCTTAGGACCAACACAACGCCTGGTTTAAGTGAAAATGTAGTGATTCAGAGTGTTATGGAGAAGCTCAACCTTCCTAAACAGAATGAATTTTCAATTCGATTGGAGGAACGAAACCGGTTGCCCCCTAGGAATATAGATCTATATCCAAAGTTAGCCAAAGATCATATAACCATTGTTCTATATGTTCATAATCGGCCTCAATATCTTCAAGTAGTTGTTAAGAGTTTGTCCAATGTTGTGGGGATAAGTGAAACTTTATTAATAGTCAGTCATGATGGATACTTTGATGAAATGAATAAGATTGTGGAAGGGATCGAATTTTGCCAAGTGAAGCAGATCTTTGCTCCTTATTCGCCCCATGTATTTACCGGCAGTTTTCCTGGTGTATCGCCGAATGACTGCAAAGAAAAAGATGACGCAGGGAAAAAACATTGTATTGGGAACCCAGATCAGTATGGAAACCACCGGTCTCCAAAGATAGTTTCATTGAAGCATCACTGGTGGTGGATGATGAACACCGTGTGGGATGGATTGAAGGAGACTAGAGGGAGTAATGGACATATTCTTTTCATAGAGGAGGACCACTTTATTTTCCCCAATGCATATCGCAACTTGCAGCTTCTTGTATCACTGAAGCCTAGCAAATGTGCAGATTGCTATGCTGCTAATCTGGCACCTTGTGATGTGAATTTAAGAGGAGAAGGATGGGATAGTTTGATTGCAGAGAGAATGGGAAATGTGGGTTATGCCTTCAACTGGACTGTTTGGAGAAAAATCCATAGGAAAGCTAAAGAGTTTTGCTTCTTTGATGATTACAATTGGGACATAACAATGTGGGCAACTGTCTATCCTTCATTTGGCAGTCCAGTGTACACCTTACGAGGTCCAAGGACTAGTGCAGTTCACTTTGGGAAGTGTGGTTTGCATCAGGGCCAGGGGAAGAGTAATGATTGCATTGATAATGGATCAGTGAACATTCAAGTAGATGACATTGATAAGGTTGCTAATATCAGATCAGAATGGGATGTAGAAGTATATGAGAACCAACAGGGTTACAAAGCTGGGTTTAAGGGTTGGGGCGGCTGGGGGGATAATAGAGATCATCAATTGTGCTTGAATTTCGCTCAAATGTACCATTAGTATAACACTCATTCAACTGTCACGAGTTGAGACTTCAGCATCCCACTTTTCCCACTGTTGTAACAGGTGAGACCTTGATTATTTTTTTCTTACAATAGTTCGGGGAAATACATGTATAAGAAGCTGTTATAACTTTGTACAATTGACAACATTTTTTTATTATTACCCCTAATTTTTGGTGCAAAGAAACCATACTTTTATGCTGGGAGTTGGTAGATATCTGGCTACTTTGACCAATAATTTATGCTGAAAGTAATGGCTCCCTTTTGAGCTTAAGCTTGCTTTGTAAGTTAGTTGGCATGCAGAATTTTCTCTGTCGTATTAATAAAAGTAAATAAATACCTACTTTAATGTATGCTCAAAGAAAAAAAATGTCTTATGATACAGTCATACGGACCCTATATAAACCAAATTCTTAATCAAACATAATGATGTTTAACATATGTTTTTCATTAGCTGGTGATCTTACTCCATATTAGTTGGTCGACCTGTGAAACTTGACTGTATGTTCACAGAGCAATTTGGTACATATTGGTGGTTGACAAGATAAATGACTTCCATGTAGATGTGATAGAATGGTGAAATGAGGTAAGTGGAATTGACTCAATCTAATGTGGTAAATGAAATTGACTGGAGAAATTACTCTCTTCAAAGAACTTCAGATGATGTCTTAATGAGGACATTCTGAAAATTTACGCCTTTTTTTTAACCCCAAAAACCTAGAAACCTAGATAATGTTGATGATTGCCTCCATTTTAATGTTCAAGCTGTTTTAGTTTCTGTGCCATGCACCTTTTTTTTTTTTTTTTTGCATCTCTGACCTCTGAAACAGGCTATTAAACTTTGTTGAGTGGAGGACAAAGATGACTTGTTAGAATGAATAATGATTATCCACTTGCTATGGACTATTTAGTTAGGAGTTGAAATGGTTGGAGACTGAGAATATTGTATTTGATGAGAGGATGGAAGAAAGTGTAGTACAATATGTTTGTTTCATTCATTCGTGTTCCAACATTATAAGGAACTAATAAGAGAGATGTGTAAGTTGAATTTGCAGCTAACTGAAAGAGGAGCGTTGACACTATACATCAAGTTCTACACCATGCTCTTTCGCCATCTAAAAGTATTAACAAAAATTATTATGGTACATGGTAATTTCAACTTCCTATGCTAAGCTTGATTTTATATTAAATTTCATTGAAACTGAAATTTTGCAGGGAAAAATGTGTCCATGAGCTGTTTGCTTGAAAGTTTCTCTAACACTGATCAACTGGAAGAGATTTCCCTTTCAAAGGTTGGGTAAAAATGGAAGACAAGAACAGTGTCTTTACTTTCCACGTGTATGCACCTTGTGTTTTCATTTTCTACAAGGCGTACATGCTCCACAGCTCCAGTATGAACATTGAGTTGTTTCATCATGTCTGAGCTCGTGATCTGTCATGTTTGTTCTATGGCTGTGCTCATGTATTCGTGTGACATTTTCTGTTCTCGATACTTGTTGATATCTATTTGCATGTTTTATGAACATTCTGTTCAAGGTCCAGTATGATGCAATTAGTGGGTTATTTGGACTTTATTTTGTTTCTAGATATTTGAACTTTTCATTGTTCTTGAAGTACTACCAGTATCCCACACATGGATACGGGGTTACGTATATTCTCCAAATACAAAGGAAAAGTTAGAAAAGTCTTACCATATCCATTTATTAGGCTGAATGTATTTACAGATAGATGCCGGTAGAAAGGAATTGACAATGTCAGTCGTTGAAATAGGAGAGCAGAATGCTTTAACTATTTCAACATCATGTGCTGGGATTCGATGGAGTCTCGGCCCTACCTTTCTGAAAGAAAGAAAAAAAAAAACTCCTTCTAAATCCTACACTTGTTCATGGACTGCTCACTATGTTGTTCCATTTGTATTCAACCATGTTTGTACTTTTCCGGTAGCCACCTGGTTGCTAATATCTACCTATTTTTCCAGTAATGAATGCACTGTTTTCGTTTGGAAAGCAGAACTAAAACACTTTTTTCCTAGGGCATCAGGGTATGTTTCCCTTCTTTTCTTGTCTCTTCTTTCTTCTGCATGATTGGTATCTTAACAGAATCAGTAACTCCTGCTGAATTTAGATATGCTAGCCCCTTTTCTTTGCTGTATTAGAATTTACAGTCGAGAAAGTAGACCTTGAGAAGGAAAGGAAGAGAAAGTAATGTCTATACTTTTTTTCTATCCCCGTGTAGGTTTATGAAACTTAATGGAAGAAAAATAAGCAAATCATTGAACCGATTATTCTTTTCAACTTGATTTTGGATGGTATTTGAGCAGAGGTTGTGGACCAATAAAATGAGCAAAATCCTTACCAGTTATTCTTTAAATTTTATGTTGTCATCTTCTTAGTTTCGGAGTAATGTTTATCTTTTCAAAGTTTTTACAGTATGCACAGCAAAACTTTCCACAAAGTTGTTTTGCTGCAAGTTATTTTATTGAAAATTGCTTTCACTGGAACAACACACTCATTAAGAGCTCATTCCATTAACAGCTCCTTCACAAAATAGTACATTAATTGGAAAGCAGTGGAAATGACTTGGGAGTATAGCACTATTTTTGGGTTAGTTTCACTATATTATGATATTTCAAAGAACCAGGTTTAGTGTTGTGGGGTGACAGTACTCTGTTTTGCAAATCATACATATTTGAAAATAATGTCAAAGACCTGCCATGGTCTTCTAATTGATTGATATTTTGTTTTCCTTTCTGTTCCAGAAAGGTTATTGTGTATTCACCTCCAATGGTGCATGAGAGAGTTGGTGCAGTAGAAACAACAATTCGTGCCGAAGTGTTTCATGTATCTAAGCTCTAAAGTATGTGCATCCGATGCATATTGAGACACAAGTATAGGAGGAGTATGATCCTTTCGAATATGCCGGTGCCAGACATATACGTTTATCCGATGTGCATTTCGGTTCAGGATAACATAGGTCAAGATTGGAGTTGTCTGAATTGAGTAGACAATGGATCATTTGATTTCACTGCGTCTACATTTAGTAACCATAGATGACCAAATCTAGTAGTGGGGTCTTAAGATTAGAGCAGGTCAAGCACGGGAATGCTCCTGTCTGCCACTCTCCTTGGAATTGTTGGAGTTCAAGGGAACCTAAGCCAACGAAGAGTCAGTATTGGTTTCATTGTTCATTTGTTCTTATGTTTATTGTGTCTGCATGTGCAAAAGAAGAAAAAAGGTTGTCTTTTTGTTTCTTGACAAATCCTGCAGCTCCCAATGGGACCCTTGGAAACCACTATGCATGGCAGCTGTGAAACAAAGCATTGATCCTCTATGAGATATGAGGATCTTCAGCTGGTTGTCCCTTTATGCCTTAAAATAATTTCTCAAAGTATTTTGAATCTTGTAATCTACTTGGACCTTGTCCTTGTTTGTGGAATATTCTCTTGGAAAGTGATTATATCGTTTTGAAATCAAATTATTGTCTTTTTCTTTTTCCCAGATTAGAACAGAAAGAATTCAAACTCTGAACTTTCGTTGTTCCACGTAAGAGCTGACTTGGACAAAAACTTTCATGGGAGTGATTGCTGACAAAACTTGGGTCATTGATTTAAAGTTTAACAACTTTGTATTGTCCTCTTTTGGATGACTGGAAGTCAATGGAGCAATTGCTTGGTCGCTTCCTTTGATTTTGAAGTATGAACCGGCAACAACGAAACTCAGACCCCAGTACATGCGTAAGTAGGATCATAGACGAGTATAATTTTACGGATTCTACATCTGTTTCAATTGAGGTGGATATATATATGGATTCTATATCTGTTCTAAATAGGTACGGATCATAGACGAGTACAATTTTACGGGGTATCTGCACCCGCCCCATTTACCATCCCTGTGAGTAAGGTTAGTTTAATTAATTAGCTTGACTAGGAACCAGTACTTAGAAACCAAACTGGTTATCAAAGCTACAACAACTTAATTATTGTTATTATTATCTGCAACAGCAATCACTTCAGAACAGCAACTAATTTACAGAAGCCACATTTCTGAGGGGGGGGGGGGGAGAAACAGGAGAACCGAATTACTGTCCAAGTTAGGGGTTTTCAAGCAGAAGAAAGAAGAACAAGTTACAGACATCTATAACTATAACCAGAATACATGCCTAGTGTCTTTATGTTGTGTCAAGTTTCTATTTTTGAACCATACTCAGTTTCCAGCTTCAAATTGAATCCCTTCTTTCATTCTCCTGATGAAATCTTCACATTTCTGGTTCAACTCTTCATTACTCATCAACCCAAGTTCTCCATCTTCATCTTCCTCGACCAAAACAAGCTCATTCGATCTTTCTTCTTCGTCTTCATCTTCTACAACCAAGGACAGATCCTCTCTATCATCAACTTCTGCCTTCAAAATGGACCCTTTTAGCTCTAATGATTCAACCTCTACTTCTCTTTCACCACCTCCCTTGTTGATCCTCGGAGCCTTGTCGGGTTTAATATCGGACTCCACCCCAAAACAACCGATCAAACCGGAGCTAGTGGCAATGAAAACAAGAAGTCCATTACAAAGCAGGAACATATAGTTCTTGCCAACACTGAAACTAAAGAGCTGTAAACTGTATGCCAGAGTTTGGAAGTCAAACAACAAAGGGTATGATAATATGGCAGAAAGAAGTGAAAATGGGAGCAGAATTCTGGTGACAAGCTTCAGGCTGATGGGTTGAATTCTCTGGGGTTTGCTTATAATCTCCATTGTAGCTTTCTTCTTAATTCAGCTAAAGGGAGATGAGGCAACAGCTTTATATATATATAAAAAAAAAGAAGGAAAATTTTAAAAAATAAATTAAAAATAAAATAGTATGGGGACCTAATTCCTGGAAATTACTCAGTTCTCAATGAAATTATGTATGTCTGGTCGGATGGTTAGACAACTACTTCTTTCAGCTATTGTCTTTATTTGTATAGTTTTGTATTCAATCAAGCCTATGATTACCAACAAGAAAAAAACATATTATATAAAATATATAAAGTATATTTTTATGAAAAGAAATTATATAAAATATATTTAGGATAAACTACATAAATGGTCCCTTGACTATACTTTAATTATCTTTTATATCCTCTGACTATCAAATGTTACAAATTGGTCCATTGACTAACATTTTTTATACAAAGTGGTCCTGTGCTGTTAAAAATTTGAAGAGAAACTGACGTGGACGTTAACATGCTGACTTGGATTGTAGAGATTGGAAATGACACATGGTTATCCAAGTCAACATGTTAACGTTTACATCAGTTTCCCGACAAATTTTTAACGGCATAGGACCATTTTGTATCAAAAAAGTTAGTCAATGGACCAATTTGTAACATTTGATAGTCAGAGGATGTAAAAGATAATTGAAATATAGTCAAGGGACCATTTATGTAGTTTACCCATAAATTTGTCTTACAAAATAATATTTTAACAAAAAACTTTTAACTACCATTGTTTTGTTTTCCACGTTGCATTTATAATGATACAGTAAAAAATAAGCAAAGTTTTTAATACTGATATTGATGGCTATAAATAGATTCTATAGGTTATTGACTTTTTTCTATATGATTAAAATTTTATATTAATTTAATAATAATCAATTTTTTTTAAATATTTACGAACGAGTTTAATGATTAATTTATCATGTTTTATTAATATATATTTTTTAATTAGTGTTGTTTTAAATTGAGTGAAAATTACAGGCAAAGGACCTATCTGAACACAAATTAAACTCCAAAGTATCCATACTTGGTATTTAATGAGAAAATTAATGATGTTGAGTTGCATACAAGTTATGATCAAAGATTGTATTAATGACATAAAGAGTAGTAGTTTTCTGTTAATAGGGTTCATTTAATTGCCATTTTTGTAGTTAAAATGACATTTTCTATGGAAGATAGGTCTTTAAATTTGGCATGGCTGGAGTAGGTCACTATTTTTTATTGCTGTTATAGTATATAAGGTTTCGTCCTGATTAATCCGGACTGACTCATGTCATAAACTTGGTTTTAGTAGGTGAGTCTTCCAACAGAGATTTTCTGCATACAAAATGTTTCGAACCCGAAACTCGTTTAAATGAAACAAACTACTTACCATTTAGAATAACCCCTGTCATTGGAGTAGGTCTCTAATTTTTTATTGCTCTTCTAGTATTTAGGGTTTCGTCCTGATTAATCTGGATCGACTCACATCACAGACCTGGTTTTAGTAGGTGAGTCTTTCAATAGAGATTTTTTACATACAGAATGTTTCGAACCCGAAACTCGCTTAAACGAAACAAACTACTTACCATTTAGAATAACCTTTGTCGTTGGAGTAGGTCTCTATTTTTTTATTGCTCTTCTAGTATTTAGGGTTTCATCCTGATTAATCCGGATCGACTCACATCACACATCTGATATTAGTAGGCGAGTCTTCCAATAGAAATTTTCTGCATACAGAATGTTTCGAACCCAAAACTCACTTAAATGAAACAAACTACTTACAATTTAGAATAACCTCTATCGTTGGAGTAGGTCTCTGTTTTTTATTGCTCTTCTAGTATTTAGGGTTTCGTCCTGATTAATCCGGACCGACTCACATCACACACCAGGTTTTAGTAGGTGAGTCTTCCAACAGAGATTTTCTACATACAGAATGTTTCGAACCCGAAACTCACTCAAACGAAACAAACTACTTATCATTTAGAATAACCTCTATCATTGGAGTAGGTCTCTAATTTTTTATTGCTCTTCTAGTATTTAGGGTTTCATCCTGATTAATCCGGACCGACTCACATCACACACCTGGTTTTAGTAGGTGAATCTTCCAACAGAGATTTTCTACATACAGAATGTTTCGAACCCGAAACTCGCTTAAACGAAACAAACTACTTACCATTTAGAATAACCTCTGTCCTTGGAGTAGGTCTCTATTTTTTTATTGCTCTTCTAGTATTTAGGGTTTCGTCTTAATTAATCTGGACCAACTCACATCACACACCTGATTTTAGTAGGTGAGTGTTCCAATAGAGATTTTCTGCGTACAAAATGTTTTGAACCCGAAACTCGCTTAAATGAAACAAACTACTTACTATTTAGAATAACCTCTGTCATTGGAGTAAGCCTCTATTTTTTTTATTGCTCTTCTAGTATTTAGGGTTTCATCCTGATTAATCCGGACCGACTCACATCACACACCAAGTTTTAGTAGGTGAGTCTTCCAACAGAGATTTTCTGCATATAGAATATTTCGAACCTGAAACTCATTCAAACAAAACAAACTACTTACCATTTAGAATAATCTCGTTGGAGTAGGTCTCTGTTAGCTTCATAATTTTACTTTTATGTTCTAAAACAGGTTCATCTTTGTGATTTTCCAACAAGATTAGCTCTGAATTTTAAAACCCAACCAAGTTCATAAAAATTATTTTTTATGGTACCATAACATTAACATGTTTTAAATATGATATGTAGTTTAAACATAACATTATTCCTGTAACACATGGTTTAGGGATCTTATGTGAACTCTCATGAATCAGATATGATTTATTGAAATAAACTATTGAAGAGCAAATGTAAACATGATATTTACACTATAAAATACAGTTGACATTATATAAAAACTTGTCGATTCGAATGTTATATCGAGAAAATTTAAATATATTTTTTTGTGTTTTTTATATATTTTACTAATAATTTTATATTACGTATATTATTAAAAAATAAAATAAATAATAAAATAATAAAAAAATATTAATATATAATATAAAATTATTGATAAAATACGTAAAAGTCCTACAAATTTTGTTCGTATTAAGAATTGCATAAATGAATTTTCTTTTTTGTTTCTGATCATAATAATGATGAAATTGAAGGCACCCGTTCACACCTCACGGCTTACGCGGATCGGTGCCTGCGTCAATCTACCAAATTAATAAATAAATAAATAAATAAATTATATCAAATTATTTGAGGATATTTATTTATTTTTTATATTAAGTATCAAGAGTCAAGGGTGTACATAGAACGAGACGATTGTAAGTTAGATAGTGTTCGACTCGTATTCGTTAAAAGATTTTGTTGTTTGATTCGACTTGTTGCTCGTTAAATTTGTTAAAAAAATTATCTTATTTTTAACTAAAGGTAAAATTTAATAATATTATATGAAGCTTAATATTAATGTAAATTTATAAATTTAACTAAAAATATATGAAAATAGTGTATAAAAACACTTTCAAAGTAAATTTTAAACTAATAATGTACATATATACAAAATTAACATGTTAAAATTAAAATAAAAATTCAAAAATTAATAATTAATATTTGGATTTATTTTTTAAATAAAATAATTTTAAAATAATTACTAAAAATATTTTAAAAAATTAACGAGTTGTTCGCGAACTTATCAAGTCGAGTTAGACTTTACTCGATTCAACTCGTTAAGGTTGAGTTGAGTCAACTCAAATCGAGCGTTTATCGAATTTTGACTGAGTCGAGTTCAAACCGCTCACGAGTTGTTCAACTCATTAAGGTTGAATTGAGTCAACTCGAATCGAGCGTTTATCGAATTTTAACTGAGTCGAATTCAAACGGCTCACGAGTTGCTTAACTCGTTAAGCATGGAAACACATAAATTTATTTTAGTTTTTAATTTATTTTATTTAATATTTAATACTAAATATTAAATAAATTAAATTAAAAATTAAAATAAATTTATTCAATCGAGTAGTAAATAAACATGACTAAATATATAATTTTTTACATTTTTGCTATCTATCATGTTATTTCTCCGTTAATTTTTTAACGATGATTGTTAAATTTGATAAATTTAATAAATTTAATGACCTAGTTAATAAATTATCTAGTTAAACGATCAAAATAAATATCTTCAAATAATTTAGTGACCACCTATATACTTTACCCTTTACAAAACTAGTTGAAAATACTAAATTACTTTAACCATCAGTTTTTAATATGTATGGTCATCAAAAATAAATTTTTCCGTTGTCGATCGCTATAAAGGATATGAAATCTATATAATTTGAAATGTTTTTATTTTTATATAAAAATTAAATTTAAAAATAAATTAATATATATTTTTAGGGGTGGAAAAAACCCAAAAATTCGATTATCCGATTTTGGTCCCAGATCTAATTAGATGCGATAAATTTTTATCAGGTATTGGTTACTGTGGGACTAAGATTAGATCTAAAATTTAGGTCTCGTTCATAATCGAGATCAAGACTGAATCTTGATTTTCTGAACCTAGTACCTGATAGGTATCTAATAGGATCTGGACCAATACTAGTTTTCTTGCTTGTAATAGATAATATCTATCCAACTTTTTTCTTTATGTATGAATATTATGAGTGTAACTCGTTTTAAAACTTTAATTTTCAAGCCTACGCTCTAATTTTATTATGTAATAATATTATTGGTGATTAAAAAAAATTCTTTTGTCGTTCATATTTTTTTAATAATAAATCAATTGATCGGATACATGTATTGATACCAATTCTTATTAATAACGAGATTGGATCTTAAAATTTAGGACTCGATATAATCGGGATCGGGATTGATTATAATTTTTCAAAAACCGATAATTACCGAGACAAATTCTAATCAAATTAGTCGGATACTCAACCATACCCACCCTTATATATTTATATGTAAATACATTTCTGAACATATGTATATATACAATAATGTAAAAGAAAAAAAAAACACGGATAAAATTATAACATGGTACCATAAGTCAACCATGGTTAGAGGCGAAATTTGGTGATGAAGTTCGAGAAAAATAATTTAATTTTTAAAATTTTAAACTAATTTTTAAAAGTTTTAAAGTTTTAACTAAAATTATTAATAATACACAAGCCCTTTTTAAAAAATACAATGCCCTTTTTTAACATTTATCAAAAATATAATTACATTATTTTTTAAAAATAAAGAATAGTTGGGAAAAATTATAATAGGTTATAAATTAATTTATAATCAAACCATCGATTAATCATGTCTTAATAAAATTTAATAACCACTATAATAATTAACCGATTATTTAGATTAAACAGTATAATTAATCTATTATGAACATTCCTAGTTTTGATCTTATTTTACATAAAATATATAATTTTATAAAATAAAATATATTTTTAATCGATCTCCAACTTTGTTGACTTCACCGACTTAATTATTTAAGTTTTTTAACTCTTTAATTGGTCTTCTTAAATTTTGGAAAATAAAATTATATACATAAACAAATTAAGTTGAATTTATGCAGTGTTAAGCTTGATTTGACTCAATAAAAATTAACGAGTTGCTCACAAACTTATCAAGTCGAGTTAGATTTTGCTAGATTCAACTCGTTAAAGTCTTGAGTCGAGTTTGAGCCGAGTCAATTCGAGTTGAGCGTTTATCGAGCTTTGACCGAGTCGAGTTCGAGTAGCATCATTTTTGTTAAGCACCATTTGGTTGCACGAAAATAGATTAAAATGAGTCTGGGCGTCGAATATCGCTCAATACCACTAATATTAAATGTCGTTGAACACCATTTACACCCAGACCAGATCCATACAAAATCATGAAAACAGAAAAAAAAACTCCACAGGTCACAGCAGCCCTGGATCAACATGCCCTCTTCTCTCAGTTCATCAAACCCGTTACAAAGTCACAGACAAGAGGCAAAAGAAACCAGATCAAAAGATTTAAAAGTAATGACTATTGAGCATATGGTATTAAACATATGAACAAGATTATGACACAGAAATATGTCAAAGCCTATTATTTTGGTGTCTGATAAAGATCGAGACAATAGGTTTTAGTTTTTGGCACGGTATGGAGTGTGTAAGAATCTGGCCAGCATGTCAAACAAAACCTTAATTTCGCCTGGGTGCAGACCAAGCTGAAAGAAAAGCTTTATTCTTAAGGGTGGATTCATGGAAGCTTGAGGGATGGATTGGTGGGGATTGCTGCTCTTGGGATATGGGGATTACTCCTCAAACTCTTGGAGTTCTATATTTAAGTGGAAACTTACATGTTTTCACCAAACCAGCTGTTGTCTGTCCCTCCAGGGACCAATCTGAGAAAACTGGACTTGGTTCTAACAAGCCTACCAGGGTCCCTTCCAATTCCACCCACCTCCATTTACCATTACTCTGCATCAAACAACTTATTGACTGGGGAAATCTTATCCATGATCTGCAATCTTCCTTCTATAAGTGTACTTGACAGTAAATAACAACTTCAGTGGCAGGCTTCCTCCATGTTTGAGCAAGCTGAGCAAGTCACTTTCACGGCCCTATTCCTCCAGCATATGAAAAAGGAAGCCAATTGAGGAAGATTGACCTTAGCCAATATCAATTGACTGGATATGTCCCGAGATCACTAGTTAACTGCAACATGCTAGAGCTTCTTAATTTGGGAGATAACCAAATAGAGGACACGTTTCCCTCTTGGTTGGGAAGGCTTCAACAGTTGAAAGTTGTCATCCTAAGGCATAATGGATTTCATGGTGCAATTGGAAAACCAGAATCCAATGAATACTTTGCCATGTTGTGATCTCTCATTCAATAGATTGGTAGGGCGTTTGCCATCTAATCATTTCCAAAGATGGGAGGCCATGAAAGATGTTGATCTTAGCAGGTTAAGGCACTTGGGAGTAGAGACCAGTTTTGAAGCACCAGGAACTTAGTTTCCTACAGTTTTCTCTGTTCTATCCTGCCACAGTGTCCATGATTCAAAACTGGGGCCTGGGGAATTAGCTAAATTACAAAACATAGAGCTGTCAATAACACTTAAAAACCAAAACAAATGTCATAAATCTCGGAAATTGGTTGGGTTAATTTTAAGCAAAATAATAAACTTTTACATGTATACCAAATATGTCATGTCCTTTCTTCTCCCTGCTATTCAAGTTTATCAGCAACATGATGTTGGACAAAATTCTAGTGTTAAATCTGTTTGAAAATGTGGACTTGCAGACAAAATAATCCCATTGATCTTCAGAAATTTCCTCAAAACCCATTCCTTTCCACCTAGATTCTGGTCTAAATCAAAGAAATATTGCTTCTCATTTTCTTGAAGCCCAAACACTATATGTTGTCACATTAGTACCCCAACCAACCAAGCATGATGAAGACTACTCACATGATTCATTATTTTTTTCCTTATTCACCTAAGCACCTTGTCTTTAAGCTTAATTTCCCAGCCAACTCATCAAATTTTGGTAGGAAAAATTAGCTTGAAACAAAGGGTGTCACATGTCAGAATTTCATCAAACAGTAAAACTTTGTCAGTATGTTCATATCAGTTTGTAAGTTGGATTAGAAGTTTCCAACCAAAACTCTTAAACCCTAGGGAAGAACAAAAACCCACCAAGAAAATGTACAAGCAGAACATGTTTGTAGCCAAAATCTTTGGAAAAAAATGAGGGTTTGAGATTCCATGATGGATCACTTGGAGCTAAGAGAGTAGTTAAGGGGAATATGTCATGTTGTATAAGGCCATTTTTTGAGTTAGAACCCTAGCTGGATGTAACTTCATTGTTTGTTTTTTCCAGGTCCTCTTCTGTTTACCTTCCATTTTCCAACTCCTTGTTTGTTCTCTTCTGCATTGTTTTCCATTGTCTTAAACTTTCCTCCATGGATTCAATGCAATAAAATCCAAGCTAACAGATACTAATACTTAATATTTATGTCTGTTGACCTTGCTTATTACTTTGAACAATTGCATATTTGATGCCAGTAATGCAAAGGGGGTGGCCGGTGGCCCTTTCCTGCAGAAACTACAGAAAGAACCTGGTCATGTATATACCTTCAAACAGATAAATTTGGTTTCAGTTTTTTTTTTTAAACTCTTCTTGTCCTAAATCTTGTAAATTGGCACAATTACCTAGATCCCTCACACAAGAAGCAAATGAACAAAAACTAAGAGTCCAAAAATATTAAACTTTAACCAGGTTTATAAAAACGAGTATCGAATATGAATACGTGTTCGATATAAATTTAACAAGTACTTCATGTACAACCAAGAATTATCCATCAAAGTGGAGTGAATGGTCAATTGAATGGTCCATGTTCTGTAATGAAAGTTGTACAATTTGCAGAAAGCAGATGGATGGATGACTTGAGAGAAAGGGTGAAAACTCTAATGTAGAGAAATGTTTGAACATTTAGCCAATGTTTTTTTCTCCTTTTAAGGACTCAAAAAGTACAAAATGATACTAGTAGTCGTTAGGAGAGTGAGTGAAACTGTGAATTCTTTTAAAAATTTTCTAAAAAGTGTTTCTCCTTGTAATCTTGCAATTATCAAATTCCTCCCAGAAAGAATAGGGAACAGTGCCCCCCTCATATCAGTCCAACAATACAAAAACACTTGCAAAGATATTGGTTGGTTTAGGACTAGAGGTCAGACCGGACCGTTTATAAACCCGACCCGGATGTGCCGGGTGCAATAACATAGGAAAAAGAAAGGGGTCTTTGTAAATCTAATGTCCATTTCAAACCCTTTTTATCTTCATGATTTTTTCTTTTAATTGTATGGTTTGTGTCTTGGATGTTTCCTTTTGTAGGCCAAAAGAGAACCACAAAAATAGTAGCCTACCTCACCCTTGATCTCAACCAGTGCTCTTTTCTCCTTTTGCTTTGGTTGTTAACCAAAGAGATTCATCATTATTAGTCCAAGATGGAACATAAGATGCTCTGATATGACCCTTTTTGTTCTCAAGTGAAAACAAAGTATTCTCATACATGAAAAGTTGGATGCAGCTTCTATATATAACCGATCGGTTAATTCCAATCGAGTACAGTAAATGTTCTTCATAAAATAACTCTTCTAATCTAATCTGTTACTCTCACAACGTTAAAATTCAAACTTCTAATCGGATATGGAAGACAACATCACCAGAAGACAAGGGAAGAAGCAGATAATGCAAATCTCACCAGATACTACTCTTACCTATCCTTTAGATTGTAGCCCTCCAATAATTCTGAAATTGAAGGGACTGGCTAAAGCTAAAGTGACTTTGCAAAAGGATAAAGTGAATGGAGATTAAGATACCCCCAATAGCAACAAGAAAGTAAAATATCACCACAGGCACAGGCACAGGCATAGGCACAGCAACTAATTACTACTATAATTCTTTTGTTCTGCACAGTCTTAATGCCTTGAAAAATCTTATTTTCTGGTTTCCAGCCGTGTTGAAATGACACATTTGGTTCACATTTCTCTTCATCTCTTTCGAATCCAAAGTCTTCAATCAAGGTTTTTGGCCTTTACACCCCCACACCACAAACAGCTGTGCCTCACATTTCAAGCTAGGCTTTTTACTGTCGTTTCATATGTTCAGTTCCTTTCGTCGGCAATACTATTTATAAAACCAGTACCCTATTTACCTAGACTAAGCTCGATCATTTAAGGATATGTCTGGCAATGGCTGGTCACAAGTTTACCAGTGCTTTTCTTTTTGCAACGGCCTTGAACCAATTGAAGCTGAAACAGAACAGGAATGTAAAAGAAACAACAAAAACAACAAAGTTGAAAACAATATACAAATTACAAAAGTAATTAAAGAAAAAGGGACAGCATCGGTTCCAGTTCTTTGGTTTGGCTGTTTTCTCTTGGCATCTTCTCCCACTGCTCTTGATACCCCTGTCTCTCTCTCATTAGCCCAAGATTTCGACTCCATTTCATGTTTTCTCGTCGCTAATACTAATGATAATGTATAAACAAATACAAAGCAGTAAAGGTTAGTAATTTACAGACAGAAAATTCTATATTACAGCAATGGGTGTCTGTGTTCTTTTAATGTATGTAAATTGTTTCAAAAACCCAGAAAGAAAAATAAAATCTTTGTTGTTTGTCTTTAAGTTTGGCTCTGTGTCTCTTTCCCTAATACAAACACAATCTTTTTTCTTTTCCCTCTGAAGTCAAATCCCTTATACTTTACGTTACACCTATAGGATATAGCACTCCTCCTATATATCAACCCACCATTATTTTCCCTTTGCCTCATCAACTTCTCAACACTATCTTCTTCTGCTTCTGCTTCTGTTTCTTCACTAACAATGATGCAAAACCACCACCACCTCGGCTGCCACCGTCTGGACCACCACGAGATGGTAGGGAAGAACAAGGGAAAAAGACCCAAGTTCTTCATCAACGACCATGTGGACATCCTCATAGAAATCCTCAAACGCCTCGACTGCCGCTCCCTCTGTGTTGCCGCCAGTGTCTGCCGTCTCTGGTGCACCATTGCTCGCAACGACTCCCTCTGGGAAAACCTATGCTTCCGAAACGTGTCCCCTCCGCCTTCCAGCATGCGGTCCGTGGTTCTTGCCTTGGGCGGCTATAAACGGCTCTACATGGGTTGCGTGAGACCCGTACGTAGCCGACTCGGAGGCGTCAGGCGAGCTTCTTGGGCTCGCGACGAGGTCCAGCTCTCCTTGTCTTTGTTTTGCGTAGATTACTATGAAAGACTCGGTGGAAGTAATACTAACGGGAGACTCGTCGGTGAATCTTCACCATCGTCGCTAATGTTCCTATGCAAGCCCGTGAACGTTTAATTTTTCGTCGTCTTTAATCTTATTTATATTTTCCATATATTATACCTTGAAAATGAAAATGATCATAAAATTCTTTATAGCTTTTGTATTTCTTTTGTTACAATTTTCTATGAATTATTACTAGGTTTGTCACTAATAAGAAATAAATAAGTTATGCCATTAAGCATTTTCTCTCTTATTTTATAATATATATTATATAAATCTATTTATAATAAAACTTAAAATCAATTGTTTCTATCTATAATAAAATAAACATTAAAATTATTGTATTTAAGTTTTATCCAAAAATTGACCAAAATTACATAAAGTGTTCCAATAATAAAGTTCAAATCTTTATTTTGTAAGGGAAAATCTCTCTCAGTTGTTATTATTCGGTTGGTATAATTAGGGGTGTTAAAAAATACCCGACCCGAATGACTCGATCCGACTACCCGAATATAAAAAATCGGGTATTTACCCGATTTTTTTTTTGTCCGGGTCGGGTACCCGGCCCGTCATTTTTCGGGTCGGGCCCGGGTCACAAAATTACAAATTTTTGGGTATCCGGTTACTTTCGGGTACCCGGTTCTAATTTTTTTATTTTTTATTTATTTTAAATATTATTATTATTTAAACAAAATATACTTATATTATTATATTTCCATATCAAACAATCTAATTTCTAAATCTCAATCCCACAAACTTTATTTTTAAAAAAGAATTAGGGACTCATTCTAAAAAAATAAAATTAAGATTCATTGTAAATTATAAATTTAGTTTATCGAGTTGACAAAATTCGAACTTTACTCATTTAGATATACACTATTTTTGTATATGCATTGATGAATACGAAAATCAACTCAATATTATTTACTATTTAATCATTAATTTTTATATATTAAAATAAATAAACTAATTAAAAATATTTTTCTAAAAATTCCTTTCGATGTTATGTTTTGTTTCGAATTAGATTCTATAATTTAGGTCTTAAAATTTATGTTTAAATTATGTAACTAGTGTTTTAAAATTTTATATTTCAATGTTGGATTATGAAATTTAAATTTTTAAAATTAAATTTAAAATTTATAAAAAAAATTTAAAAAACCGGGTACCCGACTACCCGAATTTTTGGGTACCCGGGTATTTGGGTACCCGAAGTACCGGGTACCCGGAAAATCCGGGTTGAACACGGGCCGAAAATTTAACTACCCGAAGATCCGGGTACCCGAATTTGAACACCCCTAGGTATAATGTTGTTACTTCTATCAAGACAAGTGGATGTTATTGTATCGTTTTCTAAAAATTTAAAATTTTTATATAATTTAAAAATTTGTAAAAAAATATATATAATTTTATTAAAAATTATTTTTATTCCTTTAAAATTTTATAAATTCATCTTCCTAATATAAAATTTATACCCGTCCTTACAGCTACCTCGAATCTTACTTCATTCAATGCTATTTTTTTTATAGGTAAAAAACTTTTTATTGCTTTTATGGTTTACAAGGTTTTGCCCTAATTAATCGAACCGATCAACATTGCACATCTAGTTTTGGTGGATAAGTCTCCTAATATAGATATTGTTGAACATTGTTCACTATATCATCTATGGTTCATGTAATCAGGTTTGTTCATCTTTAGGTAACTATCTGATAACTATTCACTCATTAATTACATATAGAAAAGAGGTGAACACGGATAACGTGATGAACTTGGTTCATGATATAATTTCTCTTTCAGTAATACAATAAATCTAAATATGTTGGATATATGTCAATACTTTGGATATATTTAATTTTTCAAAATTTCTAAATATTTAAAAAATTGTAGTGTAAAGAACAGAAATATTTCATAGGATGAATATTGAAAAAATATGGATAACACAAAACTTGGTAGGAATTAGTGTGTAGGCCAAACCTGCTTTTTCATACCAAAATCAATGAAGCACTGTGAAACTTGCGGAGGTATAACAAATGGAAACACAACAAACAAACGAAACTAGATGATTCGATCAAACTGAATTGTTGTTTGATTAAACAAATAATTATGGATAACTTCATAATAAATTTTAGGTCGAATCGCTTAACCTGATCTATTTTTCACATTCATAAGTGCTTGTCTATGTTTCTGCTTTACAAATATGATAGTTTTTAGGCATTTATAATAATATTAAATATTATTTCTATTTTGGCATTTTTAATTTTTGGAGTTTTAGCCCCGATTAGAAAGGGTTCAGAAAAATTTTGTAGTTATGAATCGGGCATAGAACCAATGGGCGATGCTTGGTTACAATTTCGAATCTGTTATTATATGTTTGATCTAGTTTTTGTTGTTTTTGATGTTGAAACGGTTTTTCTTTATCCATGGGCAATGAGTTTCGATGTAATTGAGGTATCTGTATTTATTGAAGCTTTCATTTTCGTGTTTATCCTAATTGTTGGTTCAGTTTATGCATGACGAAAAGGAGCATTGGAATGGTCTTAGTTCCTAAATATTCAGATGATAAAAAGAAAAAAAAATTATTAGGTGAACTCTGATGATTATCATGTCATATATTGTCTCAATTAATCAAGATCATTCATCTCAATTTTTTTTCAAGGTGAATCATCATTTTTTTTCTACATGTAATTAGTGAGTGAGTAATTATTAAATAGTTATTTAAAAATAAATGATTTTAATTACTTGAACCATAAATAACGGGTAAACATGTTCATCTAGTAATCTCTCATTGAAATAGGCTGAGGAAATGCAATTCCAGAAGTTGTAACATTAAGTTCTTGGTCAGTGATATTTTTAAGAAAAATTCTATAATGGGCGTGGAACACCGCTGAACACCGTTAATGATGAATACCGCTAAACATTATTAAACTAATTAATAAATATTAAAAAAATTTAAGGACTTAACATATAATTATAAATTATTTAAAATAATTTTTTATTAAATTATTTTCTATATATATTATTTTATTTTTTAAATAATTGATAAAATATTAATTTTAATTAATTTTAAAAAATAAAAAATCTTAAACTTTAAACCCTAAAACCAAAATTTAAAACCTAAATCACTAAACATTAAACTTTAAACCCTAAAATATAAAATCTCAAAACCTTAAATCCAAAACCTAAAATCTAAACCCCTAAAATTACTAAACCATAAAAACTAAATCTAAACCCTAAAATCCTCCCTAAAATAACCAAAATCCCTATATCTAAATCTTAAACTAATTTTGGATTTCAAGTTTAGGGTTTATAATTTTTAGAGTTTCAAATTTTCTATTTTAGGGTTTAGGTTATGGTTATATTTTTAAATTTTATGGTTTAGGGTTTTATTATTTTAGGGTTTAGAGTTTATGATTTAATGTTTTGGATTTAATATTTTTTATTTTTAAATTAAAAATAATTTAAATAAATTATTTAAAAATTAAAATGTAATATATATAATTTATTTAAAATTTTATTTTAAATAATTTAAAATTATATATTTAGTCCTTAAAATTTTTAATTTTTATTAATTAATTTAATAGTGTTCAGCAGTGTTCATCGTTAGTGGTATTCTACAATATTCGACGCACGTGGTAGACTCATCCTTTAAAATTATAAGTTTAACCTTTATTCATTTTTAAATCTAACTTATTTTTTTTCTTTTTTTTAGAATATTTTAATCAACATGTTTAAAATAAATATTTTATCTTTCTTAAATCTCTTTTGATAGCAATACCAAACATTAAGGCTTCGGGTTTTTTTTTGTTATGATGGACAAAACAAGGTTTGAACATTTTTAAAAAATGGTTTCCTAAGCCTAGAAAGTTATCTGTAGGCTTCGATACCAGTATTCGAGGAGACAATACTAGTATCCTAGTGTTCTAGGTTTAAGAATATTGTTCATCAAAGATGAACTATTAGTGGAGTATCGATATAATGTCTAACTTTTCTAGTACATTGTTTTGATATCGATACGTGGATTAGTATCGATATTCAAGACTCGAGTATCAATATGATCGATCTAATACTTTACCAATAGCTTTGAGAAATTTTAATGAGCTAGATTTATATCTGTAAATATGTGACTATCGATGTATAAGAACCAATTACCAATATCTACTGAATAATCTGTCCAAAAATTATGTTTTGATTTTGAAAGCCTTATAATTTGACGGCTATGTCCTAATATGTTTCTAATGTGGTAAATAAATAGTAATACCGAAGAATCAAGACTTAACCTCCACATGCGAGCATATATATATAATAACTTGGTAAACTTTGTGTGACTTTATTTTATAATATATAGTAACAATATGATTCTTTATTGATCGTGTGTTATTGTGTGCCAAGTAAGGGTATTTGTGTAAAAACACACCTCGGCTTATGGGATTCGAATATCTAGAAAACATGTCACAACACCATGAGATAAGATATCGATATATATTTTCGAGGCTGTATGACATCGAGTCTCATTTGATAGTTTTCTATGAGTGATTATGAGTACAAAAGTATGTTCTTAAGGCTATGTGGCATCGAACTTCACTCTATATATGTTTGTTGGTATAATACATATGTGCTTTGTGAGATTATACATCTTTTGTTGTTTGTTACGTTCAATATTAAATTAATAATTATTTTCTGACTAATATATTATGTGGTTAAGTTAATAGGGGTTAATGATATAATCATAAAAATAAAATAAATAAAAAAAACATAAATACATAAATATTTTTTTAAATAGATGATTAAAATAAAATATGATTTAAATAAAAGAGCATTCTTTAACCTTACTATAACGATAACAATTAATATATTATTGATTTCAAGTTTCAACCTTCTGCTAAGATTATAGAGTTAGAAAAATCAGATTAAGAGAAAATAAATCTAAAAGTTCAATATAATACAGGGATTAATTAAACCATAATTAGATCTAATTAAAGGACAATTAACGTTAATTGTATTTGACGTGGCAAGAGGATGGAAGGGTAGTATTAACGATCGAACGGTTAAGATCAAATCCATAATCAGAATACAATGAAGCCGACCTCATGCAGTTACCCCTCCTCTGCTGATCTAATACCGAAAGCAATTCAAAATTCTCACTCGTTTAAGTTGAAAATCTCATAAACCCTAAATTCAAAATTCTCCATGAAAGATGAAATAGAGAAACAGAACTAAATCAGTGGAAGAAAAACTGAGAAAATGTTCTCTCCGGGATTGAAACGGAGCAGATTAAGCTCTCAGAAGGGGAGAAATGTAGGGGAAAATCTAGTGGCACCAGATTCTCCAGCAACTCCACTGACGGAGAATCATAAATCAGCTGACCAGAGTTCGGTTCCAGATCGCCCAAACACCGGCACTCCCGCTCCTTGGGCTCCTCGCTTGTCTGTTCTTGCTAGGTACTCTTTCCACATTGCATTTTGAGGTTTTATGATCCATTGAATAAGAATATTATGATTTTGAGATAATTAGTGTTGAATTTGAATTTTAGAATCTCGAGTTTGTCTTTACATTTCGCTTCGTGAAGGATTTTTAATCCAAATCTCGAGAGTTTATAGTTCACTTTGCTTACTGTCTGTTTGTGGCTATTGCTACTATTTACTTAAATAGTAATATATTTAAAAATTTACGTTCTATTACACTCAGAATTCCACCAGGGAACAAGAATGATAAAGGGGATGGAATAGATCCGATAAAGCCAGTTTTTGTTGGAGAGTTTCCACAAGTAGTTCATGATGAACAGACCAGCTTTTTGCAGAGGCGTGTTCCTGGCAAGTATTGCTGGGCTCCTATCATTAATTATGTCCATATCTGTGCGATTCTTTTAAAATGACTAACTTGTTGCTTCCATGTGATTTATGGCAGCTGATGTTTGTATATCAGACGGAATGGATAAGGGAGCATGCTTATCATGGATTATATATGGGAACAAAGTTTTTATCTGGAATTATTTGTCATTCGCAGCTTCCAAGAAATGTGTTACTCTTGAACTTCCTTCGGATGTTTTAGGAAATGCAGATGGTGGCAGAAATTCCTATCCCCGCAATAATTGGTTGATTTCTGTTGTCAATTGGGATAGCATCTCGAAAGTAACAAATAGAGTTGCAAATCATCGCTATTCTGCTGGTATTGTTATGTGTAACCAGAAAACACGATCTTTTTTATATTGGTATGACATCTTTGCGGATGTGGTACCTACCCCTGTTACCACTTGTTTACCTTCTGATGAATCATGGGCAACTTCACATAATGACAGTAATGCCACCCCAAACAAACATGCAATGAGTTTTGCCGGTTCAAGTTCTTTCAACTCTTTGATCGCTTCTGCAATTCCTGGTAACCAAAATGCATGTGTTGCCCTTGCATGTTGTTCCAGTGGCAAGCTTTGGCAAGCTTTGGCAATTTCACTGCAGCCCAAGTGGTATTCAACTAAATAAAATACACCAAAACATACAAAGTGTATCATCTGAAGGCACTGGAATTGTTCAACCTGTTGGGAGCAAGGGATATCCAAGGTCAATGATATGGCGCCTTCCTAACATTTCCATTTCCGACTCCAACCGCCAATTTTTCCTACTGACAGAAAATGAAATTCAGTGTTTCAACATCAAGATTTTTCCTGATTTAGAGGTGTCAAAGCTTTGGTCTCAGGAAATTGTTGGTAATGATGGTGATTTGGGTATTAAGAAGGATCTTGCTGGACAGAAACGAATCTGGCCTTTGGACCTGCAGGTAGATGATCATGGTAAAGTTATTACTGTTCTTGTTGCCACCTTCTGCAAGGACCGGGTTAGCAGCTCAAGTTACACTCAACATTCGCTTTTGACCATGCAATACATGTCTGGGGTGAATACCTTCTCAGATTTTCATGAAAGGGTTTTAGAGAAAAAGGCTCCAATCCAAGTGATAATTCCTAAGGCCAGGGTAGAAGATGAGGACTTCTTATTCTCCATGCGACTTCGAGTAGGAGGCAAGCCGTCAGGATCAACAATCATACTTTCTGGCGAAGGGACTGCAACAGTCACCCATTATCACAGAAATTCTACTCGACTCTATCAATTTGACTTACCTCATGATGCTGGGAAAGTTCTTGATGCTTCGGTTCTTCCACCTACTGATGATGGGGAAGATGGTGCTTGGGTTGTGCTTACTGAGAAAGCTGGGATATGGGCAATACCTGAAAAGGCTGTTTTACTTGGTGGTGTTGAACCCCCTGAGCGAAGCTTGTCTCGCAAAGGAAGCTCAAATGAAGGATCTGCATTAGAAGAGAGAAGGAACCTTATGTTTGCGAGCAATATTGTTCCTAGAAGGGCTAGTTCTGATGCATGGGATGCTGGTGGTAGACAATCAACCGGTATGACTGGGATTACAAGCCGAACTGCCCAAGATGAAGAATCAGAAGCTTTGCTAGGTCAATTTTTCCATGAGTTTCTGATATCTGGGAAGGTTGATGGATCACTAGAAAAACTCAAGAGTTCTGGGGCATTTGAAAGGGGTGGTGAAACTAATGTCTTTGTACGGACAAGCAAATCAATTGTTGACACCTTAGCTAAACACTGGACAACTACTAGAGGTGCTGAAATTGTTGCTATGGGTATTATATCAGCTCAACTCATGGATAAGCAGCAGAAGCATACCAAATATCTCCAGTTTCTTGCTTTATCCAAGTGCCATGAGGAGTTATGTTCTGGACAGAGTATGTGATCTGGCATTGTTGCCATAGCTTTTGCTGCTGCATTTCATTATCTTCCTTTTCCCTTTTCTGTTAGAGTTTGATTTCATAAAACAGTATGTAGTCTCCATCATGGTACATTTAGTATAAACTCTCACTAGTAACCTACCCTTTTGGTTGGTTTTGAACTGTTATTTAGCACATATGTTGACATATATCATTGAGGACTTAGCTGGGCATTTCATGTTGCAATATGTAGTCAAGTTGCAGAGGTGACTTTATGTTTTGTTGTTATTAGTGTGGGGAGGGTTACATTGATTTTTTGACTGCAGTTTAGATTCTTAGCATTTCCTGGTGGTCAGATTTGATATATGAGTTGCATCTTAGATCTTTCTATGGCTGCAATCAAATATTGTTTCCATTCCCAGACATTCCCTAGAATGAACTTTGTGGGCAGGTTTTTATTCTTACTGGTAGAGGGGAATAATTTATTTCAAGTCTATCTTGCCTTCTGATAAAAGAACAGGCAAGGGAGAATCATGCCTAATTTATAACTTGTTTGGCAGGACATTCTTTGCAAATCATCTTAGAACATGGTGAAAAGCTCTCTACAATTATTCAACTCAGGGAACTACAGAATGTGATCAGCCAAAACCGTTCAACTGGAGTTGGCTCAACTCATTCAAGTTTTGAAAATCAAGTTTCAGGCGCTCTTTGGGATCTGATTCAGTTAGTAGGAGAGAGGGCCAGGCGAAATACTGTCCTTCTGATGGACAGAGATAATGCTGAAGTGTTCTATAGTAAGGTCTCTGATCTTGAACAGGTATTTTATTGCTTAGAAAGGCATCTGGAACATATAATCAGTGTGGAGCAACCAGTTGGATTTCAGATCCATAGGGTTTGTGAACTCTCTAATGCTTGTGTTACTCTATTTCGAGCTGCCATGGACTACAAGAATGAGAACCACCTATGGTATCCACCACCAGAGGGTTTAACACCTTGGTATTGTCAACCAGTGGTACGTAATGGGCTGTGGAGCATCGTGTCTTTCATGCTTCAGCTGTTAAAAGAAACTTCTGAACTTGATATGTCAGCAAAATCAGAACTATATTCTCATCTGGAAGCATTGGCTGAAGTTCTGCTTGAGGCATCTAGTGGTGCCATAAATGCTAAAGTTCAACGAGAAGAAGAACACAAAGGTCTTCTAAATGAGTACTGGAGTAGAAGGGATGCAATTCTTGATTCCCTTTATCAACAAGTTAAAGGTTTTGTAGAGGCTGGTTATCAGGTTAGTCCTTTTCCTGTCTAGTATTGTCTTCTTCTTTTGTTCCTTGTTGACCAGTTGCATGCATCCTGAATTGTTTATTCCTTGCAGGACTTAGCTGACAACCCAGAAGAGAGCAAAGAAGAAATCCTTAGAAAACTATCATCAATCTTGCTGTCAATAGCAAAACGACATGAAGGCTACCAGACCATGTGGAACATATGTTATGATCTCAATGATTCAGGATTGCTAAAAAACCTTATGGTATGGATTAGAGTGTTTGCTTTGACACATTTTTCTTGTTTAGGTTCATGGATTTTCTTGAACATCTGCTATGCTGTTACCCCTCTTAGGTATGAAATAGCATGCTCTCTCACTGTCCATGTACTATTTGCAACTTTTGGACAAATTTCTGTTCGCTTTCCTAACCCGTGCTTTCTTCTAGGTGCAATAACAAATGGAACAAAGAAATGTTTTGATTCTTTGTCATATTTCAAATTGTTGCACGTTCAAGTGTTGTTTTTGGTATTTATGGGATTATTAGGGTATTTGGTGTATTGACTATTTCAGATTTAGATGCTGTTTTAGGATATGGCCTATCAGTACCTATAAAATTCATTAAATTTCTCTTATCCTCGCCTCTTTTCTACCTGATTTTCTATTTATTCTCTTTCTCCCTCCTGTTGCCTCGATGCTTTCTACAATAACTTACTTTTATGGGTTATGCAGCATGAGAGCATGGGACCTAGATGTGGATTCAGTTACTTTGTGTTTAAACAGTTGTATGAAAAAAAGCAATTCTCTAAGCTGCTAAGGCTTGGGGAGGAGTTCCAGGAAGATCTATCTATTTTCTTAAATCATTACCAAGATCTCCTATGGCTTCATGAATTATTCCTTCATCGGTTTTCAGCAGCTTCAGAAACTCTTCATGTTTTGGCTCTTTCTCAAGACGAGGGTTCTATTTCAATCACTGAAGAAGAGATTGATTCTGACCATGCAAATCCAGTACCAACATTGACTGACAGGAGAAGACTTTTGAACCTCTCCAAGATAGCTGCCTTTGCAGGTGATCTGTTTTCACATTTGTCATTTATTTCTTGATTGCACTCTGCTTCATATTTCCCATTGATTTTATTCTTTGTTTAATGAGAAAATTTTAATCTTTCTTCCATCATAAAATACTGTTTAGCTCTTGTTAGAGGATAAATCTTGAAAAAAAGAGTTGAAATAGAAAATAAGGAAACTTGATGGTGGTATCATGTGAACTGCTATCATTGGTAAAAAAAATTCTTTCCTCCATCTTTGCTTCTTTTATCATATTCCAGTTTTTAAAATTGAAAACCTAATTTAAGAACCACTTACTATTAGGCCTATAAAACCTCTCTTCCATTGCCCATTTATCCTTTTTCCTTCTCTATCTCTTAATGAGCAGGTAAAGATGCTGACTCACAGGTAAAAGTGAAACGAATAGAAGCTGATTTGAAGATTTTGAGATTGCAGGTTTGTTGCATTCAATTCGATATATGTGTGTTTTTATCTTTCAAGTGCTGTTGTTTCTCATTAATGCATGATCATGTCATAACCTACAGTGATTTATATTAGTTGTTATAGACCTTCTGGTCATGCGTGTAATCAAGCTGAGCTAAATACATTATAAAAATATTATATGAACCGGATCCTATCTCACCAGGGTTTTTCTAACGTAAGGTGCCTAAGGCTATACTGAAATTCTTACAAAAATGGTAAGAATTTTGGTATTGACTTTTCTATACATACCAAAATGCTTACAAAAATGATAAGAATTTCGATATATACAGAAATGCTTACCGATTTTGTAATTATTTCGGTATGTACAGAAAAGTTAATACCGAAATTTTTACCATTTTTGTAAGAATCTTGGTATACCTTCATTTTAACGTCATTTTAAACTGCCTCACTGTAGAACTTCCCCTCTCACAAGCTGGGATGGTTCAAAGATTTTTGGGTCCTGTGCAATTTATTACAACGAGGCTCTTTATCGAAAATATTATTACTTTCGAAGATTTTAGGGAGCTCTATGCAATTTATTAAAAGATACATAAGTTTTTTTCTTCTGCAGGAGCAAATTTTGGAAGTTCTACCTGCTGATGATACAAAGCAACGTGTTGAGAAGCAGCTCCTTCGCCCGGAGGAGCTCGTAGAGCTTTGTCTCAAAAGTGGAAGCAAGGAGCTAGCTTTGCAGGTTTTTGACGTATTTGCATGGACGAGCTCATCATTTCGCAAAACCCACAGGAACCTTTTGGAAGAGTGCTGGAAAAACGCCGCAGATCAAGATCCTTGGAACCAACTCTACGAAGCATCCATATCTGAAGGTTGGAGTGACGAGGAGACCTTGCAACAACTCAGTGAAACTATCCTTTTCAAGGCTTCAAATAGGTGTTACGGTCCGAAGGCAGATACCATGGAAGACAGATTCGATGAAGTACTGCCACTGAAACAAGAAAACACCGAAGTCTCCGGTTTGAAAGATACCCGATCGTCGGTGGAGGCAATATTGCTGCAACACAGGGATTTCCCGTATGCAGGTAAGCTCATGCTGACTGGTATCATGCTAGGATGTGTACAAGGGGATGGTGCTAAATTAGAAGAGGGCCTTTCCCCAATGGTATGACAGATTGGTAGGGCTAAATACTGATTACAGATTTTTTTGTCTATGTGAATGCTTTTGGGTTTAATGAAATTACTAGCCTTTTGCAATAAAATGTTTTTTTTTAAATGAAATAAGATAATTCGTAGAGTATTTTTGAAACAATAATATTTATTAAATTATAATTTGTCACCTTACTGTGGATGAAAAATATTTTACTGATATAAGTTAGTTAATTAATGGGGTAAAGATCCACTTTGTAAAATAATAACATAAAAATTAATAAAATAAATAATCTTTAATAATTTAAATTATAAATAACGTAATAAAAAGAGTTTATGATATTTTTTTTGTACTAATACATTCTCTAAACATGATTATAGTAAAAATATTACACGATGGTATCATTGCTTTCACATCTTTATTAACTCAACATATATATGATCTTTAAAAAAAATGAATGGCACATTTTGTGCATGTTTATCGGGAGACTAATAGGTGAAGGGGGCGACGGATGTTGGTTAATTTTGGATGTTTTGAGTAGGGACAAGCATTTTATCTAACCCGATAGGGTTTTGACCCAACCAGACCGTAGAATTTTTTAATGAAAAAACAGGTGCAGGTTGGGTCGAGTTCTTATTGAGGAAGAGGTTGAGTCGTGTTCGAATTTATTATATAAAATATCTGATCCGACCCTATTAAAGACTACTTATGCAAAAAAAAATGAATTTTTAGGGATATTTATAATAATACTTTTCTATTTTTATTTTTTTTATAATTTGGTCCTTAAAATTAAAATTTTCTATTTATAATCTAATCTTTAAAATTATATTTTCTTATAATTAAATTCTTTAAAATTATTTTTTACCATTAAGTCCTAAAATTATTATTTTTCTATAGGTCGTGTTAGGTTAGGGTTAGATTTAGGATATTTATTTTCAGGTTGGGTCAGGTCATTTTTTTAAGAAAATGTTCAGGTCAGATCGAAATCGAGTTTGAGATATTTATGTTCGGATCAGGTTCAGGTTGACCAACAATCAAACCTGACTCGAACTTAGCTCTAATTTTGAGTCTTTTATCTTATTTTTCATGGTTCTATAATTATTTTTCTTTATGATAATATTTGTGATTATTTTTTACTAAAAATAGATTTTTTTTAACAAGATCTATAATTTCTTTATATAATTCTCTATTTAATGAAATCATATGATTGATAAAAATAATATATTCTAATAAGAGTTGAAAAGAAGAAGCAATGGATCAAGAGATTCCAACCCACTATTATTGGTGTCTCATGGCTATCTAATCCATTTCGAATAAAAATTCTCTGTCCCTTTTATGTATTTTTTTTTATGCTTTCTTTATATTTCTTAAAAATTTAAATTTTAAACCTTAAACCTTTATTTTCTATATTCTAAATCCTAAATCTTACACCCTAAAAATACACTCTACCCCTAATTTCCTAAACTCTAACTAAAATCTCTAACTTAGAATCTTAAATCCTAAATCCTAAATCTCCAATTTAAAGTGGAGACATAAATGAAGGCATTAAAAGGGGGAGACGAGATCTTCACGCTGAAAAACATCTCCGGACAAGATCTTCTAAATCCCACGTGGCATAAAAACAGCCTCAGCCTCTGTCCGAAGAAAATCAAGATGGGAATCCACATCCACTGCAACAGCCAATAGATTGCTGCTGACATGTACATTTCCTGATCCACATCAATCTTCTCATCTCCCAAGTCTCCATTATAATCCTCCAAAACCAGAGTACACTTGCCAACACAACAGAAACAAACCAACCACCAAGTCTAAACCAATGGCAACCTCAGCTGTACAACAATCTGCTTTCACTGGCAAAACTGCTTTGAAGCCGGAAAATGAGCTCATCCGAAAGGTTGGTGCCGTAGGTGGTGGCCGTGTCTCCATGCGCAGAACTGTCAAAAGTGCCCCTACCAGCATCTGGTATGTTAACATCGGAATATCTAATTTATGAGGGAAAAAAGCTTGACTGAATACGTTTATGTTCGTGATTACTTGAAAACAGGTATGGCCCTGACCGTCCAAAGTACTTGGGTCCATTCTCCGACCAAATCCCATCATACCTGACCGGTGAATTCCCTGGTGACTACGGGTGGGACACTGCTGGATTATCGGCTGACCCAGAGACTTTTGCTAAGAACCGTGAGCTTGAGGTGATCCACTGCAGGTGGGCTATGCTTGGTGCTCTCGGCTGTGTTTTCCCCGAAATTCTTTCCAAGAATGGAGTCAAGTTCGGCGAGGCGGTCTGGTTCAAGGCTGGTTCCCAAATCTTCTCCGAGGGTGGACTTGACTATCTCGGCAACCCGAACCTGATCCACGCTCAGAGCATCCTTGCTATCTGGGCTTGCCAAGTTGTGCTCATGGGATTTGTTGAAGGATACAGAGTTGGAGGTGGACCACTCGGTGAAGGACTCGACCCGATTTACCCTGGTGGTGCTTTTGACCCACTTGGATTGGCGGATGACCCTGATGCCTTCGCGGAATTGAAGGTTAAGGAGATCAAGAATGGCCGCCTGGCTATGTTCTCCATGTTTGGATTCTTCATCCAGGCTATCGTCACCGGAAAGGGTCCCATCGAGAACCTTTCCGACCACCTTGCTGATCCAGTGACCAACAATGCATGGGCTTATGCCACCAACTTTGTCCCTGGAAAATGAACAACTTAGCTAGATTCACTACGTATGTGCTATCTGTTGTAGTAAAACTAGATTACTGATGTAATTTCACTGCTTATATTTGGAGCTTTTGTATCGTTAATGCCTGATCTTTCGATTCAGTTTGTTCGATTCATAACATCTGGATTTAGATTCATATCCTTGTTTAAGTGACTTAATCTCGAATGCACCAACCAGGCAACCAAGCACCATCCTCCACACTCTTCCTCTTGGATTTTGTTGCACAGCAGACAATTCTCCTGTACATCACACACAATCATTTTAGATGCCAACAAAATAGTATACATTATGCAGTGACATAAATCATAAATGCTATCGTAAATCTGTTTTCGATTGCATCATATTCGTTATGATTACAGACTTAAATGTAGAGTATCACGATCGACTTTCGTCTATAAATACATCCATAAACTCCTTCAAGCACCAACAAATTTTACAGACCAATCATTCAATCAAGCAAACTGTGGCAATGGGTGGGCTACTATGGTTACCTCCTCGATTGCATTTCTGCAAGAAAGGTTTAGGCAGCTGCAGAAGGTTAGAGCAAAGAGAGAAGAGAAAGAGCTTCTGAAACTTTTCTTTGAACCCGACCGTGCCGAGTCGATCAAACACCATACCTTCGAACCCAAGGTGGCCTTACCTTCCATCTAGGCACCCCAGCAGGATTCACTTGCTCTTGGACTGAACTCACTGAGCATGGGAATCCCAGCAACAACGAGCTTATGGTCCAACAGTGCAGCAACTTCAAGCACTACAAAATACTATGACAACTCTGATGTTGATACTTCTCTTACCTACTCTCTCATTCCTCTTGTTTTTTTTTTGTTCTGTAAGATTGGAAGAGAAATCTAAAATTCAGTAAATTCAATCCTTGAAATGATCCTGAGAATCATATGTTTGTAGATTTCTGAGAATCAGATGGACCTGGAAATGTGTATTATCAGTAAATTTAGTAAAATGATTTTTATGTTCCCATCAAATTAGACGTTTAAGTAATAAAATAAGAGAAATGATGAATAAAATTAATTGTAAAGATTACTTTGATAATAATTTAAAAACATTGATAAATTACTATAATTTTTTTTAACAAGCTAATAGTGATTATAAGTAGTATCTGTTCTAGAATATAATCTTCACCCTTTGACATTGATCGTTTAATTACTTTGCTGATATCGCTGGTGCTTGAACCCGTAAGCTCTAAAAAAATTAATCATTTCTTTAACCACTTGGGCTAAAGGGTTCATACAATTATTATAATTTTTTTAAATTATACAAGTTTGTTACTGATAAAGAAAACGTGTGTCATAATATCACTACGTGAAACTATCACAATTATGGGTGTGCATTATTTGGTTTTAACTGAATTAATCGACCGAACTGAAATTATTTCGATCGGTTAATTTTTAATAAATTCAGTTAATGGTTAACCTTTTCTTTTTAAAAATTCAGTTATCGGTAAATTCAGTTCAAAATCAATTAATTAATCGAAATTATTATATATTATGTATTAAATATTAAATATATTTATTTTTAGTCATTTAACTTTTAAAAATTATAAAGTGTTGATTAAATTTTTTTATATTATAAAATAATTATTAAATTTCGTATTAAATTAAAGGTGAGACCTTTGAGTGTTATTTTTGTTTGAGTTTTAAATCAATTTTTATTCTAAAAGTTGATTTGAGATAAAAATATCAAAAAAAATTAAAACTAATTTTTCAAAAATAATTTTTTAAGCTAAAAGTTTTATTTTTAACTTTTTTTTTAAAATACTTTTATGTAAAATTATTTATATATCTTTGTTTGTATAATACTTTTTTATATTTTTAAAATATATGTTTAAAATAAATATTTTTAATAATAACATCAAACATTTGTTTTAAACCAAATAATCCATTTTGCACAACAACTAATAAACAAAAAAATAAATAAAATTTAGATTAATAATTAAATATATCAAATAATTAAATATAATGTCTAGGTCAGAAAGCCCAATAAGGTTTCTCTTAAAAGTTTAAACCCTACTCAAAACCCTGCGCCTGCGATTCTTACAAAGTTTAAACCCTAATTCAAACCCTGTGCCTGAGCTCCGAACGCAGCTCACCATCAAATGAATTACCGATTCCAAAACCTCCTAGGCGCCCCTTACCGCGGCGGTAACGCCGTTATAGCTCAAAACACCAACCTAATCTCCCCCGTGGGTAACCGCATCTCCGTCACCGACCTTGTTAAATCCCAAACCATAACTCTACCCGTTCAAGCATCCAGCAACATCCGCCGCATCGCCGCTTCACCCGATGGCGTTTTCCTCCTCACTGTTGATGACAACAACCGTTGCCTCTTCATCAACATCCCTCGGAGAGTGGTGTTGCACCGAATGACGTTTAAGCATACTGTAAACGCCGTCAAATTTAGTCCAAATGGGAAATATATAGCTGTGGGGGCAGGTAAATTGTTGCAAATATGGAAATCTCCTGGGTATAAGAGGGAAGTTTTTGGGTTTGAATTGCTTAGAACTTTCGCTGATTGTAATGATAAGATATTGTCAGTTGATTGGGATAACGAATCAAAGTATTTGATTGTTGGATCCAAAGATTTGACTGGGAGGTTGTTTTTTGTGGATAAAATAAAGGGTAGTTATAAGAAACCATTTTTATTTCTTGGTCATAGAGATTCTGTTGTAGGTTGTTTCTTTGGTGTTGATAAAAAGACTAATAAGGTTGATAAAGCATATACTATTGCTCGTGATGGTTTTATTTTCAGTTGGGGTTATAGTGGCAATGCTAGTAATCATGGCATTGGAGATGAAACTCTGGATGAGGAGGTGCCTCAGTCTCCTGGAACGCCGGAGAGGGATGGAGAAGGTGGGGAAGGTAGTGTGAAGAAAAGGAAGGATTTTGATGGTAAAGAAAGTTGTTTTGGTGAAGGTGAGGGGTATTTGAGTGGAGGCAAATGGGAATTGTTAAGGAAAGATTGTTTTATGCAGGCTCCCTCAAAATTGACTGCTTGTGATTATCATAGGGGTCTTGATCTTGTTGTGGTAGGATTCTCAAATGGAGTTTTTGGATTATATCAAATGCCGGATTTCGTGTGCATGCATTTGCTATCGATATCAAGAGAGAAACTTACAACAGCTGTGTTCAATGACCTTGGAAATTGGTTGACATTTGGTTGCGCAAAGTTGGGACAGTTGTTGGTGTGGGAGTGGCGGTCAGAGAGTTATATATTGAAGCAACAAGGACACTACTTTGATGTGAATACTCTTGCATATTCACCAGATTCACAACTCTTGGCTACTGGAGCTGATGATAATAAAGTGAAGGTAAATGAATATTTGGGAGATATTTTGAGTGTTTCTTAGCTGGTTGATATGAATTTTTACCTTGTATTTGCATGTTTATTGTTCTGGTTTTCAACTTTAAGAATCTTGTGCTAACATTGTATGTTCTTGTGAGCTCCATATTTTCTCAATGCTGCTTTTCCTCTCTTGTTTTGCTTCACCTGAAATTTTAGACTTTTCTTGTTATAGGTGTGGACTGTTTCATCAGGCTTTTGCTTTGTAACATTCACTGAACATACTAATGCGGTTACTGCACTCCACTTTATGGCTAATAACAATTGCCTCTTAAGTGCATCTCTGGATGGGACTGTTCGTGCATGGGACCTGCTGCGTTATCGAAATTTTAGAACATTTACTACCCCTTCTTCTAGGCAGTTTGTTTCTTTGGCAGCTGATCAAAGTGGAGAAGTGATTTGTGCAGGGACTCTAGATTCATTTGAGGTAAATTGGTTATGCTCTTTGATTTTAACATTCCCATATTGACCACATTTCATGAATTTATTTTCTTCATCATTGTGTGTTACAGATTTTCGTTTGGTCAATGAAGACAGCTCGTTTATTGGATGTTCTTAGTGGTCATGAAGGTCCGGTTCATGGGTTGATGTTTTCTCCAACAAATGTGAGATAACTTATCTTCACCTGTTTTCTGTGGGTTCAATTTGTTTAAGTTTCCTTTTATCTTCATTGATTATTTTCTTTATTCCAAAGTTGTTTGACATTGTCTGTCGGTAATTTTAAATCTACCTTTATCTGGCTTAAAGTATGTGGTGCATCTATGATAGGCAATATTAGCTTCATCATCATGGGACAAAACTGTTCGGTTATGGGATGTATTTGAAGGAAAAGGTGCCGTTGAAACATTTCCTCACACACATGATGTTCTGACCATTACATACCGACCAGACGGAAAACAACTGGCTTGCAGCACATTGGATGGACAAATTCACTTTTGGGACCCTATTGATGGGCAGTTAATGTGCACCATTGAAGGCCGTAGGGATATAGCTGGAGGACGACTCACGACTGATAGACGGTCTGCAGCTAACTCAAGTTCAGGAAAGTGCTTCACGACCTTATGTTACTCTGCTGATGGGAGTTACATCTTAGCCGGAGGAAATAGCAGATACATCTGTATGTATGATGTTGCAGATCAGGTAAAAGTTTAAATACATCTTAGTTTTCTGGATAGATAGTTAATGATGTACTTTAATTTGAAATTTGAACCATATTTTCACATAGTTTTGGATTGACCAGAAAAAGAGTCATTTCTGGATTATTTTGGGTGCCATTTAATCCATTGATTGCTTTGACATTGTTCATTTGACAGCCATAACTTTCCCTTTGTTAGTTTCCTTCCATCGAACCCCTGAAAAAGAAAGCGATCATGAGATGCCCCTCTTTTTTTTTTTCAACCATTGCCTTGTCAGGATCAGTAGGAAGAATTTGCTTGACATGGTTTTAAATGGAACCTTAGATTTGATTATCCTAATATTGGACTTGAGTAGTTTCCAAGCTTAATTGAGCTTTTAATCTAAAATATATTTTTATTTAGTATCAGAAAGTCTCAGTTCGAACTTCACCTTTAAGCATAAATGATCAGCTTTGAAATTGATTATGATAATCAACCATTAGTGTTTACCAGCTTGGCTTAATTACATCCCACTTCTACCATGTTCCTGTTTTATGTACTTTTTTCACTAGTTCAAGCCTTACTGTATGCTTTCCCCTCATCTTTTTCCATTTGAAACCAGGTTCTACTTCGACGATTTCAAATATCTCATAACCTCTCTTTGGATGGAGTTCTTGACTTCTTGAACTCGAAAAATATGACAGAAGCTGGTCCATTGGATTTAATTGATGATGATAACAGTGATACAGAAGAAGGTATTGACAAACAGACCCGGGGTAATATGGGATATAATCTACCTGGATCCATGCCTAATCGTGGAAGGCCTGTGATCCGAACAACATCCCTTAAAATTGCACCAACAGGACGGAGTTTTTCAGCGGCAACAACAGAGGGTGTACTTGTTTTTTCAATTGATGATTCGTTTATCTTCGATCCCACGGATCTTGACATTGATGTTACACCTGAGGTACTTTCATATTCTTGATCTTCCAGTTCTACAAAATTTACCAATATTAATTAGTTTTTGTCCTTATGTAGGCCATAGATGCAGCACTCGATGAAGATCAGCCAAGCCGAGCTTTAATTCTTAGCTTGCGCTTAAACGAAGATACACTAATTAAAAGGTGTATTTTCTCTGTCAGTCCTGTAGATGTTCCAGCTGTTGCTTCATCAATCCCTTACCGATACTTGCAAAGATTAGTAGAGGCATTAACCGACCTTCTTGAAAGGTGCCCGCACTTAGAGTTTGTGCTCCGATGGTGTCAGGTAGCCTTCAATTGTTTTGTCGGATAATTTGATGTTCCTTTTCGTGTTTTTCTTTTGACCCGATTCTGATTGTTTTACCACAGGAGCTCTGCAAACTTCACGGTAACTCCATTCAGCAGAATTCCAGAAACCTTCAACCGGTTTTAAAATCATTACAGAAGGCAATCACCAGAATTCATCAGGATTTGGCTGATACATGTTCTTCCAACGAATACATGCTTCGCTATTTATGTTCTGTTAGTGACAAGAGATGAATCAAGTGTACTTTGATCGGCCGGATCTTTGGAGGAAAGGTATTTTCCGCTCGTCGGGTTTGAACATGGACCCCATTACATTAATTAGCTGAGGAACATGCATGCTGTGGTTGGTTCCCATGAAACTGGATGTGCTATATTTCTTGTTTAGAAACATAGGAAACAAATTCACTTATTGTTCAGATGCTGTTGTATTGATTTCTAATTTCATTCCATTGCTGCAGCCTGCATATATCTCTATTGTTTCAATCTTTCGTAAAACGTTGGTGAATTAATCTTATGATTGCAGATGATGGGGAAAACGTGAAAAAATGGAACAAATTGATAAAATCTGAACTTTAAGGATCCATTTTGTTGATATTCTGCTAATTATATAACAGCAGGTCATCTTTGATCATTAAGTCAATTAGTGGATCTCGGTTTGGAAATGTGCTATTTTAATATTGATATGTACCATATCATATACCTTGTTCGAGTATTAATATGCAGATTTGTAGTATTATATCGATATTTGTCAAACTGTATTTAATGCTAGAAAAAAGTTTTTTAAAGCTTAATATTTAAATAAGTGCCTAAACTATGCTTATAGATATTTTTTGTGCTTAAATTATTTTTAACTTTAAATAGGTGCCTAAAATTTTAATTTAGGTTATTTTAAGCGTTTAATCATTAATAAAAAACTATTTGTCAATAAAAATGTTACAAGTGTAAGTTTTACTTTTATTTTCTTTTAATTAATTTTTAAATTAAATTAAAATTTTATTTTTTAATTGATAATTTTAAATTCTTACAAAATAATTCTAAATCACTAACCCAAAACTTAAAATCTCCAAATTATCATCGTTGTTACTATTTATTACCTTACCATAGATCATCATGATCATTTTCCTCAACCAATTGTCACATATAACCGACGGTAGGTATGTCGATGATTTTATTATCACGATTTTGGTTTTTTGATATTAGGAAGTCGATTGATACATCTACCACCGATTATCACGATGGGTGATTAGGGAAAACGATTGTGGTAGTCCATCGACGATAATGGTAGTCTCCGATGGTACAGTAAACTGTGGTAATGATGATAACTTCGAGGTTTGAGGTTTGGAATTAGAGATTTGAGACTAAAAATTTACACTTTTAATTTAAAAAAAATTAAGTTAACAATAAAATAAATAAAAAATTAATAAAAACAATGATAGTTGATAGTTAGGCACTTAAAATGATCATAATTAAAACCTTTGATACCTATTTGGAGTTAAAAATAATTTAGACACCAAAAATATCTCACAAGTTTAGATACCTATTTAGGTATTAGGCCCAAATTTATATACTTCTTGTACCAACACTTGAGTAATTTCTTTATATTCATTTATTTTAAGTGTTTGAAGTTTGAGAGAAAGCTCAGATTGTTATAAACATCTATCTATTGAGGTTTTTTGAATTTTCTTATATTATATACATATATATTAAAGTAGATTATATAATTTATATATATATATATTATACATATATATTAAAGTATATTATATATATATTAAAATATATTATACAAAATATATTATATATGTATTAAAATATATTATATATATATATTAAAGTATATTTTATGTACTAAAAAATATGTATTAATTTAAAGTATATTATATAAAAATATATTATATAAAAAATGCATTAATATATATACATATAAACTAAAATTTAACTATATTTTATTCATATTAGTTTTTAAAAGTTTAGATTTTTACTGAAATTTATTACTATTAATTATTAATTTTTATAATTTAGTTCAATATTTTAAATATCATCCATTTGATGATCTTTTTATTCATTTTAGTTTTTAAGATTTTATTTTTATTCAAAATCGACCATTATTTTTTTAATTTAATCTAATATTTTTAATATGATGATATTTTTTATTCATATTTTTTAATTTTATACAATAATTTTTTAATTTTTTTAATTTAGTCAATGTTTATTCTTTCTAGTTCTTAAAACTTTATTTTTAGTTGAAATTAAACTCATTTTTTAAATTTAGTCCAATGTTTATCATTTTAATTTTATATTTTTTTCATTATAGTCCCTAAAACTTTATTTTTATTTCAAATTAACCCCTATTCATTTTTTATAATTTAGTCTAGTGTTTTTAATGTGATGATATTTTTATTTAACTCCGGAATTTGCCTTTATTAATTTTTAATTTTAGTAATTTAGTTTAATTTATTAGATATGAATCATTGATGATATTTTTATTTATTTTAGTGCGTAATATTTATTTTTAATGTGATTAATGCTCATGAAAGATGTTAAATAATTCATTCGAAATAAATGATCAACCCAATATTTGTACCAAACTCAAACTTAATATGAATTCAAAACCCGAATTAACTCGACTTCAAATGAAATCAACTTGAAATGAACCCGACCTGAAATCTACCCGACCTGAAATAAACCTGCAAATTATCTGATTTTAACCCGAACCGTTTGAACCCGACCTGAAACTGACTCGTACCCAACTTGAATCGAGTCAAACCATCAAATCAACCTAAAATGACCGACCTCACAGAACCCGACCTGAAACCCCATCCAATTAACTATTTTTATATCCCTAAACGTCAGTAGCAAAATCTTTTTTATTCATAAGCTCTATAATATCTTAAAAGAGACGAGCAACATTTATGCAAGACGAGATAGATATTGGAAAACCATATAGAAATACTGGTAGTAGCCACCATCACTTCCTCATCAATCCTCCATAACCATTTGCAACCGTAAAATCAGATACCTTCACTTTCCCGTCAGGAAATTGATACTTCCGGTGGATTGAACGTTGGCTCCAGAAGTAGAATGAGGCTGTATCTTCTCGTTATTCACCGGACCTTCCTGCCAAACCTGGCTGGTAGATAACAAGTTGTGGGGGATTTTCAAAACACCAAATATCGTCACTTCGTCATTCTCAAACGTAGCCGAAAGATTTGTAACCGGGAAGCTCAAATCCGTCTGCTTCATGGAAGGGTTCATGCTATCAATCGATGTTGTGAATGCCTGAGCCACGCCACGGGAGTTGACCAAGGCAACTAAAGCCTGGGTGCCGACCATGTGTCGTCCACGAGGATTGATACCCCACGCAGACCACTGTGACGACGTGCTGTTGGTGCGTCGGAAAGCAATATCCACTGTCCCGTCCGATGGATTATATGTCCAATGGAGAGAACTTTTCAGAACTGGAAGATTAGTGCATTTGGCATATTGCTTGCTGTTGGGAAATTTTTGGGACTGACAGGCTTGGGCAGAAGATGATGAAGCCAAGAAAGAAACCACCAGGCATGAAAACAGGACAAAGTTCCAAGCTTTGATCTCCATGTTCAAACTGAATTGCCTTACTTAGCTTGGAGACAAAAACAAGATTCACAAAATTTGTTTTCTTTAAGGTAATTTGTTGTTTTAAGTCCTGTAGGAACACAACAACAAGGAATTTATTGTCAAAGAAAAATAGAAACAGAAAACTGATTATGTAACAGTAAAAATGATGAATTTCAGTACAAAATTTATTCAGCTGAGACTGTAATTAAATACATGAAGGAAATAACTAAAATAAGTAAAAGTAGGACAACAATCCTATTATCAGTAAAACTTCTGCTAAAAATATACCATTTACGAACTACCTAAAATACTAGAATCCTTTTGTTGACTAAGTAAAAGATACTAACTAGGCACGAATCATTTTATCTCAGTGGTTAAAGGAACGATTGTTGCCGAAGGTCATGGGTTTTAGCATCAGTAATGCCAGCAAACAGAGTGATTGAACGATCAATGTCTAATGATTGAGAATATTTGTGTTTCAGGATTGAAGCTGAGGTTGAGGAACCAGAGATTGAATCAGGTGTTGGAGGACCATCATCATTCTCATTTCCTTCTGTTGCTTGCTGGTTCATAAACTCACCATTCTCTTGAAAAATTATTTCATATTTCTGCATTTCATTCATCTTTCATGCACTTTTCTCATCAAATACAACATCACGACTGATCAACAGTTTCTTATTTTTAAGATTATAAGACCAATAGCCTTTTGTTTCCAAGCTATAACCCACAAAGATACATTTAATACTATTGTCATCAAATTTACTCCTCTTTTGCTATGGAATAAGAACATGTGCAACACAACCAAAAACTTTACGCACAACACCTAGTATCCATTGTTTACAGCTAGGACTAGGATTATTAGGGTATCTAATCCTATTCGCTCCCCTAGCTTTCGTCTCACAGTGTCAGTAGCGGTCCAGGAGAGTGCTTTCGTCGTTGGTGTTCTTTTTGATCTCTACGCATTTCACTGCTCTACCGGAAATTCCCTCTGCCCCTACTGTACTCCAGCTTGGTAATTTCCACCGCCTGTTCAGGGTTGAGCCCTAAGATTTGACGGTGGACTTAAAAAGTCACCTACAGACACTTTACGTCCAATCATTCCGGATAATGCTTGCATCCTCTATATTACCGTGGCTGTTGTGTTACCTCTGGCTTTCGTTCATGAAATGCATCAAAAGGCGTTTGGCGTGTCAGTGCTAAAGTAGGACTCCAATTAAGCATCCATGCTGCTATATAAATTGCTTTTGCCTAAAAACTTTTGGGAAGACATTTTGCATACAGAGCTGCCCAGATTCACATTGTAATGGCAGCATGATGGCTTAGATAACAAGCTACAACCCTTAGATGCTTCCCGGGGAGCTCGGCATTCCGGTTTCGGATGTCTCGGCGGAGTATGTTGACCAACAGATGATTGTATTTGGTGTGCTGGGGCCATTGGGGAACATTCCTCAGGGAAGGTTCATCTGTTGTCGGGGCAGAATGTTGAGTCTCTGGGACTTATCAACTTCATGTCATCTTAGGGAACAAACGAGATGAGATGTAAGATTTTCACCCTTCAAATCTATATTTGAAAATTACAAATATTAAATAATGTTCCTGCAAATTATTGTAAAGATTTTATTAACTGATTAAAATTGAATTAAAATCCAAAAATTAGTGACATCTTCCATTACGAAATCAAAAATTGATTGAAAATGATGGAGGAAAAAGGAGGTTTCCACTTGAAAATGATGACTGTTCCTTGCAAATCAACCAGAGTGGGACACATCCACTGAAGTTGAAATTCATTACCCTTTTTCTCCTAATAAAAACATGTTTTACAACCTACTAATTGTAATAATTAGGAGGTTGACCCTGATTAGATATCTGTAATATCTGATATAGATTAATCGAATAATAAATTAGATACGTTATTAAAAAAATCTCTAGACCTTAACTTTTTTTTTTTAAGTCTTAACTTCAAAGCAAAGCACTCCCACGACATTCTCATAATTGGTTGGATAAGAATCATGAGAAGCTACTTCTAGTGCCCCAACAAAACCTCGCTATCAGTCTCATCTCTTACATGTTATAACAAAAGCTTCCTTCCGACATTCATTCCTCATCCAATTCCACAACCATGATCTTTCTCTTCTTACTTTTCATTTCTATTTCCCATCTAAACACTGCATTTTCAGCTCGTTGCAGCACCGTCACCGCCACGAAAACTTTCCAAAAATGCATGACACTCCCGACACAACAAGCCTCGATTGCTTGGACATTCCATCCCCACAATGCTACGTTAGACTTATGTTTCTTCGGCACTTTCATTTCACCTTCCGGTTGGGTGGGGTGGGGAATCAATCCTGCGTCCCCGGAAATGACCGGTACGCGTGCCCTCATTGCGTTTCCGGACCCTAATTCCGGACAGTTGGTGGTACTGCCTTACATTCTAGACACATCTGTCAAGCTCCAAAGATCACCCCTCCTCTCTCGACCACTTGACATCCACTTGATCTCTTCATCGTCTACCTTGTATGGTGGCAAGATGGCTACTATACACAATGGTGCAACAGTTCAAATTTATGCCACGGTGAAACTTGTAGCGAACAAGACCAAGATCCACCATGTTTGGAACAGAGGATTGTATGTCCAAGGCTACTCTCCAACCATCCATCCCACAACGTCTAATGATCTTTCCTCGATAACCACGTTCGATGTCTTTTCTGGCTCAGCCGCTACACAGCACGACAACATGGATATGCTCAAGCTTGTTCACGGAATCCTTAACGCCATCTCCTGGGGGATATTACTACCGATGGGAGCCGTCACGGCCCGATACTTGCGCCACATACAAGCACTAGGACCTACTTGGTTTTACGTCCATTCGGGAATCCAATTAACAGCATTTTTCCTCGGAACTGTGGGGTTTGCAATTGGGATCTGGATGGGTGGAATGTCAGCAGGAGTGACTTATGGACTCCATAGGAAACTCGGATTCGCAGCGTTTTGCTTGGGGGCTCTGCAAACACTTGCTCTTCTGTTTAGGCCTAAGACAACACATAAATTCAGGAAGTACTGGAAATCTTACCACCATTTAGTTGGCTATTCCTGTGTAGTGCTTGGGGTTGTGAATGTTTTCCAAGGCTTCGAAGTGATGGGGGAAGGCAGGTCGTATGCGAAGCTGGCGTATTGTTTGTGCTTGTCGACACTGGTAGGCATCTGCATAGCTTTGGAAGTGAATTCTTGGGTTATATTTTGTAGGAAATCTAAAGAAGAGAAGATGAGGAGAGGAGAACTGATTTCAGTGTCGGCAAAAGGGAGTGGAATCCTTACCTAAACAAAAGAAAGAAAATCAAATGTCAGATATTAAATGGTTCTATGAACATCAGATTTGAGGTTTAATCTTTTTATGACAGCAACTGTCAAAATACAAAGTTTTAACTTGTTGATAAAAAACACACATTTGAAGGGATGTTGAGGAAATGGCAGCTTGAGGAAGAATATGAGATATTTGCCTCTTTTGACAAAGCTGCAAGCCAAAATAGTCACCCTTTAAGGTGTCACTATCATAATATAAAATCATTATTCATAGTTGAGAATGCAGGAGGGGATATTTAAGCAATTTGCAGATATTTAAAAGCAATCCTTTTCTTTCCCATATTGACATTCCAGTGGAAAATATCAAACAACATATCACAAATAGCATATACATGACGAATTACCAACAAGGCTTCCATATTTAGTGTGAAAAAAATCATTTCAGACCATTCATTTCAGTATTTCAGAAAGAGTTTCAACACTGTTAACACAAGTTTCAACGGCGAACGAATCTGTAACTTATTCGGAGGAACCCTAGATGGGTATCCCTTTCAATGTCTCAACACTAATAAATGAAAAAAAAAGTCTCTCTCAGGTACATTCTGTCTGAAAGACAATCCCAAATAATGGAAGAAAAGAGGGGAGAAAACAAAGCAAAGCATAGCTGACAAGAACCTACAACTTTGCCAGAGCCATTACAGAACATAAAATCTAAGGAGGGGAAATAGTCTATAATAATCTATATAGTTATGCATCACCGCCTTACATGAGATGCATGATACATTTTCTGACTATATCCGGAATCTGATTTTACATCTCACTCGAATACCAAAAAATGAACCCTAAAAATGTAACTCGGAACTCAAGCCTCAACACAAAAGCTCTTATGATCCCTAACTCTAAAAATGAATTTCTCCAAAACAGGTACATTATTTAGCTCTATATAACCAACTTTCTTAAAACTGAAATATAGTGATAAACGACGGAAATGAGCAGAACTCAGTGATTACTTGTGTCACAAGTTATATCCACCTACAGTATAGTGATAACCAAATTAATCTTCAAGGTAGCAATTCCTGAACCAAGAGAAAATCAAAATCTGTCGGTACAAAGAGAATGTTTTTGGGAGTGCACTAAGAAGCATGTTTTCTATTATAGGTATCATGATACAAAGTACACTCAATGTTGAAAATTAACCGTATGAATCCCTGCAACTACAATATCAGATTCATAAACTCGATAAGAAGTTGAATTCCACCCTCTTACTTCAGTAAGCTAATAGCACAGATGAAAAGTATATTGGACAACATTCATATAACGAGGTTTGCTTAAACTTAAAGATCAACTACTTACCATCCTGCCATCAATATTGTGTTTCTCCTTGATGACTTTCTCAGCAACAGCTGCGTCGGAGAAAACTATGAAACCGGAACCTCGAGCACGCCCCGTGCTCCTATCCTTCATGATCACTGCCTCTACCACTTCACCAAAACTGCTGAAATACTCCTTGAGGCGCTCTTCATTGATGTCCCAAGATATTCCACCAATAAATAGCTTACCATTATCAGACATCTTTCTCTACATCATAGAAAAACTAGTTCGATCAATACAAAGTCCAAACCATCCGCAAATCCAACCCATACCAAACTTTAACGTTCAAATTATATCAGGATGAAATGCAATATATGAAAAATTCATTGCAACAACAAACCAATACAAAAATGTTCCTTGTTCATGAATCAAATTAACAATATCAAATCAAAATCATGTCTTTCGTTGACTATAGCAATCTAATCACAATAATGCAGACAGAATTCAATACCTTGTATCTAACAAAAAGTATAATCCGATACGCAATGAAAAATTCTCTCCGATTCAAAGCTAAAATCAAACAGATCCTTCAACGGTCAATAAATTGACCAACCCAGAATTTAGCTTTACCTGGAATTCAGAAATGAAAGAGGAAAAAAACCAAAACCCAGATAGATGATCAATCAGAAACCTGATATTAGCTGTAAAAGTTCATTGTAAATTTAAGCAAAAGGTTTAAAACACAAATCCAGATAGCCTTATAGTAAAAATCTACTTTTTTAACACACACACACAAAAAGAAGCAAATTCAATAAAAAAAATATTCATATAAATTTGTATTATATAAATGCATCAAGGAAAACGTAAGGAAAAAGAGTTTTGTTTGGATGCAAAGAAAATAATGTTTGAAAACGGGAAAATATAGATAGCCTCTTAGAATTAAAAAAAAAAAATAGATGTACTTTTATTATTTTTTTTCATGTTTATTTTTTATTGTTAACGTATTTGATTTGAAAAAAAAAATTTATAGGCATAAAGATAATTTTCACCTTTATAATTTTTTTTATTTTGGCCCCTATTCTTTTTTTGGGATAAATTTAGCCCTTGACCTATGTCTTTTTAACAAATAACTCATTTTTTAACTATCATGATAACTGAACCGTTAAAGATTTAATAATGATGACATGCCATATATATATGTAATAATATATTTTAAATTATTTAATATCTAGTATATCAAATACATACATGCGGAATATAGTTTTATTTCAATCTAAAAACATAAAACAATTAAAATTCAAATAAAATATTAAAAATTATTTTTTTTATTCATTAAAAATAAATTAAATCTAAAACAAAAGGCTACTAAACATTCTCAACCTTAATTATAGTAAAATCAAAATTTTATCTAAAAAGGTATGAACATAATCTGAAAAAGAGAGAGTTTTATATAATTTATTACCGGTGAATCAAAGATAAAAGATTTTGATAATAATCAATTGATTTTTATTATTTAGTTTAGAATTTAGGTATTTTAGTTTTAATCTAAATAAGAGATTTAGGGTTTTATAAAGATATTTTAGTTTAGTTAGGGTTGAGAATATTTAGTAAATTTTTGTTTTGGATTTAATTAATTTTTAATAATTTATTTAAATTTTAATTAGTTTATATTTTACACTAGAATAAAATTATATTCTATATATATGTATATATTTAATAGATTAGATTCTATATCATTTAAAATATATTATTATACATGTATATGACATGTCATCATTATTAAATTTTTAATGGTTCAGTTATCATGATAGTTAAAAAATGAGTTATTTGTTAAAAAGACATAGGTCGAGGGCTAAATTTATCCTAAAAAAGAATAGGGGCCAAAATGACAAAAATTATAAACGTTAAGGGTGAAAATTATCTTTATGCCTTTTTTATATTATAACTTAAAACCTTATTTAAAAATTAAAATTAATAAATAAATATCATCTTATAGTTAACAATAAAAAATTAAAAAAATATATATAATTTAAAACTAAACGAGTATTTTCAATGATAAAATAATAATGTTTATCATGATAGATCTGAATTTAAATACTTTTATTTGTAAAATATATTTTATATCAAATATTTGAAAAATATAAACAGATACTACCTAAAACAGCTATAATTAAACTTTTAAAGTAAATAAAATTAAAATTTGTATATTTAATAATATAAATTTTGCAAATTATATAAAAAACATTATATTATTTATTATTTTAAATAATAATGAAGCAATAATACATGTAAATTAACTTTTTATTTACACCAAATAAATTAAAAAAAATTAGTAGTAGTTCTTATTGTTAAAAATGTTAAACAATTCCATATAAATTTTAACTTTTATGTATTGTCAAATTAATTCATTAACCAATTTATTTTAACTAAACAAAATTTATTACTTATAGATTAGATAAATTTTAATAATGCTAATATTTCAAATAAATTTGATTAATAATAAAATATTTATAAATTATTATTTATTATATTTTAAGAATTTAATTTGACGGGATCAAATAAATTGATTCTCATAGAACAATACAAAGATAAGGTAAAAATTCTAATTAAAATGTTTGAAACAAAATAGATAAATATCACTAAAACTCGACAATGAACGATAAAAAATTTAAAAACAAACTATTAGGGCTGTAAACGAACTGAATGTTCAGCGAATCGTTCGTAAACCGTTCGGCGGGAAGTTTGTTTATGCTCGTTTATTTATTAAACGGAAGAATATGAACAAGATTTTTCATTCGTTTAATTAAACGAACGAATACGAACAAAGGGCTCGTTTCGTTTATTTATGTTCGTGAACATTCGGTAATCCGTTCGTTTATGTTCGATGGCTTATGTTCGTTTAAATTTATTCACATATGTCTAGGAGTGAGCATTAGATCAAGTTGAGTCAAAAGATTTTGAGTTACTTGTTAGGTGTTAATTTGTGCTATTTTATTACCCTTTTTACTCATGTTTATTGTTATACTCAAGCACATAATTAATTGCATTTTATGATTTTCATGTATTTTCATTTTATTTTTTTAATTGTCATTTTAATTTTTCGTTGGTTAAATTTTGTGGAAAAGTATATTGTTGTAGTTTATTTCCATGTTTGCAGGATTCATTCGTTGATGAGGAGCTATCAATTAGGAAATAAATTATGAAAGATAAGATCAAAGATAGGAGACATGAAAAGATTAAAAGATTGGAGTAAAGAAGAAAATATATAATGTGAATAAAATAAGAAATGAATATATTCTATTATGATTATTTTCATCTATATTTTATTCCATCATCCATGTTTGACCAATATCAACTCCATATAGGGAGCTTGCCGACCACTACAAGGAAGGAGAGTTGGATCGTGGAGAGATAGATAGAGAGGAACAAAATTGTCGTCTTCTTCATCTTTATTTCTCTTGTTTTATTCGAGTGATAAGAGGATTATTTGTTAGATATTTTTTCCCAACCATGAACTAATTTAAAGTTGGTTTGGGTTACTTGTTTTACGGTTTGATTTAGTTTGAATTCTATCTAAGTACTTGGAGTGTTCTTAATTAATGTTTGTCTATTCTTGGTACTTATTCGGTTTACGAGAGAATTGAAAAATGATCTCGACAAACAATTTATTTATCTAGATTCGAGAATTAGATTCACGAAACGAATAGGCATGGTTCGATCTGTGCGAGAGAACTAATCCGGCTTAGGGATAAGAGTAGGATTTCAACGGCTAATAGAAGCGCAAGAACATTGTCGTACTCCATTGATTAACGCAGGGATGTATCATCAAAGGTTGTACAATTAACAGAGTCTCGAGATAGGGATAACAGGGACCACTGAAGAACGCTTTGCCGAGCCTTGAGGATAGTCGCTCAAATTGTTCGAGCAATTCCCTTAGTTACAATTGCCTAAGCATTTGGATGAACTGACTAGGCAATCTGACTAAGCCCAATTGTCGGAACAATTGAGTGGTGCGAGCACCCCACTTACAAAGGAGAATTCATTCGATCGTCATTCTATAATTCAGGATAACCCAGCCTAATCTCTCTCATTGATTTTATTCTAATTTATCCTACTTGTTTATTTTATTATTTAATTTCATTTAAAAATCAATTCTCTACACAATTTGTGTCTTTAATGTCAGTGCAAGAAATTAGATTCTGGAAGAAGCATCAATCCCTATGGAGACGATAACTTTCTATACTATAACTTGAAACATGTACACTTGCACGTATTTGCGAAGCACTTAAAACACACTATTACTCAAGTTGAAAAGTCTTATTTTATGACTCGTTATCTTATAGGTTAGGTGTCCATTATTTTATTAAACCGAACTAACTGATTGAACTAAAACAAAATTGGTTAATTAGTTAAATTTTAAGTTTCGTCTAATGATTAAGAGTTTTTCTTTTTTAATTTTAATTATCAGTTAATTCGATTTAAAATCAGTTAACAAGCTGAATTAATCAAATTAATCTAAAATATTAAATATATTATATATTATTTATATTCGTTTGTTTATTTACATTCGTTTATGTTCGTTCGTTTACGTTCGTTTATCATTTAAACGAACAAACATGAACACACCCTTATTCGTGTCCGTTCGATTCGTTTACATGCCTACAAACTATATTAGAAAATATATATTATAATAATAAGGTACGTTAATAACACTGCCATTCTCACAACTTATACACGAATAAAAGCGATGACTATAAGCTTGTATTCAAATCCAGTTTTTGATGGTCTAAAAGATAACAAATTACCAACAAGGCTATCATATTTAGTGTGAAAAAACAATTCAGACCATTCATTTCAGTATTTCAGAAAGTTCCAACACTGTTAGAACAAAAGCTTCCAAGCTTATTCAGAGGAACCCTAGATGGGTATCCTGTTTCACACTAATAAATGGAAAAAAAAAGTCTCTCTCAGGTACATTCTGTCTGAAAGACAATCCCAAATAATGGAAGAAAAGGACCAAAATTAAAACAAAACAAAACAAAGCATAGCTGACAAGAACCCCACAACTTTGCCAGAGCCATTACAGAACAGAAGATCTAATGGAAAAAATAGTCTATAATCTATATAGTTATGCATCACAGCCTTACATGAGATGCATGATACATTTTCTGACTATATCCGGAATCTGATTTTACATCTCACTCGAATACCAAAAACTGAACCCTAAAAACGTAACTCGGAACTCAAGCCTTGACAGAAAAGTACTTATGATCCCCAACTCTAAAAAATGTATTTCTCCAAAAACAGGCACTTCATTTAGCTCTATATAACCAACTTTCTTAAAACTGAAATATAGTGATAAACGACGGAAATGAGCAGAACTCAGTGATCACTTGTGTCACAAGTTATCTCCCCCTACAGTATAGTGATAACCAAATTAATCTTCTAGGTAGCAATTCCTGAACCAAGAGAAAATCAAAATCTGTCAGTACAAAGAGAATGTTTTTGGGAGTGCACTAAGAAGCATGTTTTCTATTACAGGTATCATGGTATAAGACCTGGATACAAACTATCGCCTTTTGACAATGAAATACAGTGCACTTGGCTCGTTTAGTAGTAACTATTGTGTTTTCATGAATTTAAATTAAAGAAAAAGCAAGGAGTGACAGAATACACCTATAAGCAAATTATCAGGTCTCAAGTCTACAGAAAGAAAAGTCTAGAAAATAACAACAAGTCAAGAAAACAGGATGATGTTCATCTGTCAATAACAAGAATTCTTATTTATAGCTTACTGAACATAAAGTTAAAAGTGCTACTAATTCTAAAATACATTTATTCAAAATCTTTCAATAGGGATTGATGTGGGAAACACTATCTCATTAGTGACCAAAACAAATTTAGCTTTTGCAACGACAAACATTTTAAAATAGAACATCCAAACAATAAGATAGGTGAGAAGTATCAGAGATTATTTGTGTTATTGTTACTCTACGATAAGTAGATTTGTATTACAAAACAATTATTTTCGTACGACAGTTTCAACATTAATATCATATTTAAAATCTTTTAGTGGCAGTGATTAGTCAATCAAAACTCCACTCTCTTTTTCTCATGTCCCCTTGGAGATTCAAAGCTTTATTAAAAGTTAACAAATTATATTACTGATTTCAGAGATGATACAAAACTCTCAAATGCAAAGTTATACACGTTACATATAAACAACCACACACAATTATTAATAAATGCATTTTACGATCTTTAAGTTCAAAAGATGTCTATCACTCTTGACCGACATTCTGGCTAAAACTAACAAGCAGTCGTGCAGATATTAACAAAAGGTGATTTATATTACTAAGAGGAATGCAGAAAATTTAAGCCTAGCAAAAAGAAGTAAAACTTAGTGGAGCATCATATGAAGGTTTTAGAGGTGTTTTAGTAATGCTTGTTCAACACTTAAACAAGATAATGCTACTAAACTCCCATGAATATAAATAACACTATGACGATGCCAAGTACGAAGTCTTACCTCTATTTGATTGTCCCTTGTTAACACCATAATCACCAACATATCCAGGAGAACTTTTACCCGGAACGTCAGAAGTGGTACTACCAAGTCCATAACCAAAGGAACCAGAAACATCTCGCTCGGATGTTGATGATGGCCAATTGGTATCCCCATAAAATGAAGCACCACCATAAATGTCTGCAAAGGCTCCGTCATACCCACCATTTGATGCTGCATACGAGGATGTTGGCACCACATTGGTCCCATTGTTTCTCTCATACCCTGCAGTACCCAACCCAACGCTGTTATCACCACTTCCATAAACAAAATTCACACTATTGGTAGAGACATTATTCCTTCCACCTTGACTGGAAATTGGAGAACTCCAATTAATTCCATTATTTCCAAAGGCACTTGATCCTATACTCCCACTTCCGGATCCTGCATTGGCATTGGAACTAGCAGTATTTGGATTATAATTGATCCCTCCATTTCCCCAAAGATTCCGGGTCACGGAGCTGAAAAATGAACTATTACCGCCACCCCCATTACTTCCATCATAGCCAATAGGACTACTATACCTATTTGTATTACCAATATAATAAGGGCTCATTCCTCGTCCATAGTTACTCAAATTTGCACCGTTTCCAAAATTTGGGTTCAACCCAGGCTCAAAGTTCATGCCAATTCCAAAACCAGGACCAAATGGAGGAAACCCACTTCGAACACCAGCAACGGGGCTGAATCTACCTTCCATTCTAAGTCCATATGCTCCAAGGCTATTAGGATTATATCCCTGAGTATAGCCATTGAGAAAGGTGTTGGCCCTATTCAAACCATAGTTATAAACACTAAGGGGGCTACGAGTAGGACCAGGCGATAACTCTTTGGGAATTGCTCGTTTAACCTCAACCATTTTACCATTCAGTTCATGAAAAGTTTTTAGCAATACTTTATCCACTGCCTCTTCTGAATCGTAAGTGATGAATCCAAAACCCCTAGGCCTTTGAGTGTTGTGATCATACATCACTACAACATCTGTGATATTCCCAAACTGATCAAAATACTTCTTGAAGTCACTCTCTGTGACTGTAGATGCTAAACCTCCTACAAAAATCTTTCTTGTGCGGCCTGGACCAGGAGAACCCTGGATGCTACTAGGGCTTCTACTCGTAATGTTCTGGTCATCCCTAGGAACTGCCTTTTTTGCCTCAACCTGTGCATGAGTAACTCAATGATGAAAAATAATCTTCAGAGAACAAAATGTTTCAACTCAATATAGATAATTATACTAAATTTTAAGAATTACAAGCATAATCACTATCTTTGAGAACGAAAAAATAAATAAGAGAAAGCATGAAAGAGTTGCACTTGGCTTAGTTTTGAAATTTAGTTGGACACAGAACCAAGACTATATGAATCCCTGCAACTACAATATCAGATTCATAAACTCGATAAGGAGTTGAATTTCACCCCTCTTACTTCAGTAAGCTAATAGCACAGATGAAAAGTACATTGGACAACATTCATATAAAGAGGTTTGCTAAAACTTAAAGATCAACTACTTACCATCCTGCCATCAATATTGTGTTTCTCCTTGATGACTTTCTCAGCAACAGCTGCGTCGGAGAAAACTATGAAACCGAAACCTCGAGCACGCCCCGTGCTCCTATCCTTCATGATCACTGCCTCTACCACTTCACCAAAACTGCTGAAATACTCCTTGAGGCGCTCTTCATTGGTGTCCCAAGATATTCCACCAATAAATAGCTTACCATTATCAGACATCTTTCTCTACATCATAGAAAAACTAGTTCGATCAATACAAAGTCCAAACCATCCGCAAATCCAACCCATACCAAACTTTAACGTTCAAATTATATCAGGATGAAATGCAATATATGAAAAATTCATTGCAACAACAAACCAATACAAAAATGTTCCTTGTTCATGAATCAAATTAACAATATCAAATCAAAATCATGTCTTTCGTTGACTATAGCAATCTAATCACAATAATGCAGACAGAATTCAATACCTTGTATCTAACAAAAAGTATAATCCGATACGCAATGAAAAATTCTCTCCGATTCAAAGCTAAAATCAAACAGATCCTTCAACGGTCAATAAATTGACCAACCCAGAATTTAGCTTTACCTGGAATTCAGAAATGAAAGAGGCAAAAAACCAAAACCCAGATAGATGATCAATCAGAAACCTGATATTAGCTGTAAAAGTTCATTGCAAATTTAAGCAAAAGGTTTAAAACACAAATCCAGATTCATCGAGAAAAACCCACCAATCAAAGCAAATCCAAGTGCCAAATCTTGCAAACAAACTAAGATCCGAAAGGAAGCACAATAAGAACAAGAATAGAGGAGGTTAATTTCATCCTCTTTGTTCTCTTCTATTTGCCTTTCCCCCTTCAAATAATATTTCCTTCTTCTCAATTTTATTATGTCCTTTCTTATAGTAAAAAATCTATTTTCTTTTTAACACCCAAAATGCAAATTCATTTAAAAAATATTTATAAATTTGTATTATATAAATCCAACAAGGAAAATATAGGGAGAAAAGTTGGCTTAATGGATAAATATTCGCTTTTTATTTTTTATTTAAAAAATAATTTTATTTAAACTTTACTTTGAAAAATATTATTTTCTATACATAAGTATAATTTGTATTGTCCACGATGCGAATTATTAAGGAGAACATAAAGTTTGATTTACGTGGATTATATGTTATCCGCTATTTTTTTATATTTTTAATGTAATTCACATCCTATAAGATGTGAATTTGGTCAGTTAATATCACAAAACGTTTTAATTTATCGTAGTTAATTTGAACAGTTGAAAATTACTGACCACAATCAAATTTAAAAAACTTCACATCATATATGCGAATTTAATAACCAGTACTTCGCATCCTACAAGATGTGAAGTTCTTTAACGTTTTGCAACCGAACCGATGCAAATTTCCCTATAAATAGACGCATCCTCTCCTTTTTCACTCACACCAACAATATATATCCCTTCCTTCTTGTTCACTAAAATTTTCAGTTAAAATCTTAATTTTTGCAGTGATAGCGGATTTAGTTAAATTAGATCATAAACATGTTTTTAACTATTAACGTCTCAATGTAATTTTTTATTTTAATTTTTTATATTTATTTTATTTTTTTAAATTTAATTTTTTAATATTAATGTCTTGACTAATATATTTTTTGTTTTAAACTTATTTTAGGATGAAAACCGAACATTATTTGGATGTTTCTTAAATCGGTTGATTCGAGGTCTGGACCCTCGTTTGGATGATTGTATTTCTAGAGCAGGCTTTGGGCATGTGTCCAAAATTATTGGTGGTGCCAAAGTGGTGTAGATCTAATTAATGTTCTAGTAGAGCGTTGAAGGCAGGAGACACACACATTTTATTTTTCGAGTGGTGAGGTAACAATAACTTTAAAAGATGTATCGCACATTCTCGATCTTCCGGTTGATGGAGACATTATTATTGGTCATAGCAGTAGAGATTGGCTTAACCTTTCTGTATGATTTTGGGTGTTCTGTTGAGCAAACTAGATGGTGGTTTGGTGTTACTGCGATAACTAAATGAGAAATTTAGTGTTTTACCCGATGACACTGATGATGGAACGATGATGGTAATTTTTTTAAAAAATATTATTTAAATATATTTTAATTTTTTTGTATTAATATTTTTTTGTTTTATTGTAGGCATATGCATTCACTCATATTTTAATAATAATCGGTAGATATTGATATCAAATAAAACATGTAATAAAATTCATTTTATATATTTATGACACGTGCGGGATTTTGATGAAGTCAACAAACTGAGTTGGGATCAATTGTCTTATCATGTCTATTTTGGGAGTTGTGCAAGACCATCGATCCCGAGAGATACATTGGAGGTTGTCTTCTTTTATTACAGTTTTGAGCATTTCGAATATCTTTTTATGCTCTCAACTAGTCATTCCTAGTTCATACATTTTCCCACTATGCTTGAGATAAGTATTGATTCTCTATCTTTTAATTTTATTTTATTAATTATTAACTTTTTATTTTTGTAGACGAGTTTCTAATTTAACTCATATTAGGTTGGATAAAGGTCTAAAAGTTATTAAACTTGTTACTGAGAATGAATCTAGAAATAATATAAGTATTTGTAGTTTTAAATTTGAATTTAAATTTTTATATCTATTTTTATTGATTTAAATTTAAATTGTATATTTTATAGTTCTTGTAGACATCTTACGTGGATTCAAATATCCACGAGTAGGGACGGAGCTAAAATTTAAGGTTAAGGGGGCAAAACATAAATGTTTAGAAGTAGAGGGAAAATTCATAAAAAACAATTTTTAATAGAATTTAAATAGGGTGACAAAAATGAAAAAAAAATCTTCGAGGGTAGGGGGTGATTTCCCCACCCCACCCCTATGCAATTTTGTCCCTGTCCATGAGTGTCTTCCTGAATTTTTAGTGGATACTAAGAATGCTTGGACAATCATGGTACCACTCATTTTTTTATAATATAGTTTAGTGACATCCAATCGATAGAGTATTACAATAATTTGGTTGTTTTCAATGCATTCCTCCAGATCCTCCAATGTTAAATGCATTACATACTATCACTTGACAAGGAAAACACGAGGTAAACACATTTGCATTTTTTTTAATATTTTAGATATGTAAACACATTTTATTTTACTACATATAAATAAAATTTATTATTTTACGTGATAGGTTGATTGAGAGGAGTATCACATGGAATGGATTCTTCAGTGGATGGAGAGAAATAATCTAACACAGTAACCCTATCAAGATTATGTACTTTTTGAGTCAAATGTTAGTCCCAATTATTTGGCGTGGTTTCATTCAAATGGAAAGCCACATTTATTGACTGAGGCTAAGTAAACAGTAGTGTTTACCCGAACACAACACAATCTTCCTCGTATAGAACATACTTGAGGATCTCGTTCGACGATAGACGATACTTCATCATCTCACTGGAGAAATACTTCTTCCTCATCCACCCATGACACTGAACCATCTCAACAACCACATGGACCTTCTTATATCATGTTTCTCCTATTATTGAGAATTTATTCGATCCATTCTCTAGTATGATGAATGAAACATCAAATCTTTCGACAATAATAGTCCATTTATGTTCCAAACTTTTCCACCACATTATAGCCTCGATTTAGTTTAACAAATACCATTGCAATCTTTATTCTATCAAAATGGACTGATTGGAACAACGAGTAATGTTGCTAAAAAAAGAAATGATGATGAAGATTAAGATGACGATATTACACAACCCCCAATAGAGCCTATACGTTGTCGACATAATCTTAATTGACCTTGCTGTCCTCCGAGTTGTGATATTTCTTCTATTACCAATTTATATATATTGTCACGACCTGAATTTAGATTCGAGTATTGAGTTAATTCGAGGTATCGGGCTTTGATGTTTGGGCTTGGTTTTGAGTTTTAAGCCTTATTGGGCTTGTCGAGCTTTGAGTGGTTTTGGGTCTTAAGAGTTTTGGGATGAGGATATTATGGTAAATGCCTAAATATGAGAAGAAGAAGGGTTAGAGGTTTTATTTCTCCTATAGAAATGACCTCACATTCCTCTCTTTTCTTCACTTCTTCACCATCTTATTAGCAAGAGAAAGGAAGGGATAAAGGTTGAAACTTTGAGAGTTTGAGTTGGATTTTCGTTCTAATGTTAGAGGAAAGGTTTGAGATTCAAGGAGATTTAAAAAACAAGGTTAAGGGTGCAAGGTTTGGAGAGAAATAAGGGTTTAAGAGGGGGTTAAAGGTTGAGTTCGGGATTGAGTTTTTAAGAGTTTAAATCCCAGCTTTTTAGTGTTTTTAAGCTTTGAATGATCATCCTAAGGTGTTCTAAGTCGTTGTTTATCCTTCTATTGTAGAGAAATAAGTGGGAGAGCCATCTACAAGCTTAGGGAAACAGAAAGCTTAAAAAGGAGAGAGTGTTCGAGTTTGTTGTCGTTTTTGCTTAAGGTTGGTACTCCTCCAACTCTTAAACATCATGCACATCATGTTTTAAGCTTAATAACATGTTTGTTGAATGAATGATATGCTTGATAGCTTAAATGCTCATTAATGATGGATTAAGTCATTGTTGATGAACCTCCGTTTTTAGAGTTTAAACATGTTTAGGAATATCACCTTAGAGTGTAAGAACGTTTTGGGATTGAATGGGTGAAATTTGCATAGAGTTCTAAATGTACGAAGGCTAAAAATTGCACTTTTCGTGTAGAGGTATCAATACCCTTGGTGGGTGTATCGATACACTAGAGAGAAAACTTAGGCAAGAAAGGCAGGCATTTCGGAACGACTAACCCATGTTTCGATACCAAAAGTTCTAGTAGCAAATCATTTCCATACAGCCTTAGGGGAGTACGAAACATGATAGTGTATCGATACCCCACTTAGGTGTATCGATATGGTAGGCTCTTTGGTCTTAAGTCAACGACCTGGCGTATTGATACGCATGGGAAGCGTATCGATACTAAGGAACGTTTCGATATCCCCTCTAAAGGCGTTTCGATACGCTTGGGTAATCTATCCAACTTTTTAAGGGTTGAGTTTAGGGATTTCATATTTTATTCTAAGGGTTCCTTTGGTTTGATTAAACTATAAAATGAATATTTAAACCAAGAAATAGGCTCCTAACCCATTATGAGATAATCGAATAATAATTGGAATTTAGTGATATAAACCGGTATTTGAAACCATTAAGGGTTCAGTGTGATACACGTGAGTTATGTGGCTTACTAGAGACCTTGCTTAGTGTAGATGGGTTCCCTAGAGTATATATTATTATTATTATTATTATTATTATTATTATTATTATTATTATTATTATTATTATTATTATTAGATGAGATAACCTAGTAACCTTGCTTAGTGCTGATGGGTTACTAGAGTAAGATATTATATGAAAGTAAGCTGGTAACCTTGCTTAGTGTTGATGGGTTACCGATATTATATTACGTGGAATACTAACTAGGACCTTGCTTAGTGCTGATGAGTCTCCTACTTCTATACTACTATGAGGTGATATAGACACCCGAAATATATATGTATATGTATATGTATAAGGTGTGTGTATATATATATATATATATGAGATATAAGAACTTGAGATGCTCTGTGGACTTCTCTTGACATGCATATGTTATGTGTTGATAATATGCAAGCATGATATCATGTGTTTAGACGGATATGGTAGCACCATCGTACTCATGACATGTCATCATTCATGTTTCTTATGCTTATTTATGTTATGTTTAATGTGAACCGGTTGGTAGAGTACCTACTGAGCTTTTGTAGCTCAACGTTTCAAAATGTGTTTTCGTGCGTAGGTTAAAGAAAGCTTGTTCGGAGGAGCATCATCATGGTGGGTTTCAGCATCGACGTTGTTGTTAGAGTACTGTTACTAAATGTAGTAGGCTATGTACTTGTAGGACCCTATATTGTGTAATTGTAACTCTATTTTATTTTATTGATTCGAATGCTTTTAAAAAAGGATTGTAAAATTTTGAAGCTCCAACTATTTTAACTTACTCAGATTTTATGTTTTATTTGGATTGTATTTTATAAACTTAGGTTGGACTTGAATTTGGACTTATTTTGTTGGACTTGTGGAAAGAAATTTTGAAATACAGGTTTTGGGTCGGAACAAAGCTAAAAATAGTGAGTAATTAACGTCTTGTAGGATGCGAAGTTTATGCATAATTCGCATACTCAGGATGAAAATTTTATACTATATATATCACCCTCGCCCTCCTGATGTAAAGCATCAATTCGCTTATGACACCTTTCATTATTCGAATATATTGTATGTATTCCATTGTCTTCTGCCTACTAATATTAACAAATCATGTATTTGGAAAATTTTTGTCAATGATATTTTTCAGATATTATTATTTGTTGAGATTGATAGTTGCATTTGCTATACGACAACAAATCACAATATACTTAGTCCCGAGATCTTTTCCCAAGATCAAGAATACATAAATACACAGACTGAGTTCAAAATTCTTCGAGATATTCTTTTTCTTGGATCAAGGTTGGGATATATGTTGAAGTACATGAACATATGGTTAAAATTGTTAATAAATTTATTAACCATTATAATCATATATTCATGTACTTCAACAAGAAATTAAATTAGGCGAGTTCAAACTGAGATAGTTCTTTGACCATAGTGTCTGATGCATATTCATGTGGTATCACCATTGATGCATCACGGTGTGACAATAATGGGCAATTCATAAACCATAATTGTTCATCTAATCTGTATGCAAAAAATGACCTTCATGACCATTCTCGTGATATCATTTTTATATATGGTTTTAAACAAGATTTCTTTACCATTTAGGATGCCTTAGACGCACAAGTTTAGTAACCATTATAATCATATGTTCATGTACATCAACATTAAAGTGAATTTGTAAGGAAAAAATAATTAAACTAGCACAGTATCGCATCAAAAATGAGTATCTATCCATCTCATACAACCCATATATGTAAAGAAAAGTAAATACTTCCATAAATATTAACATATCATCGAAATCCATAAGTCTTCTAGATTTTTTTGTCTCTATCCAAATGAATCGTTTTACGGTATAAAAAAAGTGGTTAGCAACTAAACTATCAGACAGATTACTCCGATACCCAGGTTGATTACATCGACAAATTATCATCAACCGAGTATGGATCTATCTTTCTTTGATCACCAGTAGATTCAAAATCAGAAACTAGCATCGTAAATATCTTTGTACGAGCATCAAACGATCGCTAAAATGTGCTGAAACACATCAAAACGACAGATGAAATAAACCACACAAAAAAAGAAAAAGTGTATGTTGTACAAATAAAAATTCTTATTAAAAATATAAAAATAATTAATCTCAATGATCGATAATTAATACTAAAATTAGATTTCAATCATCAACCAAAAAATAAATTAGCGACGCTCAAAAATAAAAAAAAATACATTACCAATATTAAATATTATTCATATAAAATATGATTTGATGCAAATAATATTACATGTTATATAATATGTATCTAATAAATTATTACAGTGTTTTAATATAACTATCGATATATTAAATATTAATAAAAAAATACAGCATGCAATAAATATGAACCAATTTTTAAGTTTGGATTTCTACATCAAAATGAAACTTAAATCGAATTATTGGAAATTAAAAATAAATAAATAAACAACAATAATAAGGAAATGAGGGCCTTGCATTTTGGAAACTTTTATTTAAACCACATTATTCTGGAAATTAATTTAAAATAAAAAAATATATTATTGCAAATATAGAGTGAACGTTCAACGAACCATTCGTGAACCGTGGTGGGAAATTTGTTTATATTTGTTTATTTATTAAACGAAATAACATGAACAAGATTTTTGTTCATTTAATTAAATGTATTGTGTGTTTTAAGTAATTCGCAAATACGTGTAAGTGTACACGTTTCAAGTTATAGTATATAAAGATATCGTCTCCACAGGGATTGGTGCTTCTTTCGGAATTTAATTTCTTGCAGTGAAAATAAAGACACAAATAGTTTATAAAATTGATATTTAAAAGAAAATAATAAAATAAACAAATAAAATAAATTGAAGGAATCAATAAGAAAGATTAAGTTGGGTTATCCTGAATTATGGAGTGATGGACGAATGAATTCTTCTTCGTAGTGGGTGCTCGCACCGCTCAACTCATTCCGGCAATTGGGCTCAGTCGGATATGGCCTAGTCAGTTCTTCGAATTGTCAGTTCTTGAATGCTTGGGCGATTGCGATGAGGGAATTGCACGGACAATTTGAGCGACTATCCTTAAGGTTCGGCAAAGCATAGTGTCACGGACTGCACCCAAGGGTCCGATTCCAACGCACATCAAAGAGACCAACACGATAGCACCATGGGGGTGAACTCTGCCGCACCATCAGGAGCTAAGCCCGCTCGCACCTTAGGGCTCAATTCGTCAAGCCCCTAAAAGCCCTCGAGTTTTACTCCACGAAGGAGTCCTGCCTTAGTTAGGAACCGAGGAGTTTTAGTCCTTCGAGGATTAGTAATCCTAGTTAGACTAGGACTAGGAATAGAGGGGGGATATTTAAGGGGGCTTACCCCCACCTCATTATTTACTTCATCCTTAATTGTTTTATCGATTACGCTTGGCTTCATTAGTCACCAGCTTTGTTACTTTTATTCGGATAATAAGATTTTCTTATTTTCCATGCACACTTCTTCTTTTGTCATATTAACCCGTTTCCGCCCAAGCTAAGCCTTCTCGCTTAGTTTTCCAAGGCTGACTTAGGTGTCATAACTCGACAAAGGCGTCTAAGGTCGTACGTCTTGGTTCTAAAAGTCCAGGGTGTGACAAGTGGTATCATAGCTCCACGGTTGTTCATTCATGATGGCCAAGAAAGAAGAAACCAACCCTGTTGCACCGAAGGCCCCGGAAACGCAAGGCGTCGACAAGAAGCAAGCCGAAACCGGCTCCATTCACCAAAGGCCCTAGAAACGCAAACCGTCGATAAAAAGAGAGCCGCTTCGAAGGATCAACTTACAACGATTAAAGGTAAGATAGATCGACTCAAAACCAATGCCAGAGAGTCGATGAAAGCTGCAGATGCTATAAACGATCGCCTCGAGGAACTCGAAGCCAAAATCGAACCCATCAAAGATGAAGTCACGGAAGAAGTTCAAGGTCTCCACAACGAAACGTATGAGAAATTGAACCAACAAGATGTCTCCATTCAAGTCGTATTGGAGGCGATGAAGGGAGAATTATTGGGGGAAATTCAAAAGCTTAAGGTCGAGCTATCCCTCTACAAAAGTGCCGCAATAACCGGCATGGTGGGTGAAGCAACGATAGCTAAGCCCAAGATCGATGTGCCGAAACCGAAGGAGTTCAAAGGAGTAAGGGACGCTCAAGAAGTGGATAATTTCGTGTGGGGTTTGGAACAATATTTCTGACTCTCGGGCGTCAAAGATAAGAACACAAAAGTAAACAAAGCCTCTGTTTACTTGGTGGATGCCGCACTCCGATGGTGGCGGCATAGGTGTTCTTAATCAAGGGACAATCAAATTCCTGTTAAAACTTGGAAAGAATTCCAATTTGAGTTCAAAGAGCATTTTTACCCAAATAATGCTCAAGAAGAAGCCCGAGAAAAGCTTCATCAACTAAAACATGACAAGTCCATCCGAGAATATGTGAACAAGTTCACGGAACTTAGGCTTCAAATTCATAACATGTGCGAAGCCGATGCCTTTTTTACCTTTAAAAATGGATTATAGCGTTGGGCAAAAATAGAACTAAACCGAATGGGTGTCCAGGACCTATCCAAAGCATTGAACGTAGCCGACTCTCTTGCAGAATTTGAATTTAAGAAATCAGACAACTCAAAACAAAAGCCAAAGCACAAAGACAATGGCGGAAGGGGCAAATACGTTCATGTCAAAGAAGGACCCAAGAAGCATTCTAGTGGAGATGTTAGACTCCGCAAGCCGTGGAAAAATAACAAATTTAGTTGTTACAATTTTGAGTCAATCACATGAAAAAGGATTACCCCCAACTCGAGAAAGCGACAGCCATACAAGAAGAAGAGGACGATGAAGCCCTCGTCGAAACGGAAATCCCTAAGCTTAATTCCATTATAAGCTCCATGGAGATTAAGAAGGGTTCCAAGAAAAAGGGATTGATGTTCGTCAACATCACGATAGCAAGCCAACAAGTCAATGCATTAATCGACACCGGTGCCTCCGACTTGTTTGTGTCCGAACAAATGTCCAACAAGCTTGGCCTTTAAATGGAGAAGGAAAACGGATTTATTAAAACTATGAATTCCAAAGAGACTCTCATTGCTAGAGTAGCAAAAAGAATAAAAATCAGTATTGGCGATTGGTCCGGCAAAGAAATAATTAAGGTAATTCCCCTCGATGACTTCGACTGCGTCATATCATAGGAATAAGCTTCCTTGACAGACTCAAAGCATTCCCTGTCCCATTCGTAAACTTTTTATGCATACTTGACCCAGCACACCCGTGCATAGTCCCATGAAGTCGACAATCCGGAATCAAAGCCAAGATGATGTCCGCCATCCAATTCAGCAAAGGGATGTGCAAAGACGAGCCGACATATCTAGCAACATTGGTACACAAGGAGCCATCTACAAACGAAATCCCAACGGAGGTAAAACAAATTTTAGCCGAATTCCAAGATGTAATGTCTCCCTAACTACCTAAGGCCCTCCCACCAAAACGGGAAGTCGACCATAAGATCAAGCTTGTTCCAAATGCGAAACCACCGGCCTGAACACCCTACTGGATGGCTCCACCCGAACTCGAGGAGTTGCGCAGACAATTGAAGGAACTCTTCAAGGCGTGATACATTAGACCATCAAAGGCACCCTACGGTGTAAACTTTCAAGTTGGAGACTTAGTCCTTGCCAAATTAATAGGGATCCTGCGTAACCCAATCGTACACAAGGGACTAGTCCAAAGATATAAGGGTCCATTCAAGATTTTAAAACGAGTAGGCACCATGGCTTATCGATTGGAATTACCCACAACCATCCGAGCACACCCGGTATTCCACGTAAGTTTACTAAAACCATTCCACCAAGATGAAACAGACCCAGATCGAGCCGAGTCTCACCAAGCACCAATTAGAGTAAAAATATCATATGAAAATGAGATTAGGGACATTCAAGTAGAGCGAGCCGTTTGAAAACGGGACATCGACCAAGGCACGATTACCTTGTCTTGCTGAAAGGACTTCCCGATAGCGAAGCTAGTTGGGAACCAACCGAGGGTATATGTCAATTCAAGGACTAAACCAATCGATACCATCGTAGCCGAGCGACGAGGGCGTCGCAAGAACCAGTGGGGGAGAATGTCACGGACTGCACCCAAGGGTCCGATTCCAACGCAATCAAGAGACCAACACGATAGCACCATGGGGGTGAACTCTGCCGCACCATCAGGAGCTAAGCCCGCTCGCACCTTAGGGCTCAATTCGTCAAGCCCCTAAAAGCCCTCGAGTTTTACTCCACGAAGGAGTCCTGCCTTAGTTAGGAACCGAGGAGTTTTAGTCCTTCGAGGATTAGTAATCCTAGTTAGACTAGGACTAGGAATAGAGGGGGATATTTAAGGGGGCTTACCCCCACCTCATTATTTACTTCATCCTTAATTGTTTTATCGATTACGCTTGGCTTCATTAGTCACCAGCTTTGTTACTTTTATTCGGATAATAAGATTTTCTTATTTTCCATGCACACTTCTTCTTTTGTCATCATAACCCGTTTCCGCCCAAACTAAGCTTTCTCGCTTAGTTTTCCAAGGCTGACTTAGGCGTCATAACTCGACAAAGGTGTCTAAGGCCGCACGTCTCAGTTCTAAAAGTCCAGGGGCGTGACAATAGCTTCTTTTAGCCGTTGAAATCCTGCACTTATCCCTAAGCCGGATTAGTTCTCTCGCACTTGGATTGAACCATGCCTATTCGTTTCGTGAATCCAATTCTCCCGAATCTGGATAAATAAGTCGTTTATCGAGGTCCTTTCCCAATTTCCCCGCAAACAAATTAAGTACCAAGAATAGGCAAACCTTAATTAAGAACACACAAACTTAGATAGAAATCAAACTAAGTCAATCCATAACAATAGAATAACCCAAGCCAATTTAGAATTAGTTCATGGCTGGGTAAAACATCCAACAATATCTTCTCATCACTCGAACAAGAAAAATAAGAAGGAAATCGCAGCCCTTATGCACCAATCTCTCTCCCACGATCGGCTCACTTTGTTGTAGGTGACAAGCTCTATTTTTAATGGCTTGATCGGTTGACTTAGGTGATGGAATAAATTTGAATTGAAAATAATTACAAAGAATATTTCCATTCTCATTTGATTCCAATAAAGTCTTTCCATTTTTGCTTTAATCTCCAACTCTTTCCATGTACTCTCCCATTGACCTTATCTCTACTAATTTCTTGTCTATTTTATAGCTCCTCATTAAGGAATCCTGCAAACATGGAAATACACCACAGCAGTATCCTTTTCCATAAATATTAACCAAGACATGAAATAAATATGTCAAACAAGGAAATTATGTAAATATGTATGAATGACTAATAATATAATTAATAATATGCTTAAGTCTAACAACAATATGAGTAAAACGGGTAATAAAAACAGTACTTTTGAACACTCATCAAAATGAACAAACACGAGCAAAGGGTTCGTTCGTTCATTTATGTTCATGAATGTTCAATAATTCGTTCGTTTATGTTCGTGAACGTTCAGTAATCCATTCATTTATGTTCGTTCAATTATGTTTGTTTAAACTTATTCACATATGTCTAAGGATAAGCATTAGATCAAGTCAAGTCCAAAAATTTTGAGTTATTCGAGTTGAGAAGTCTTATATTATTACTCGTTAAAAGCATCCTTCTTATAAGCTACGGGTGTTCATTGTTATGTTAAATCGAACTAACCGATCAAACCAAAATAAAATTGGTTAAACAGTTAAATTTTATGTTTCGTCTAATGATTAAAAGTTTTTTTTAATTTTAATTATCGATTAATTCAATTTAAAATCAGTTAAATAGCTGAATTAATCGAACTAATCCAAAATATTAAATATTTAGCATATTATATATGTTATTTATGTTCTTTCATTAATTTATCATTTAAACGAACACGAGCAAGCTGTAATCCTTAACGAACGAACACGATCAAAGAATTTTATATTCGTTTATGTTTATGTTCATTCATTTATTCGGTCAGAATTAAATAAACGAACATAAACTCATTCTTATTCGTGTTTGTTCGATTCGTTTACATAATATCGTTGAATAAATGGTAAATCCCACTGTTTATGCATTTACTTGAAAATATCTTTCTCCAGCTATGTCTAGGACTTAGATGAGACGCGTTAGGTATAAAAACTTAATGGTTATAATCAAGAACTAACTGTAAATATTTATATTTTAAAGAGTATTATTTAATATATTTCATAAATAATTTAAAAAATTATATTACTTATATGTATTTAAAAAAAATAATTAAAAAAGCATATCTTGTTTTACGATTTTTTAACTTTGATTATAAAACAGAAATGTATAGGATGAGTTTAAAATGAGACGTACATTGTTAAATATTATTATCGTAATATATCATTTATAAATATCAATATTAGATAGGATTCGAATACAAGGTGGAAGAAGATAACACCATTATCGATTTCATTCATGAATAATTTTATTTTTATCTTTTGATCTGTAGGTTAAGTTTTTTTAGTATTTTTTATTTTAACGAATTTATTTATGAATAAATAAATAAGGTATGACGTAGAAGATGATAATTTTAAAATTTTAATTAATAAAAAATATTATGTAAAAAATAAAGATGGTATGGGTTTATTTAATTGAATTTCACGGATGATATTGTGAAAATGATTTATGATTTTTTTTTAATTTTATTTTGAAATATGATTAATTGCATGTTGAACAATTTAGAGTTTTTAATAATTATTTAACAATCATTAAAAAATTAATAATATTTAATTGAATCTTATAGATAAAATTACGAGAATAATTTATGAAATATATTTTTTTTATTATCTGAGTTTGAATAATATTTTATGTAAGATACGCATAATTTTCATCTAATAATAAAAATAAATCAAATAGTGATGCATTATTATAAAAATTTTAAACCAAAAATTTATTTAATATTATTTTTGGTGATGTGTCACAATCTAATTCAATGATAATATATAGAACTATACCTTGGTATGTCAAATATTAGGTATATAAATAAACGAACGAGTACGAACGAAGGTGTGTTCATGTCCGTTTCCTCGTTCGTTTAATTTTAATCAAACAAAAGAATGAACACGACACAAAATTTCTTATTCGTCTTCATTCATTAAGAAATATAATTTGTTTGTGTTCGTTTATGTTCGTTCGTTAACATCATAAACGAACATAAAAAAATATATATGATGTGTTAAATATTTAATATTTTAGGTTACTTCGATTATTTCTATTAATTAACTGATTTTAAACTAAATTAATTGATAATTAAAATTTGAAAAACTCTTAATTATTAGTCAAAACCTAAAATTATCCAATATATTAATCAATTTTGTTTTAATTCAGTTGGTTAGTTTGGTTTAACCAACAATGAACACCCCTAGACATAAGTGAATAAATTTAAATGAGCATAAACGAACGAATATAAACGAACGTATTATCGAATGTTAATGAACATAAATGAACAAACAAGCTCTTTGTTCATGTTCGTTCGTTTAATAAATAAACAAACATAAACGAACTTCTCAAATTTAATTAACCCATGGGCTTTGATTTAGGCCCAAAGTCTGTATCCATGTGAATCTTGATCACATATTTATTTAGCCCATGGGCCCATTTTTTTTCAGAATTGACACCTAATGTGGCTCTATATGACCTTAAATACGAAGGCCATAAGAAATCAACCATTAAATCTAGAATATATCATACTTATTATAACGTTTTTTTTATTTAAATTGATTAAACGTATAAGGACTATTTTGTAGATGAAACAAAATTTATATTTTCTTTTTCGTAAAATTTAATAAACAAGGTTAGTGATCGGTTCGTTCGATTTAGATAGAATTTTAGTTTTGGTCATATTCGGTTCAGGTTTGATTTAGATTAGGTCGGGTTTGATTCATATTTAGAATGGGTCTATGTAATTTTGGGTCAGGTATTTGGTCGGATTATTATCGGATATCAGTTAAATTTCGGGTTTAATCAATATCAGGTCTGTTGATTTTTTGGGTTGGTCAATACTGGATTGATTACTTTTTGGGTCGGGAAATATCAGATTGTGTCGGATTTTGGTTTGGGTCAATATCAAATACGTAAGTTTTTTATTTTAATCAATCTTCATATCTTTTTAAGTCAAGTCGAGTTGAGTATGTATCTAATTGAGTATATATAGATATGATAATCTGATACAAACTCAACTTATAAAGATTGTTAAATTTTTAAACTCGAACTTCATAATCAATTGACCTACGAGAATAATGTGTTAAATCTTTTAAATAATATAAGATATTTGAATCTTAATATCATAAATAAAATAAATTATGTCGAAAGGTGATTAAGGATGAAGCAAGTCAAATACTTTATATTATTACAAATTTGACATTAATGGAGAAAAAGAAGGCTGGGACTTGGCAGGAGTCATGGCATGTCTAGGCATGAGGTAAGCCTCAGCCTCATCCCCAGTCACATGAATCTTGTCCTCATCTCCAAAATTTCCATGGCCTGAGTCATGTTACACCATTTCTTTACAGGCAAGTTGTAGGTTAAACCACACCATTGTCAAAAAAAAAAACATTACATAAAAAACATCAACTTTGTTTTTTGGTTGCAGAAAAGAAACAGTAGTTACGACTTTGGATTTTTTAAGATTTATGTCAGTGAGGTTTAGGGAAGGTAAAGTTGATAGCTAATGCTCCCAGAATTCAAGGCTTAATGCTGGAGGGTCACTGTCAGTAGGAGCCATCTTTATATCCACATGGAATTGGAATTGATTCATAATTGGACGGTGCAGATCGTCTTCATCTAACTCATCTTTTCTAAAAACCAGGTTCATCTTCAACCTTCCTCATTTTCATATCCAAAACCTGTTGCCTCATCCCTCATGTGTCCTTTGAATCTGTCAGCCATGGATTTGGACCATGAAAACCATGCTAAAAGAAGGAAAACGGCCCTGACACGACATGAACAACAGCAGCAGCAGCAGCAGCGGGAGCCAACAGACATGGAAAAGCTTCCGAACGAGATCATCGTTTACATACTTTCGAGGCTACCGATCACATCTCTGGTTCAATTCAAGTTCGTATGCAACCGGTGGCGTGCCTTGGTTCAAGACCCTGTGCTTGCCGATATGCATCTTTCTTTGAAAGTCAATGGAAACGACCCGTGCCTCATCCTTCACTGTGATTTTCCCATACGGAACCAGCTTTATTTCCTGGATTTATCAGCACACAACCAGGACAAAGACAAGGTAAAGAGATTACATGTACCTTTCCAAGCTACCATGCCTGAATTTGATGTTGTAGGATCCTGCAATGGCTTGTTATGCTTATCTGATTCATTATACAATGATGCACTTTATGTCCTCAATCCTTTCACCATGGATTACATAGAGCTACCTGAATCTAGACAATACCCCGATTCGGAACTCGTGTTCGGATTCGGATTCCATCCCAAAACAAAGGAATACAAGGTAGTTAAGATAGTTTACTATAGGAACACTAGTAATTATAGTTACAATCGTGCCCGGGGAACAGTTTATCCGCAATCGGAAGTTCAAATTTTCACACTAGGAACCTCTTCATGGAGGAGTCTAGGGAAAATATCATATCAGTTCATAAGGCGGCCTTCAGAGGCTTTGGTTAACGGAAGACTTCACTTTGTGAGTAGGCCAAGACGACACCATCCAGCTCGCCGCATTATATCATTCGACTTATTCGATGAACAATTTCGGGAAGTCCCGAATCCGGATTGTGGCAGCCTTAATAGGTGTAACTTCCATCTGTCTGTTTTACAAGGCTGTCTTTCCTTTGCTGTATATGGGAATTATGGTAAGTTGGAGATATGGGTTATGAAGTGTTATAACAAGAAAGAATCTTGGGTTAAAGAGTTCATCATTGGAGCTCACATACACAAGTGTCTGAAGCCAAATTCGGATCGAAATAGACCTATGAAGATATGGAAGAACAATGGTAAAGTTGTTCGAGTCCTTTGCTTGCTCGAAAACGGTGAGTTGTTGTTGGAGTATAAGAACAGGTTTGTGGTGTCTTATGATCCAAAGAAAGGGAAATTTAGAGATCTTGTGTTCCAAGGGATACCTACTTGGTTCCAGACAGTTGTTCATACAGGCAGTTTGAATTGGGTTTAACAGTTGATCTCTTTTGTCTGTAATTCCTCAGTTTAGCTTTTGTTTCTTACCTTGATACATCTCATTGTCATTTCATTTGATGAACACTTCCAAATCTGGGGATTTCAGATTATGGAATCAGATTTTAAATCTAATTTTCTATGAAAGTTGGATCTGTAGGCTGCCTAGAGGCTACTGTGACCAAATGTAGGTCAAAGACAATGGTAAGAAAATGAACACAACCACCCCCACTAGTACAGATCATTAATAAAACTGTGATGTTGGAAATAAACCAGTAGGCATTCAATGATATGAAAAGCTTTGCTTTGGTGACTGAGCAGCAGCGGCTGAACTATCATGTGGTGCATATCGCAGTTAATATACTTTCAGAACCACAGCGTCTAGTAGGCAGCTGTGGAAAAATTGAAACCTAATCTCACCGAAATGAAACCTGACGTCCCATCGCCTATGATCTGTTGACTGTTGGCAGACTAATGGCCAATGGGGCAATGCATGGCCCCCAGACCAGTTGGTTTAGCTCGTAGACGCAGGCCCTGCCCTTGGATTTTATGTTTAGCCTTTCAGCTTCACGCAACATCACATCTATGAATCTAAGCGAGCGATAGGGGTTTAATTACGGGCGGGTAAGACCGGATACCGGTCAATTTATTTAGAATTAGTTTTGGTTTTGGTAACTATCGGTTCTTGAAAATTGAAATCGGTCCCGGTCCCGGTCCTAATCAGATCGGATCCTAAATTTCAAGAATTGGTCCCGCTATTGGTGGGAACCAATACCAGTATCGGGTACCCGTTTAATTAGTTTATTATTAAGAAATTTTGAACAATAAAAGATTTTTTTTACTACTACTAATAATATTACATAACAAAGTTTGAATATTATAAACTTAAAGATTAAAGCCTTAAAACAAGTAATACTTATAATATTCATCATAATATTATATATAAAGAGTAAAAATAAACTAAAAACTCAAAATATTGGGTACCCACTGGGTACCGGGTACCGGGTCCAAAAAATCAGGATTCAGTCTCGGTCCCCGTTGTAAATAGGACCTAAATTTTGGATTTGGTCTCGGTCCTGTCGGGACTAGTTCCAGATAAAAATCCACCTAGTCTAATTGGGACCGGGACTGGGTAATCGTTTTTTTTTTTGCCCACCCCTAGGTTTAATGAACCTAACGTTCGACAAATTGTTTGCGTTCGTATAACGTTTATTTATGTTTGTTTATTAAGTTAGATAAATGAGTATGAACAAAAATTTTATATTTGTTTAATGAATGCATGAATATGAATAGAAGTGTGTTGGATTTTTTTTATATTCATAAATAATCTCGTTTATTGGCTCATTTATCGACTCATTTACCCAATTTCCCTTTTCTTTTTTATATTTTAAATATCGGTGAAGTTAGAGACTAAACTGAACACATAGTAAATTTTAGAGTTCTAATTGTGAAGGTTAAAAAATTTAATGACTAATGATGTAATTTTAATATTTTAGTGAACCTATTATATGTTAGAAGACTTATAAGCCAACATGTCGACCGTTAAACGAACATGTTTGTAAATGTTAAATGAGTATATTCACAAATGCTAAATGAACATAAATATCATAAAAAAATAAACATAAACTTATTTTTATTCAAAATTTTGAATGGTACGTTAAAGGATAATTGCAGCCTAAAAGTTTTTTTTTATATATTTTTTATTAATAATTTAATTATAAAATAATGATATGAATAACTTATTAAAGTATATAAAAAAGCAATTGATATCAATAAAGAAGTTACGTATTTTTATTTTACAGTTTTATGTTCGGGGTATAAGATTATCTCTCTTAACAAAACTATTTTCAAAGTTTTAACTCGTGTTTTTTCGAGGTACAAAAATATTATGTTATCAATATATCAAACACTTGTTGATTTGAGAACTTAAATTTTAAAATTTAGATTTGTATCTAAAAATAATGAAAATTCCAAGAACTTAGGGAGCAAATAGGATTTGCACTATTTTTACATATTTATTTAAGGGTAAATTTTATCAAAAGTCTCTTATGTTTAACGTTTATTCTATTTTAGTCATTCAATTTAAAAAAATATTCTGTCACTTATATTTTTGACCGTTACCATTTTAGCCCCAAAAAATTATACTATGAATTGTGTTCACAACAGTTTGATATTATTCTTCAAGATCTAACATTTCCAAACAAAAACTTGCTATTATTCACTTATTTGAATATTTTATAATAATTCAATTAATTTTAATATCATGCACAAGACAAAATACCATGTTCACAACAGGTTGATATTATACGACGTCGTTTTGATGATGAAAACGGTCATTTTTTATAGAACTTTTAAAGGTAAAAGTCACATTAAATTCATTCTAAATTGGTATTATTATATTAATATTCTCTTTTTATTATTTTATTATACAAATACATCCCATTCAACTTCATTTATAAAATTATATCCCTGTCAGAACACGTAAGCTAAAATCACTTTCTGTAGAAAACGATTTCAGTAATCGCTTTGCGTAGGAAGCGGTTTATGGGTGAGTTAGCATGCCTTTACACATCAATCAATATTTAATATGTGAAAAAGAAATCACTTACAAAACAATTTCTACGAGATTGTGAATCGGTAGAACCCTAGAGATTGGAAATCGTTTTGTATAATTCATCTTTAATAGAAATCGTTTTGTTTCTTTAGAAACGATCTCCTTGGACATTGGAAATCGTTTAGGGTTCTGTGAATTCATAATCTCATGGAAATCGCTTTGTGTATAAAGCGATTTCTTTTCAACATATTAAATATTAGATGATGTTTAAAGGGATGCCAACTCACACGTAAATCGCTTCTAACGTCTAGGGTTCTGCCAATTCATAATCTCATGAAAATCGCTTTGTGTACAAAACAATTTCTTTTTCACATATTAAATATTGGTTGATATGTAAACGCATGCCAACTCACACATAAATCGCTTTCTACGCAAAGCGATTATTGAAATCGCTTTTTATAAAAAACGATTTTAGCTTACGTGTTCTGATAGGGGTATACTTTTGTAAATGAAGTTGAATGGAGTATATTTGTGTAATAAAATAATAAAAAGGAATATTAATATAATATTACCTTCTAAATTTGACCCTTATTTTTAAAGTGAAGCTTTAAGGAAAATGGTGAAAAATAAAATTTTTAAAATTTTGAGGTTAAGTTATAAAATATTTTTTTATTAACATGTCACATTATCTTATTAACTTGTATTAACAGGTTTAATGTTTGAGTGATCAAAACAGTAATAGTCGAAAATATAAGTGGTTAGAATAACTTTTATCCAAATTAATTGACCAAAATAGAATGCACCCTAAACATAAAGGACTTCTGGTGAAATTTACCCTTTAGTTAAAGACTAAATGGGATTTTAAAGAACGGGCCTGAGGCCTCTATTGACTGATTCAATTCCCTACGTTTGCCTTCGGTTTAAACACCGTGACTTACATCGTTTTCTATAGAATATTTTAATATGTAAAATTTAAGGGAAATTAAATTATATAATAATTTTTTATATAAAATTTTAAAATAAAAAGTTAGAATTCATTAAAAATACTAAATATACAACAAAATACTAAACTTATTATACATGCTCTTCGAGCACTCTTTCTTGGCCCTACCACAAAGCGTAATATTTGGAATTGTATAAGAAATATAAGTCATGATGTATCATGGTATAGAATTGTATGATTCGGAATGCGGATACTAAAGCATTCTATCATCACATGGATGGTTATTCTTGATAAGCTGTCTATTTTAAACTGTTTACGATATATAAGAATCAGTATTGTCAGTTGTTTCTTATTCTATGACGATGAACAAAAAATAATGAATCACTTATTCGCACATTATCTCTACTCAAACCAAATTTGAAAATCAATCTTTGCGCTCTGTGGAATCAGTAGAAATATATTAAATTAGAAATGCGAATTAGAGTGATTTTGCTCTCGATTAAAGGGTAGATCTTTGTAGGTTTTCATTCTTAAAATTGACATGGAACACTTATATGTATCTTGTATGGGAAGAACGAAATAAGAAAAATATAAAAATACTCATAAAGGTTGGTCTTTAACCTGATTGATTGTATAAAAGAAATAATGAGTATTAACGTTAGTTGCATGAACATTTAAATGGATACCGTAAATGGTACAATTTGTGTTGCTTAAGAATTCCTTAAGGAATGATATTTCAAGAACACGATATAATTTGTACGGTACATATTTTTTTTCTTATTTTTCTTGAATCATACAATACATAACTTATAAAAAAAAAAACGTGTAGAATCAACAATTTTTTAATCCAACAAACATTATTAAAATTTTATTGTCTTTATTCAATTAGAGGCTTAAGAAGTGATAGATAATATTAGACAAATATATTTTTTATTAATAATTTTGAATACATTGATAAATTGTCATAAAAGCGAGCTAATCATATTTAATATTTTTTAATATACTTATATAAATATTAGTCTTGATGTTATTTGTCAATCGTTGATAATTATTATTTTTTTATTTTTGTTTTTAATTTTAATAATTGTCTTTGTGATTTCTTTTTGTCTACTTTTGATATGTATCTTTTATTTTTTATTCGGCCATTTAGTCAATTTTGTCTTATCAAGGTTTAAATTTGATATCGTCACGAATGATCAAGATAGTGTTCTTTTAATTGTCTTATTGATCTCCCTGTTATAAACTTCAAATTAGATTTGAATACGAGTTCATAATTATAATTTTTATTCGTGATTGAGTTATAATAATATTTGTATTATCAATGTTCATTATTATTATAATATGTATTTTTTTAATGTTGTTGATATTTTACCTATCATCGTCGAGTATCGATGATGTTTGTATCTATTTTGTTTAGGGTTTTTGAGTTAGAGTTTACCTTTTGTTTGTATGGTCATGTTAATGAATATAGACGCTAGTTTTCTTGTTTTTAAGAATATATCTGGATCAGTTTTGTTTGCTGAGTTGTAAACTCTTTATCATATTTTAAATTTTTCATCTTTTAATAAAACTAATGTACTCGCGTAAAAAAAAAAACTCTTATTTAAAAAGTATATTTTAAAAAAATGATAAACCATTATTCAAACATTTAGAAAATTATTATATGATTTCGGTTTATTATATTATTTATAATTTTATCTAATGATATTTATCTATTTAATGTCGTGTAAGATAAAAAAATATTTTTAAAAAATAAAATAAAAATTTATTATTAGGTACGACTATAAATGATGTGATAAATCAAACTTATCTAATAACTTTTTCTATATTAAATATTTGAGAATATTGGAGCTGCAATGGTAAGAAATTGGACACTGAAGAAACGTTAATCAAACAAAAGGACTCTGATTTATTATAACCAAAGAGATTGAAGACAACCTGCAGACTTGACACACTGCCTGTTGTAATAAAAACATACCAAGAAAAACAATAAACTGAAAGCCAAACTGGTTTGGGACCCGACCCTTCACAGATAAACAGACTTGACTCCACCTTGCAACATCAGCAAATTGTTGCCATTACTCGGTCTTCTCTGCTGGTTCAGCTTCTGTTTCAACTTTCTCCTCGGGTTCACCTGGTTTTGCTTCTTCTTCCTTCTCGACAACTTCCTCTTTGGGTGCTTCAGTGGCAGCCACTGGTTCAGGTTCTGGATCAGCCGGTGTGGGTTCTTTGGTTTCAACGGTGGGCTCAGTGGCTTCCTTGTTCTCGTCCTCGGCAACTGGTTCAGGCACTGTTTCCTTAGGAGTCTCCTCTACTGGTTCCTCGGTGACAACTTTGGGTTCTTCTACCACCTCCTTGGTTTCAACTTCAGCTTCAGCTTCAGGTTCCTCGGTTGCCACTGCTTCCTCTACAGCTGCTGCATGCTCGGCTTCCTTCGTCTCTTCAGCAACAGGCTCCGCCGCAGGAGCTTCGGCAACCACCTCTTCGGCTGTTGCTTCTTGAACCTGGACTGTTTCTTCAGTTTTCTCCTCATGGACTGCAGTTTGAGCCGACACAACCTATAACACATATCAAACAAGACCATATCTCATACATGTAAGATTCCTAAATAATCAGACCATGAAAACAGTATTCAAAAATCAAAACTTTAAAACCAAGTTTCTGAACATCATGATCTCTTTCTTTAAACAAGATGAGCTGATGAATACCTCAGCAGTAGCCATGGGAATCCCAACAAGATGTAATTAGAACAAGGGGGAAATGCTTGTCTGGAAGAAGTGAAAGATTGCTCTAATTTTTGTGTTTTTAGTACATAGATGACTGAAAAGAGTGTTCGTTATATAGAGGTATTAGAGGCATGAAACTTGAGGAGAGGTGGTGGGTGCCATGGAAGAATCTTTGATTTGACAGCTCATCTCACAGAATACAAGCTAACGTACTACTTAGCTGATCTGGCAAAAGATGTGAAGTTTTATCCTTTGTCTTAGAAATTAGGTAATGCAGGAAATGTTAAATGAAAATTCCTGAAATGGAAAATGTAATTAATGTATTAATTTTAAGAAATATAATAATATCGAATAAAAGTGGATTAAAATCTTTTACCTTTTAATTGTGTCTCTTTATATGTCTTCTGTTAAAAAATTTTAAAAAAATAAATTTTAAATCGTTTTTAAAAGCTAAAAAATACAATTATTGATAAACGTTCGTTTGTACATTAAAAATGATGGACAAACGTTAGTTTGATGGTTAACCGTTGATTGTTTATTAAAAATGACTAAATAAATATCTGTTTAGATTATTAAACTCAACTAAAATCATAAGTTTAATTCTTTTTTTAAGGAGTTAGCTTAGAATTCGTGTTCTTAGAGAATGTATAGAGACAAACATAAGGGATGTTAGGATACGTTGTACCCCTGTTATCCTTTTTTGTTGTGTTTTCTTGTATTCTCGATACAATTGGTTCATTTCGGATATATTTATCATAAGAGAGTAAATTCATAAATAATTTATGAGTCAATTAAATTTGATCGAACTTCGATCGGCTCAACTTAATTTATTAAAGTCTTGAACCGAACTTTGATTGAACTGAACCTAAATAACTTAAGAACCAATCAAGTTTATTATCCTCCCTAAACACGTGCCTCTTCAATATGTAACGTATGCGGCTGTTACAAGTGAAGAATTCGAGATTTACATTTCAACTCTAAATTTTAATCAATGTAACATACTAAACGTAACATGATTTATGATTTATTATTTTATATTTAATATTATGTAATTAAAGTTCGAATTATTATTTTTATTTTTGTCCCACAATCTTATACTGATCGTTATATCCCTCTGAAATTGAAATCCGACCAGACGAATGGAAACAAAATGAATTTGTGGTTGTGTCGTTTTTCTGGTTGTGGGCAGCCATGGTAATGGAAAGACCAAGGGGGGATTTTGCTAGTTTATGCTAGGGCGGTGGGGAGGGACCCCACAGAGATGGAGCCTACGTGGGGACATGCTGGCGTGGAAGCACACACCACGTGAGATGAGGGTCTACATTCTCCTATCATCAGTATTGATTGGGTGGTTGGGACCCACGCACATTCAGGCATGAATTGGATGAACCAAGTTCTAGAGCGAGATAATTAAAAAAAAGATTATATTGAATTTTTTATAAAAATAATAAAAGTTTTAGTATTGATTTATATATAAATTTATGGATGAGTCTACCACGTGCGTCGAACATTATTAAACACCACTAACGATGAACATCGTTGAGTACTATTAAATTAATTAATAAAAATTAAAAATTTTAAGGACTAAATATATAATTTTGAATTATTTAAAATAAAATTTTAAACAGATTATATATATTATATTTTAATTTTTTAAATAATTTATTTAAATTAATTTTAATTTAAAAATAAAAAATATTAAATCTAAAACACTAAATCATAGACTCTAAACCTTCAAATATTAAAAATCATAAACCATAAAATCTAAGAATATAACAATAACCTAAACCCTAAAATAAAAAATTTGAAACTCTAAAAATTATAAACCCTAAACTTGAAACCCAAAATTAGTTTAAGATTTAGATATAAGGGTTTTGGTTATTTTAGGGTTTAGGATTTTTAGGGTTTAGATTTAGTGTTTATGGTTTAAGATTTTTAGGGTTTTTGATTTTAGGTTTTGGATTTAGAGTTTTGAGATTTATATTTTAGGGTTTAAAGTTTATTGTTTAATAATTTAGGGTTTGAATTTTGGTTTTAGGGTTTAGAGTTTAAGATTTTTTATTTTTTAAAATTAATTTAAACTAATATTTTATTCAATTATTTTAAAAAATAAAATAATATATAAAAAAATTAATAAAAAATTATTTTAAATAATTTATAATTATATGTTGAGTCCTTAAATTTTTTAATTTTTATTAATTAATTTAATAATGTTCAACGGTGTTTATCATTAACGATGTTTAGCGGTGTTCGACGCCCGTTGTAGAATTTTCCTAAATTTATATATAAAAAAGATTATTTTATAAAAAATTTAATATAAATTTTAAATGTTTTATGTTAGAAAAATCTTTCTATTCTGCCCCATAATAAAAATGAGTGATGCATGCCTTACTCGTGATTGTATTTATCATCATTTTATACGTGCCGTAGAAAAATATTTTTTTACTATTTTTTTTTCTGTAAATGTCTAAATAATGTTTTAAATAAGGGTTTTAATTATATTTTAGATTAAATATATATAATAATTTTAATATTATTTTAAATATTTTATCTTTAATATTCGTTAATTTTTATTATTATTTAATATATTTTTTCCTCAATCTCATACTTTTATTCCTACATTGATTTTAATTTTTTATTATTCGGTTTTTGAACTATACTCAAAGAGAGGAAAGATGAGAAAAACGCAAAATACGAAAAATTATTAGATGGATCATATTATTACATCAATTATGGTTTATTTAATAAAAATATTTATTTTAAAATGATTTTTAAATAATTATCCATTATATAAAAAAGAGATAAAATTCATATTAGATAAAAAAAATTACCATCAAATAAAATTATGGATAATGTAATGAATAAGATTTATCTAATAATATTTTTTAAAATACAAATCAACGAAAGATGACGTGTAGGGCGAATGCGTTCAAATATATATAAAAACATAGGGTAAATTACTTATTTAGAATCTCAATTATTTTTGTATTTCTGTTTTGGTCATGTAATTATATTTTTAATAAAATGGTGTTTGTTCTCCCTTAACTGATATCTATAAGTTTGGTCTTATTTGGGCTACCTACTTTACAGAGTATATTTTTGTTATATCGATTCGTGCTCATTCACATATTGATTTAATAGAATGGAATGCTCCTCAGACCAATTAGTTTTGTTTTAATAATGTTGTTTTTGATAGTATTGGTACAATAGGAGGAGTGATTCATAATTGTTCAGGTGTATGGATCGAGGGTTATTGTAAGTCGACTGATATTGTTTCATCGCTATATGTTGAGCTCCGGAGTATTTTTATAGGTCTTCAGGTGTATGGATCGAGGGTTATTGTAAGTCGACTGATATTGTTTCATCGCTATATATTGAGCTCCTGTGTGATTTGTTTATAGGTTCAGTCTGATAGTGATGTTGCTATTCGTTTGATTCTAGATCCTAATGTTTTTAATAGTACTTTGAATTTAGTTAAAACTATTGCTTGGTTGTGTAAACGTAATTGGTCTCTTCACTTCAAATGGGTATCGCGTGAACATAATGATCGCAAATTGTTTGTCAAAGCTTACTCCTTCCAATTTTCAACTAGTGATATTAAATGATATATCAGATCAAATTATCCCGCTCCTCCATCGTGATTGCTTTGGCCCACCGTATTGTCGGCACAGTCGTGCGAATCAGGGCACTGTTTAATAGTTTATTTGCATCCTTTGTATGTCAAGTTAACTTTATGGTTCCTTCATTTAGGTTAAAAATTTTCTTTAACGAAACATATAATATCATTTTTCAATCAATTAAATATATATATATGTTTATATTTTGTCACCTTATTGTTAAAAATTAATGGTAAAATTGACATATCATTTATATTATGAGACATAAAATAGAAAATAATAAAAATATATCAAGTTTATCATTATTTTTTAATGATAAAGATTCGAATATAAATAAAATATTACGTTAGATATCATTTTACTAAAAGAATTAATTAGATGATTAATACATAAATACGAGAATAGATAAGGTATGAAATAGGTAATTTACCCAAAAACTATTAAAATTTCAAACATTGATATAATTCCTAATATAATGTTATCACGGAAAATTCTATAACGAGTATCGAACATTGCTAAACACCATTAATATTGAACATTGCTGAACACTATTAAATTAATTAATAAAAATTTAAAATCTCAAGAACTTAATATATAATTAATTAATAAAAGACTTATAAACTTAACATATAATTAATAATTATATGATTAGTCCTTTATATTTTTATTTTTTATAAATTAATTTAATAATGTTCAGCGATATTCAACATTAACGATGTTCAGCGGTGTTCGACACCCGTTATAGACTCATATCTTATCGCTTAATATATCCCCATGTACAATTACACAACTTTTTTTGTTCCATGCTCTGCATGATTCTTTTTTGGTTAATTTCTTCCTTTTTGTGTCCTTAGGATGTTAAAAGGTGACTAATTTGATGTAGTTGTTTACCTACTATTAATTTCATTCTGTATTGATTATAGATGATTTAATCTTGGCCGTCAAATTCTAGCTACCATTATAAAACAAAGTTTAAAGGGTTTTTGATAAGGCTTAATAGCTAAATAAGTACCTAAAGTATGTTTATAGGTTGTTTTTGGTGTTTAAATTATTTTTAGCTCTAAATAGGTGTTTAAAATTTTAATTATGACCATTTTAAGTGTCTAACCATCAAATAGCATTGTCTTTATTAATTATTTTATTTTATTTATTTTTTAATTTAATTTATTTTTAATTTATTTTTTTTAAATTAAAAGTTGTAAATCTTTATAAAATAATCTCAAATCTCTAACTCTAAATCCAATTCTCCAAATTATAATCATTTATTATATTATCGGAGACTACCACTACCACCACTGGACTATCACGATCGTTTTCCCTAACCACTCATCGTTGGTAGATGTGTCTATCGGCTACCTAATATCGAAAGAAATCAAAATCGTGAAAATAAAGTCATCGGTATACCTATCGTCGGTTATAGGCAATAGCTGATTGAGAAAAACGATCATAGTTGTCCGAAGACGGTAAGAATGATCTCCGTTGAAGTAACAAACGGTGACAACGATGACAATTTGGGGATTTTAGATTTGAGGTTAAGGATTTAAAACTGTTTTGTAAGAATTTAAAATTATCAATTTAAAGAAATGAAAATTTAATTTTATTTAAAAAATAATTAAAAGAAATTAAAAAATAAAACTTGTCACTTGTCACATTTTTATTGACGCATTTAAAATGATCTAAATTTAAACTTTAAACACCTATTTAGAACTAAAAATAATTTAAGCACCAAAAGTAATCATTCCATCATTTATTAGTAGTAATTAATTCAGTCTCATCGGTTTAAGAAAATGACACACACTGCATAAAGGAGTAGCGACGAAGTACAATAGGACTCGTTTCCAAACCTGACTTTGATAGGTATATTTTTCGGTGTAATCAATAAGATATTACGTTGAGAACGTACGAAGAAAGATTAGTATTTTAGAATATATAGAATGATTTAAGTTTTTTTTAATTAATTTTTTTTGGATTTGAGATTAAAAAATACGTTAGGGACAATTTAAGCATCGAAGGGGGTTAATGTAGAGTCTATTAGAGGACTTAAACTCCACAATTAAGATACCGATAAAAATATGAGAGGTGAAAAAAGATGAGATAAAATAGGATTGAAGCTTCGGAAAATTAGTATGATGTTTTAAATTAATGAATTTGGACTAAATTAAAAATATATTAAGATAAAATCATGAGAATAAAATCATTAGAACATGAAGTAGATGCAAATCCGAACCTCTTTTGTGGGGTGTTAGGAGTAGGGGTGAATATTTGTTCGAGTTGAGTCGAGTTGAGTAAAAATATTTTGAGTTATTTGAGTTGATGAGTCATATTTTACAAGTCAAACTTTATTTGAATTTTTTTTATTTGAGTCGAGTTTAGGAAATTCGAATCGAGTTTTCAAGTTTCTATAAAATTTAATAGTAATTATTTATTATATTATTACATGATTTAATTTTAATTTAAACGACTTTCTCATTATATAAGATATGTATATATCTTTTCATATTTTTTCAAATGTAACAATTTTTCTTCATATATATATATATATATATATAATGAGAGATTCATCCAACTTAAGAATAGATCCTTCAATTACTAAAAAAATTTTGAGTTATTCCAATTTTTATTTTACAATTTAAACTTTATTTGAAATTTTTCGAGTCGAATTTATGAAATTTTGAATCGAATTAAAATGAGTTAAATATTTTTTTCTCGAATCAAATTATTTAATTTTTTAAGTCAAATCGAATTTTACTCACCCTTAATTATAATTTTTTTCCCGAAAGATCCAATCCAGTCTATCAAAATAACCAAAAGCTCCCAACTCGTGTAAATGTTGGTCCTACCTCTTGACTTTCAAAATCTCAGCAAAAGAACCAATCTTTCTCCCATGGGACCACATCAAATCCAATAATTTCCACATCAAATCCAATAATTTCGCACATCAAATTTTAAAAAAAAATGGGATTGGACCAAAAATAACATTACAAGTACTACAATTTAAAATCTGTTACATTTTCAAGAATCGTGCATGAATCTCTTGAATGGGTTCAAACAAAGGTGACCAAAAATAAGGGTCACGGATGTATTGATAAATGTAAACGATGAATAAGTAGATTCTTGAGTTTTCAGAGGAATAATTTATTATTAGAAATTAATTTTTTTTATAAATGTATTAGAGTTTAGAGTTTAAAAGTTTTTTTTTATTGTTCTTTCGGGTTATAAGACCTTAGCCTGGCTAATCTGGATTGGCCCGGGTCGCATATCTAGTTTTGGTGGGTTAGTCTCCCAACAAGGATTTTCTGGGTAGACAACGTCTCGAACCTGAGACTTTAAACGGAACCAAACTACTTACCATTTGAACCAACCCCTATTGGTTAGAGTTTAAGAGTTTAGTTATAAGGTTTAGAATTTAAAGATAATTAAAATTTAAGGTTGATGAGTTAAAATTTAGAGTTTATATGTTAAAGCTTAGTTTTTAGGGTAATACAGTGAGAATTTAAGTTTTAACTTATAAACCCTAAATTTTAACCTTAAACTATGAATTCTAACAAATATTTTTAAATTTTAAACCTCTAAACGTAAACTTCGAGATCATAAACCCTAAAATAAATCTCTAAATCTCTAGGAGGATCGTGTATGAAATAATTGCTTATACATTTTACCATGATTTAACCTATACACTTTTCATACATCATATCACATATAAGAATAAAAAATATTATTTTTTTGTGATTTTTTATTTATGTTTGTACGTTAAAAAATAAGATTAAGATTTAGGATTAAGATTAGAGTTTAATATTAGAATATAAAGAACGAGTAAAAATCTTCTACCTTTTTATCACGCCTTCATTAATGCCTCCTATCAAAAATTTTAAAAAATTGAATTTTAAACCCTAACCCTTATTTTTTATATCTTAAACCCTAAACCTTACACCCTAAAAAATACAACCTACCCCTAATTCTCTAAACCCTAACCATAACCCCTAACATAGAACCCTAAACCATAAACTCTCTAATTTAAAGCGGAGGCACAAATGGAAGTATGAGAAAGAGGCAGACGATTTGCGCTCATAGAAAACTAAAGTAAAATGTATTTTTTAGAATTTAAGGTTTAAAATTTAAAATTTAAGACTAAAACTTAAAAATTTAATGTTTTAATACGAAAAGATGAACAAAAATCTTTTGTCTATATTTGTTGTCCTTTCTATCCCTCAAACACTAATAAATCAAATTCTAAACTTTAACTCTAAATTCTAAATTTGAAACTATAAAATATATCGTACCTTAAATTTTTCTAACATCTATTCTTAAAATCATAACCTTAAACTCTAAACTTAAATTATTAGTGTGATAGATAAATAAAAACATAAAAAAAATATTCAAAAAGTAGCGAAAAGGAAAGAAATTTTGCTCTAAACATAAACCCAAAATGAATATTGGATAAATAATATTATATAGAATAGAAATTACTTATCGTTTCTAATGTCTTTTTTACGTTTTATATTAAAATTTAGATTTAAGGTTTAAGATTAATGTTATAAGATTTAAACATTTAAAATATTGGTAGATGTATTTTTTAGAATTTAATGATTTATAATTTAAATTTTAAAATTAATATATAATTTAATATTTAGTATTTAAATATCAAAAGATGATTTTTAATCGTAATATATATGGTCTCTCGAGGTTTGGATCACCATTTGGGTAAAAACCGTTTGATTCTTTTTAGTGCTTCCATTTATATTTCTTGTTGAAATTTGTTAAAAAATTAAATTTTAAATTTTAACTCTAATTTTTTATATCTTAAATTCTAAAAATTATACCTTAAAAATACACATTATTCTTAATTCTTAAATCCTAACTACAATTTTTAACCTTAAACCTTAAACCTCTAATTTGAAGCGAAAGCATACGAAAAGAAGGAGACTTTGGACCCACAACCTTTGAAGTTTTACCCTTTCAAGATTCAACAGATTAGCGTGAACCAAAGCAGAAAAAACAACCCCGCCCGACTCTCCCTGCGGCTTTCCCTCCACTCCATTTTGAGTTTTTCAACATCCAGCTAGCAGACAAAGGTCCATTAGCCCTCACTTTTCTTGTCTCTCCCCCTTTTCTTTCTGTCTTTTGCTTTGTCCGAAGACAATTCCTACCTTTCTTCCCTATACTCTCTACCTACGACCACTGCCACTTCCAGTTCTCCAGTCTTGTCTGTTTGCACGGAGGAAAATCAAACAAAGGGTCGGTTCTTGTTCTTCACTGTTGATGAGTTGATTTGTTGAATTGTTGTTTCCCTTTAGGAGCTTTTTCACCAACTCTGCCTGTAACATGGGGTTAGTCGATGACAACAAGAACAACGAGAAGGATCCACCTCAAGAAAGCGACGGTGAAGGAGGAGCAGCCAGGGTCGCCACCGTAAACACGAGCGATGATTCCTCATTCTACACCACTGACCAGGACGATGATAACGATGATGAGCACACACTTCATTTAGGACCTCAGTGCACTCTCAAAGAACAGCTTGAAAAAGACAAGGTTTTTACATTGATTTTATTACCTTTGTAGTTCCTTATATGCACGTGTTCTGTGTAGATTCTGTCCTTTATTATTGCTGTTGGTTGTAGGATGATGAGAGCTTGAGGAAATGGAAAGAACAACTTCTTGGAAGTGTGGATATTAACAACATTGGAGGTACAACCTTTTCGATTTTATTGTTTCCGACACATATTCGAACATAAATATCGAATATTATCCTATGTATAAACACATAACATTTTGTTCAGAAAGGCAATTTCCTTCCATTAGTTAATTTTGTATGTTCCAGAATTTGAAAGGACTAAAACTGAATAGAATTGGACATGTTTTTCACCCTTTTATCTGCAGAAACACTTGATCCTGAAGTGAAGTTCCTTATCGTGTCGATCGTGTCACCGGAAAGGCCGGACATAGTTCTTTCAATCCCTGAAGATGGGAATCCCCAAGGCTTATGGTTTACACTGAAAGAAGGTAGCCATTATCGACTGAAATTCTCCTTCCAAGTTAGCAACAACATTGTATCTGGTCTTAGGTACACCAATACCGTATGGAAATCGGGTCTTCGGGGTAAGCCTCTTAGTTGTTACAGAACAAATTGAAGTTACACAACACTTTAAATCTGTCTGAAATGAATCTGTTCTTCAGTTTTCAGCACAAAAGATATGATTGGAACTTTTAGTCCTCAGCCAGAGCCTTACACACATGAAATGCCAGAAGAGACTGCCCCTTCTGGTTTTATGGCTAGAGGATCATATACTGCAAAATCAAAGGTTTGTTCAACAAGTTTTCTTACATACATACATATATGGTGTTTTTTCATTACATAGTTTTCTGAAATTGTTTTTGCCAGTTCATTGATGATGATAACAAGTGCCACTTGGAGATCAACTATACGTTCGATATCCGAAAAGACTGGTGTTCAAAGGATTAAAGACACAACCTGGTGATGAGGTTGATCAATCAATGTTCTTATGCTGTTATATTTTCAGCTATTGATTTTAAACATGTCTCTCTTGCAGACAAGTTTTGTTTTAACTGCTAGTTTTCCTGGTTATCTTAACCATCTTCTTTATTCTTGTTTGAGATGTTCGATAATGATAACTCTAGATATTTTTCTTTTTATTCGAATTCGAAAATATAAATATATTAAAAAAATTATGAGTAATGGTTAAACATGATTATGACAAAATAATAACATAAACATAAAACAGGTTTTGTGATGTTGGTGTAAAATGATTGTCCTTAATTTAATGTGTTAATTAATCTGGACCAAACTAGTAATTTTCTGTTGGTGGTTAAGATTGGAACATAAAATTTTGAGGCAACTGAAGTCCCGTTTGACTGACTGACGTCGGTTAACGTTATCGACAATCAATTGGTTTAACGGGATAAGACGTTAGATTTCTTAAACAAGATCAATAATTTGAATCTTAATGTTCTGTACAAAGAAAATTAAATTAAAAGGGTCACTTTCGTGTTAAATCTTTACAAAATTCGATCCGAATTAGATACTTAATAAATTATATACCAATAATTAAAAAAAATATCCATTGACATTGGTTGTTCCACTCCAATCTCAGCCATGACCAACTTAAATCTCTCGTCCTGTTCCATGCCCTGCCCAAAGACTACTCCCTTGCTGATTTCAGTGAGCTAAATGCAAAAGGCCCTGCGCCCCTGCCGCAACACTTGCCGGTGGACAATACACTTTGAATTTCATCGATAATTCCCGTCGGAAAAATGATTAACTTTGAGTCATATTTTAAAATAATAAAGATAAAAATTTGAATAGGAAATTTATTGGTTATTATTCTACTCCATAAGATTTTTACAAAAGTATCTCATATGTTTAAAATGGTTGAATGATAAATGAGAAATTGATACTTCAAGTAAGAAGATCGTGAATAGATTAAGGAATGAAACCCTATTATCCCATGTGGATGAGATAAATAAAGTGGGAAGTGTTTATATACACTTACCGACATAATTATTTTTAAATGATTTGATTCTTGGGTTAGGGTGTATGACGTAGGTGATACAAATATTTAGATTAATCGAATTCTTTGTGAGCTTGTAGATATTTGTTTGTATTTTACCATAGATTTTAAAGAATTTTTGTAGAAAAATATTCATAATCCTCTTTTAAAGAATTTTGTAGAAAAAAAAAAGCAATTTTTAAGAAAATTGAACCGTACATATCAAACGACGCTGTTTTGATAATCGTTTGACCCAGACAATGACCCGGGCTCAGGAAAAAATTCGTACATTTTAAGAAATGGGTTAATAACATTTTAAGCCTTATTGTCTTGTAGAATTATCCCATCATCCCTAGTTTTTGAAGTTGTTTCCAATTTTACCCTTAATATTTTAATTTTGTTTAAATTTGGTCCAAATTTAGGGGTTTATCCCCCCTTTTAGCCCCTGTTTTTTATTTAATTTCTCAATGTTTTCCTGCATATTTACTTTTTAGCATTGTTTTCATATTTCTTTAATTTTTGTCCTTTTTATCATGTTTATATATATGTTCATGCGTTTTTTTCTAGATATATTGATCAAGTTCTTGCCTTTATGCATTCATTTGTTTGTATTTCATGTTTATTTATCATCATGTTTAAATTTTGTTCATGTATATGTATTTTATTGTATTAATTTAGATTTTAAGATTTCGATATTCTATTAAGAGTGTCATCCCAAATATCCGAATGTCATTTTCTTTTGATATCGTAAATTATGAAAATTTATATTTTCGAATAATAGGCCATGCATGTATGCATTTTTTAGGGATCAGTAGTTAAATTAAGTCAAATTTCTATTTTGCTTGATAAATACGATACAAATCCTTTCTTACACATAATCAAGATTGTTTTGTTATGTTCAGTCTATTTTATCCAAGTGACCAGCAGTAGTTCTACGAGTTTTATTCCAAAACCTGTATTTTTTAAAATTTCCCCTAAACCAAATCTTTCGAGAAAACATGGGAAACTTACAAATTTTAACTACTCGCTACAATATCCAATACATTGACCGTAGAATATTTTAGTTTTCACAAACACTTTAGTTTTAGAGTTTAGAGATCCAGTTTAGGTATAAGGGTTTAGGTGTAAGAGTTTAAAATTTAGGGGTAATGTTAGAATTTAGAGTTTAGATGTTAGGGTTTAAATTTTAGGTTAATAAATTTAGGTTTTAACCTATAAATCTTAAATTTTATCTCTAAACCTTAAATTATATTCACAATTATTAAATTCTAAACTATTAAACTAAAACCCTTAAACACTGCACCTTAAACTTAATCCCTAAACTCTAAAATATCAATATATAAAATAATTATCTAATAAAAATATAAACAATCATAGTATTTTGAGTCATGCTTATTGCTTACAAACATTAGTTACATGACAACAAATTTTAAGGTTAGTTAACATTCATATTATTTTCATGATAATAGTGTTGTACTAAATACAATTATTATTATTATTATTATTATTATTATTATTATTATTATTATTATTATTATTATTATTATTATTATTATTATTTGATGAGGAACACATTTTTTTTTATTTTCTAGATAAAGATATCATTATACAAATGATGAACATAAGAAGGTAGTCATTAAGTATTCTTGATTGCATTTAATAAAGAATTAACTTATTTTTAATGAATAAAGATTAGATTCTTTAAGCGAAATAAAAATATTTTAAAATTATAAACCCTAAACTCTAAAAATATATCATATACTTAATTTTATAAATTGAATTTTTAAACTTAATTTTTTAATACAAGTATATAAATAGAGGAACAAAATGGACATAAAATTTATATTTTCTTGAGCAAGTCTAGAGATTTAAATATGAATAAAGAATGATAGTCTTTATATTAGATTTTGTAAAACTCAACCTGAATTAATCAGTTAATAAATTAAATATCGATAATTAAATTAAAAAAATATTTTTAAAAAGAAAATTTTTCAATGGACGTCGAACAACATTAAACACTATTAATATTTAACATCGTTGGATACCATTAAATTAATTAATAAAAATTAAAAATTTTAATGACTCAATAGACACAATATATAATAATTAGTTGTATGTTGAATCTTTAAAACTTTTATCTTTGTTAATTAATTTAATAATATTTAATATTGATTTTTTTTGAATAAACTAATAGTGATTACAAGTAGGCATCTGTTTTAGAATATAATCTCTATCATTTGACATGGCATCGCTGCTTGAACCCGTGATCTCTAAGAAGATTAATCGTTTCCTTTAACCACTTGGGCTAAAGTGCTCGTGCAACGTTGATAATATTTAACGATATTCGACTCTCGGTATAGAATAGTCAAAAAAAACTCGTTTATTTATTAATTTAATTAAAGCGAGTTTCTCGTTCTCTCTCCCACTCTGTCTTAATGACATTTGCTATCGGCAGTGTTCGCGGGTTATCTGAGGACTACGGGCTTCACGCTTTTCTCTCATCTTCATTTCCCTTCATTCAATTCACCATTGCCAACCATACAAACACACCTCTCTCTCTCTTACAACTCCCATTCACACGACAAACGAACCAACAAAAGCAAAGAACAAACTCAAAAAATGGAGGAAACCAACATTCAATCTTAGTTTCTCTGTTTCTTTTAAGGTTCGTTTTCCTTCATTCTTCTTCCTATGTCTTTTGGATTCGTTTCCTAACATGGGTCATTTTCTGTTTCGATAAATATAATGTCCTTTTCCATATAGAAAGGTTGATCCTTTAATTTTCATATTCAATTATATGTATGCAATTATGCATGCTCGTCGGTTTTTCCCATTCTTATCTGTGGAGCTTCTTTTGATTTCTGCATTTCTGGGATCTTGTTTTGTTGAATTTTCATTGGCTAGTATGCAATCTGAACGTAAAAAATCTTTGTTTCGGTGTGTGAGTAGGGGTTAGAATTTGGTGTAAAACACAAGGCAAACCATGTCAAGTTACCAAGGTGTTCATGTTTCTGATCATTGGTTTGTATGAAAGTGAAACCATGCATCTTGTTCTATAAGATTGCAATTTTGATTCTTAATTCTTCAAAGTACCATTTTTCTGTTTGCCAATAGACAATTTCAACTTGCAAAAATGACAAATTGTAGGTTACCTCATTTTACAAGATTATATGTTGGATTGGAAACCTTTGTTTGACATGGAACTTGGATTGCTTTTCTGTTGCTTTTAGTTTTTGTCTGCGAGGACTCAACAAGGTCATGTTACTCTGAGTGAGCTGCCACCAGTTTTTTCCGGTTTGAAGGCTTTCAGCGAAATGTTCACTGAAGATGAGATTAAGACAATCTTAGAAGAGGCACACAGTGATATGGGTGAGGAAATTGATTTTGAGGCGTTTCTTCGAGTAAGTCTTTCCGATATAGCATCTGATGTGCTTTTCCTGTATGCCATTGCTAATTATTCAATGTATGAAATGCTTTGAATTAATGTTCCTGATGTCTTTGATACGATACCCCTCTTCTTTTTTGCACATATTTTCCTCCTTATATCTTGCTTAGAGGCAATGTTTGGATTTGGTGAATTTCAGGCTTATTTAACTCTGCAAACTCGTGCAATCGAAAAATCAGGCGGTACTAGATCTTCGTTTCTCAAGACAGCCACGACCACTGTTCACCATGCTATTAATGAATCTGAGAAGGCATCTTACGTGAAACATATCAATAACTATCTAGCAGAAGATAAATTTCTGAAAGATTTTCTTCCAATTGATCCAGCCACAGATGTTTTATTTGAGCTTGCAAAGGATGGAGTTCTTCTTTGGTTGGTTCACTGGACTTACTTGACTTTGTTTTAGTTCTTATTGAATCATCATTTGATGTTTGTTGATGGTTTTAGTTGTTTTCATGCAGCAAGCTTATCAATGTAGCTGTTCCTGGGACTATAGATGAGCGAACTATCAACACAAAAAAGGTTCTTAATCCCTGGGAGAGGAATGAGAATCATACTCTTTGCCTTAATTCTGCAAAAGCTATTGGTTGCACTGTGGTTAATATTGGCACACAAGATCTTGTAGAAGGAAGAGTAAGTGATTCTCCTTTTCTAATACCAATTTAGTGTTATACTTGCCTTTTAATATAACTTGTACAATATTTTAACTTTTCCAATCTTCTTCTTTTTTCCCCTTTTAGCCGCATCTGATACTAGGATTGGTTTCTCAAATTATTAAGGTATTCAGCTGAAACTTCTTTCAAACTCATTTAATTTTTGTATTTGTAATTGTCAAATCACAGAAGCCATACTAGTTGTATCAGTTTCCTTCAACCATCAATGTTCTCAGGGATACAATTTTTGTTATGTTGTTAGTAATATTTACTTGTTGTGACATCAGATTCAACTACTAGCTGACCTCAATCTGAAGAAAACTCCTGAACTTGTGGAACTGGTGGATAGCAGCAAGGTTGGAGAATGTTAATTGGTTATGCCATCTTTGTGATGATATCAGATTCTGGATAATATCAGTTTTGTAGGTTGGAAACAAATTCTGTTAACCTTTTGTACAAATTTTGTAGGATGTGGAGGAGCTCATGAGTTTAGGACCTGAAAAGGTTTTATTGAAATGGATGAATTTTCATTTGAAGAAAGCAGGCTATCAGAAGCAAGTTACCAACTTCTCTACAGATTTGAAGGTGAGAAAACTCATCGATTTTGATTACTTCTACTTGAGGAATGTCAATTCTCTATACAAAATATGTTTATTGTCATATAGTCGAATAACCAATAGTTCCTATTGTGTGAAGTATATATATGTTGCCTCCTGTCTATACCATTTTCAGTTTTCTAGTGTGAATGATTGTATCATAAACCCTATTTATTTGTAGGATGGCGAGGCATATGCACATCTGCTTAATGCACTTGCCCCCGAACATAGTACACATGAAACTTTGGAAACGAGTGATCCGACAGAAAGAGCAAACAAAGTTCTTGAGATGGCTGAAAAATTGGATTGCAAAAGATATCTCACTCCTAAGGATATTGTTGAGGGCTCAGCAAATCTCAATCTTACATTTGTTGCACAAATATTCCAGCATAGGTGAGGAGTAATGTTTTCTTTGCCTTATGTCTGAACTAAGTTTCCACAAATATGCATGTTGGGAACATTTGATTTCTCCTGCAGGAATGGCTTATCAACAGACACCAAAACATCAACCTTTGCCGAGATGATGACCGATGATGCAGAAACATCACGCGAAGAGAGATGCTTTCGCTTTTGGATTAACAGTCTCGGTATTGATTCACATGTCAACAATATTTTTGAAGATGTTAGAAATGGGTAAGGAGCTATTTTCTCTTCTAAAATTTGGGCTCTCCCAGCAGTATCAAGTGGTCATCGAATCTTCTTTTGGTATTCATCCTTTTGTGGCTGCAGATGGGTTCTGTTGGAGGTTTTAGAGAAAATTTCTCCTGGATCGGTCAACTGGAAGCATGCGAATAAGCCTCCTATAAAGATGCCATTTAAACAGGTTGAGAATTGCAATCAAATAGTACAGATTGGCAAGGAGTTGAACTTATCACTTGTCAATGTAGCTGGCAATGATATTGTGGCCGGAAACAAGAAACTTATAATATGTAACATCTTTCGGCTTCCATTGTTCTCTTTCTTTGGTAAAGATGAGGCTGTTATCTTCTTCTGCAAGTCAACTTTTTAATCTTATTTTCTTGCTTTGTTTACCTCACTTTCAGCATTTTTATGGCAACTGATGAGGTTTAATATGCTACAACTCCTTAAAAACTTGAGATCTCACTCCCATGTTAAAGAAATTACGGATGCCGATATTCTGAACTGGGCTAACAGAAAAGTAAAGAAGGCAGGTAGAAAGTCTCAAATGGAGAGCTTCAAGGTACATAAGCAACAAACCGAAAACCATGTCTTAATATTTTGATTGTAACACAGAGCCTAACACACTAATTTTTACTGGATTATTGATCTTAGGATAAAAGCCTTTCAAATGGTAAATTCTTCCTCGAGCTGCTTAGTGCAGTGGAACCAAGGGTTGTTAACTGGGGTCTTGTTACCAAGGGAGAAACTGGTATGATGTTATTTCATTATTATAGTAACGTGCCTTTTTCCTTTGCAACGTAGTTGACCATTATTATATGGTACTTCTGCAATACTAATAATCTGCCATGGTTGTGCTTTTTGCTGGGGGAAGTTGAGGAACTTTACGTCGAAAACTATGTCCATGTTTCACCCTGAATATTAACAGAAGAGATGTATTGTTTTATTGTCGACTTTGCAGATGAAGATAAGAAGATGAATGCAACTTATATAATCAGTGTTGCGCGGAAGCTTGGATGCTCTATTTTCTTGTTACCTGAGGATGTCATGCAGGTATATATTGCTGTATCATGTCTGTTTTTTGCTTGTGGGGTGATGAACATGATGTTTCTTTTCCTATCTCATGATAGAAACATCATGCATTATAAGAGGCACAAAATATTTAGAATGCCGGTAACCTAGACAACCTCTTGAGATGAATGCTACTGAGCTAAACTGACTACTTCATGTCTGAACCTGGTGCAATCCGACATTACTTTGTTTAATGCAACTTTTAACCTTAATGTTTATCATTAACAGGTAAACCAGAAAATGATGCTTACTTTGACTGCCAGCATCATGTACTGGAGCCTACTGAAGCATGAAGCAGCTGGAGATGGCGATATTTTGGATGAGTTATTTGAGCCAATGGAAGGGGAGGCGATTGCACCCTCTGGAGAAATGTCTGAGGAGACGACACCCTCTGGCGAAACGTCCGATTTGGCTGTTGATGATTCGGTTTCAGAATCTCCAAAGACTGAAGAATAGGATGGTAATGAAAAATAACCTTAGGGACCTTTCTAATCCCCCCCCCCCCTTTCTTTTGTTCAAAAGAACTGGATCCAGTTCCAACTTGCTTCTTTTTGTAGACCACAGGGAAGAAGAAATGGGATATAAACTTAATATTATTTGCATTGCGTTAAATTTATGCTTCAATAATGCAAGTCATTTTGCTTCTTGGAAGTCTCATACCTTTCTGGCCCTTGTTGTTAAAACATGTTCTTAAGCTCATAAATCATGTCATAAGCTTCCATATTTTCTAGATCCTTCTGAAGTTTAGAACTCATGGTATCTAGCATAAGGCATGCCACATCAAGAGAATCACTTTGATACTTCTCGTAAGTCTTTCAGTAATATAGGTTTTTAGCGGCATTTTTTTAATTATATAATGATGTTTTTTAGTGTCACTAAAAACGTTTCTAGCACTTTTTGCTGCAAAATAGATATAAATTTTACAACGTTTTCTTAAAAACGTCACTAAAAAATACCGCAGAAAACCTATTTTAGTGTAATGTTTGTCTCAGTTTTGGGGACATATTTCTCTAGTTCCTCAAGATAAGGTTCATCTAGGACATAAGTATTTCTTGTTCGAGAATACTTTTTTTAAATTTCGATACTAACAAGGAAGCCAGTTCCCTTAAGTTTATATTCTCAAGGACCGATCGTAGTGATAAAAGAATTATAATCATTTAATAAAATAGATGGTATCTGTAAGTTACTATAATTAAATTACTATAATATTTGTTGTAAATCCTTAATTATAGGACAACGTGTCTTATATCTCTAAAATTTAAACTAAAAGATAATATTTACCTAAAAAATCTTATAAATAAACAACTTGACAATCCGATCGAATATACTTATTCAATAAATATAAAATTAAAAATGTTGTATCTTTGTTAATTAATTAATTGATTTATTATAAAGTTTACACTACTTTTCATGGACAATAATATAAGAATCTAGTGTTTGTGGTACGGATCATGAATGACAGTTTAGGACCTCACCATCCCTATAACTTAAACAGGACCTCGTGTTGAAACCATCACCAATCCTTTTAGACTCAAACATGTGGGATTCCAGACAAAAACATGTGTACTCACTGTTTCATCAGTACATTTTATAAATAGAATAACAAAACAATAATTTTTAATAATGGATTTTTTTTAATATATACATATCTGTCTTAAAATTAATATTCGAAATTCGTAACTCTTTATAAAAATATTATTTTTAAAGATAAAAATAAATTCTCTTTAAGGGGTTAATATGTTTTATCATTACAATCAATTAATGATGATGGAGCTAAAAATTTTAATTTGAGTGTCATAATTTAAATTATATATAAATAATATTTTTAAATAAATGAGAATAAACAATGTGTGTCAATTCATTTTAAAGATATCAATATTTATTTAAAAAATATTCTCTAATTTTTCACCTAAACTTTGTTGATTATTCAAAATTTTTTATATGTTTTTAAATATAATTATATTATAATATTAAAAAGTTTAATACATCATCTGTGTGAACTTTAATCTATATAATTAATTTTATTTTAAGGATTAAAATTTTAATTTAAAGTCGATTAATTTAAATTTTGTATTTTATAAAATTTAAATAAACATAATTTTAAAAGGAAAAATTCTACAATGGACGTCGAATACTACTGAACACCCTTAGTCGAACATTGTTGAACACCACTAATGTTAAACATTGTTGAACACCATTAAATTAATTAATAAAAATTTAAAATCTTAAGGACTCAATATGTAATTAATAAAGAAGTGATAAACTCAATATATAATTAATAATTATATGATTTAGATTTTTATTTTTTATAAATTAATTTAAGAATATTCAACGATATTCAACATTAACAATGTTCGACGCTGGTCGTAAACTATCCTTTTAAAAATCACTATGTGCAACAAATATTTTTTAATTATCCTTTATTATTCAAATAAAATAGTAATAATAATGGAAATTTTTTAAGATAAGGATTTAGGTGTTGATGATGATCAATTCAGATTCACATGCCCATCATCAAGAATCTCAATCAGGTAAGGAAACCCTGTCTTTCTTTTTCGATCTATTTTATTTCCCAGACTTGAGGGAGACAACATATATATACATATACATACATATATATATATATATATATATATATATATATACTTCTCTTTTAGTACGAAAACCAGTCAAGTACAAATCTTTCTCTCACCTCCAGTCCAGATTCAGCAAACACTTGTCTTTTACGCTATTAGATTAGTACTGGTAAGAATCCCTTCAAAGTTTTCTCTTTGATCAACCAAAATCTCAAGATCCTTCCTTCAACTGAAAACCCTTTGATTCCCCAGGAAAAAATACTGGGTCTTCAGCTTTGTTGATTTTGTTGATCTGAGTGATGAGAAAGAGGGAGAGGGAGAATCCGTGTGGGATATGTGGGCACTATCACAAGTACGAGGAAGGGGAGGTTTGTGGGATATGTGGGCATAGAACTCCTGTCTCTTCCGACAAGACATCGCTTGAAGTCAGTGCTTTCCCGTCGGTGATCTTGCCGGACTTTCTCTATTTGGGTAGCTATGATAACGCCTCTCGCTCCGAGCTTCTAAAGGCTCAAGGGATTACTCGTGTCCTTAATGTAATTCCCCTTCTTCTTCTTTTTCGTTTCCTTTTTTATTTATGTTTGCGTTTGGTATTATGGTCTTGTCTGATTTAAAATTGACTTATGGTTGTTTACTTATTGGAATAGGAAAGAGTAAATTAGGACTAGTCTTTTTATGCTGCAGATTGAAGAACTTTGATGTGATTTATTTATTTTAAGTATTTGAAGACAGTACATTGGGATTTCTGTATTTTTTTATGGTAAATATCACATGAGCAAATTTTCCATCCTACCAAACAAAGCTTATCAGAGGAAGATCCTGTTGCCTGTAGGCTTAGGGGTGTGAATGAAAGATTAATCACCTCTTAGTCTTTGGGAATACTGTGAAGTTAATAGTAGTAGTATCCGGCTCCAAAGGATTTACCTTGAGAATCTACTTTAGGCCTTTACCTTTTGTTTAAGCTTTCGGAGTTAAAATGGATTAGATTCATTGGTGCTTTCTATTTTTGAATGAGGCTAGTCCTTAAGATCACATATTGATGATAACTCGGAAACATGGGGAAGAAGTTTGATATCAAATGTGTGATATTGATGAGAGGCAACGCTAGAACAGGATGTATGGGTTCAATTTATCGAACTTAGACTTAGAAATAATGGTAAGATTTGATAGTCAATCAGTCCTAAGAGCAATTCTGTTGTGTTCCAATCCATAGTCTACAAAAGGAGAATCTGAGGGTGGAATAGTCATAAACTGAATCATAAAATAGGTCAGTTCAGGTTGGCATTTGCTCATGTAGGTTGGCATAGAATAGTTACAGTTTGAAAATAAGGGGTGAATGGTTAATATGGTGTTAAACCGTGCATGGTACTGGAGCAAATACGTCATAATTGAGAGAGATAGATGCAACGAACTATGTTTTTTCTATAGTGATGAGATTTCCTTTCGATAGTAACATGAAATTCTATACACAACCATCAAAAATTTGTAATTAATCAGAGGTTGCTAAACCATAATAACCAATAACTAGCTTCTTTGTTAGATTTAGATTTACACATCATCCAAGCTCTTTTGTGCTGTTTGCCATTTGTAAAAAAGGGTGAAATTTTGAATTTTATGGGAATGGGATCAAATCTATAAGAACACCTTTCTATCAAAGAATGGCTCAGGCATCGAAATTGTAGCTTACAGTTGTGGCATATTCTTACATTATTTGTATCTTTGCAGACTGTACCTGCTTGTCAAAATCTCTACAAGAATTCGTTTACCTATCACTGCCTTCAAGATGACAGAATTTTACAATTTGATGATGCAATACAATTTTTAGGTGTGTAATCTTTGTGTTGCATAATGAAGTTTCCGCTTGTGGTCGAAAGGTTATTTTTAGTATCACGTCTTTTATGCATGACCTTGTTATTGCCTCTTTCATGTATCAGTTTTTTCCTTTGCAAATTCTCCAAGATGTTGGCCTGAACTGAATTGAATAGCATTCACCCTTTTTTAAGGTCCCGAGAAGCATTTACTGAATATATTTAATCTTTTTATAGTTACAGATTGAGATGCTTCTTAATTTCTCAATTGTCATCTACCACTGTCGGTATTCTGATGCATGTTCACGAATCACAATATACAAACCTCTCTGTAATATTTACTTTATGTCTGAATCACTTTTCCAACTTTATAACCTTGTGTCTGCTCTGGTCATGATTCCCCTTCATTAGCATAGATAAAAAAATGGCATTTGGAGAGATTGCTTGCAGATACACAAACACTATGTGATTAATATTTGTCAGTTGCATTGCGTTGTAGTTCAGACGCTTCCAGCTGATGTCTTGCATGTTTTTTGCATTTCCATTGGCATATTATGTGACCTGTGGTGCATGTCTGCAGAGCAATGTGAAAGGGATAAGGCTCGAGTCCTTGCACACTGCATGTCAGGGAAAAATAGGTTGATTTTACTTCTCTATTCTTTTCTTTTCCTAGTAATACTCCCTGAAACCAACATGTGCGCGACCGTGTATTGAAGCTGCTTTTCCTCTCTTTAATCTTATTTTATACTAGAATATTTTCAGATTTTGCATATAGACTATGGTGGAAGAAATTAAGTGCCTTGCAGATAGCTTTGGGCCGCCTTTCCATTTCGTAAATAGGAGATTATATGCTTTGTATGTGTCTATACAACCTGTCCCTTTTTTTTAAAACTGGGGAAGACGGATTTCGACTTTTCAAAGAAACACTACACACCACTCATTGAGACAAATGCTTAGGTTTGTGTACGCCCGTTTATATTAAAGAAATTGTTTGAGGACGATTGTATTCTTTGTAACAGATCACCAGCTATTGTGATAGCTTTCTTGATGAAATCTAAAGGATGGAGGCTTCCCCAAAGCTATCAGTGGGTGAAAGAACGACGACCATCTGTTGATATAAGTCAAGGTATTTACCAGCCTCGACTTAACTTACTTAATATCATGGAATCCATTTTATGTTGCTGTCATAGTAATAGAACCTCACCCGCTTAATCGAGAACATAGGGATACCATTTGTTATCATTTGGAAGAGGGAAAATGAATGTCATATAATGTCTTTTGTTATGTTTATTCTAGTATGATCTTACTGCCATTATTAATTTCCGAAAATCGGTACCATCTGCTGATTTTCATTTGCTGTTGGTGATTGGTAGCCATCTACCAGCAGTTGCAGGAATATGAGCAAAAGCTCTTTGGATCATCTAATAGTAGTAATCCTGCTTTGCTTGCCTTCCAACCTGCTGGAGCCCCATTCAACTTCGGTTTCTCGAAAGCAGATGATCCAGTTCCTGTCCCTGTCCCTATTCCTGTTTTTGGTAATCTCGGTGCTCCGTCTATTTTTGCACGTCCGCCTTTAGAAGTTCCGCCGCACGAGTTCACATTTGGTGCCGGTAAGACTCAGAAAAGTATCTCTGAAAATCTAGCAAACCCCAGCAGCAGTGATATTCCAATGGATAACACTTGATTTGTCTGTAAATTACTAAGTAAAAGTTTAAAGTTTTCTGTCTTGTTGGATTTGGCAAGTTGGTATGTTGTGCCTTGGAATGTTATAATGGAACACACTGTCTGGATCGTTGCAAAATTTATTTACAGATATGATTATTCAGTAGCATCAAATAACAGGACAGAAATTTTATTCATAAAATCCATATAAATTTGTAATTTTTATCAGTTAATTTTTTTATATAAATTTTAACTATTAAATTTTTTATAGATATTACTACGACATGGTAAAAGAAATTTAATTTAGGATTTAGAGACATCTTTAAAAAATATTAGTAAGGTGTATTTCTAGGAGATTAAATGTATAAAAGATTTTTATTTATTTTTCTGTGTATTTTTTATGTTTAATATTAAAGAAATTAAATTTTAAATTTTAAACTATAAATCTTTACTCTAAAAATACACCATAAAATCTTAAATTTATTATTTTAATATGAGAGTAGAAAAGAACACCGAAAAAGTTAGATGATTTATATTCAAATTAGATCGTTAAAAAGTTAATGAGTTGATGAAATCCAAGCTTTGATTCATCTAAACCAGCCAATCGAATTCAAAGGAAAGTAAAGAAGAGAAGCAGATATAATCACAGTAGCTTAAATGAGTGACTGAAAATGGCAGCAAATCAAAGCCTCCATCTTTGTTGAGGGAACCCATTACTGTCAGTCTCCCAACCCCATGCAGGCTGCAGCCATTAAAGCTTACACCTACTCTGCCATGGATATCTCAAAACACCAACCACAATTCAATCGTCTCTCCCAAATAAATGAAATACAATGAACATGATAGAGCTTTGCCTTTATGTATTTCCTACAACAAACCAACCCCCTCTGGCATAGACATTGAACATAGAAAATAATTAAAGTTCTGTCATTTCTCTATTAATCTGGGAAAGTCTTTTATTTTCTTGTATGAACTGCTTGCAGTGAAGGTGAAATGTCTTGCAGTAGTGATACTCCATGTCTTCCTTGGCTCTTCTTATCTTTAGCAGCTCTAACAGTACTTTTCACTGTAAGTAAAGCTAAAGTTCCGGCCATCATAGTGTTCGGAGACTCATCCGTCGATTCGGGGAACAACAACGTGATTTCCACGATTTTGAAGAGCAATTTCCAGCCTTATGGTCGTGATTTTTATGACGGTAAACCAACGGGACGCTTCTGCAATGGAAGAATACCTCCAGATTTCATTTCTGAAGCTTTTGGACTCAAGCCAGCAGTCCCCGCTTATTTGGATCCGGCTTACAACATATCGGATTTCGCAACCGGTGTCTGTTTTGCTTCAGCCGGAACTGGCTACGACAATGCAACATCCAAAGTGCTAGTAAGTTATAACTTGTAAGCCACTACCTAGTATTAAACTGCGACCGCGACATTAAATTGCGACCGACATTGCTGTCTCACTTTAATAATATAATTATGTATGAATTAATGAAGTTTTCTGTAATTGGTTTGCAGAATGTGATCCCTCTGTGGAAGGAGTTGGAGTATTATAAAGAATACCGGCGACGATTGAGAGCATACGCCGGTAAAAGGAAGGCAAATAAAATTCTGAGACAGTCCTTGTATCTGATGAGCTTAGGGACGAATGATTTCCTAGAAAATTACTACACTTTTCCCACCCGAAGATCCCAGTTCTCAGTGAGACAATACCAGGATTTCCTGCTGCAACTGTGCGAGAACTTCATAAGGGAACTCCACAGTCTCGGCGTTCGGAAACTGTCGATCACCGGCCTTCCTCCTATGGGGTGTTTGCCGCTGGAAAGGGCCACCAACATCCTGGGACAAAACGACTGTGTACCCGAGTACAACAACGTGGCATCGGAATTCAACAGGAAACTTGAAGGCCTGGTCGTAAAACTGAACAAAGAACTCGCCGGAATGCGCATGGTATCTGCACCGGCGTATGATATTTTCCATCAGATTATCACGAAACCTTCTCGGTTCGGTAAGTAACTCACTAACTCCTGTTTTTGCTTCATTTTCTTTTATTTCTCGACTGTACCAGCTGATGAAACGGTGTTTTGATGCCATTGCAGGGTTTGAAGTGACGGAAGTGGCGTGTTGTTCGACGGGGACGTTCGAGATGAGTTACCTGTGCAGTCAGTACAATCCATTTACATGCAGCGATGCTAATAAATATGTCTTCTGGGATGCTTTCCATCCCACGGAAAAGACGAACAAAATCATCTCCGATCATCTCATTCCACCTCTTTTAGCTATGTTTTCTCATTGAAAAATAGATTTATTATAATTTATCTTTCATTTTTTAATAATTATATTTTACCTTTTAATCTGATTCTGATTTTATCAGTTTCATTTCTCTGCAACTATGTGCTACTGCTCTTTTCTGCATGCATGCTTTTCTATCTAGGCTATTTCTATTTCGATCTATATTTTACCTTTTATTCGATTAAAACTTGATTTGGTTAGACTTTATTCGTGTTTAAACTCGGTTGAGTTCTTAACCAGTCGAATTACTTGATATCTGACTCGGAAAACTTATAAGTTACTCAAAAATATAATATATATATATATTTTAATTTTATAATTTAAAATCTAAATTCTTAAGCTTAAATCCTTAAAATATAAACCCTAAACATAAGTGTAAACCTTAAAATCTAAACCCTACACTAAACTTTTAAACCATACACTAAAATGATCCTATACCTCAAAATCAATAAACTTGAGTTTACACAACTTATTTATCAAAGTTTTTCTTCTGACAGAGCTGCCTTTAAAGGGGATGGGACAGATGATGAGTTACTCGAGTCTGATACGTTCAAAGATCGGTAAACACTTTACTTAATTGAGCTCGAGTCAAGCTCTAACTCGACTCGAGTTCTTAACGAGTCAAGTCAAACTCAAATTTCTTAGACTCATTAAAAATTACTTAAACTTGACTTAAAATCTTAATGAATTGAATCAAGTTCAACAGTACTCGAGTTCGATTTGTTTACACCCTTATTCTCAATCAAGTTAACCTTTTCATCCTACCAAATCAATTGGTTGTTGATAAATTATATATCGACAAAAACAACATGAGAATATAACAAATAACTTATTCCTCTTTTAAACCTTTAAAATTTTAATACCATTCCAAATCAACTGAAGCAAATTGAACAATTTGGCGATGAATCAGAACAAAGAGTTTAATGGGGATGAACATGGTTTGGGCTAGGGCATTATGTTGGAAATCATACATACACAAACCTGGTTTTTATGGTATTTTTTTATTAATTTTTTATTATTATATTACTAAAACTCTAATAAATTGATTGTGGCATGAAAATTCAGGCACCATTTTTGTGTCACCCCAACAAACTCTTCATTTTTATAGTTATACAGAACTTAGATAGTTAAGGGAATTAATGTTACAATTAATACACCATTTTGTGTTGGTAAACTTCAAATCACCATTATACAATAGGGTGGTCCATACATATCATTTTATTTAATTAAATATTAATTACGATATTTAAGACCGTTTTATATATTCAGATATATGGTCTAGATTTCTTTGCCCGAGTTTTTTAATTTGATCAATAATTTAAAGTTTGATTCGAGTAAACTCTAATAATCTAAATATCTATGTGTGTATGTATTCACTAGTGTAGCCTAAAGAAGGCAATTAAAGGATCATATACATCTTGTTTAGCATTATATGCCATGACATAATCTGCATGAGCATAATCATCTCTATACTGAACCACAAGCTTGTCTCCATCATGATCTTTCAGACTCCCCAGCAACAGCTTCACATCGTTTACATCGGCAAGCCTCCGTAGCTGACGAAAAGAGGAAGGTCATTTGGAATGCCGGTCATGTTGTATGCCGGAGGCGTCGGTTGATCATAATGTCCCATATCCTTTGATCATTAGGAGTGAGTGATGTATGGCCTTGGCTGCACTTTGTTCCTCGGGAGTTCGCAAGCCAGACATCGTAGCCATTATCCGACAAGACAAATGCCAAAGACTGTTCTGGAGGCAATAGCAGCCGCGTTATTGCATCCTAACATCATGCAATTCCCTTGTCAAATATAATTTTTTTGGTCGAAACACGAAATCCATTGCATTAGAATCTCAGAAACATGACAGAACAAACAAACAACCATTAAAAGCCCATGCTGCAACAGGACTGGTGGTCTGGTTCCTGATGTCCCACCTGACCGACCCACCGGCATTCTTTGCATACTAAGAATGTAACCATCTATCGTAGTAACCATGTGTTCTTCACATTCATAACCATGTATTTCTACCATTGATTTACAAATGCCATCACTAGATGAAGGAGCCATTGCAGCCACCCCAATGTCATTCTCTCGAGCTTCGAATGAAAACGAGGCTTTTCTATTTCCAGCAGCTGATCCAAAAGAGAACCAGTAGAATTATAATACAAGTTATTACATCCATAATATATGTTTTTTTTCCTGTTTCAACAATCTCAATGTTTGCTGCAGCTTTATAGTAGTGGAAAATCCAAATAAGAACAAAATCAAAGCATTCACATGAGAATGTTATTGAAAACATCTCTTTGTCAACAGACAAACAGATTGATCTATAACAAGGAATCAAATGAGCCATTTTTTGTATTTTTATTGCATAAAGTTTTGAAAGAATTCCCAACTGCCACGATTCCTTAATTAACAATTCTAATTCACAATGTTTTACATTCTATGACAGAGTTGTTCGTTTGTCTGAATCGGAAGATACTGAGAATGTAGCTCCAAAACAGCAGCTTGCATGTAGCTAGAACATACAGCTTGCCCTTACATGTACAAGAACATGAAATAATTAAAATAATTATTTGGTAAAAAGAAATATATTTATATATATGGCAAGTTGGCAACCAAACCAATAATGATCGATGAAATTGAATAGACTCAACCTATATGAAAAAATTATTATATGGTACAGACTCATCACGGTGACGTGGTAAATAGGCTCATTTAGATAAAGCTACTGTTATTTTTTTTTATTCTTTCGTTTATTTCATGGATGGAATTCTTAAGCAGTTGCAATGGGAAGAGTTGTTTCCCTGGCTTTCATGGCTTCAAATCTGGGTTCCTTGGCCTGGAACTTCACAGCAGCGTATAAATTCATGTAGTCTTCAAACACAAATTTGGGGTACACTTGCTTCTTCTCACCACCTTCTTTCTCCACCAGAGCCGGTGCCGGGTGGATAACGGCGTCACTTCCGGGGTTATAAAAAGAAGCTATCGACATTCGTGCTCCGTTGGTCTGAGCAATCACTCGGTGCTCCACACTCTTGTATTTGCCATTAGTGATCACCTCCAGCTGATCTCCGAGGTTGACGACAATGGAGTGGCGCATAGGGGGAACATCGACCCACTCCCCATCTTTAAGAAGCTGGAGTCCGCTCACTTGGGGGTCTTGGAACAACAAGATGATGCCACCAGCATCGGTATGAGCTCGGAGTCCCTTGATTTTATCAGGCGTCGGACATGGAGGGTAGTTGCTGACTTTGGTTCCAAAGGTCGGACCTCTTGTCCCGTGGAATGCCGCTTTCAAATACCCTTTTTCCAGTCCAAGATTTTCGCACAACAAATCCAGGAGCTCCTCAGCTAGTTTCTCCAATTTCAGTGCAAATTCTTTCATCAATTTCCTGCATGTTTTTCAATTAAACCATTATTTCCCAAACCAAACATATATATGTCATGTGTCTGTATATATATATATATACCTGTATTCATGTGTGAGATCTGTGATTTGAGCCATGTTAGATTCAGGGAGATGGCGCAAGAAGAATGTACTTTCCCAGTCCATATCAGTAACCTCAGCCTGTAGACCTTCAAGTTCCTTGCTTGCTACCAACTCCTTAAACCTCTGCTCCATGCATTTCTTGTAATGCTCTTTTGTTAATCTTTCAACTGTGTCCAAGAAATCATAGGGAATCCCATGGTTCAGCAGCTAAAAACACAAAACAAACAGGGTTTTGTATCAGCACAGCAAAAACGACAGGAACTGAAAGTCTGAAACAGCCATTAAAGTATTAGAATCTAAGGTTTTGAACATACCTGAAAGAATCCCCAATTCTCACAGGCATCCTTGATTTGCTCCATGGTTGCTGCTCTCTCCTCGCCATTAAGCTTCCCTAGGTTGATCACTGGGAAACTCGCCATTTCTCTTACAAATCTCTCCAAGTCTCACTCTTTTTTTGCTTTGGGTGTTATGCAGAAAGCTTTTCTTGTGTTGATGCAGAGCTGATGAAGGTGTGGGGGTATTTATAGTAACAAATTCAACCAAAAAAACAGACGTGACATGGGAAAATAATAGTAACCTTATGGAAAATAACAGTAACATTAAGTTGGTCTAAGATTACAAGATCTATACTTGTCTATTCTTGTACTAAATTTGACTAGAAATCTGTAACCAAACCAAGTTTCCTAGTTCCTACCACCATCCGACATCCCATCGTAGATCTGTTCTGTTCTGTGTCGAATTTGTTGTTTTGCCTGCGTACGTTTGTCTAGCATGGGAAGCTGCTCTCCTCTTTCACGCAATCTCCCTGTACACCTTTGATCTGTCAAATTAAAACCAAACTATCTCAGCCGTCTCCCCCACTTTGTAGCAAAATTACAGAACAAAAGAAAGAGGAAAGAAAGTTCATGAGTCTCATCTTCATTCTTTGTTTATGCCATGATTTCATTGCTAAATTCAACAAACTTATGTTCACATTACGATTTTGAGTAAATTACACAGATAGCCTCTCGAGTATATTTTAATTTAATTTTTGTAAGTTACAAAGTGTGTTTTATCCTTGTCTTTTTAAATTTATGTTTTGTTCTCACCCTCAAATTTAGGTTTCAAGACAATATATATACATTTAATTGTCTCTCTCAAAATTTATGGGTTAATTATATTTTAGGTCCTCATAATTTTAAAGATATTGTAATTAAGCCCTCTTTCTATTTTGATTATTTTTCTGGTTTCAGAGTTTAGTCCTGATTAGTCCAGATTTACTCGCGTCGCACATCTAGCATTGGTGGGTGAGTCTCCCAATAAAGATTTTCTGTGTACACAACGTCTCGAACCTGAAACTTGCTTAAGCAGAACTAAGCTGTTTACCACTTGGACCAACCCCGTTGATATTAAGCCCTCTCTTTTTTCTTGTCCCTCCCAAAATATTTATAGTTTATTATTTTTAGAATCATGTAATATGAAATTAATAAAAATTAAACTTTGATCTTTCTTTTTATGATTTAATTATTTTTAAGACCCTGTTATTTCAAAATTAATCGATCTGTCCTCTTGCAGTTGAATCTTGGCTCCACCCCTACCTGGTTTTGTCCATGAACTCAAATGACTAGTTTGTAACTTTTTAAAATTGTGTGATCCAACTTAAAAATACTCCATGACCAAGGATTATCTCCATAGTTTATCCTATAATTCTTGTGTTAATCTAGGGATTTTTTTATTTAAAAAATGTTAATACTTATTTTATTTGAATTAATGCATGAAATACAATATTTATCGAAATAATTCATACTACGTACCTGTTGCTAGCCGCCATGTGGTCGTCGTCATCTTCAGGCAAAAACGTTGGGAAAATACTATAGACATGTTTTAATGTGTGATATGAAATATATGGAGACAATAATAGTAAGTTTATAATATGTTAAACGTTTTTTTTTAATTTTATTATTATTTAGTTAAAGAATTAAAATGTTATCTAAAAATATAAGCGGTTAATTAAGTTATTTATTTTTATTTTTTTAAATTCTCTTAGATCATAAATTTTAGATTCATTATGAATAAGGGTGAGTAAATCTCGGCTTGAGGTGAAAAAATTGACTCATTTTGAATTGATTTAAAATTTTATAAACTCGATTAAGTTTGAGTATAAAATAAAATTTTGAATAACTCAAAAATTTTAATAACTAATTAATTTGTTTTCATATTTGAATCGATTTTTTTTAATTTCACATGATACATTATGTATATCACATATGAAAATATGAAAAATATATATTATATATAAAGTCTTTAAAATTTCAATTAATATAATGCGTCGTTCAACCTTAAATATATATATATATATATGAAGAAATATAAAGACAAAATATTTTTAAAAATGTCTTTAAAACTTTATTTTCAAAAATTTTATAGACATTTTCTGAAGTGAATTTGAGTGGAAAATTTATAAGTTTGATAAATTTTTTAAAAACAAAATTTTATTAAGTGTTTTGTTATAATAAAAAAAATTATTAGATTTATTTTGATTTTGATCAAACTAAATTAATATATTTAATTTAAAATTTTGAAACACCTTTTAAATTGTGTTACAGTGGTTTTAAAAGGGTTAACTAATTTTTAAAGTTAATTTTTAATAATTTTATATATTTTTAATAAAAGTTTTAGAACCCTTATAAGTGGTTTTAAAACCTCTTTACCAATAAGACCTAAAAGAAAAAAAATAGATCGAAACTCCGGTCAAAATTTTAAAATTTTGAAATCCCTAAGATTAGTTCGAAATTAGGCCTTATAACGACTATTTTTTCCTTTAAGCCCCTAAGTTTTAAAACCTCGGCAATTGCTTTGATTTAGGGATAGCAATATGATCCGAATTTGATCCGAATCCGATTCGATCTGAAGAAAATTTTTTGATCCAAATTCAATTAAAAATGTCCGAATTCGAATCCAAAAATAATATTTGAGTCCTAATAGGAGGTGGATCGGATATGGATATTGTCATGATCCGATCCGAATTCAATCCGAATCCATATCCAATATGAATTCGATCCATATATAAATTCTAATAAAAATATTTAATTTTTTTTATATTTAAAAAGTTTGAGTTGTTACTTTAATTTGTTTTATATTGGATTATAATATTTGTTGAAATTTGTTTGTGCTATAAATTTAAAAATATTTGTTTGATAAAAAAATATTTTTTATTTAAAGATATTTGTTTAAGTTGTTACTTTAAAAAAATAATTGGATTTGAACTTTTGGATTTGGATTTGGATTTTAAATATTTTATTGGATTGGATTTGGATTTATGTAAATGATCTTGGATTCAGACTTGAATTTTTTTTTGAAAATCTGATTATTAATTGGATTGAACTTGAATTTTATAAAGTCCGAACCAAGTTCAATCCATTGCCATCCCTATTTCGAATCCTCTATGTGCAAGTATTTAATGTTCAACTTTAGTGGCTTTTTACGAATCTAATCTGTACATACATTAGTATTATTTAAGCAATCAAAATCTAATTTGTGCTTAACTTTTTCATCTTTCTTATAAACATTAGGTTACGTTTAGTATTACGTTCTAAACCAACTTTTGGGCCAAAAGTTGGTTTAGAACGTAAAAATAATATTAAACAATTAACTTTGGGAGAAAAAAATTGTATTTGAAAAGTGCTTTTCAACCTAAATGCAAAAGTTAAAATTTTTAATTTTTACAGTTGAAAAAAATATTTTTAGAAGTCAGATTATAATTTTAACATTCATTTACTATGTTTTATTATAATTTAATTTTTATAAATACATAATTATATTAACATAAATTATTTTTTAATTTAAAAATTATATATATTCACTTCATATTTCTAAAAAAACATTTTTAAAAAGCATTTTTCTCAAAAACACCATTGAAAAACATTTTTCTTAAAATCACTTTTAAAAAGCATTTTTTAAAAATAATTTATGTATTCATTTATTAATATTTTTATATTTTATCTTAATTTAAGTTAATATTATAGTATGAAAGAATTTATAACATCACGTCTAAAATAATTATTTATTTTTCAAAGATTCTAAAAGAATTTCTTCACCACACTTTTCAAAAAGCATGTTATTTTACCTAGGGGTGAGCAATCGGTTAATTCGGTCGGTGGCCGAACAGAATTAACCAAAATCGAATTAACCGAAATTTTTAAAATCTTAACCGTTAACCGAACCGAATTTTCTTTAACCGAATTAACCGAATCAAAATTATTTCGGTTAATTAGCCGAATTAACCAAAATTTATTATAAATTTTGGTTAAATTACATAATAGATCACTAAATTAAGCTGAATTAATTTTTTAGTCACTAAACTTTTATTTTATACTAATTTAATACAAAATTTAGTGACCAATTTATAATATAAAAAAATTAATGAACATTTTATAATATTTTAAAAGTTAAATGACTAAAAATAAATATATATATATATAATATATATAATATTTAATATATATAATTTTGGTTAATTAACCGATTTCGAACCGAATTAACCGATCAAATTAACCAAAATTATTTCGTTTCGATCAGTTAACCGAATTAACCGAACCGTATGCAGAACCCTAATTTTACCCTAGAAGAAAACAATGCTTTTTAAGTAGTTCGCAATTATACTAATTCACCCGGTGCCAATCAGGTCAGGCCATTCCCATAGAAGGGAAAATTCCAAAGAAGATAGTCCAGTAATAATTTTACACGTCATTAAATTCATAAATTCGAGTTTTAAATAAATAATACTCCTATCATGTTTTGATAGAAACAAAGGGAAATCAGATTAATCGTATAGAAATCCCTAATTCTATAAAAGATCGAATTAGTGAAGAATCGGAACCAGAAATCACTGTGAAGAAGAAGGAGAAAATGTCAGGGGCGGCAGAGGAAGATAAGAAGCCCGGCGACCAATCAGCCGCACACATCAACCTCAAAGTCAAAGGCCAGGTCTTTAAATTTCTTATTATTTACTTAATATTGGGAGAAAAATTTTCATCCCTTTTCCGTTTTCATGTTGTTTGATATTTTAGCTTTGGGATTAAATAAGATGCTGATATGGTTGCCGTTGGGTAGATGTAAAGCATGTTCTTTGTAGTTTCTGTTATTGTTTTCATGGGGTTTAATAATTGAAATTAAAATAAATTCTGTATTTTTTTGTCTGAGTTATCTAACTATTTCATCACTTTTTCTCTCTGCATTTCTCAAATTTATGGTATTTATTGAATCCTATGTAATGGTAAATTCGAAGTACTTACGGCTATTTTGCGATAAAGGGGCCATGATGGCCGGAGATACAATAAATAATGGTGGTTTGTGTGTGATTGGTGGGCAGAGATCTGTTGTTCGAAGAAGATGAATATAATATTTTTTTGAGAGAATATTGTGTTTTTCTGAATTTTCTTATTATTCAGAGAGAACAATGTGTTTATCTAAACGATTGATAAGTAATAGACTCTAATTGCATATTAAATAAAAACTCTATCACTTCTCGTCAACTTACACTCTCCTCAAGCTATAACACTTCTGGAATAACTTACATATATTTGTGAATTTGAAGCTCATTTTGTTATATGTTTTAGTTGTATGAATATCTTTAGTATAAAGTGAATATTAACTAGTTTTAACGGAGTGGATATTTTACTCTGGGAATTTGTGTTACAAACCAAAGCCAGATACTATATCTCTAATTCATCTAAGATGTTTAGGGTATGGTATTTGGTTTATTATTCCACTTAGATTTCGTTTTTCTCATTGGTTCTTTGTTTACATGATCATTATACTCTTTCCTTGGCAAAAGGAAACACCATTGTTTCACTTCTACTTTGCTTGCTTGCGTCGGAATAATATCAATTTTCATTGCATAAATCTCGAGCTTATTTCTAGCCTTCTTGTTATTTACTGCAATCCTGTTTGGAAACACATAAAAGTCTGGGGTTCATAAATTTCAATGTTCAAATAGTTTTTGGGTTTTTGTGCTGATAAAGAAATGCATATTCGATCTGAATTTTTTTGTGGCCATGAACACACCTTCATTTGATTTATCACTCTTGAAACCACCTTTTTCTAAAGACCACTCTATGAATCAACTGAACAAAAGTCTGGTTTTAAAATTTTTGTTAATTTACTTCAGAACTGTTCGGGGTTAAGGTTTTCATGTTGTTGAAGTGAAATTGAGATTTATAAAGACTTCTCAGATTAATGCTTCCTCTTCTAATTTGTATTAAATTTATAATTTGTTTTGTATGACAAGCATAGGATGGGAATGAAGTTTTCTTCAGGATCAAAAGAAGCACACAACTGAAGAAACTTATGAATGCGTATTGTGATCGACAGTCTGTGGATTTCAACGCGATTGCCTTCTTGTTCGATGGCCGCCGCCTTCGAGGCGAGCAAACTCCTGATGAGGTATCATTCTGTTTTCTCTCTGTTAGTCGAACAACCACTAGTATTAGTAATGCACACCTTGCAGGGTGGAATATGTTTTCGAACGTATAATGAAAATTCCATTTGTTTCTCTTTTGCTTCAGCTGGAAATGGAGGACGGTGACGAGATCGATGCAATGCTGCACCAAACTGGTGGGACAAATGCTTTCACAATGTTCTCATTTGTGTGAAGGCAAGTTTTAGCTTACTGTTCTTAGCACTTCAAGCCTCAAGGTAGAATTATTGTCTGATTATGTAGATGTTATAAATAGAGACTCATGGCCACGGTGTGTGATGGACATGGTCTGGTTCTGAGCTCTGTCTTCAAGAGCTATTGGCTGCTGTTTTACTTATTGTGATGGGATTTGGAATTTCTTTTTTAAGTGTTACCTTTGCTTTGATGGCTGTTTCTTGTAAGCTAATTGTTTATTGGTTTTGATTGATTTTTTTAAGATTTTATAGAAATGTTTACTAGAATTTGGTTCCCTGGTTTTAAAAATTGCATTTTAACAGATATTTTTAGAGATAAGAGAGTTATTTTTATTATATATATATATTTTAAAAAATAATATTTTATTGTTGCAACCCTATTTGGATTTTGGACTAATTTCTTGAATTTAGAATTTGTTAATATAGAGTTAAAATTAGTGAATTGAAGAAAAGGAAATTAAATCTGACATTTTTCCTGATAAACAGTGACAAAGAAATGGAAATGTATTTTACTTTTAGTTCAATTATAACCTTTTCGTAAAACAATTTATTAAATAAGAGAATGGAAATGATATTTTACTATTAGTTCAGTTTTTTATAACATATTCTACTTATTTTTTTATTTTCAGAAAATAATTTCTATTTTTAGATAAAACTTGTATCGCCTAAGCAGTTTGGTTGAAGTGTTAAGTAGTTTGATATCGTGTACGTAAATATCGAACTTAAGCAGTTTGGTTGATGTGTAAGTGGCTTAATATCGTGTAAGTAAATATCAAGTTTGAGACGTTAAAATCAAGCGTGTAGCACGGATTAATCAGGACAAAACATTAGAAACCGGAAAGATAATAAAAAGAAATGAACAAATAAAAGGATCAGGGTTTATTTAGGTACATGATAAAAACGAATGGTTCTATATCAGTACAGAGAATAGAAATATAACATGTTTGGTAAAAAAAAATGAACCTGCAGACTCGGTATTCATTTTTTCACAAATTTCAAGCTAACTATATACTAATAGGAATCCAACACATTACTGACTAAACAGGAAACAAGCAAGGGAAAACAACTACTTACAAGATAGGGATAGAGATTCAAGATCACTCTTTTGAACTGATAGTGATAGAGGCCTACACAAATCTACTGTGGCTTTGGCTTTGGCTACTACCATCTGCATCTGCTTCATCGTCTGCTTCTTTGCATTCAAGTTCATTGCTTTCTAAGGCTTTTGATAGCCGAGGGATCCTTGGCTGTTGTTGTTGACAATGGGGTTGCAGCAGAATTCCCCTCTCTCAAATTTTCAAGCGTTGCAAATGACACTCTTGTTTCTGACATAGCCTCAAAGAATCCGGTGCAGGATGCTAATGCAACGGGAATTGGACGGAGCATCCCCTGAGTGACGAAAAGAAAAGCATCACACACAACATGCAAGATATCATACATGCATTATGCATGTGATGTGCGTGTTTCAAAATGTATATTTAAGCCTACCCCCAAAACTGAAGAAGGCTCCTTAAAGTTCTAGTTCTAGCTCCATTGTAAATCAGTAACAGCTGCTGTTAATGCACCATAATCACTTGCAGCCTTACAAGCAATAAGAAAGTGATGTGGCAAATAAACCAGGAAGCTTACCTTTCGGCCATGGAGTTAGCTCAGTTAATACAACATTATCTATGATGTAAGTTCAACATATCCATCCATCCATCCATTTTCTATCTCCATCATAAACTTGTAGATTCAACATGTATATATAATCATCATTTGCCAGAATCAAGAAAGTGTCAAGAGAAAGATTTACTATAGAAACAAAAGGAGCAAATGAATTTGGGAAACCTATTCAAAATATCTATGATTGGGATATTAGTTTAGAAGCAATATAGCTGAAAATCTGAGGTTTCAGCTGGTGCTTGGGAACCCTAATTTACAATTCCGGCAAAGAGATCATACTGATCATCAGGGGATCTTAACTATTTCAGCATAAGCATCAAAACTCAAATTCATTTCACAAACAGCAGCGAGAAACGATGATAAATAATTCAATTGCTTAGCATAAAAGATCAGAACAATAAAACATTAGCCAGAAGAATTCGAGTGTTTGAAGCTAAAGTATCCGATAACAAAAATCTACAAAAAATAAGTGAAATTACGGACGCAAAGGGGATGGAATTGATTGAAAGAGAGAAAAGGAGAACCTGAGAAAGAGGAGGGGAAACAGAGAAACCATGATCGGCGGCAATGGAGAGAACATCGGTCCCCGTCGACATTTCTCGCACAACCTGAAACCACAAGCATTTTGGGCCTATTGATAACAAACTTGAAGCCCATTTCGGCTTTGTTTCAAATTAGCAAAAAAAGCCCAAGTTAACTAACTTAACCTAGGAATTTCAGGGTCCTCTTTCTCTCCACAAAATCCAATTTGCAGATCTAGGGTTTCAAGTTTCAACTCCATTGCTCCCTATAAATAACTACCCAAGTTATTGTTTTCATCAGAAACATGTAAATCAAGGGTTTATACGCAGACGGCGGCGTTCTTTTTTCTTTCGTTCTCTTTGTTTTTTTGGTTTTAATTTTGGTTTGAAATCCCAATGAGGAAGAATTCCCATAGATAGGAAGTGCCGTATGACATTTTAATCAGCAGCGGCAACACGCTAAGGAATGTCCCCGTCTTCTCCTCCGCCAATCCTCTGCCCTCTGATTCTTGTTCTTAGGTGCTTGATGGTTGGTCGAGAATTCCGGTGCTTCCTCGACGCGTGTTGTCCTGTGTGAGTGATTTGGAACGGGTCTCTGAGGGTTTGCTCATTTATTTAATTTTTTTGGTTTTAGGTCCGATGCCACGTCGCCTGTAGCCAAGGGCTGTGACCGGCGATGCTATGATCGGACCGATACAAATTCCATGTTTCGCCTTCTGATAGGAACCTGTAGATCTGATTCACTGTGATCTACGGAGCCGTTTTCGGCGATTACATTTTTTTTAATGTCAAAAAGATTATTTTTTGAAGCCAATGAGGATTTGTTTTATAGTTGGAATTACCGACTGAATTTTCATTACTTTTGATGTTAATCACTGGCTGTCTGAGGCTTCAGATAAACCTTCTTTAATTTTGGTTTTATAATTAAAAATTCCAAATTAAATTTGAGTTTCAAAAGGAAATTTGTTGACCACTAAACCTTTAAAACTCCTTCTGATCTGGTTTGCAGAACCAATAAAAGAAGACACTGATTGAAAAAGAAGGTACCTTGACAAACAGGACATTTGTGGCTTTACTAATTTTCTCGAGCTGGAAACACCTGTTGCTGAACAAGATCAGGCTTATTAGGGTAAAGCATGGAAATATGTTCGGAGAAAAAAGATGTATTAGAACTATTGTTCGTGCAAGAGTGTTGATTGGTTTGTTATGTTGGACAAACCTCTGCTAAGGACATGATACCAAGTGCAAGCATCAGAGACAGGCAGCAATGAACAAATGTAGGTTAAATATTTGGCAGTCAATACCTGGAAACAGTCGAATTTTAGCATATTTTTTGCTTCCAAGTGACTGTCAGCTACTGCTGTTGATATCACTTGGTGATTTTATATGCAAAATAAGGATTTGCCAAGAAATTAAAAATATTCAAGTATGATTGATAAGGTAAACCAGGGAGTCTGGTTGAATCTACAATGAGATCTCTTTTGCTTCCAAAATCAGCACTTTGCAATAGCAAATGGTATAATGATGCAGAATAAATGGAGCTTTACATTAGATTAGCAGTCGTCAAGCTGTAATTATGTGCATATAGAAAACGTCCCTCAAAACACTTACAAATTGATCATATTATGGCACTCACCTCAAAGGCAAATGTGCATATTCCTGCAGCAGGGCTAGCCAGTATGCCAAATGCCAAAACTGTCACCATGGAAAAGGATTATTTGCAACAAGCATTAATTGAATGACAGAGACAACGGAATGATGCCAGAACCCTCGCAAAACAAGGTTTGTGAACCTAAATACTGGAATGATGATAAAAAAAATCTCTGGGAGAAAGCTTTATGGTAAGCAATACTTCAAAACATGGAAAAATTTGAAAGAACTCAAGAAGGTGAAATTTTTAAGCGAGACCGTCCTAGTTCACTTAACAATAAACTTACACAGGCTGATCTGATGCCTTTGCTGCAGCCTTTATGAGACAACAGCTAACTCCACCAGTTATTGATGAAATACAACCTATTAAAGCTGCATATATGTGTGTACTTCTTCCAAAACTTGAATTGCTTGCTTCCACAGTTTTATGTAGCCCTCCTGCCACATCCAGCAAAAGGTGAAAAGGACTCATGATCACAGTAACAGGTTAACCATCAGTAGTAATGCACAATTACAAGAAATTATATAAATAATTCCATGTGCCAAGAAGAGACAACAATATTGAAGGACATGATTTTATTGACGGACATTTGTTATGTAGTCATTCATGTGTTTACTATAAAGAATTGAACAGGAAGATGTCTATATGCCAGACATTTGATGTGCCAGATACCGAGTGAATCAGTGTTTCCAAACCTTTCTATAGAAAATTGCAATATACTCCTCAATGACACCAACTCTGAAGTAAGAATACTTCCATAGAAAATTGAATCCATGTTTATTATAATAATTTAAAATGGATTTAACAAACTGCCTCAAACTGGTTTGTTGTGATTTGTGATTATTTCGTATAATAAATGGCATTAGGGTTTACATGTAACAATATGTTTATAGGAAGCAAAAGTAATAACAAAAAGTTGAAGTAAAGTTTTGAGGAAAGCTTGTAGAGATCTTCCCTGCATCTCTAAGAAGATGAATCTAGTTTTGACTTTTGAGGTTTCTTATGATTTGGTTAATTGATAGAATTGGCTGTTGTTGAGAAAAAGTCTACAAATTTAAGGCTCTGGAATCTGAATAAGGCACGAGGTGTCAGAAATTTGGTAGGCCTGAAAGTAACTTGAGAACAGTGAAATTTCAATATTTAGGTGTCAAGGTTTGGGACTTTTGGTGTTAGAGAAATCGCTGCAAGCTGTTATTAACATTGAGAAATCGATCTAAATTAGAGCATAAGAGGGCAAAAAAATCCATATATTATTAACAGATAAAAAAAGAAGAAAGTTCAGGAGCTCTAAATGATCAACAAAGTTCAAATCCATAACGTCTTCAATAATATCACTAAATAGATGCATAGAGAATAGACTCCCTCTCAGGCTCTCACATATCTAACAGAACAAGGGATTTTAATCAGGAAATTAGAAGTGACTGAAATGAACTTAAGACCATACAAAAGTATTAGTAACTTAAGTAGCAATCGTGTAGAAAAAGACAAAAGAGATGTGAGTTTATCATGCATTAGCATAAATGGATATGATTTATTATCATTATAAGGCAAACAAATAGTAGCAATCTAACATAAAATTCCAAATATATTGACTTTTGAAAAATCAGGCATTCATTCTGCAGATTATTGAAGGTTATGTTAACTCACTTCTGTACCTTGTGTAGTAAGCATCTGCTGAAAAATAAAAAGCATGCCAGAGAAACTGCAAGCAAGACCTGGAAAGGGATGATAATCAATAAATTAATTAAACCCTACCACTGTAAGGTAGCTCAATTTTTATAGCATAAGTCAAGATAGAGTTGAGGAAATGTTAACAGACCTTCAATTTCTGCAATTTTCAACTTCTCATGCAAAATAATTCTAGCCATGATTGAAGCTATTATTGGAGTTGTAAAGCTTAATAAAATAGCCAGAGAGAAAGGTATTCTTTGAATGCTGAAAACAAAAATTGGGCAAACGAGTTATGACTGCCTGATTAGTTTATTTCTCTTAACATTGATAAAGCTTGCAAGCCATAGCAAGAGTGGTTCCAAGAATTGCTAGTTTAAAATGACTAGAAAAGAAAAAGAAAAATCTAAATTTGGAAACTGAGAATGCAGTAAAGAGAAACTAATGTTTAAATCATTACCAACAGTGGGTTATACTAGCAAAAGATAAATTCATGTTTATCTTGGTAAAAATCTAAGTCCTACTCCAACCTGATTGTCTATTTTTTCCAATTTCACGTAAAACACTGCTTCAAATAGATTAAGTAGAACTATGGTATTGCAGGCATAAAGTGATAAACCCTTGTATACATTACAAAGATGGGATTCATAAGAACAGATATAAGCAAGAGGGAAAATGTAACTGCACCACCACCTTCGCCACTTCCAAAAAAATCGACATGCCTACTGTCCATATAATCTAGCAACAATGAAAGAGAAGCTTATAACTTTACCAAGATGAATATGGTATATAAAAGATCCAAATAGATACACAGGGAGTAGTCCAACATGATGAAAACTCTCTCCAAAGTGAACTCTAAAAGAGGCAGACAAGCAAGAATGTGAACTTAACTTACAATAGATAAAACTCAACAATGAGAGATATCTCACTAGGGCTCTTAAAACTAACAGTATACTCAGATGAGTTGCTCCAAATATTGGCTGTCCAATTCTTCTCAACCATAAATATGATAATATCACGGTAACTGTACATCTTACGAATGCAGTGTCAAATAAAGGAATTGACTGAGCTGCCAGCATTAAAAAGCAATGGAAAGGATAATTAAACTAGTGGTAACTTTATTAGAAACATCTCAAGCCAGGATAATTTGGAATCAGTGAAAAAGAGATTTCAGAAGAAAGTAAAAAGGGAAGGCGAAAAACACTTAAAACTAACACCATATAACAATTCCATTTATCTATATTCCAACAACAATACTATACTGTTAAAACTCTACTTCATCAAACTTATGTAGCTTTTAAAACTCATCAAACAGATGTGAGAAAAGAACTCCAAAATGGTGAATGACATAAGGTAGAGAGATTTGGGTTCTAATCATCTAATGTTAAGTGGCATTGTCCCACATTAGTCAATATTGGAATTTATTGCAAACTGATACTCAAGCTTCACCTCTTCAACAACTACTATCAATTATCTGTATATTGGAGGCTTAACATTGTCCACACCCACTCAATTATTATTATACTTCATGCGGTCTATTTAGATTAACTAGGGTTATATTAGGAATTCCGTTTACTATAACTAGAGGTTCATGGGGAGACACAAAAGATCATTTACAACAGAAACGGGGAAATTTTACATGGGAAAGAACATATAAGACGTCATTTGTGTGCTGGCAGCAGACATAGGGGAGTAGAAACTTACTAACTAGAGAAATTATCAGACAGAACTTCCATGACAAAGTAAATTATAGATGAGAAGGTCATGCATACTAGCAGGGACGGAGCCAGGATCAAACATTGGGATGGACAAAGGTTTATTAAGCCTTTAAATTTAAAATTTAGGAGGGACAAAAATATTATTTTATTATTATTTAAACTAAGAAGGAACTTTAATGTAATTATACAAAAAAAATTTGGAACGTGAGTCCGTCCGTGCATACTAGACCAGAGTATCTGGATCCATTACATTCCCACAACAGAAACAGTGAAACCGGGGATATCTCTGTTTCTGGTACTTCTATCAATAGCTCCTGCAAGCACATTAAACCAAGTAACCTATATTCAGTCCAAAACTATAATACTTCTGCATTACCTTCTACATTCCATGTAAGCAAAAATTAATAATAGTTTAAGCATAAGCAATAAGGTTGAGCAAAAATTTCAATCAACCCCATTAACCTCAACATAAAGGAACTTTGTAATTTAAATTTAGCATCACTATGACTTAAATCTATACAAAAAATTGTTCAAATTTTACAAAAAAGGAATATGAGCTAAGTCAAACTACTCCATTTCTGCAACATTCTCCATTTCTTTTTAACTTCTAAGAAACCGAAATAGCAAAGATAATGACTAATGCTCAGTTTGATCCATTTAGTTATTAATTTAGCATTTTTCTTTTCTTCTATGGGGAACTAGAAGTTCAATAACAAAATGTGGACAAAACAAAGTCCTCCGAACAAATAGTTAAAAGGGAAATGATTAGTTTATCCAGCTAAGTAGTCAATTTTCAATACAACTTGCTACCATTAACAAGTAAAACTAAATCATACAAATATAGATTCAGTCAGTCAGAAACAGATAATTTTGAAGTTAAAAAATGTGAAGAATAGAATCAAATGTTTGCTTGATTATTCTAGGTTTTCTTCGGGAATGAGAGACCGAAAAGATGTTGATCTTGGGCTTCTCAATCTGCGTCAAGAGAGGTGTTATCCGAAGACGATGCTAAAGAGCCACCATTAGCCGTGTGTTCTGAGTTGTCAAGCACGATCAGCTCCACCGTATGATTGCCGTCGTCGTTAGTGGCATCCGTTGAAGCCGCCATCAACACGCGTCTAAAGGTCCAAAAAAAGGAAAGAGATCCTAAAGAGAGGCAGATTGTAGTTCAGTTAAAAGCGAATCTGGATTATAAATAAGATCCGAATCTGTAAAGTTCAGTTCCGGCAACCATGAAGCTGGTTTTTTCCCCAACGGCAAATAAACATTGAGAACAAAAATAAGCGGTTTGTGAATATTTTCCTTAGGCGTTCGTTGGTGGAAACGACATGTCAACGGTCAAACTAGTGTGCACACGTGGCACGAATGCAAAATTCTTAATTTGGAATTAAAAGAATATAATTAGTGAAAAAAAATAAAGAAAAAAAAATAAAGGGATACGTTATCGAATGAACGTACTATCTAGCCTCAATAATTAAAGAAATAAATATTTTAAAAATTTATGAATTTGAGTATCAATATTTATAATATAATAGTTAAAGGTTGAATCTGTTTATATCCATTATAACTGATAAAAAAGTTTGAAGAGTTGATTAATACAAATATTTTTTTTAAAAAAATAAAATTTAAAATACATAATACAAATATAAAAAAAATTAGAGATATAAATCTAGTTTTAAATAAAAATATTAAAAAATCTATAATAAAAATATGGCATAAAGATAATTTTGACCCTTAACGTCTATAATATTTATTATTTTGGCCCTTATTTTTTTAGGATAAATTTAGCCCTTAACCTATATTTTCTTGACAAAGATCTTATTTTTTAACTAGCATGATAAATGGACCGTTAAAAATTTAAGGCATAAAGATAATTTTAACCCTTAACATTTATAATTTTTATTATTTTGGCCTTTATTCTTTTTTTGGGATTAATTTAGCCCTTAACCTATATTTTTTTTTGACAAATAGCTTATTTTTTAACTACCATGATAACTGGACCGTTAAAAATTTAACGATGATGACATATCATATGCATACGATAATATATTTTAAATGACATGACATCTAACTTATAAATACATATATATATATATGAAAAATATTTTTATTTCAATATAAAATATAAAATAATTAAAATTCAAATAAAATATTAAAAATTAATTAATTCTAAAATAAAATACTACTAAACATTCCAAACCTAACTACGATAGAATCAAAATCCTATATTAAAAAATATGATTAATTGATTTTTTAATATTTTATTTGAATTTGAATTATTTTAAGATAGGATTTTGATTCTATCGTAATTAGGTTTTGGAATGTTTAGTAGCATTTTATTTTAAAATTAATTAATTTTTGTTAGGCTTGATGCGCAAGCTCGAATCGATCACCGATTACCGTCAAGAGGGTTGTTTTTGGTGCTTGGTTGGATTTGCTAAAATCGAAAGATTGAGACAAAGAACACAAGGATTTTAGAGTGGTTCGGCCACGCCTACATCCACTACCTTAGCACACCACTAAGGATTTCAACCAATTCACTAATGAACTCAACCTTTTTACCGGTTCAAGGGATAATCATCACAACCCTATCTTTTGGACTTGGCTAAGATAGAACCAACTCTAATTTTTGTCTAAGGCTAAACTAGAACCTCTCCTTTTACAAAGGGATTTGTTTGGTAAACTAAGTACCTCACAAAGGTGGGTGTTTACACAATTAAGCTCACAAGAGAATACAAGATTTACAATAAAATCACTCTCTTAAGACTATGTACAAGAGAAAAGGAAAATGGAGATTTAAACTCAATTTCTCTCGATCATATTTTTTGGATGTTGTCTCTAACCATCTTCAAGTGTCCCAAGCATGCTTTTATAGTGTGGAATCATATTCTAGCCGTTTATGACCGTTGGGGATGTTTTGGAGCCGTTGGGAAGTCAAAAAGTTGAACATTAAATTTTCACCTGCACAGAGGTTTCAAAACCTTTACAGAGGTTTCGAAACTTTTGCAAAATTGTTTCCAAACCTTTACCAGAGGTTTTGAAACCTTTAAGCAATTCAAAAAATATAGCCGTTACAAGTCTAAGGTTTCGAAACCTTGATAAAGGTTTCGAAACTTTTTTACTAAAGTTCCTAAACTTTTTGCTAAAAGTTCCGAGACTTTCATTTCAGTAGCGAAATGTTTGAGATTGCCTTGAGAGGTTTCGAAACCTTTTACAAGAGGTTTCGAAACTTTCATTTAAAAATACAATTTTGACTATTTTAAAAACGTTTCAAACACTTATAAAACATCTCAAAAACTTTTCAAACTTATTTTCAAGTTGTTTGAACATAATAATCATTTTTAAATTCTTTTCAAATTAGTCCAAAACATTTTTCAATTATTATATCAAAATCAATATCTCACCAATTTTTTAATATTTTAGTTGAATTTTAATTGTTTTATATTTTATATTGGAATAAAATTATATTCCATATATATAAATATGTATTTGATAGGTTAGATGTCATGTCATTTAAAAGATATTATCATATGCATATGACATGTCATCATCGTTAGATTTTTAACGGTATAGTCATCATTCTAGTTAAAAAATAAGCTCTTTGTCAGAAAGATATTGGTTAAGGACTAAATCTATCCAAAAAATAGAATAAGGGCTAAAATGATAAAAAATTATAAACGTTAAGGGTTAAAATTATCTTTATGCCAAAATTTAATGATGATGACATGTCATATACATATAATAATATATTTTAAATAACATGACATCTAACCTATCAAATACATATATATATACATATGAAATATAATTTTATTTCAATATAAAATATAAAACAATTAAAATTCAAATAAAATATTAAAAAATAATTAATTCTAAAATAAAAAGTTACTAAACATTATCTGTCCTAACTACGATAAAATCAAAATGTGTTCATATTTTCCTAAGATAAGATTTTGATTCTATCGTAGTTATGGCTTATAATGTTTAGTAGCCTTTTATTTTAGAATTAATTATTTTTTAATATTTTATTTAAATTTTAATTGTTTTATATTTTATATTGAAATAAAATTACATTCCATATATATATATATATATATTTTATAGGTTAGATGTCATGTCATTTAAAATATATTATTATATGCATAAGTTAAATTTTTAACGATCTAATTATCATGCTAGTTAAAAAATAAGATATTTATCAAAAATGTATAGGTTAAGGGCTAAATTTATCCCAAAAAAGAATAAGAGCCAAAATGATGAAAATTATAAACGTTAAGGGTTAAATTTATCTTTATGGCTAAAAATATATATTAAAAATATCGAATCAGATAACCTATTAGAAAAAAAAAAAATTCAGGCCAGACCTAATCATCTGAAAAATCTTAGATCAAATACCTAACTCATTTGGATATTTTTTAAAAAAAATTATATTTTAAATATTCAAATTGATATATAATAAAATCGGATTATCTCAGTCGAATATTATTGAAGATCACTATATTATTATTATTATTATTTTTGATGAATATCACTATATTAGCGTGAGTGTTATGGTGGTACTGACGTGTCTTCCTGTTTATTTTCTATGACACAACCAAAAAAGAAGTCTCTTCATTTTTCTCGACCTCGTCTGGATCTTCCCTTTCAACAGTCCTTTGTATCTCCCAGTTGTTAGGGTTTGTTTCTTTGTCTCACTTAACAATCTCTTTCGATTCCTCCACTACACTCTTAATTTTAATACCCTCAATTTCCCCTTCATTACACCATTTCAAACACAAAATTACCCTACAAAAATCTCATCTTCCTCGCATTTCCAGTCACATTCTTTGCTCACAAAACCCAACCTTTTCATGGCCAAGACCAAACCTGGAAAGAAGGACCTTGATTCATACACTATCAAAGGAACCAACAAAGTTGTTCGTCGTATGTTTCTCTCTAAACCCATCTTTTTGTTTTCATTTTTACATTTCAAAAATAACCCAAATTCAGTTTTTTTAATTTGAAACCTACAAATGTTTTTGGCTTCTGAGTTTTGGTATTTGGTTTGTTTTGCAGCTGGCGATTGTGTGCTGATGAGACCTTCGGACTCCGATAAGCCACCGTATGTTGCTCGTGTGGAGAAGATTGATGCCGATCATCGGAACAGTGTGAAGGTTCGAGTTCGATGGTACTATCGGCCGGAGGAGTCTATTGGAGGGAGAAGACAGTTCCATGGCGCAAAGGAGCTCTTTCTATCAGACCATTTTGATGTGCAAAGTGCACACACCATTGAAGGAAAGTGTGTGGTCCACACATTCAAAAACTATACTAAACTTGAAAATGTTGGTGCTGAAGATTACTTTTGTAGGTTCGAATATAAGGCTGCCACTGGAGGTTTCACTCCGGAACGGGTGGCAGTGTGAGTTTAGTTTCTTCTTGTGCTTTTGGGTTGAGTTTAGATTTTCTTGTTCTTGTTCTTTTTGTATTTTTTAGAGTTTGTTTATTAATATTCGGAATTTCGGTTTTGAAGGTATTGCAAGTGTGAGATGCCATATAACCCTGATGACCTCATGGTGCAATGTGAGGGATGCAAGGATTGGTAAAGTCATTACTTATGTATTTCATTTTGTCATCAATTGATCTGTAAACTTAACCTTTGTTTGTGTGTGTATAACTGTAGATTGAATCCATTTATTTTTAGTGGTTTCGTAATGATTTATCTCACCTCAAAAAGTTTCAAATCAATGTTGTAGCTAATTTTGGTCAAGTTCTAATTTGAAGTCTTTCTGAGTTTTTAAACTTGATTTCTTACATGTCTCACATATAATATGTTAATCCTATCAGGTTGTTATTAAAAAGCTTAGTTTTTGCAGTAATATATTTTTTAATATATTATAGTTCTTGAAGAAAAGGATGTTTGCTTATATTGTGTTTTATTCCATGACAAATACTTTGAATTCCTTGTTCAATTATGTTCCGAACGTTCAATGATGAATGCTTTTGTCGTTATTGGATTTAATAGTACGAGTTTCGCTTTCTTTGGCTCTATTTTTGAATCTCATAGCTCTTGAAGCAAAAGAATATTTAGCATGTATTGTTTTCGTTTGCAATAAATGCTTTTGATTCATAATTGCATTATTCACGAAACATTCAATGATTAGTGATTTTCCGCAATTGAATACTGGGGTATGTACTTAATAATGCTTGTCGAAATAATTTCATAGCATTCCAAAGTTACTTTCCAAAATGATTTATATGTGTCCTATTTTATTTGGTATAGTATCTATGAAAATCTACTTCCTATAAAGCTGTAGTTTTGTTGTGACTGAAAGCAGTTAATTATAAGGCATTATAGTGAGCTCTAACGGTAGATTGATTAAAGAACATATAATTATGAGCTGGATCAACTCCAATTCCTATTGAAAATAGAAAACTTTTATTTCCTCATTCAGAATCCATAAACTGATCTGCTAATGCCATCTGATGTTTACTTAACTTCTATGTTTTCTTCAGACACGGTTCATTTCCATATTAATATTCTTCATTAATGTATAACATCTTCTTTTTGTCTTCATCTCACCTAATTCACCTTGTAAATAGTAATGATTTTATGATTTACAATTTAATGAAAGTTCATATCCAATGAATCAAATAAGGTTTTATTTGGTTGACGTTTTATGGAAAAATATTGGCTGCAATCGAGGATTTAGCTTCTGGTAGTGTCGGCCAGTAGTGGAGTGTAGAGATTTTCACATAAATCACCGTAGCGTTGTTGTCTTAGGTCTCCTTAAAACTTTAGATTTCACTACATTATTGAAATACCTTAAGCAAAATAATGATAATTTTGATTGTATAACTCTAAATTCGTTGCAAATTAACCTTTTGGGTTATTTAGCATCGCAAAAGCTAAAACTACAATGAAAAGTGCAACAGAGTTAGTAGACTATTTCATAAGTCTTTTTGGAGGTTTCTAATGCTCCTCTTCACTAAGAACTTAATTAGTTTGAAATTTGTAACGTTACCAAATGTAAAATACTGTTTGGCGTGCATTTAGGGCATTATGTATTCAAAGTTTTAAACTTATATTGCCTATATTTAATTTTACATTCGTTTTGGCCTGCCGATATAACTCAGCGCCAAATTGTACTTCTAGTTACTTGTGGGCACATATGGGTTGGAACTACTACTGGCTTGTTGAAAAGTAGATTTTGGTTTAAATGGTCAACTATCAATGATTCAAAGTTGACTTCAAGGGACTTTGCATGAGTTATTTGCCGATTATTTTTGCTGGAAATGAAAAAAAAAAGTGATCTGAAGGCATGTTTTTAAGTTTTTAAAAATGTTTAGTGTATTTATCTCAATTTCTTTTCAGTGATTCCATCGTACTGTGCGTGTTTCTCTTTGTGTGTGTGTGTGTGTATATGTATATTCCTGATTGAACATGAAATTGGATTATCATATATCCCTGACCATACATATGTATGCTTTTAGGTTTCATCCTTCCTGCATGGATATGGCCATTGAAGAAGCAAAAAGATTGGATCAATTTTTATGTTCCGATTGTATTTCGGAGGAGGATGCCAAAAGATCTTTGAATACATTCTCAGTATCACCATCTCTTGAGGCAGAGGTTCGAACACTTATGTTCAGTGTGCATACATATATATATGTCTTGTTTTCTTATTTTACTCCGTTTAGGTATCGGCAGATTCTGCTATATATTGTCTTAGACCAACATTCGTTATCTTTTGGTGATGCTCTTGCAATGCAACCGTTAGCTCCAAGTTTTTCTTCTGCAACACCAAACTGTAATCAATTATTCCTTGTTTGCAGTTTGCTGTTGTGGATACTTTGTAGTATTTTCCTTTAAGTTATGAGATTAGATTCTTAATGTCGTATCCTTAACCCTAGACATAGTTTCATTTCGAAAAAAGTAGGATACAATATGTTGCGGATATGCCAAACAATACCATTTATTTCAATGGTGACAAAGTACATAGGGTGCCTAACTCATTTCCCATATTAGAATTTGAACTGTTGCTATCATAGTTGGCAACATGATCTCGATTTCGTAGATTCTAAACGGTGTGCATTTTGGTTGCAAAGCAATAATATGCTTGAGTTTAGCTGGTGGCTCATAGTTACATATTTGTCAGGGAAGGTTTTGAGCACTATTTGTTCTGTCACGGTGTATGCGGCGTATTTTCCCAAGATCCTGGTTTCTTCATAAGGAAATATAATTAGTTAGCAATTGTTTTATCATGATTTCATTATATCTCCTTGATACTTCCAAAACCGAAGCAGGTTTTCATGATAACTAGTTAACACCTCTCGGTTGTAAGTTCGATTCTAACACCGTCATCTAGTGCTTCATCCTCTTTTCCCTTTTCCATCTTAGCAGTGTAAAATCTGGTGATGCATGATTTTGAACTTGTATTTTATTCTTTTGGCTTATAGGTGGAACCGAAGCGTCGGAGAAGATGACCCGAGGTACTGTTTTCTTGCACATTAGCTCTGACATTGTTCTTGTTTGGTTGGTGGAATTTGTACAGACTACAGTTCAGAGGAGTTGCTGTGGTTGCACCCCTCACCCCCTTCCCCTTAAAAATGGCTCTGTTTCATAATTTCCCATGGTCTCATGTTTGTATGTGTGGTTGGACCTGTGAGTGCAGTCTCTGCTAAATGTTAATCTTAAGCTGCTTAAAACTTAAGAATTAGGGAAACCACCGTCTTTGTTCTTCGGTTATGGCAAAGTTTCTAGTTTTTATAAATCAAACTAAAAACCACTTTTGATCTAAAAAGTTATATGTTCCATACTATTTTTAGTCTTAAAATTATTTTTTTTATCTCAAAAGTACCTTTTAAAAACATTAAAAAAAAGTGTTGTAGCCTTTATAAATCAAACTATTGCGTTGGTCACTTTCATTTAGTCTTAATATACTTTTAGTCATTGATTTTGAAAAACAACCAGTGAAGTTAGTAAAGTTATTATCGTTTTTGAGAGGTAAAAAAATAATATTTTCTGACATAAGCCATAACAAAATAATATCAATTGTTACTTTAAAAAAAATTAAAATTTTAATTTTAAAAAATATATAAAAATAAAAAATATATAATAATATAAAATAAACCAATGTCAACCAAATAAATAAAGCCTAAAACTAACAGAATTAACCAACAAGATCAAAACATTAGCCGACTTCAGAAAATTAATGTTGATTTAATTAAGTAATCTCTTTTTATTTATATTTCTATAAAAAAATTCTTAAAACTTTATTTTTGGAGCTTTAAAATAAGAAAAATCTAATTGGATATGTTATATTTATTGTCTTTAATCAAATCTCATAAATATTGTTCTTTAATTTTTTTTTTCATAATATTACACTTACAAAATTATTTTTTAAAGTATTATACTTTGAACAGTCCAGTGAAGTTGGATTTATTAGAATTCGACTATGAATAATGATCGGATTAAAAAATAAAATACTATTTAAAGTCAAATTTTAATAGATCCGATTTCACTTTTACCGTAAAAAAATAATTTTAAAAAATAATTTATAATTTAGAAAAATAATATATTGGGAAATATTTTTTTCCACGTCATTCGACCCCTCGCACTTGAATCAACAGCACTGAACTAGCTTAAATCGAATTCAAGGCCATTATAGTAATATCATTTTTTTGTATTAAAAGTTCTTTTATGCCCTGCTTTATCTGTCCGAAAACTCAATTCCCCGTTTTTTTTCTCTTTTTTTTTTTTCCTTACATCCAAACAGGAAACTAAAATCCCATTTAGATTTAGATAGAGCAGAGAGGAAGGATCTTAATTTCGTTACCGTTTTTATAGTATTTTCTTGTTTGCTAGGTATTCTCTGAATCTTTTTTCTCCCTTTTTTATTATTTTCATGTTACTCATGTAGTATTTACTTGTCTTCGTCTATTGAATTGAATTCGTTTCTAGGGTTTATATGATCACAGATCATTTAGGGCTTTAATTCTCTCTTATTTTTCTCTCTCTCTTTTAGCTGGTTTCTTGCGCTTTTGGATCTATTCAATTGTTTAATCTATTGTAAGTTGAAATAAAAACCTTCGTCTTTTTCGATTTCTTCATTTCTGTAGTGTAACCTTAGTTTTAATCCAGAGAATCGTAATTTGTAAGGCATTAGATTCCAAATGGATCTTTTTTGCACATATTTATTGCATTGTTTTTTTAATTACAAATCTTCACTTTCCATTGCTTGAACCTGTAAATGATGTATAAAAGAAATGTTTATAATCTGAAGTATTTCATGTTGGAACCTTAGATAATCGTGGATTTAGGGTTAGGGCTTTTGTAGATATGATCAAACAGATATTTGGAAAGCTACCTCGAAAACCATCAAAATCATCCCATAATGAGTCAAATGGTGATGGAGGAGTCCATGGTAATTCCTCTTTGAATTCTGCTCTAGGTTCCAATTCTTTGAACAATTCAAAACCCAGTTTGGCTTCTTCAAAATCCTCCACTTCATCATGTTCAAATGATGTCCCTCTTAATTCACATTCATCCGGTTGTAATAAGTTGAATCACGGGAAGAAAACATCCCCTCTTGAAACCCAAGCTGGTCATGTATTAACTTCTGGGGCTTATGAGGCTTTGCCTAGTTTCCGGGATGTCCCAAACTCTGAAAAGCAGGGTCTTTTCCTTGGGAAGTTGGGCTTGTGTTATGTGGTTTTTGATTTTAGTGATCCATCTAAGAACCTCAGAGAAAAGGAAATAAAGAGGCAGATGTTGTTGGAGCTTGTTGATTATGTATCTTCTGTTTCAACCAAGTTCAATGAGGTTGCGATGCAAGAGGTTACAAGAATGGTGGCTACTAATCTGTTTCGAACATTTCCATCTCCAAATCATGATAACAAGATTCTAGAAATGTATGATGCAGAAGATGAAGAGCCAGCCATGGATCCTGCTTGGCCTCATCTTCAGATTGTCTATGAACTTTTACTTAGATTTGTGGTCTCACCGGAGACTGATGCTAAGCTTGCTAAGAGATATATTGACCATCCATTTGTGTTGAAACTGTTGGATTTATTTGATTCAGATGATCAAAGAGAGAGGGAGTATCTAAAGACGATTCTACACCGGATATATGGGAAGTTCATGGTCCATCGGCCCTACATTAGAAAAGCCATCAACAATATCTTCTACAGGTTTATTTTTGAGACAGGGAAACACAATGGTATTGCTGAATTGCTTGAAATCTTGGGGAGTATAATCAATGGGTTTGCTTTGCCTTTGAAGGAAGAGCACAAGCTCTTCTTGGTCCGTGCTCTGGTTCCTCTTCACAAGCCCAAGTGTGTTTCTATGTATCATCAACAACTTTCTTATTGCATTACTCAGTTTGTTGAGAAAGATTTCAAGCTTGCTGATACGGTCATCCGAGGCCTTCTAAAGTATTGGCCTGTAACGAATAGCTCGAAGGAGGTAATGTTCCTTGGAGAGTTGGAAGAAGTTCTTGAAGCTACTCAGACAGCAGAATTCCAACGCTGTATGCTTCCTCTTTTCCGTCAGATCGGTCGGTGCCTCAACAGCTTGCATTTGCAGGTACTAATAGCATTCCTTGTCAGACTTTATTATAGCGTTTTGCTTTCTTCTATGACTAGTTTACAGTTTACACAGTACTTAATCACAACCACTAAACAATGTATTGTGCTATTGCTTTTCATTGCTTGAGGTCTTTTATTGTATTTTTCTTCCCCAATTGTTGCTGTTGGAGGTTTTTGCACATCTTCATGGAACGATGATCCCCTCCAACAAGAGTTATTACACTTGCTTTCTAGTTTATTGGTATAATATGATTCACCCACAGTTTTGTCCTGGTGTGATATAATACATATTGAGAAATCCAATATTGTGACTTGCCTCAGAAAGTAATGGATTTTTGAGTTTACAGTAAATGACAGAAGGGGTTTCATTTCAGGGGGATGATGTTGTGTGTATTTGACCCTTCCTGAAGAATGCTCATCTGTTGAGCTTCAATCTTACCCTCTATATGTGAAATAATGCCAGATATGTTTTGGTCAGATTCTTTAGAAGGTCCCTGTACCATGAGTTTTTGGCGGACATATCGACTCCACTGTAATTTGATCATTTCTAGTCGTCTGCTTTTTTGAATCTGCGTTTTTAGTCTTGAGACCTACTTTATTTGTGTAATTGCATCAAATAATATCATGTGAATTACTTCTTAAATAAATAAGATGATCTGACGTATACAGCTTGGCAGGGACGAACCTAGAATTTTATGTAAGAAGTTATATTAGAAACATAGGAGGTGTAAAATTACAAGAGTTTAGGGGTACAAAATTAGATTATTAATAGAAAATATAAAGGAAATATATAAAATATTGGGAACTTGAAAATTTTAGGGGGTGTAACTGCACCCAGCACCCCTGGGTGTGTCCCTGCAGCTCGGTGTTTTTTATACAGTTAAACAATTCTTTTGCACATTTAAAAAGGAGAGAAAAAAAGGTATAATATCTGTTAATCTGCTGTAGAAGAAGGCAATTAATCTGCTAATGTGTTGTGTATTCAGTTCTAGAATGTTGATCCTATTCTATTAGCTTTGAATGAATTGAACACATTCAAATGTCTTCTGAATCAACAGCGATGAATTCACAACTGAAACATGAGGGCTCATTCTTGCTTAAAATGAATGTTCTATGCTGGTGAATTTTGATCTATAACCCTGGTTCGAGTATTTCAATTTGTTATATGTTATTTTGACAGGTGGCTGAACGTGCATTGTTCTTGTGGAACAATGATCACATAAGAAATCTCATCACTCAGAACCGTACAGTAATACTCCCTATAATCTTCCCTGCACTGGAGAGAAACACACGTGATCATTGGAATCCGGCAGTTCAGAGCCTTACACTGAATGTGCGGAAAATATTCTTGGATGCTGATCAAACACTCTTTGATGAATGTTTGGCCAGATTCCAAGAACTTGAAGTGAAGGAGAAAGAGACGCAGGAGAAGCGAGAACTAATCTGGAAGCGACTGGAAGATGTGGCTGCATCTAAAGCTGTTAGCAACGAGGCGACACTGGTTTCAAAATCCATCTCTTCCATTGCCATCGACACAAGCGCAACTCCAAAGGCAACGACAGATTGATGAGTCGCAACAAATGCAGTTTGTAGGAAAACATTCAAAACCATCATATTGAAATGATACCCCAGTCCGGGGTATCGAATGGTGCAGCACCATGGGAATCGGTTGACATTGCTTTTGTTTTTAACAGCAAGTCTCTGACCTCCTGAATGGCAAGTGGAGGGGTTCTCTGGCTATCAAAGTTGCTTCTTCTTCTTCTTCTTCTCTGTCATTTTAAATGTCCTGGACCCCCATTCTCTTCCCCTATTCCCTTCCTGTTCCGTGATTAAGTTTCAATTTCGTGTATTATGACATAAGGGATTTAGTTTATATAAACTTTTCTTTGGATGTACTACTATCAGATGTTATGAAGATGATCTGAGTTCAATGCAAGAGACTAGGTGTGTTCCGATAACTCTTTAAAGCCAATAAGAACATGATACGGAACATGGAGTCTATCGGTAAGTATCTTTTCCGAGAGCAAAAATGAGATTAAAACACGGTTGCAAACATAACCTAAATGAACAAATGCAGAACAAGCATCAAAGCATGTGTATGTCTAAAGCTATTACTAGTCATCTCCATAAGCTCGAAAACTATATCGTTCTTGGTATGGACCATTGAAGTAAAGATCAGCTTCGAACCACTTGGGATAGCGAACAAGATCCCCAGCAACAAATTGCATAAACCGATCACTACCTTCGGGGACAACCCTTACTTCCCCTTCCTCAATGTAAACCAGCTGATCAACTTGCCAGTCCCATGGCAATTTACACTTTCCTGTCTTCCATACCGACCATCTCGAAACACCAAGCTCTGTTAATCGTTCTTTCGACACTTTCCTTTCAACCCTCACACTGTAAAGCTCCTCTAATGGTTTCTCCACTCGCATTGCTTTTACTCTACAAGCTGAAGGTGCCCCAATCTCAACACCATTGCTGGACCTGTTGGTTCTCTTGAAAGATAGGTAGCCAAGACTTGCGGTAGATATCATGCTTGCCATGTTCTTTAATAATTTCCTACATGAAAATTTTAAGTATGGTCAATAATAACTATTATGAACTAATCCCAAATTGTTGTTCAACATGCAAATAGTGAAGCTAACAAAACCCAGATATGTAACTAAGAATCAGAGGGAAATCATTTTCAAAGATTTATCTCTTTGGTTGAATTGATTATTGTATCACTTCAGCCAGCATTTCGTGAATATACAGGCAAATTCAAGGTTCTCAAGTCCAATTTCCTACAAAATTATCTCTGGGTTCCGATTGTTGTAACCCATAAACAAGATTGAAAGGTTTTTTGCCTCCTCACTTTCCCAGATTTTCTTAGCAACCAAACACGTTAATAGCAGAACATAGAACAACAAAATCACAATATAACCTAAAAGAAGAGAAAAGGCTAGATTTTTTTACCTGTCGGAATATTGATGTAGCAAAACTCGTACAGCCGAAGACAAAGATGACGATGAAGATTAAACAACAGAGTGAAGCGGTTTCTGAAACCCCTTTGGGGCTTTGGCTGAGGTTTATCTGATTAAACCAAAAAAACGTAACATATTGCTAAACTCACCTGGAGGGGACCTTTTTAAGTGTCACCGCGGGTCTTGCTTTACTGATAACCGGTTCTCTCGGTCATTTCTTTCTTTCTTATTGGCTTATAATGTTAAATTTAATACTCAAATTATCATGTTTTTAAAATTCCTTTAAATATATAAAGTGAATTTTATAAAGAGAATAATATTTTTAAATTTTATTTTAGTATTTAAATAAAAAGTTATGAAAAATATTATACGTAAATCACATTTTCTCTTTTATCTTATTTTTTAAAATTTATACGTAAATAATATTTTTTATTTTCTTTTCTTTTTTAATTTATAAGAACAACATTATATATACATATATTTTATCATGCGCACTGTAAAAATTGATCTTGAATTAAAAATATAAGTGATGGTTTACTATATTTTAAAATTTAATTTTAAATTAGATTATCTTCAAAAATTTCTCTTATTAACTGTTTAAATTTTTAATTTTTTAATCTTTTTAGATATTTAAATTATCTTGCTTTTATTTTTAAGTGTTCAAATTATTTTTGTTTCTTTTAAATACTCAAACTACCATTTTTATCCTTTTTAAGGTTAAATTAAGATACATATTTTGATCAAAACGAACTAAAAATTCTATTTTTAGTGATTATTTTATAAATTTTAAAAATTCAGTGATCAAACTAAAAGTATTATAAAGATTCAGAGACTAGTTTTGTTGTTTTACCTTTAATATAAATACAAAATAAATACACTCTATCGGTCTATCCTCTTACTCTCCAAACCCTAAAATCCTTTGAAAGCTCTTCGTCTTTGAAAAGCTCCTCACTCCGCAGCTTCAATTTCGAAGTCCCAACGCCGCATCCCTCCCCACTCGCAAACATGGTAAATCTCCCTTCATCCTTTTCATCTTTCACCTAACATTCTCCATTGCCTGATATTCATTGTATTTTCCTTACGTTTAAACCAATAACATCTGGATTGGGGCTATCCATGTTGTTTGTGTTTTGTTATGATTTCAGGTTCTCCAGAATGATGTTGATTTGTTGAATCCCCCACCAGAGCTTGAGAAGAAGAAGCATAAACTCAAGCGTCTCGTTCAATCTCCTAATTCATTCTTCATGGTAAGATATCTAACATTTCTCTCTTCATTTTCACATCATCAGAGTGGAATAACGTTTGTCATTTTTTTCTGTAGGATGTTAAATGTCAAGGCTGCTTCAACATGTACGTTTACACTGTATTTTAGATATGTTAGATGTACTGTATTAAGTTGTATTTCGTATCTTAATTTCTGGGTTTACACTTGTTTTCAGAACAACTGTGTTTAGCCACTCTCAAACGGTGGTAGTGTGTGGTAATTGTCAGACAGTTCTATGCCAACCTACTGGTGGTAAAGCAAGACTTACCGAAGGGTGCTCATTTAGGAAAAAGGGTGACTGAATCTGTTGCTTGTGATCCATTCTGGGTATCTTTTTGATATCTTAAAATGTCTTTGTTTTAATTGCACTATTATTGCTTTATTAAGATTGTTTCTTTTTATAAATGTAATGGATATTTTTTTGTTTAAACAAGTGTTTGGTTTTATAATCTTTATATAAACAGTAGTAATTTTATTTGCTGTGTTTATAGTTTTGCCATGGTTCACTGATATTCTTTTACTTGGTTTGGTTAATTAACTCATAGAGTTGTTTATTTTTTATCTGATTGCATGCTTTAGATTCTAAAGATTGCTGATTTTGGTTATATGATTGGAAGATAGTGATAATTTAGGTTGTTTAAGTAGATTGCACTTTTTATTTTGTACAATGATATGAAGATATGATCTTCATGTATGAAACAATTTTAAAAAGATTGAAACATAGATTGATTGTAGAAACATAGCTTTCTTGAACCTCGGCTGTTTTCTTATTCCTTTGTATTCTAGAAGACACTTTAGTTATGGTTTCCTTATAAATATAATCACCATGCTGATTGATAAAGCCTGTTTCTGTTTTTCCTACTTTCTTGTCTTTAATATACTTGGATCTATTAATTTGGTTGGTTAGTTCAATTTGAGTTTTAAAGTTTCTGGATCATTTCAAGTTCGGATCATTGCGAATCTGGATCATTTTTGGGTCCAAGCAAGGCGGGTTCATATCCCTAATATTCGAAAAAAATTTAACGCTCACTCCTATCCCTAATATTCCCAAATCTGCACCAACATGAATAGTCTTCTCATGATGTTGGTTCCAAGACTTTGATCCTCGCTTCCAAAGATAGGAACTTGTGTACTGGTACTTACAGGCTTTCTGTCTATGGATTCATAGGAAGCACCATGTTCAAGAAGAACAAGCGTATGGTGTGTCGACAAGCCTTGCATTCATCTTCAATGGAGGTGGATAGTGTGTGCCAAAATCGCAGACATTTTATACCCAGTATTGCGCTGCATGAAGCATTCTGTAGCAGACATACTGTAGTTTGCTCACATGCTGGTTGTGGAAGAGGCCAAAAATCATGTGCTTCGCAACACTTGTAGGCAAGCTTTTCAATCAGGAGATATGGAAAAACACATGAAAGTGTTTCATTAACTAGGGCATTATGATCCAGTAGCCCCCCTTCTATGCTAGCAGATGATGGGTAGGACCGAGCATGAATCCTTGACAATTACAGTTTTAGGTGTTGGTTAATACTTTATAGGACATTTTCTAGATATGGTCTAGCAAAATCAAAGTGTTTATAAAATAGAACTTCAAATGTCTGTCACCCTGGTCCTGTCGTGACATGTCTAATTTCACTACAACAATTTGGTTTTCTTTGACAGGATCCATCACCTAATCTATAGTTAAGGAGCATCTTGAATTCTTGATCTTTTGGTTAGCCTTTTAGAGTAATTGAAACGAGAAGTGTGGTGATTGGAAATGGAAACTTCTGCAATTTTCTTTTCTATATGCCCCCATGCGCTTAATCCCATGTTGGTTTTGTGGAGACATGGTTGAAGCTGGAAACTCTGCCATGGATGTTTGTAAATTTAGAAGCTTTCATGAAATTTTTCTCTTTATTCAATCGAGACGTTCAAACATATAATAGATGAAAAAAAAATTAAACGTCAATTAGATGTTAAAATTATATATTTTTTAGTTAAGTGCTTAAACTATTTTTCGAACCAATTATATGCCTACCATTTTATTTTGTAACTGATTTAAAGTTCTTTGTTAATTCTCTCAGTTAAAATACACGTATAAGCTTATGAAATTCTAAAATTATATCTAAAATATATAAAATTAATAAAATAAAAATATATTCTAAAATTTTTAAATATTCTTAAAATAGTCCCAAAATTCATAAACCCTCAAACTCGGTTACTTCTGCCGACGTCGCCGGTGGCAAAAAAAAGCGCCCTTCTTGCATCAATCAAACCGCACAGTATCAATCGATTTCTAATGATAGAATGGTTGGAGAAATGGTCATGAAGTTCGGTGACCAATGTTGGTGAATGATGACGTGACAATTAATGAAAAATTTAGCATAAATTCGGATTTATATTTAGGGAGTTACGGATTTTGAACTTTAAGGTTGTTTTGTGAAATCTAAAAAATTTAAAGATTTTCTATAAATTAAGTATTTTTATTTATTTTTTTATAAAATTTTAAAATTTTTAGGAGTCGACACGTTTATTTTTAACGATAGAAATTAACGGAAAATTTTAAATGAGACACAAAATGAAACACTAGACACCTAATTGACCCAAAAATTAGTTTTGACACCTAATGTAACGACCCAAATTTCGGAATCCGAGTGTCGGGTTGACCCAGAACGTTAGGCTCCGACGTTTGGACCTTAATGGGCCTCGAGTTTGAGTGTTGGGCTTGTGTTGAGTCTTGGTTTGGGTTACCTTGATCCCAAGTAGTGTGTTTAAGGGCTTTTTGGTCCTTTCTTGTGTGGATGACAAAGAGGGGGTGGGGTTTAGTCTTCTTCTGTAGGAAATCAGAGTGAAGTCACCCAAGTTTTTCTTTTGTTCTTTCCTCTTTTCTTCACCCAAATCATCAAGGAAAAAGAGTAAACTTTCAGAGTTTGATCAGGAATCACGTTGTATAGCTTAAGGGTAAGTTTTAGAGCTTCTTATAATCTATAAAATAAGGTAAGAATGATTTGGTTTGGTGGAGAAGAAGGTGTGTGTGGGAAATCCGGGAATAAAGTTTTGAGGGTTGTTTTTATGTTTTCTTAATGTTTTAAAGAGTTAAAAACATCCCTAGCAATGTTTAAGAGTTGATTTAATCTCTTTCTTGTAGAGAAAGAAGTTGGAGCTTCTTCCCAAAATGGTGGTAAAGAGAAAGCTTGAAGAGAGGAAGAGAGGACGTTTTGCTGTTGCTTTGCTTGAGGTTAGTACTCCCAACTCTTCCTATCATCATCCATATCATTGTAGTTTTGCATACATATAGATTTTGTGCTTGAATGCTTGAGTTGTAGCTTAATAACCTTTAATGGTAAAATTCGTATTTATGTGTTTGATGACTGAAAATGATATTAAAACATCCTAAACATCTCAAGGAACGGATAGGAACATTTTAGGATCGATTAGTTTGAGTTTGGGAGGAATCCTTAGAAATTTCTAAGTGCAGGGGGTATCGATACCGGTGGCTCGTGTATCGATACCCCTGAGGGAAAAATAGGCTAGTGGGGAGGGGTATTGATACAGGTTTCGATACTAAACCCTCCAGTGGCATCTTCGATTCGATACTCGTATCGAAGCAGATAATCCCCCTTTTGTTGACCTTAAAGTTGGTCAAAGGGTATCGTTACCAGTATTGATACCAGTGTTTCGATACCCTCTTTGGGTGGGTATCGATGCAGGGTGTTTCGATACCCCACTTAGGAGTATCGATACCCCTACGTAATCTCGCCAAGTAAGTAGAGATTGAGGTTCGATAATAGTGATAAAGGGTCCTAATGAATCTTAAAAACAAGGAAATGAATTATTAAACTAAAGTTGATGATTTTAACCCCAAAAGACTAAGTCTTGATGAATCTTAGTATGCTTTGATGTTAAAGTCCTAGGTGGATTGTTTGTGTGGTTTGAGTCCTTGTTTGATGGAAATCCGGATATCCAAAAGTATTGCAATACGTTGAAGGCCATCCGATGTAACATTCCGGGTGATGACTTTGATGATCATCCTGAATGTAGGATCCCGATGCTGTGTAGACGCGGGCCTCATTCGAAGATACTCGATGTGACATTCTGAGTATGGGATTTGGAGGATCCCGATGCTGTGTGGACGCGGGCCTCATCCTTGAGTATGGGATCCCGATGCTGTGTGGACGTGGTCCCTACTCGTAGTGTAGGATCCCGATGCTGTGTGGACGCGGGCCTCACTACCTTGTGTTGTCTGTTTTCTATGTATATACTGTGTAAGTCAATATACATTCATTTATGCCATGTGGTAGGCAAGCATGCTAGATCATCATATCATGCACGATATTTATATGTTCCGCTTTACTACTTATGATATGCACGAGGTTGGCCGAGTTTGGCGTACCCACTGAGCTTTTGTAGCTCAGCATTCGAAATGTGTTTTCGTGCGTAGGTTAGGTGAAGTTGGTTCCGTGGAGCACCATCAAGGTTTGGATTTCAGCATCGACCGTGTTGTCAGAGCACAATTATTAGATTTAGTGGTCTAGTACTTTGTCGAACCCTATGTATGTAACTCTGTTATTATTTATTCGAGTCGAATGTTTTTTAAACGGTTCGTAATATTTTGGAGCTCCGATTACTTATTATTATTTTGGGCTTATGTTTTAACTTAATGGATTTTATGAATCGTATTTGGACTTGAGTTGGTTTTATTTTTGGGCTTTCGAAAGAAAATTTGAAATATAGGTTTTGGGCCGGAGGCCCAATGTGACATCCGGATCGGGGTGTTACACCTAAGTTGAAAAACTGTATAGTTAAGGCACCTATTTGACGATTAAGCAAAAAAAGAATGGTGAACGGCCAAACTATTAGACAAATTATTCAATTACCTAGGATTGATTACATCGATAAACAATCATCAATCTAATAGGGATCTAATTTTTCTTGATCACCAACAAAATCATATCTGGAATTAACGTCATTAAAATCTCTATGCTAAAATCATACTACAAGAACAAATAAAACAAATCACAAAATAAAAAAATATCATAAAGATAAAAAAAAATTCACAACAAAATAGAAAACACATACTATAAAAATATATTTTATTAAAATATAAAAAAATAAAGATAAAAAAATAAAGAAGATGTTGAGTAATAGATGATAGAGAATTAAAATATTGTATATTTCATTTATATCTAAGTTAGTTTTATTATTTTTTTAACATTTTTGAAGAATTAAATCCATACCCCCCTTCTTAACTAAATCTACCTCAACCATCATTATTGTAACTAAATCCCGCTTTACCAGTACACGTGTCAATGACATATGTCATAACCATACATCATTAGGGTATTAAACCATGATTTAAATATTATTAGTACATTAGACACCTATGGAGAATTTAAATTAAAATATCAACAAATTATTGTCAGCGAAATAAATCTAACAATAACACGTGGCACAAAGGCTGCCTCTGGGCACTAATTAATAAACAATGGACCCAATAAATTTATTCATAATTAAAAAAATATTATATTAAATTCAAATTTTATAATTTTAAAATAATTAATTATAAAAGAATGACCGTTGTTATTAGAGGTCACGGGTTTGAGCACCAACGATGCTAACAAAGTGATTGAACAATCAAAGTCAAATGGTAAAGATTATATTCTAGAACAGATATTACTGTATTAGCTTGTTAAAAAAATAATTAATTATGATAAATTAAAAAAATCAATATAAATTATTATTACCGTTCATTTAATCCACTCTTATAACTCTCAATAAAAAATATTTTAACAGTTTACAAATCTTAATATATTATTATAATCGCTATTAGTTAATTTAAAAAAATAAACATTATATTTTTTTACGAGTATCAAATAATTGTTAAAGTATATAATAATTGTATTAAATAATAAAATATATAATAAAATCAGAAAACGTATAAAAAAATCAAATAATTTTTTATTAAAAATTAAAAATAAAAAAAAACAATTATTAAAAATTAATATCGTTGCCGAAAAAAAAATAATAAACAAAATATAATACTTTTTGAATTTCTTTTTTCAACGTGTATGTGTTATATTTTTTGTAGGGCACAGGGTAGCCGTTATAGATCTCAATTATGCACTTTTCTCGCACATGCCATTTGCCGACAAAAAACTTTTATTACAAATCAATGCAAGAATATGAAGGAATATCAATCTTGTTAGTTTTTGATCAAAAAAATTCTTTCTTTTCAGTTGTTTTCGATCTTCTTTTTCTGTATATTTTTAAACATTAGTTGTTGCCACCTCACTTTCCTTTTATTCTTTGATCTTTAGCCTTTTAGATAAACCCTGACCGAGTAGGAATTAATGTGTGTCAATCCCAGTTGTTGATCTTCTTCAACATAGATTTAATTTTTGAACCGTAATTGGAAAACCCAGATTATTTTTCCTTTTTTATCTCCCTTCAAATTATCTCTAGTTCATTCATCACCACTTGGGGAAGAAAAGAGGGGAAAAAGAAGTGTTTTGAAGTGTTTATTACTGAGTTTTCTCAGCTGTTTCAGCTTTCTGACGAGGAGTTTAAAATTGCGTTGAAGTTCAAGAGATTTGGTTTAGGGTTCAACAAGGGTAATAATGTCTATCTTTTTAGTGTTTGATTCATTGTTGAGAGGGTGGGAGGGAAAAGATTACCGGAAGAGTTTTGTTTGTTTGCCGAGAAAATCTGGGGGGAAAACACCCTTCACGTAACATCGACAATTCACTTCTTTTAATCATACTGTTGTTTAAGTTTAGATGTTTATTGTTCATAAATTCTTGTTTCAATTTCGGGTTTATTGAAAAAATAAATGAGAGAATCACCCGCAAAACATTGGTATCTGATTTCAACTTTTGCTGTTTTTTTGGTACAAGGCATTGGGGCCTGGGGGACAGCTCTTCCCTAAAGCAGACAAAAGTCAAAAAGTAGCTAAAAATCATCACAATAAATATTTTTGGCTAATTTTTTAAACTTTTTTCTGAACTATTTTTACTTCAAATTGCATAGATTAAGCTTTACCCATTTTTCTGAGGAAAAAAATATTTTTTTTCCTTTCAATTTTCAGGGAAATAGTCATTGTTCATTGTTGAAGCAAATTCATGGCTACTCTAAGTGATATTGGACTTGCAGCGGCTATCAATATTCTCAGTGCATTTGCTTTCTTTTTGGTATTTGCAATTCTTCGGATTCAACCAGTGAATGACAGGGTTTACTTCCCCAAATGGTATATCAAAGGTTTGAGGTGCAGCCCTTTGGCCAATGGTGCATTTGCAAGCAAGTTTGTGAATTTGGACTTCAGGTCATATGCCAGATTTCTCAACTGGATGCCTGCTGCACTACAAATGCCGGAGCCGGAGTTGATCGACCATGCCGGATTGGATTCCACTGTTTACTTGAGAATTTACTTGTTGGGGTATGTATGTTCTTGTTCGGTCAAGTCCTTTATAACTCTATAGACCATAAGTTGGCTGTAGTCAATACATTGTGTACAAGATTCTACTGGATGGTAATTAGCAAATCACAGCATGCCCCAGTTGGAGAAAAAAGAAAAGAAAACTTTGTTGATACTACATTGATACATTCAGGCTTATCGGTACATTAACCGGCACAACTGCACAGAGATGAATGCAAATTATTAACTTGGACTGTAGGAAGGCAAAATCATGAGACTAGGGACATGAAAAGCTTATTTTTCATTCGCAACACACGAGAATCCTATAGCCAAGAATGTTTGAGATGTAAATGTGTAATTCTATTATTTATTTTACTTTATGTCTTGGATTAACGCTATTTTTTTACGTTCTTTTTGTCATTGAAGTGCAGGCTAAAAATATTTGGTCCTATTGCTTTCTTAGCATTTACAATCATGGTACCAGTTAATTGGACCAATAATACCCTGGAACATTCAGGCTTAACATACAGCGATATCGATAAGCTCTCGATATCAAATATTCCAAATGGATCGGATAGGTATGCAGAACTTTCTCTCAAGCTGTATCTTTTTCTTTTCCCTTTAGCTTTTAAAAGAAAACTTTGACATAGTTCATGATTTCTACAAATACCAGACATAGTTATGTAAATCTTAACGTTCTTAATACATTCTTTTTGTTTGCAGATATTGGACACATCTGGTCATGGCTTATGCCTTTACTTTTTGGACATGCTACGTACTGAAACGAGAGTATGAGATAGTGGCAGCAATGAGATTACATTTCCTTGCATCGGAACAACGGCGCCCAGACCAATTTACAGTAAGCACAATTCAACTATTATTTTGATCCTAATGTGATATATGAAGCTGAATTTCCTCTTTCCGAATTTTATATGCGCAATCAATTATTGGGGTTTATACTATTGAGTTCAAAAGAAAGAAGCCAGTCAGATGGTATTATAGTACTGTCTCTTTTTGTTGCTAGCTCTGAACATATATCATCTTAAAAAAAATTCCAGCTGGTTAAGAAATTTATTTTTTCTCTAATACCATTTTGTTGGTTAAGGTACTGGTAAGAAATATCCCACCCGATCCCGACGAATCAGTTAGTGAGCTTGTCGAACATTTCTTTCTTGTCAACCATCCAGATCACTATCTCAGTCATCAGGTTTGATATCATACATATACATCAACATAACCTTACATATCTTTGGGAATGTTAAGCTTCATTTTAACTCATTTGAATGGTGAAATATACTTTTTCTGGTTTTTAATTATTTGCTTGCAGGTTGTTTATAATGCTAACAAGCTTTCAGGATTGGTCAAGGAAAAGAAGAAAATTCAGAATTGGCTTGACTACTATCAAAATAAATACGAAAGGAATCCATCTAAGAGACCTTTATTGAAGGTAAACGTGTTGCAAATAATGTGACAATTAACATTTAGAAATATTTTTTACCCTTGCTTTTTACGTTATTAAGTTGCCTTGAATAATTTGTTTTATCTTCTAGAATTCAACTAAAAATAAAGCTGACAAGATCATGGTTGTGTGTTTTTCCTGGATAACCTGACATCTTTCGATGAATTTCCCTCCCATCAAGCAGACAGGTTACCTTGGCCTTTGGGGAGACAGTGTAGATGCTATCGACTTTTATACAGCGAAAATTGAGAGATTATCTAGAGACGTAAGTAACTTTTTTTATTCCCTGTATTTTATGTCCTGAAACTCAGAAGATCAACTTTCCTTAAAGGATCAACTATGTTGCTCTGACACTTTATTTTTATGAAGTACCTGTGTCCTACACTGTATTGATGTATGCTTGTATGTCTAGACATAGATATAGGGATATGCTTTTTTTTAAAATATTGAACATACCTGTTTTGGGCACATATCTATGACGGATACTCACAACAGAACCGAGTAACATACGCTCTAATAGTATCTCTACTAACTGCAGGTTTCTTTGCAAACATTTCCCCCCTTCCAATCAAGAAAATCTTACATTACATGCTAATCCAAACCCAGATTTATTTGAAGCTGGCCTATGTATTTATTTCACATTTCTGATTATTTTCTGTTCTGCTTCTCCATTCATTGATTAGTTATTACTTGTCAGTAACCCCAAGGACTCATTTTAACGTCCCCAATTTTCCGACTAATGTACTGTTAGTTGTTCTTTAGACCTTATGATAGTTATTGACTAGTAAGCATGACTTCAAACTCGAAAGCTTCTTCTTTTAAACTGCATGCATGCATACACCGTAAATGTCCAATCATTAGTTTCAGTTTCTAAATCCAACATTATTATTGCTTGGAATTATTATCTCAACCATATGTTTTTTCATTTTTCTTTCTTAATCTTTGAACTAATCAGCAATTTATTTGCATTCAACTTGTGTAATGTGAAAGTGTGTGTTCGTAATCTTTTGTTGCCTCAATGACTGCCAGATATCCACGGAGAGGGAGAATATTACCAACAACCCCAAATCAATCATGCCAGCTGCCTTTGTTTCCTTCAAAACACGATGGGGAGCTGCTGTTTGCGCACAAACTCAACAATGTAGGAACCCAACTATATGGTTGACCGAGTGGGCTCCGGAGCCACGAGACCTGTACTGGGAAAACCTTGCAATTCCATTTGTTTTTCTCACAATTCGGAGGCTCATTGTCGCTGTTGCATTTTTCTTCCTTACATTCTTTTTCATGATTCCTATCGCAATCGTACAGTCCCTTGCCAATATAGAGAGCATTGAGAAAACACTTCCCTTCCTTAAACCTATAATTGAAGTGTGAGTTCTCTTTTTCTTTTTCCTCTATAATATTCTTGGTTTTGCATTGAAGAACAAAGGAAATTGTTATCATCCTTAGCTTATACAATTATTTCAAATTTTTCATTCAACCGTCTAAATATAACAACAGGAAATTCATAAAGTCATTCGTTCAAGGCTTTCTTCCTGGGATTGCTCTGAAGATATTTCTTATATTTCTGCCCACAATATTGATGATAATGTCGAAGTTCGAAGGATTTATTAGCCTATCTGCTCTGGAAAGAAGATCAGCAAGTAGATATTATTTCTTCCAATTTATCAACGTGTTTCTCGGGAGCATAATCACCGGAACTGCATTTCAGCAGCTAAATCATTTCATACATCAGTCTACTAATGAGTATGTTCTCATATAGGCCTTTCTCTTTATTTCTATGACTGGACAATGCTTAACTTATCGGTTTTAATAGTGATATTAAGTTCTCATATGGACCTTCTCGTTTTGCTTACTGCAGGATACCAAAGACAATTGGTGCCTCAATTCCAATGAAGGCAACATTCTTCATTACTTATATAATGGTCGATGGTTGGGCTGGAGTTGCTGCCGAGATATTGAGGTTGAAACCATTGATAATCTATCACTTGAAGAATTTCTTCTTGGTTAAGACCGAAAAGGACCGGGAAGAGGCAATGGATCCCGGAACCCTTGGTTTCAATACAGGAGAACCTCAAATACAGCTTTACTTCTTACTTGGCCTTGTTTATGCTGTAGTTACTCCTATCCTGCTTCCTTTCATAATTGTGTTCTTTGGGTTGTCTTATGTCGTATTCCGCCATCAGGTGAGAACTTACATCTTTCAGGAGTAGGTTCATTACAGTTTGGATCATGAACTTGCTATGTACTTTGCTTGTAACTTACTAGGTGCCAAATTTAAGATGCGAGATATCGAGATTATAGAATCAGTCGAGGTTGTTTGGAATTTAAGCTTCTTGAAGCTTTATCTTCTCTTGTAAATTCTTAGTCTAATATGTACTTAAATGAACTTGTAGATCATTAATGTCTACAATCAAGAATACGAAAGTGCTGCTGCATTCTGGCCCGATGTTCATGTACGTATCATTGTCGCACTGATCGTCTCGCAGCTGCTATTAATGGGACTATTGAGCACAAAAGAAGCTGCTTCATCGACGCCATTGCTTATCACCCTTCCTGTATTGACCATATGGTTCCACAGATTCTGCAAAGAGCGTTACGAACCGGCTTTTGTCCGGTATCCTTTACAGGTCGGCTCTCTGTTAAACCCGTCTTACGTGACTAGATGTAATTCAACATATACTCGTATCCGACGCTTTTTTTCCTTTTCCTGTGTTTGTAGGAAGCAATGATGAAGGACACATTGGAGCGAGCAAGGGAACCGAATTTGAACTTGAAAGGGTTCTTTCAAAACGCGTACATGCACCCGGTTTTCAAAAGTGCCGACGAAGACGATGTCGATGTAGCCATGGAAGAGTGGGAAGTGGAACCTTCCCTCATCGCTACGAAACGCACGTCCAAAAGGTCGACGCCGTTTTCTAGTAAACACGGTGGATCATCCCTCTCCCTGCCTGAAGCTAACGATGAAAGTTCAAAACCTGAAAATACTTAATTTTTGTTCATATTTCCTTCACTCTGTAGTTTGTACATTCAGGTCTCCTGCGTATATCTTAAGATGATTAGATAATGCTTTAACGGTTCATTTTGATCATTCAACTTTTAAGTATTACAAAATGATCATTAAACTTTAATTTTTGTTGTAAAATAGTCATTGAATTATTAAGCTCGTTAAATGATTAATAATTATGATGATAAGTAAATTTGTATAATAGCACATGTAGTGTTTTGTACTTGAACTTTCAACCAATTTTATCATAATTTGAAAAATTAATATTTTTACTATTAAATTGAGAGCTTTAGCCACTTTAAAAATGGTTGATATTAACCCTAAATTTTAATTTTTAAATCTTAACACGTAAACCTTAAAAATATAACCTACACTAGAGGTAATGAATGATTCGGTTCGGGTCATTTCGAGTTTGAACCGTTTTTAATTTAAGTCTATCATGATTCCAGGTCGGGTAAATTGATTCTTGGTTTGGTTAAGATCGAATCGATTATTTTTCAGATCAAAAGATTTTGGGTTAATAAGAGAACAATTGTTTTTGTTAAATTTTCATGCCGAGTTAGATTTTAACACACTATATATCATTTTATATAGCATGTATATCTGACTTGTTAGTGAGTTGTGGCTTGTTCGATTCAAGTCTATACGGTTTGGTTAAAATCATTTTAAATTCATTCGGTTAAATTGAAAATTGATTCTAATTTATTTTCAGTTCAACTAAAATTTAAATTAGTTTCAATTTGATTCAATTTATTTGAAATTTTAATTTAAATTCAGATCATCATATTAAAATCAAAATTTTCAAATTTAATCTACATCATATATATTAAACTCTAATCATAAAATTTAAGGACTTTGAAATTTCTTTTCATATTCAAGTTTTTTTTTCCCCGAGAAATTCCGGTTAAAATCAAGTGTCTGCATATAATGTTCTGTTTGATCCGTGGAATTGCAGATCTTGATCAAATCGGTGTTAAATTCCTATTTGATTGCGTAACTGATTTCTCAGATCATTATTTCTACATCAGAGAGAAATCGAAGCAGAAGAACAGCCATGGAAAGATCAATGATAGAACTGTAAAGCGGATCATGAAAGAATGGGGAATTCTGGATAAGAATCTTCCGGAATCGATCCTTGTGAGAGTTTACGAAGGAAGAATCGATCTCTTAAGATCCGCCATTGTCGGTGCTCAAAATACTCCGTATCAGAACGGACTTTTTTTCTTTGATTTCAAATTCCCTTCTGGTTATCCCAATCGTCCTCCCAGATTACGATATCATTCGTTCGGTCAAGGATTAAACCCTAATTTATACAACAATGGCTACATCAGTTTGAGCTTGTTGAATACTTGGATCGGCAGAGAGACAGAGTGGTGGAACCCTAACAAATCGACGATTCTCCAGGTTTTGATTTCGCTTCAAGCACTTGTTCTTAACGAAAAGCCTTACTACAATGAGTTTATATTTCGAGCGCCATCGTCCTGGGAAGGTTACAACGCCGATGTCTTGCAAGACGATGGTGTTTCTGTTGAATAATCCGTTGAAGAACTTCGAGGAACTTCATATTGAGAGCTTGTATTGCTTATCGAGATCGTCGAGTTTTAATCGGTTTCTTCAATGGAGATGAGCGGATTTTATCTAAAAAAAGAATTGAAGTGTCGAAGAAATTCATGGATGAACTTTATCCAGAGCTTTATAAGGCCTTCAATGGCGTCGGAGCTTCGTTGAACAACTTACCGGAAAAGATTACGAATGTTCAGGAAAAGCGGCCGCGGGGAATTATCAGCAAATTGAAAACGTTTTGGAAAGCCATTAAAAAGTAGAACAAAATAAGAACAACCGGCATGCAGATGCCGGAAAAGTTGCATGCAGGAACGGAGCGACAAAGTGCGAAAAATTCATAAATAAATTAAAGGCATAAACATAATTTTCATCCTTAACGTTTATAATTTTTGTCATTTTGGCCCCTATTGTTTTTTGGGATAAATTTAGTTCTTGACCTATGTCTTTTTAACAAATAACTCATTTTTTAACTATAATAATGATGACATGTCATATATATGTAATAATATATTTTAAATGACTTAACATGTAGTATATCAAATATATACATGCAGGACATAGTTTTATTCCAATCTAAAAATATAAAACAATTAAAATTCAAATAAAATATTAAAAATTATTTTTTTATTCATTAAAAATTAATTAAATCTAAAACAAAAGGCTACTAAACATTCTCAACCTTAACTATAGTAAAATCAAAATTTTATTTAAAAAGATATGAACATAATCTGAAAAGAAATGGTTTTGTATAGTTTATTACCGGTGAATCAAAGATTAAAGATTTTGATAATAATCAATTGAATTTTTATTATTTTAGTTTAGAATTTAGTTATTTTAGTTTTAATCTAAATCGGAGTTTTAGGGTTTTATAAAGATATTTTAGTTTAGTTAAGGTTGAAAATATTTAGTAATATTTTGTTTTGGATTTAATTAATTTTTAATAATTTATTTTAATTTTAATTGTTTTATATTTTATACTGGAATAAAATTATATTCTATATATGTATATAAATAGGTTAGATTCTATGTCATTTAAAATATATTATTACATATATATAACATGTTATCATTATTAAATTTTTAACGGTTTAGTTATCATGGTAGTTAAAAAATGAGTTATTTGTTAAAAAGACATAGGTCAAGGGCTAAATTTATCCCCAAAAAAATAAGGGCCAAAATGACAAAAATTATAAATGTTAAAGGTAAAAATTATCTTTATGCCTAAATTAAATTTTTAAAAAATAGAGAAAAAAAATTCGGGTAGGATAATTGCTTTAGTCAATCTCATTTAGTCATTCGATAAGGAAAACTCACAACAGTTAGGGTTAAATACCCCTAGTGTTCAAAATCAGCCTAACAGTACCCATCGGCCCAATAAATTTATAATGCAAGTTAAAAAACTGAAAATAATATTGAAATATAATAATAATAGAGTATTGATATTGAATTTATTGGGCCGTTGGGTACCCATTGGGCCGATTTTGAACACCCCTACCCCTCGGTAGCCGAAACGACCTAGCCTGTGTATTCCAAGTGACTGCCTCGACTTAGATAAGGTAAATTGCGAAAAATTATATCATAAATTCTTTTTACACATCATTCATGGTTCAAAACAATCAGATTCATTTATTTTTTTCAGTGTGAATCACCACCTCTTTCCTACGCATGTAATTAGTGAATATGTAGTTATTACATAGTTATTTAAAGATGAACGGACCTGAATGCTTAGACCACAAATAATGTGGTGACGTAGTGAATATGCTTCATGATATAATTTTTCGTCAATTGCATTCTCCTTCATCGAATGAACAACCCCGGTGAGTCTGCGTTAGATCGAGTTGTAGAGCCATGGATGATTTTTAGATTGCGAAGCAATTGTCGAAGGTTACCAAAGGATTGTGGATCACCCTGGAAAGGAAAACAGCAGGAGGAATTGTTCAAAAGTCATAGTTTTTCTTCTCTAGAAACACAGATTTCATAAGAACCAGATGTCTTACTTGAAGGATATTGATATATTTGCAATCCATCAACTTCAATGGAAGGTAGCATGCCAATTGTGGTCGTCTCCTACATGTAGAAACAAGATGTTTCAAACATTATAAACTTGTAAAATATATATATGTGTGTATATAACTATATATGGATACAGAGGACTTGTATTTTTGTATAACCTTTGGTTTTCTGAGAGCCTGAGATAGCAACCGATGATGTTTCTCAGTAGGAGTGGCAAGTTTTCTTCATCTTCTTCATCAAGTTGCTCGGTTAATTTCGCAAAACAACGACTTACTGTAAGATATCGATCCGCAAGTTCGCAGCAGTACTTGAGACCTTCCTCATTCAGTAAGATTCTGTAAATTATAAATGTGGCAACCTGTATACATTAAGTTAGAAGCTGATAATGTTAGCTTCAAGAACATAGCTAAGTATGTACAAAAAAGAGCATAAAATAATTGACTTCTAAGAAAGTGCAGTCACTCACTGTTTTTGACAACGTTCTGCCAAACTCCATGCAGCGCAGGCAACTAGGAAATATCTGGGTACAAATAAGGTATTCAACCACTACTGGATCATCAACCTGCATAAATCGAAAACTCGAGTCGAAAGAAAGTAAACTATATTAACTGAAAAATTCTAATAATGTATTCATTCTGCTAGAGATTGACATGAAAACATAAGAGAAAATGTGAGGGAAGGCCGTAAGGCTACCTTTACTAGCGAACCAATGACACCTAAACTGGTTAGCCTTAGGCATTCATAGTTCCTTTCACTGCTCTTAGAGTTCAAGAAGGGATAGAGATACACTGGTATAGTAGCTACAAAGAAATACTTCAATTAGAACAGTTTTTATGATGCAACCAACACATGTTTTGAAAATGCATCATCCTTTTCAATCATACAATTAAAGCAAAATAATTGAATTTGAATACAATTTAGAGGACTCAAAGTGAAATTACCTCTTATGAATGAGATCTTTGTATCAGGGTGTGAAACTACAAACTGAAAAGATATGAAAAAAACACTTACAAACACTAGGAAAAGTCCCTTAATGGTCAGAGTTTTCATTGAAGCAAAAGACTAAAACTTGTCAATGTTGATGCACAAAAATGAAACAAGAAGAATTTACCTGGAGAAGCGCTATGGCATTGCAAACTTGTTTTACAGCTTTGTCTGTAAAGCTGCCGGATAATAATGGACGGTAAGCTGAAGTTATTACCTGAATAATGAAAAGGTAAACCATCATTTAGTATTGAAATGGTGTAGGAATTGTATGTATCAGTAAAGCTTTCAAACCTATGATTTTCTTGGAGAATAACATTGGTACAGTAGACAAATAGTACTTTCCTACAGATGCATGAGAATATTTTTTTGAACAGATAATTGATTAGTAAACATGTTCGACAATATCAACTGAGCTAAATCCAATCGATAAAGATGCACGAGAATCGATTATTACAATGAGTAAAATAAACAGTTTGAAAATTTCGAATACATACATAAAATATACTCACTAGATGAATGAAAACCATGTTATTCGAATCTAACTATGAGTATCAGATACAAATATATGTCTTATCCGATCGAAGTTTTTCCATAATATTAGAGCATTGTACCTTCTGAAACTAATGCCAACACTAATACTTGAAAAAATGAAAAATTGGGGCACCAAAACCAATACTTTAAAGATTGAAATCGCAAAACCTACCTCTAAAAGGACTTTCATGGTACCAAAAGAATCCCATAGTAGAATTGCCAGATTATCACAAGTTTGTCTATTCTGGAGAGATAAGAAAAGATAAACTAGATAGTTATATAATCTTTCTAAGGGTTTTGCTTTATTTGATCACGTATTTTTTTTCCGAGAAACCAAACAGAAACAAGAAAAGAAATACCTTATAGAGCAGGTCAAGAGACTGATCTCGGGTTTCTTCAGAATCAAGACCTCGAATCAAACTTGTGATCCCAGCAGTGGCGTTGTGGGTGGTGCCGTGTGCTGCCACCGCCGCCGCTCCTGAAACCATTTCCTCCGTCGGGGTAGAGAGAGTAGAAAATAGGTTAGAAAAAACCAGAAAGATCGAAGAGTGGAATCTTGGAGTTGCACGAGGAAATAACTAGAAGCAGAAAATAGTAACGTTTTCTTGAACAGTCTCCTACACAAGAAATTATACGATAAATCTTTTCCAGGCGATTTCCATTAATAAATTTATTTATTTTATTTTTAAAGATAAATTCGAAGTTTTTAATAATATAATCCAAATAAATTTTGAAAAAAATAATAAGTAATGGATATATTTTGGGTTTTACGCTAAAAACTATTGTATAAAAAAAATTATATATATTCACTCAAATCATCGTTGGTAGGTGACGATTTTTTCTTATACCGTAGTTTTTATTGTAAATCCTAAAATATACTCTATAACAATCAATTTCTCAAAATATTAAAATTGTTTGTCATAGTTATCAAGAATAACTCGAATTCAAATCTCTTAAAAATAATTATATATATTTCATATAATTTTTTAAATTATATACTGATTTAATTATGTAAATTATTAAAATATTTTATAAATTTATTTAAATTAAGTAGATAAAAAAAAGTAATACAACTAATTTCATACTATTGAGAAAAGAGTTAAAGAATTATACTACAACTCAAACACCTTATTATTTCTAATTAAAAATAAATTTACAATGTTAAGGAAAGCATTTTTAGTAGTTTGGATATAAAAAATGGTGAATTTTATTATAAAATAATTTTAAAAAAATAAAATAATCTTTTTTAACTCAAAATAGATCCCTTCAACACAAAACTAGTGTATGTGTTGGATATTTGAGTAATAGTTCTTTATCTACTAATCATGTCCTCTAAAAGAATTATTAAAAAATAATTTTTAAAATTTAATCATAATTTTTATGTCTTAAACCTTAAACCCTAGCCCCAAAAATATTGAATAAAAATAATTTTTTATTTTTTCGGTGTTACTTTATATTCTTCATCTATTTTGATATTTAATATTAAAAAATTATATTTTAAGCTATAACCATATATTTTAAATCTTAAGTTTAAACTTTAAAAATATATACTATCTCAATTCTTTAAACCATAATGTTAAACAATAACTTTAATCATCTTAAACAGTAACCCTACCCTAATTTCTTAAACCCTAACCAAAATCTTTAAACTAAAACCCTAAATCCTAAGCCTCTAATTTAAAGTGAAAGCATAAATAGAGGCATGAAAAAGAGTAGACGATTTGCACCCAAAACAAACCCTATGCGATAATAAAAATAACATTTTGGTTACTTAATTTAATTAATTTTAAAATTAATAAAGTTTTAAAAATAAATTATTCAAGATCATTTAGAAGCAAAACTTTAATTAAAATAATCTCGAAAATTTTAATACCCTAAAAATATAATTAAACCAGTCAAGTTTAAGGTGCAATTATATCTTTCATAATTCAGAGAAATAAATGAGAAGATATTTCTCTGGCTTTCTCAGCTCAGTACAGCTCCAGCAAAGCAATGGCATCATACTCCACAGTATTTATTTCTTTCAGAATTCAGACATAGTTCCGTCCCTGTCTGAAATAAAGGAGAAGATATTTCTTTGGCTTTCTAAGCTCAGTACAGATCCAGCAAAGCAATGGCATCATAATCCACAGTATTTCTTTCTTTCTTTCTTTCTTTCAGAATTCAGACATAGTTTCGTCCCTGTCTGAAATCAAGGAGAAGATATTTCTTTGGCTTTCTAAGCTCAGTACAGCTCCAGCCATAGTTTCGTCCCGGCTCACCTCGACTCTCTGGGTTCGTTCTCGACATGTTTTTAACTTCTTTCGTAAACTTGGGTAACGAGTTGGGCGTTCCTAGCTATGCATTTTACACTTCAGGTGCTGCTTCCCTTGGTTTCCACTTCTACATTCAGTCTCTTCACGATGAGCAAAAGGTTGAGTTGGGCGAGTTACAAGACTCAGACACTGAGTTCACAATTCCATCGTATGTCAACCCAGTTTCCATTAAATTATTTCCAACGAGTCTGTTGCAGCCTGAAAGTTTCACTTCCTTTCGTAGCTTGGTGAAAGGGATAAGAGACGTGAAGGGTCTACTAGTGAATACGTTTTCAGAGCTTGAATCCCATGCCGTTGCCTCCCTTTCGAACCTTCCGTTTCAAATCCCACCCGTTTACCCAGTGGGACCCATACTGAATCTAGAAGGTTCGAACAAGATCCATCAGAATTATAAGACAATCCTGCAATGGCTTGATGAACAACCTCGTTCGTCGGTAGTGTTCCTCTGCTTCGGGAGCATGGGAAGTTTCGATGTGGATCAGGTGAAAGAAATTGCCTACGCACTAGAGAAAAGTGGGCATCGATTCTTGTGGTCCGTACGGCTACCGGCGGAGATCTATAGCCCTAGCCCTAGCCCCAGCCCCAGTGATAATGAGAACGTGACGGAGGTGTTACCGGAAGGGTTCTTAGATCGTACGGTTGATACTGGTCAGATAATCGGTTGGGCACCGCAAGTTGCCATCTTGGGCCACCCTGCAGTTGGAGAGTTCATGTCGCACTGCGGTTGGAATTCAACGTTGGAAAGTATATGGTTCGGAGTTCCAATGGCTGCCTGGCCACTTTTTGGAGAACAACAGCTGAACGCAATAACATTGGTGAAGGAGATGGGATTAGCGGTGGAGATTAAAATGGATTACAAGACTGATACCGGTGAGGTTGAAATCGTAAAGTCGGAGAAGATAGAGAGAGGAATTAGGTGGTTGATGGAGCAGAATAGTGATGTTTGACAGAGGATGAAGAAGAGGAGTGATGAGAGTAGGACAGCTTTAATGGACGGTGGATCTTCACACTCGGCACTACTTCGTTTTATCGAGTATGTGATGGATAATATGCCATGAAAATAAATATTGAATTATTTCGTGAAATAAAACATTTTATATATAAATAATACAAAACTTACATGTCCTAAAGTACAGGGACCAAAATTTTAACAGACAAACCACAGGGAGCACAGCTTCTTGCTCAAACCCCGAATCCAACATCAACAGATCACACATTTCACAGCTACAATACTGAACTTTATGGCATCCCCATAATTAGTTAACCGGAAACCATGCGGAAGCAGATTTATTTCTTTCCTTTCTCATCATGACATTCGTTGTCGTCATTGTCGTAGTATTCGTCGTCATCATTATAATAATAATCATCCTCATCGTAATAATATTCTTCATCACCCTTTCCATTTTGCAGCAGTTGCCCTCTTAACCGCTCTTGGATTCGATCTCTGATAGCAGTGCCCTGAGAAAGCACCCGGAGTTTTAAGTGAGGCAACATAACCACATTTCCTGAAACTATCGTCTTTTGTATATGTGAATGCACTGGTCATTACAATATATGTTAGGCAATTAAATTTGCTCACCATTTTGTGGCAACCTTCTTCAAACATCTCGAGAAATCCAGCAACCCATCGGTCAGCATTTTCCACCCACTCATTACGGTGCATAGCAACAATTTGTATCTGCAAGTTTATGATAAGGTGAGGAAAGGAGCATTCAAAGTCCAGCATAATAGTGTGTGGCCACTTGCATGTGACACAACCTAAAATATGAATATGGTGTATATATAAATGTATATATACACAGTGAAAAAACATATATATACGAAACCTGAACTATGGAATCTGAACAAATGGGATTCTGACTATTCTGACACAAAATTCAATACCATCTGTTACTAGAAGAGTTAATCTCATCGTATCCATAACACCAATGATCCTTTGTGTGCATGAATCAAGGGGATGGAGGAAATTAGAGTTTGAGGCCCAACTACAAATTACTAGTTCAGACTTATGTCATCTATTTTTTTTGTAAATACTGAAAATCCATTGGCTCGAAAAGAAGGGAACATTCTCCACTATAAAACCATGGTAAAATACAAGGATTTAAATTTAGACCCATCTGACCAAGCAATGGAAATGAAGAAATTAGGCCAAACTAAAGAATATAACCTTCTAAGGAGAACAATACATCCAAGGACAACTTTAAATGTACTGCTAAAAACAATGCTGAATAAAAAACACAAGGAAACCCTTCAAACTAACTACTCTCAATTCTTCAATGATATTGACAAAAAAACTATTCTCAATTCGAGTACAGAAGATATCTTGGATATATATAGTTCCTCCAAAAATTTTACTTAAATAAATTCATGAAGTTTAGACTTATATCATACAAACACGTAACATATACCCACAGAAAGAAAAAAAAATGCATGACAATAACAATGACGAATGACAACACTAAACAAAGCTAATATCTCTACTCGCTGGTTGTTTCTCTAAGAAATGTTTATATTACCATGTTATTTATGCACAAGCACGGAAAATCTCAGGCAAATTTAAAGAGTATTTGATACGCATGCTTAAATTATCATGGAAAGACAGTGTCAAGAACTGACACAAAAAGTCTACAAGTACAGTCGTCACCCTCGGTAAAGCTAAAAATTGAGCGTCTTACTAGATTCCAATCATACATCCAAAAATGGGAACGGGCATTGAACTAGATCAACATCAAATGAGAGTGAACATACCTTTTCTCCCACTTTCTCTTGTTGTTCCTTAACTTTTTCTTGTAGTTTCTTCAGTCTCATGTTCACTCTCAATCTCTTTTCCTGTTGACATTAATTGGAATATCAACAAAGAAGCAGTCACTATACTCACTAATAAAACAAAACAAGGACAAAGATCTTACCTTCACATAGCTAACTCCAAGCTCTTTCCTTGAGTATCCACGGTCCAAGTTCCGAAGCACGTACTGGTTATAATCTTTAACAATTCTCATAATGATATCTGAAGTAGAAATCCCTTCAGTACGCATGGTCTCCTTGAACTTGCCAGCAGCTTTAACCTGAGAACAGGAGGTTGGTTAATATAACACAAATTTAAAGCACCAAACCATAACAACTGCACAGGATTGTTTCAATAAACTTACAAACTCATACACATCATTCGCAGCTCCACTGGTATCAGCATAGCTGAAACGATTTACAGCAAATTGTAAAGACTGCATGAATAGTTTAAAGCTGGATATGTATGTGTTTAGCATGAGGTATTAGTTTAACTGCAGCAAGGACTAGAAAGTAATAGGAAAGCTATTAAAATATGCAGTAGTTTTCTATTTATATATTTATTTTCTTAACATTGCAGCATTCAAAATGAATAAATTAATCTCAAAACCAGAATTGTATATTCGTACGGAAGCGAATCATGAGCCACATAGTCAATTTTGTGTTTATCTAGAAATTCTTGATCGATCACCCACGGGGCATCAGGAATGACTTCATCAACCCACCTGTAACAAAATGAACAACGAAGTCCTTGAAATAAGCTCTTGATAGGAATATACTTAAATCACATTTTTATAAATAAAAGATGAAAATTTTCATCATAAGAGATCACAACCAGTTTACTTCAATTCTTCAAAGAATTAAAAAAAAGTTTGGTAAATTATAATTAAGGATCCATTTGATTGAAGCCTTTGCTACTTGAAGTTTACTTCCTAAAAAGCAATAAATTATTAAAAGAGAACAAATAACACAATATCAATTCTAACATAATTATTCCGTATAAAAGTAAAATTTAGCCTTATCCAAAATTTTTACAATTATAATTCTTCAAATTTACTATTTTCTTCTGCATCCAAAGACATGTTTTTCTAAAAAAATCTGAAAAAACAAAACTCAAGCAGCGAAAGCAAAAGGCGTTTCTACCAGCAAATGAAGCCTCCTGGGTGATTTTCTTTTCATATACTAATATTTTCAGTAAAATAACAAGAAATGGCTGAGAGTTGAGAGTTATAGAAAAGAGTAATACTTGCAATGGCGAAGGGATTCATAACGTTCTGCATCGGTCATAACAGTTTTGCCCTTGTACTTGTGGGTTATCTCATCATTGCAACATCCAACCAGCAAATACGTATTGGGAAACCTAAAAAAGCCAAATATGAAGATTTCGAAAGAAACCCAGTAATCACCGTGAATTTCTGAATATACCCAGAAAAAAGCATTCAAATTAAACATAGAAAAAAGAGAGAGAAGGGAGGGAAACGGACGATTTCTTGGCTTGTTCGAGGGAACGAGCGTGGCCAAAGTGGAAGAGATCGTAGATCCCATCGGCGTAAACACGGACGGGGCGATCGAGATCTGGGTCGCTGCCGTTGTTGACAGTAGAGGATTCGTTGTTCATGGCAGAGATTCTAGAGTTAAGAGGAAGAAAAAATGGGAATTGATTTTCGTTATGTGTTCTGCCTCATAATCATAATAATGGAGTAATAATTTTGGATTTTGATTTTGATTGCGGCTTTCCTTTGAAGCCAAAACAAGGGGGCCTTCCTGCCAAAAGTAGTGACATGTGTCATAGGCGGCGGTGCTCACCGGTCAGTGCATGTGACGACCGCGAAAACCGACGGTGAAGAGAGATGGGCACCATCAGGTCAGATTTTCGGTCCACTCACATTTGACCCAAAAAATAATATTGAATTATATTACTTGATTTTAACCGAATTAATCAAACGAACTGAAATTATTTCGTTTAATTTGATCGGTTAATTTTTGATAAATTTGATTAACGATTAATTTAGTTTAAAACCGATTAATTAGCCGAACTAAATGAATTAACCAAAATTATTATATATTAAATATTATATATTTATTTTTAGTCATTTAACTTTTAAAAAATATAAAATGTTCATCAAAATATTTTATATTATAAAATGGTCACTAAATTTTTATTAAATTAGTATAAAATAAAAGTTTAGTGACTAAAAAATTATTTTAGTATAATTTAGTGACTTATTATGTAATTTAATCAAAATTTATAATAAATTTCGGTTAATTCGATTAATTTCTAATTAACCGAAATAATTTCGGTTTGGTTAATTTGGTTAAAGAAAATTTGGTTCGATTAACGGTTAAGATTTTAAAAATTTCGATTAATTTGGTTTTGGTTAATTCGGTTCGGCCACCGACCAAATTAACCAATGCACACCACTACCCGCCACCCGACCCGGTTTTAGGGTGAAAAAAATCTAACTCAATCCGATTTTTAAGCTTTAAAATCTGACCTGACCTCACTTGACCCAAATCATTAAAAAATTTAAATATTAGGGACTTAATTGTAAAAAAATGTAGGGATCTAATTATAAAAAATTAAAATTTTAGTAACCTAATTGTATAAAATATATATAAAGAGATCATTATTGCAAATATCCCTAAAATATATATGGAAAAATTAATTATTAGTTTCGGGTCTAGTAGGGTTAGATTTTTTCTACCCTAAACCCGAACCTGAATTTTCTACCAAAATATCCAACCCGATCGGATCAGGTCGGGTCAGAAGCCGTCGAGTTCGAGTTCCGTACCATCCTTAATATTGAACCGGTTTTATCCACTCCTGATTATTTCTAAACCAACCAACCCAAAACTCTGAAACCCTAAAACTAGGGCTGAGCATGCTAAATCGCAAAATCAAAAACCGAACCGAACCTAGACATTATGGTCCATAAATTTACGAATCGTGATTAACCGCAGTTAACCGAATTAAATCAAATTTGATGTTTTAATTGATTTTAATTATTTTATAAGGTAAAAATATATATTTTATACTTAAAATACTATAGATGTATTTTTATTTTTTTATTTAAAATAAGTTTTTAATAAATATTTATGAAAAATATCTCAAAATTTTTACCTTTTAATGTTTAAAAGTAATAAAATAAAGATATTTTGTCAATATAAAATACAAATTTTTAAAAATTAACGTTAATATAAAAAATCGAAAACCGAGGTTAATCGAACCAAAAACCGACAGTTACTAAAATAGTTTACTGAATTAAACCGAAACCGAACCGAATGCACCCCTACCTAAACGAGGGAGATGAACCTACCTAGAAAACGCGAGTCCGACACTTAATTATTAGGTATCACCTTTAGGCTCCGTTTAGGATTGCTTTTCAAACCAGGGTCAAAAGCTGGTTTAAAACGCAGAAGCAATGTTAAACAGTTAACTTTTGGAGAAAAAACTGTGTTTGAAAAGTGATTTTCAATCCAAACGCAAAAGCTAAAATTTCTAGCTTTTACGGTTGGAAAATTGCTTTTAAGAGTCAGATTACAATTTTAACCTTCATTTATTATGTTTTATAATAATTTAATTTTTACAAATACGTAATTATATTTAAAATAAAATTATTTTTTTTAATTTAAAAATTATATATATTCATAGATTTTCTCAAAAACACTTCTAAAAAGCACTTTTCAAAAATAATTTATGTATTCATTTATTAATATTTTTATATTTTATCATAATTTAAATTAATATTATAATATAAAATAATTTAATTATCATTTAAATATATATTTTTAACTTATAACATCATGTCTAAAATAATCATTTACTTTCTCAAAAACACTTTTTGACAGTAATACTAAACACATATATTTCAAACTAAAAATTCCAAAAGAACTTTTCCACTACACTTTTTCACCACACTTTTCTACCGCACTTTTCAAAAGCAATGCTAAATTGGCCCTTAGTCTTTGTTATAAAGTAATATTTTATTGGGTAAAGTACAATGTAAGTTATTTAATTATGAGTAAAGTTATATTGTAGTCACTTATTTATTAAAAATTATATTTAGGTCATTCATTTACGGATAAAGTTACATTCGGGTCACCAAATTATTAAAGGTTATGCTTACGTCACTCAATTATGTGTAAGATTACATTTGGGTCAACCTAAAAAAATATATATCAATTTATGTATCAGATTAATTAACGATTTTATAGTGTTAACAAGAGTATACAAATGGTTTGGAAGAAAAAAAAAATACTAAGTTGATATATTTTTTAAATCTGAAAAGTAACTCAAATATAACTTTACCCATAAACAAGTGACTTAAATATAACTTTTAATAATCATGTGACCCAAATATAACCTTACCCATAATTGATCGACCTAAATATAATTTTTAATAACTAGATGACCTAAATGTGATCTTACCAATAATTAATTCATCTATGTAAAGCTCGCTGCTTTGTATCATCTTGAGTTGCCTCAACATCATGGCAGAAGAGAGGAGCAATGCCACTGGATTTGCTGTCTTTTGCTCCACCATCTTTTGTTTCCCAACATTCCCTGCTGAAGCACCTTGCTCAAAAACAGCATGTTCGGCTCCAACATTGCCTATTGTAACCAAAACATGTTATGACAGAATTAGTCTGAAGTAGAGAATGTGAACCAGAACACATTAGTCAAGAACTGGTACCTCCAGGCATAACACCAGTACCACCAGCAATGCCTGCTGCTGTATTTGCAACGAGATTTCCATAAAGATTAGGAGTGACCTAAAGAAACAGATGAAGGAGACAGTCAAAGATCACACATTCAATGTGATGCAATATTGGAATCAATGGCTATCTTTTTATTTTCATGCTAAACTAGTTTAAGGTCATGTATAAGTAGACTTGTAAACGAACCGAACAAACATAAACGAGGGTGTGTTCATATTCATTCATTTAACTTTAATCGAACAAATGAACGAACACGAACATAGATGAACATAAAATTTCTTGTTCATGTTCGTTCATTAAAGAATGTAACTTGTTCGTGTTTGTTCGTTAACATGATAAACGGACATAAACGAACACAAATAAACATATATAATATGTTAAATATTTAATATTTTTGAGTTAGTTCAATTAATTCAGTTAATTAACTGATTTTAAACCGAATTAATTGAATATAAACGAACGAATTACTGAACATTCACGAACATGAATGAATGAACAAACAAATCCTTCGTTCTTGTTTGATAATTTAATTAAACGAACCAAAAATCTTGTTCGTGTTCATTTACGTAAACGAATTTTTCCTGTAAAACGATTCACTGAATGTTCGATTCGTTTACGGCCCTACGTATACGTAACTCATCACAACGTTGGCTAATTTCACACTAAATAATGGATATTGCATGAGAAAGGTCAAGAAATCACTCATTAGCCTATTAATCCTAATCCAGTTTTCTTCCTTCACAAGACTCAAATTTGAACAAGATAGTGGTTGTTAATTACATAAACATCATGCATTTACATGGATGATTACCAAGCTAGGGTGCAGCCAAGGGATTGAATTCAAAAGATGAAGCAAGACATAAACAATAACAAAAACATAAATTCACGTACCATGACATCAAATTGTTCAGGTTTTGACACAAGTTGCATGCAGCAATTGTCGACAATGATTTCGTTATACGAGATCGTCGGATATTTTGCTGCAACATGACGGCAAGACTCCAGAAACAACCCATCAGCAAGTTTCATAATGTTAGCCTTATGAACAGCAGTAACCTTCTTCCTATTGTTCAAATAAGCATATTCAAAAGCATACTTCGCAATCCGTTCTGAACAAAACTTGGTTATGACCTAAACCAGAAAAAACAAATAGAAAATACCCAGTAAGAAAATCTTCAATGTTTTTCTCAGAAAATAAAAACAATTCAAATGAAAAAAAACCTTAAGGCTCTCGACAACCCCAGGTACGACCTCGTGTTCCAGACCCGAGTATTCCCCTTCGGTGTTCTCCCTTATTACCACGATATCCACGTTTTCATGTCTGGTCGGCAATCCTGGAAGATTACAGCAATCCACCAATGAAGCGTATAAATCCAACTCTCTCCTTAACTGGACATTCAACGAGTTCACTCCGCCTCCCATCGGCGTTCTCAGTCCTCCTTTCAGACAGACTTTGTTCTTCTTTATCGAATCTATGACTTCCTGCGGCATCCACTTCATGTCGCCGTAAACTTCGTACTTCTCGAAGTAAATCGGCGCGTGCATTGCTTCCATCACTTGTTCCACCGCATTTGTGACCAACGGACCGATTCCGTCACCTGGGATTAGAGTTATGGGTCTTGGGGCTCCGTCTCCAGGCCGGGGCATGTAGGTGACGGGTCGAGTTTGAGTTTTGTGGGTCAGAATGTTTTTTAAAAGAGAAACGGATCTACGTGATGCCGACATTGTCAAATGAAGCAGTTGTTTTGTTGTTGATCAAATTAAGGTTGTAAAAGGTTGAGAGTTGAGGGAAATATAGAATTGCAGAGGAAAGCCATCGACAAGAGAAGCGGAAGGTTAGAGAAGAGGAAGCGATCGGTTTGACAAGTAGTCCTATATTTAAGGACTTCATATATTTGACATTCACACGCGTCTCTTTATAAAATTCTGAATCGACGTGGGTCCAAATCTTCTACTTTTTTTCTCATGTATCCTTTCATATTTACTTTCCTTTTAAATTAGAGGTTTAAAGTTTAAGGTTTAGGGTTTAAGATTAAGAGTTTTGGTTAGGGTATAGAGAATTAGGGATATGATGTATTTTTTAAGGTGTAAGAATTAGAGTTTAAAATATAAAAAGTGAGGGTTAGGGTTTGAAATTCAATTTTTAGAAAATTTTCAAGGGAGACAGAAATATATATGAGAAAGAGACAGATGATTTTTACTCAATTTCATTATTTTATCTTATTTTTTATCATTAAATCTTCATTAATATTTACTGTAAATTAAGTTTAAAAATAATTTTTACTGAGTGAAGATTCATTTGATAAAATAAAAAAATTAATTAAATGAATGTATTTAATTGGTTGATCACTGAAAAGAATGATCCATTATATAATTTCTCCTCAAAATATTATACTTATTTAAAGGTTAATTATCAAAATAGTCAATTTTGTTTTTCTTGATATATATTTGATCAATGATTTTAAAAAACGATCGATAAATAATTTTTTAATTACTAAAATGTTTATCGTTAAACTTTATTGGAAAATTGATTTAACACAATAAAGTAATAAATTACCGATATAATTTATAAATTATTATTTCACTTTTGTCTCGATGATTAAAAATTTATAAATAAAAAACTGTAAATAATTTTATCAATTATTTTTTTAAATTAATAACCAAATTTGTACTAACGAAAAACAAAAATCATTATTTCAATAATTAACTCTAAATTTATTTCAATTAATAATTGTAACGTTATTATTAGAATATTTGGGTTCGATGAATTTATCTATATAACATATACCTTATTAGAAGAAATAAAAATTAATAAACTGATGTTATTTTATAATCGCATTAGATAATCTATCCTTGTCAATTTTAATCTCTCTAAGTTTTATACGTTTTTTGGATTGTTAGATGATTTAAACTGATAGCTCATATTACGAACAAATGATAATCTTCACATAACCGACTGTTAATCTAAATCATTCGTTTAAGTCAATCAACGATCCAGAAAACGCATAAAACTTAAAGAGTTTTACACTTTGTAATTTGATCCTATCGCGATGACAATGTTTATATCGACTTCTTCATCGTATTAATGTACATAAATGCTACTATTGCAGCTACTAGGATGGGAACTAATTATGAAGATGCTTGGATGCAATGCCATGAAAATGAGTTGCGTCCAGGGATCGCTCCTGCAATCAGAGTAATGAACTCATAATAAAGGCATGCATCATTATTTACAGATCCAACTATGATTTGTATCCCCATAAGGTGCATTACCTCGTCCGGTAAACCTTCTTGAATGTCAAAACCCTGCATGGCCGGTGCTCTAAAGGGAAGATGACCCTGCAACAATGTTCCAGAGGAGATCACTTCAGATTCTGAATCACGTAATATTTAAAACAAAATAGTTTCATATAAAAGCCTAAAAAGAAAAGAAGGCAGTGAGTGATCTTTAGGAAGTTCAGTAATCAGTACCGGCACCTGCATACTCTGTTGGTTCCCGTAGTGACTATCCCGAGCTGTTAGTGAATGTAGATGACCCTAAAAATAGGTAATAAATTGAAAGGCATAAAACTAGGGCAATGGCAATATATTGCTTTCAAAACATTTTGCTGGAAAACCGTAACAGTCAGGATTCGGGACATACCAGCCCTAATAAATTTTGTTGATTGCTATAATAACCACCACGAAATGGAGAGATTGAGTTCAGTTGTCCCTGCTGAAGGTATGAAACAGATAAGGATATTTTATAACCTTGGTTAAGGAACTTATTGTCTACCATTTGAAGATGGAAATTGAATGTAAATATATAACGAGATTGTTAAGAGACTCCAATACCATTCCTTGAAAATTTTGTTGAGCACCAAAGTAACCATCAAGAGTTGGGGCTCTGGAGCTTACATCCTACAAAATTCATATCAAATACAAAACATGAAATCATATGGCTAAGCCACCTTCATCATAGCAAAATGCTGTGTTTGTGTAAAGGACATTCCATACCATTCCATGCATTTCCTGCTGAGAAACGGAACAACCATCTGGCGTGTTTGCTCTTGAGCTTATCTGTTAGTATGTTACAAATACCAAAGATGACAATTAATATTTTCTATGCTAAGGTTGCAATCCATTGCTTGTATTCAGTCAAAATATGTAAGATACACAACAAACCATCTGCTGGCAGATGTCTTGTCCCCTAGTTATTCCATCGGACTCAAACTGAACCTACAGTCGAAAAATGATCAATTGCAAAAAAAGCCTATATGATATTTGCCAAAATACAGTTTAAGAATCTGCATGTCAAACATTGAGCCCTAAACAAACCTTTCTCTTTTTGTATACTTTCTTCTTCTTGGACGACTTACTTGTAGCATTCCAATGATTCTCCGCTTCAGTCTCAAGAAACCCATGAACTGGTAGTGTGCTTGCCTCAAAAACACTTTTACCGGAGTTGTTCACACCCACACAATATTTCAAGGCTTCTTCCAATGCCTGTAATGTAATAGTATATGCTTCTTCAGATATACAACCTTCTTCACCCAATTTGACGGCCCGCTTGCATAGATCATTGAAACGTTGCACACGATGATGAAACCTGTTTGATTTTTCAGGAAGGTTTTGCCTAATCTTTGCCTCTTTTGTCCAGCGCTTTAATATATAGTGGCCTGGAATGTCAGAAACACCAGACATCTGAAGAACAAGGAGGGAATGCTTACAAAGGAAACCTTTGTATTCAAATGAACAGCATAAACAACACATATCAAATTTTCTTTTGCTCCAAGCTACAAGGAAATTTTGACGCTCTTCAAAATCATCAACTCGAAAGATGACAGTGTCCTCGTCTTCACTTTCCTTCTGTAGGTGACAAGATACCATTCCCAAAATCTCAGCCTGAAATTTCTTGAATATTGTATCTGTATAGACCATGGACATTTGCTTCTCAAAAGTTGAGACAGATCTCAATAAAGGATGCTTATTTTGTGTTTCAAAATCAGCTTTGGCTTCCATTTCATCCAACTCTAGTGAGAATTGTTTAAGCTTCCCAATGAACTCACTGAATGTAGCTTCTATATGCATGAACTTGTCAAAGAAAGATGCAACACTTTCAGATCGCTCATTTGTAGATATTGCAGCTAAAAATACATGCCGCATAAGAATAGGAACCCACTTTTCCCTATCATTATACAATGAATGAATCCATTCATGCTCCTTCAGCTCAAACTTGTCAACCATCCTACACCATCTCTCTTCAAATTGTTCATGTGTCCAAGACCTATATATGCATTTATTGAACTTTTTCAAGAAATTCTCATCCTGATTCATAATAGAACCCAAATTTTCAGGAAGCTTACTTAGTACATGCCACAAACAGTAACAATGGCGAGTGTTAGGAAACACATCAGCAACAGCTTCATTCAAAACTCTTTCCTGATCAATAAGTACCACTTTAGGAGCTTGCCCACCCATTGCTTTAAGCCATGAACGCATTAACCAAACAAAAGCAGATGTAGTACTCTCCCCAATCAGAGCACATCCTAGCAACATGTACTGGAAGTGATGATTTACTCCAATAATAGGAATGTAAGGAATCTTGTATTTATTTCTAACAAAGAAGGTATCAAAAAATATCACATCACTAAAGTGCCTGTAATTATGTCTACCTTTGGCATCAACCCAGAACGCACTCCTTAAATATTTTTCATTATCAAAATCCAATGCATAAAAGGAATCTGGATTCTCATCTTTCATACACATAAAAAAATCAAGCATCAATTCTACATCTTTGCCATCTAGAACCAACTGCAGGCCTTTCTTTTGACATGCCACAGGATCAGGTTGTTTGTTCTTTCCCCTGATAGTATAGTAAAAGTCATCACGACACATTTCATGGTTATGCTCTTTTACAAAACTATGGATTATCCATTTTTCATCTTGCCTCCTCTTCATATGCATGCGTGCTTTGCAGCCTGTCTTTGGACATGATCGAGGATTGAGAGTTGTGTTAGATTCACGCTTGCTTCCAAATCTAGAACATGCAACTTTTACATCAATAAATTTTCCAGATCTTTTTGAACGACGACTAGAAACTATTGTGATTCCGAATCCAACAGACCGAGCATATTCTCGGTAAAAAGAATATGCCGCTTCCTTTGATTCAAATTCCAAATCATTTTGAGGCTCAAGAATGGCACCTTTAATGGCACCAGCTTCAGAGGTAGTCATATCCACGTGATCCTCGCAACCAGCAAAACTCTCCATCAAATTTGGTTCACAGGCTTCCACTGCATGCTCACTGGTTGCAGGAGGAGTTCCATCATTATCTTCTGCATCTACTTCCTCTGCAACGTCCATGACATCACCATTATCATCTGACCCCAGAATTAACTTCTCTTCTTCTTTTGAAGGGACCTCAAGATCTATTTCCAAGGAAAACATTGAACTTGTTTGAACAACAGAACGTGCTCAGTAAAGATACCTGAGAAGTAAGATAAACAAAAAGAAATCAACAGCAGCCAAACAAAGCGTAGTTTCAGAAGTTCAATATATGTGCACTAAAGGAGGAATTTTCCTCCTTATTTAATTTTTGAGGCAAACCGCTATGCTAGTCACTTACTCTTCTTTGGAACTCTTTGCAAAATCCCATTTTCTCTGTGACCTGACCAAACAAGCTGATGCATTCACAACACCTACCATATGCTAGGGGTGTTCATGGTTAACCAAAATACTACAACGGTTAACCATGAACACCTGCATTATTACCTTCTCGCGTCATATTAAGATTTCCACTATCACATCGTTTCACTAAATATGTCACAACAATACCTTCTCTTAATTTCAGCTAAAACATTTTTTACATTACTGACAGCCTCTATAAGAACAGAGAAGATGAGACTAAGTTCTTTCAAGAAACTATTTCTATGCGCATCCACTAGCTAGGCAAAACTAATGAATAATTTAGTTATTTCCTTAGTTAATCTTAACAACCATTGCCTCAGAGTAGAAACAAGTATTAAATATACTAATGCAATCAACTAATACATAGCTGCAATTCACGCACAAGCTTAGCTTACCATCTCCATGGCAAGCTCCATTTACTAGCAGAACCTACTGCAGGGATTCACTTATAAAATTCAAAGTGCAGGGACATTAAAAAAAACTTCCCTTGAATTGTTACGATTTCCCTTTTTATCAAGACTTTTACATGAAAATAAGAAGACTCACAAATATCATTTCATTACCACTGTTAAACTAGGGTTTTCCGAATCATTCGAGTTAAATTTAAACCCTAAAATCAAAGAAGTAGATCTTATTACCTGACCGATTTAGTTTCAAATTCCTGCAGGGAAGCCATTTAGAAAACGTTTTTCTGAGCAGTTGAAAGCTTCCATTGCTGCTACTGTTGTTGAAAGTTGAGACAGCTTCGTTTCCAGTCCTCGTTAAGTTAAATGAATAGAATAGGGCTTAAACTTAACGGCCTGAATTTTTATATTTCTATTATCCGAGTTTTTTCTAGTTAAAAAAAATACTCCTATATGCTTAAAGAATGAAAAATTAAAAGATAAAAAGTAAAAATAAAAATAAAATAAGAAATTTTTTTATTTAACAAATAATGATTACAATAATATATGTTCTAAAAGATAATCTCAACGATTTGAGATTTGATTGCTTAATCACTTTGCTGTAACTATTAGTGCTCGAATCCGTGACCTTTAAAAATACCAACAATTCCGTTAATCACTTGAACTATAAGGCTCGTGTTCAATTATTTTTTTCTTTTTGGAATGATAGAGAAAAAAATATAAATTAACTCATTGAAAATTGATTTTTAAAAATACGGTAAAAATTAATTTAAAAAATTAAATTTAAAGAATTTACTATTTACTATTGTTATAAAAATATTTTTAAAAAGATAAAATATTTTTTTAGATATTACGTTATAAAATTTAAATAATATTAATTTGAATTATATTTGATTTCATTAATCATATTTACTATTTTTTAAATTAAATATTTTTTGTGAAATAAACTAAATATTTCAAAAGAACATAAATTTTAAATGCATTATAAATAATTCATATAATTTATGTATAAGTTTAATTCGAATATATAAAATATAGGTCAAAACCCAAATTAGTATAAAATTAAATATAAAACAAATTTAAAGAAGATTTTAGAGCAACAATTTTGAGAGAAGCTAGAAATTTCAACGTTTTTGAAAACTTGATTTGAACCCTAAACCCAAGCACAAAAGCTAATTTTGCAATTTTTTTTATTAATGCTTTGAATTGTGATTTAAAACTCAATGTTGAACAAAGCTAAAATTCAGTGCCAGTGTTGTATATTGGGGGTGAGTATTCGATCGAGTCAAAAAATTTTGAGTTATTCGAGTTGATGAGTTATATTTTACAACTTAAACTTTATTTGAAATTTTTTTGATTCGAATCGAGTTTAAAAAATTCGAGTCAAGTCGAATTGAGTCCAGTTTTCTAATTCCTATAAATATTTAATTGTAATTATTTATTAAGTTATAGTATGATTTGATTCTAATTTAAACAACTTTTTCTAATCATATATGCATATATAGATTTTTTTTATATGTAACAATATTTCTTTATAATTTTACATATCAATGTATATATCATAAAAAATTGAGAGATTCATCACAAACTTAAAAATTAATCCTTTAATTACTAAAACTTCCGAGTTATTAAAGTTATTAAAGTCAAAACGAGTCGAGCATTTTCACCTCGAATCGAATTATTCAGTTTTTTCGAGTCCAGTTTTGCTCACCCCTAGTTATTGTCACCGGGGAAAACCCTTCTATGAGGAACCCTGTACAAAGAATGCAGCTAAAAGGTCCGCGCTGATAAGATTATAATTCCAATTTCAATAAGCACATCTCTGGCACCTAAAGCTTATGAAATTCAAACGGAAACACTACATGTTGCAGACTTTGGTTGCTGCAACCAGGAAAGACCATGCTCTGAGCAAACCGTATAGGAAGAAAGAAGGTAATGCAGATTATGAATTCAAGTTTCGACAAGCAAACACGGCATCAAGACTCTAAAATTCAAACACAAGCACAGCAAGTTGCAGACTTCAAAACCAAGAATGTAATAATTTGTATAATACTTCAAATAAATGTTTGAGCTCAGGTTCGATATGCAGATTTGGATTCAAAATCCAAAGTTAAATCCACAGAAATGATAACATTATGGAATGTTTGAGCCTTAAAAGATTCAATTCACAGCCTCCAACGACTCACAGATTCAAGATAAAGCAAAACATCAATCACCAAAGATCCAGAATAGTTCAAAAGCATAAATTTCTTATAGAAAATAGTAAATCACGTACCATAATCTAACAACAATAAGAACCCATAAATATCTTACAGAAACGGATTCAAATCCGTCCTTAAATTCAAAATTCTCGCAGAAAACTACATAAACATTAAGCATTGTGTCCCAATAAAACCCTTAGAACCTGAGCTTAGTAAAGAACCACCTGTTTTTTCCAGTCTTGAACCTCTCTTCAAACCTCTGCTTAGTTGCCTTACAAGCTGCAACTTTCTTGTCCTTCGTCTGGAGAGCATCGACGGTAACCACGTCTTTCAAGTCCACATCGAGGGTGTATCGCGTGGGCATCAGGTGCTGGTAATTGACGAGCTTGACAAAGCACTTGACGCGTGATTTCTTGGCTGTTTTCTTCGCGGAGTCCTTGCGGATAACCTTGCTTGGGTATTTCTTTATCCCGGCAACCAAACAGTGGCCATAAGGGCGATCACGTGTGCCTTCGTCGAAGGATTTAACAATGACGGCTTTGCGACCGGCATATCGTCCTTGGAGAACGATAACGGCCTTGTTTGGTTTTAGAAACTTCACCATGGTGGCGGTGGCGGTGGCGGCTCTGATTCTCTTCTCCCAAAAGCCCTACGTAAAAAAGCTACAGATAATGTAAATGAGGTAATATATAGTTATACTGTAAAACCCTAGCACTTTTGGGTTCATGTTGGGCTTGGGCCCAACATCAAGGACTTCCTAGCTACAAGCCTACAATTTTCTTTTACTAAATGATCAAATAATGGCAATCTTTAGAGACTAGTAATATAAATATTTATTATTTAAAACAATTAAATAAAGAAATTATTTCGAATATTTCGAATATATTTAAAAATAGGGTAAAATTTTGATACAAATGATAAAGGTATTTATGATCAATTAATCGTACTATTTAGCTTAAACAATTAATCGTTATAATAGTTAGTATTAAATTTAGTTAATTATAACCTAACCATGAATAATTTGTTAATCGCTAATAGTTAAATGTTAAGATATGGTTAATCGACGATTTATTACATGTTAACTTATAACCTATTATAATTTTTTTACATATTCATTATTTCTTGTGAGAATAATAAAACTATATTTTTTGATAAATATTATACTAAAATATCCATAAAAATACTTAAATAAATATTCTAAACACTAAGTTCATATTTGATTAAAAAATACTTAAATAATAACACCTTTTATATATTTTAAGTTTTAAATTATTATTATATATATACATACATAATTTATTTAAAATAAAATATGAATAATTTTATGAAAGAGATATTGGGTTGAAACCCCAACGGCAGCAGATGTGGGTATTCGTCATTTTTCTCTAGGATGACGGTTGAATAAATTTAAAGAAAAACAATAGGTGGAGAAGATATAAAATAATAAAATAATATTATATTATGAGTTATACTCGTTAAGTTATTTATGAGATTAATTAATAAAAAATATTTATTTAATTATTATTTTTACCTTATTATTTTTATCGATTGAATCTTCACTTGGTAAAAACTATTTTTAAACTTAATTTATAGTAAATATTAATAAAGATTCACTTGGTAAAAATATGAGGTAACAAAATTAAATAAATATTTTTGATTGGTTGATCCATAAATGACGTGGTAGGAATGACCCATAATATAATTTTTTAAAATGATAGAGAAAATTTTATCGAAAAATAATTTAGTGATCACTAGCATGACTTTTTCTTTCTATACAAATTTCGATATATCCCAACTCAAAACTAAATTATAAAGAAAACCTTACAAAATCAAATGTATTTCATAAATAAAGGTAGTCGAATCTGATATTTTAAAATAAATATTATTATTTTTTTAATAAAATTAATTCGTTATTCGTTAAGTTTAAATGATATTTATTTTTTTAACATCTTTATTTGTATTTTTTTTAGTTAAAAGAGAGTTAGAAATATCTCAAACAACTAAATATCGAATATCCGTCCATTAAAACCTAACAATTATTATTCAATTAGAGGTAAACAAAATTTAACTTGATTTGAAAAAATTGAATAATTCAACTTAATTCGAGATAAAAATATTCGATTTATTTTGGTTTGACTAGAAATATTTTAAAATTGAATTAGTTTGAAATTTTTTTAAATAAAGTTTGAATTGTAAAATCTAAATTCGAATAACTCAAATTTCTTTAATAATTAGAGGATTTATTTTTAAGTTCGAGATGAGTCCCTTAAAATTTTATAATATATATACTGAAATATAAAAATATAAAAAATTGCTACACGTGAAGAAATATATATACATATCTTATATGATTAGTGAAAGTCGCTTAAATTATAATAAATCGTACTATAGTATAATAAATAATTATAATTAAATTTTTATAAAAACTCGAAACTCGACTGAACTCGAAATTTTTTGAATGAAAGTTCAAATAATAAAATTAGACTCGTCAACTCGAATAACTTAAATTTTTTTACTCGATTCAAATCGATCGAACACTCACTCTTACGTTCAATATTAATTAAAATTGCCACTAAGAGTCTAAGACAAAAACAATTATTGAGCTAACCAATCACGTGTATTGCGTGCACCTTCTGCTTTCAATCTGTACTGCTAAAAAATAAATAAAAAGGTGAATAAAAGCAAATAATAGTGGAGAAATAAATTAAGTGGCAAAGGAAAAAAGAGAAAGAAACAATGGATTTTTAATGTATAAATTAAATATCCTGGCATGCATTTTGGGCGTGTTTAAAAAGCAATCTACCTAGTGATTTTTAATTAAATAAAATATTTATATTCATAAAGCTTATTATTAATAAAAATATAAAAAAATATATTTTAAAAAACTTTATCTAGTAGATTTCAAATATATATTTTATAAAATTTAATTATTTAAAATATTTAAAATAATTATAATCAAAGATTAAAAAATTTGACTTCAAAAAAATTAATGAAAGATATTATTTATAGAACGGAGGTAGTATCAAATAATTTGTCTTTCATTAAACAAACACAATAATGTATTTTCTTTCCCTAAACCAACGAGAAATTATATTATGGGTAAGTCTCACTACGTGTCCGTGAGACCGAACACTAAAAATCATCCATATTATCATTTTTTTCATGTCACATGTTTTTTAAAGTGATTTTTCACTTGGAAAAAAACTGTTTTTAAAATTAATTAACAGTAAATATAAGTAAAGAATCGCTTTAGAAAAAATATGACATAGAAAAACTGATAATATGAATGTTTTTTAATGGTTGATCTCATGGATGACATAATAAAATTTACCCATAATATAATTTTTTCTAACCCAACACATAAATTCATTACGATCTCATGACATTCCAAGTCTTAGTGTGTCCATGTCATGAAACAATCATTGTTTGAGACTAATTCAGCACGTGCATCAAGTATAGTAGCAACAACACTTGACAAAGTGAGACCAAATTCCATAACCAATATAAATATTGTTAGTCTTGGTGGTCATTAGCCTAAAGACACAATAAAAAAATGAAAAAGAGAAAAAGGAACAACGACTTTACAATTCTTTTCATTCTATTACTATACCAAACCATGCACGACTGCTTTGGAACCCACTTACCCACACAGTGTTCAGACACGTTATCCTTGTATATATATTTAGAACTGATAGGGGGTTCTGAATTGACGTAATAGGAGCGACCGTACAGGGTTCTCGAAAAAGAAAGGTCCCAAATTTTGATAAACTACATTCATTAGATAATATTAATCTTGAAATTCATTAAAAAAGATTTGAAAACGCTATTAAAAAAAATGAGTTATAATTGTTAAAATGTTATAATTATTTCTTAAATATGACAATTGATTATAGAATCTTATTGATTATTATTATTACTATTGCTTTAGTAAAACTAGTGGAGGTCATAAATAATTACTTTTAAGGACCATATTTTAATAAATTGCACAGGACCCCCAAAATCTTTGAACCGTCCCTGAAAACTGACAAAAGTGCACGCTGACATGAATAAAGTTCGCATAATTATATATTTAGATTAATATGAAAAAGGTGAGTATGTTATATTCGATCAGTACTAACGAACATCACTAACAATAATTATCGTTAAGTACTGTTAAATTTATTTATAAAAATTAAAAATCTAAATGAATCAATATATAACCGTAAATAATTTAAATAAAATTTCAATTAAATTATTTAATTTATAAGTAACTTATAAATTATTTGTTATTATATTTTTTAAAAAATATATTTTTTAATTATTTAAACCTTATACCCTAAATCAAAAAAATCATAAACTCTAAATCCTAAACCATATACTAAAAACCCTAAACCCTAAATAAACCATAAACTATAAACCCTAAATACGCTAAACCATCTACTCAAAACCATAAAACTTAAGTAAACCATAAACTCTAAAATCCTAAACTATATACTTCAAACCCTAAACCCATAAATAAACCTTATATTATAAACCCTAAACCATATACTCAAAATCATAAACCCTAACTAAATCATAAACTCTAAACCTTAAACCATATACTCACAATAAAAAACACTTAAGTAAACCCTAAACTATAAACCCTGAGTAAACCCTAAATTATAAATTCTAAACTCATAAATTTAAAATAATAAACCCTAAACAATAAATATTAAACCCTAAACCATAAATAAATCCTAAATCTTAAACCCTAAACCTTAAGGTCAAATATTGATTTTAAGGTTTCAAGCGTATGATTTTAGATTTAAAATATTAGTTAGGGTTATGGTTTAAGATTTAAATTATGATTTTAGATTTAGGGTTTAGGGTTTAAAGTTTAAAAATTTAAAATTAAATAATTAAAAATACCAAACCATGCACGATTGCTTTTGAACCCACTCACGCATTTTTCATACACATTATCCGTGTATATATAATTAGAACCGAAAATGTGCACGTCGACATGAATAAAGTCTGCATAATTATATATTTAGATTAATATAAAAATATAGTCGTATTCATGATATATAAAATCGTTGAAATAGGAATAATTTTAAATGAATTATGATAATAAAATTTTTAATTAATTAAAAAAAAATAAAGCTTAAAAGATACAATAAGCCGTCATCAATTTCTGCCAGCTATGAGCTACCTAGTTGGCATCCTTCTTGATTAACATGTTCGAACATGCAGCAACCGAAACAAGAGGCACTCAATAAGAGCCTTATCATCAAAACCATCCACAGTTTTACATTTCTCATTTTTCATATAATTCTTTTTATCGTAAATCGTAAGATTCAAATTGCAATCACGATCATATTTTCGATCACAATCGTGGATAATAACAAATAAATTTATAAATAAAATTTTTATTACGAATCATTATTTTTGATAGTGACGATTTTAGACGTTATCATAACCTTAAAATAAACAATTAGATAATAATTACATACCCAAATTTAAATTTCTGGTAAATTATATAAATATAAAGTATAATAAATTTGATTACGTACGTTGATTTAGGGATTTAAAGGTTTAAATTTTAATGTTTGTGGTTAATTTTAAGGTTCAAAATAATTTTATAATTTATAGTCTATGGGGTTAATGGTTTAGGATTTAGGGAGTAAAAATCTCTTGACTCCTAACTGTACCTCCTTTCTTGCCTTCTGTTAAAAAAATCTTAAAAAGTAAATTTTAAACCTTAACTCTAATTTTTTATATCCTAAAATTTACGCCTTAAAAAATACACTCTACCCCTAATTTTCTAAAACCTAACCTTAAATCCTAAACTCTAACCACTAATTTAAAGTGAACACACTAATAGAAACACGATTAAAAGGTAGACGATTTGTATTCCATCATAAAAAACGTGTAATAACTTTAAAAAATCGTTTATAGAAAAAGAAACTTTTCACTGAAGATTAAATAGTTATCCTTGTTATCTTTATTCAATAACACAGTGCAATTTTACGATGCTATATCCAGGGACGGAGTTGTGTGGGCTGGGAGGAGCAATCGCTCCCACCCGATTTTTTTTACTTTTATCCCTTTATTTAAATTTTTAACTTCTTTATAAATTTGTCCTCCTACTTTTAAATATTTATGTTTTGCTCCCCTCAATCTCAAATTCGAGCTCCGTCCCCCACATATATCACGTCTGAATGATAACGAGAAAAGCCAAGAAATCTCCATGACTGTGGATCCAAATTCCAAAAGTTGGAAAAGCAAAACGAAAGCAACTTGAGCTTGAACAGGACAACAAATTTCTTTGTCGTTTCACTACAAACCACTAAGCAGCCGAGTTTTAAACAGGAGGTGGTGGGATAAACCAAACCGATAAGGTATTTTAATTTTTAAACCATGTGTCTGATAAAGTAATGGCCATGGAATTTTGCCCATAAAGACCCGACGAGACATCTTCGGCACGTGCTTTATTTGAGTCCACACCAAGATTAAAGAGTCATCCTCTCTATAAAACAGTGTCTTTTTCATTTCCTCATCGACCAAAACAAATGGTGATGGGAGTCGAGAGGAATATGAAGAAGCCAGTCTTGCTGGTCCCGTATCCAGCACAGGGACATGTGAACCCTATGCTAAAGCTAGGGTTAGCTTTTGTTAGCCACGGGTTCGAACCCATCATTGTGACCCCGGAGTTCATTCACCGTCGGATCGCGGCGAACATGGACCACGACAATGGTGGAGTCAGGTTCGTATCGATACCGGATGGTTTGGACGGGGAAAAGGGATCTCTCGATTTCTTCGCCATTGAGAAATCTATGGAGAATGTCATGCCAATATATCTAGAAAGTCTTATTCGTAAGCTCGAAGATGACGGAAAAGTTGTTTGTTTGGTTATTGATTTGTTGGCTTCCTGGGCTATTCAAGTTGCCGATCGATGTGGGATCTCTTCTGCCGGATTTTGGCCGGCTATGCAAGCCACTTACCGGTTGATCACATCCATACCGGAGATGATCCATTCCGACCTGATTTCTGATACAGGTAAATTGGCTAACACATGATTTCATTTCCCCCCTACATTTAGATAAAATTATCCATTTATTTATCATCATTTATATAACAAATTGTTTTATTTTTATAAAATAAGATCTAAAATAATTATTTTATATATTTAAGAATATATTTATGATTATGTTAAAAAATATGTTTATGATCGTATTATTAAACACCTCAATTTTTAATCAAATAACTCTTAGTGTTATTATTATTTTTATTAAATTTTTGGACATTTTATATGTAATTATTATTATTTTAAATAATTTCTTCTAAACGTTTTTATAATTTTTTAAGATACATAAATAATTATTACTAACCAGCTTTGATTTTAACGTAAAATCCTAATTATATAATTATTTTAAATCAGCTTATAAACCAGAAACGTGGTCTACACACCTTACAGTTCAATTTAATATATCTGACTCAATTTGAATGGGAAGTATCATTATAGATACACTTTGATACGTTTGTCCCATCTTCTTTATAAAAAAAATATATTTTATTAAACAATAAATTTATATATAAAAATATTTTAAATATTTAAACAAAAATAATAATAAATTTTAATTATTTATTTGTGATAATCTAAACTTAAACTTATTATGTATTTCACGTGAAGTGATATCACTGATGACGTATGAAACATGAACCTTAATGCATTGTCCGTAACCAGCAACGTCATCCAAATGTTTGCAGGATGTCCCCGACATCAAGGCACCGTGTTATCCCTACCGAGTCAGCCATTGCTATCAACCGAAGATCTTCCATGGCTGATCGGAACCCAAGCTTCCAGAAAAGCAAGGCTCAAATTCTGGACCAGAACGTTAGAGCGTTCAACAACACTCCCATGGCTTCTCCTCAATTCCTTTCCCCGAGAATTCATCGACGACGAAGAATACGAATCCGATCACATCACTCCACCTCACAGTAATCCGATCGTTTTCCCGGTCGGACCTCTAAGCAAGCTTTCGTCAACAACGACGAAGAACCCTAGCTTTTGGAAAGAAGACACCAGCTGCTTAGATTGGTTAAACCGCCAAAAGTCTAACTCGGTCATTTACGTTTCGTTCGGGAGTTGGGTTAGTCCCATCGGAGACGCCAAAATCAAGACCCTGGCGCTAACACTGGAATCATTAAACCGGCCGTTTATATGGGTCTTGTCCGATTCATGGCAACAAGGTTTACCGAATGGTTATTCGGAGAGGGTTTCAAAGCTAGGGAGACTGGTTTCATGGGCGCCGCAGTTGCAGATTCTTCAGCATGAAGCAGTGGGTTTATATATCACTCATTGTGGGTGGAATTCGACGATGGAAGCCATTCAATGCCGGAAACGGCTGCTGTGTTATCCGGTGGCCGGCGATCAGTTTGTGAACTGTAAATATATAGTTAATGCTTGGAAGATTGGGGTGAAATTGAATGGTTTGGGGCTAAAAGATGTTGAAGAAGCTGTGAAAAATGTGACGGAGGATGAAGCAATGGAGGTCAGGTTGACGAAGATATACCAGAGAACAATGGGAGAAGAGGCCAATTCTAGAGTTGTAGGTAATTTCAAGGCTTTTATTTCTGGACTCAGTCGAGTTCAACACTTGAAAGATGTTAAATCATTATAATTTGCCTTTTTCTTCAAGCTTAAGGTATAACATGTAGCAGTGATGTATATTTAAAGCGATTTATAATGAAATTGAAAAGTAATAATGTTATAGTACATATTGATTTTAATTTAAATAATTTTTTATATTTTTATATGTGATACATATAATATATCATGTAAAATTGAGAGACACGATCAAATTGATCAATTAAATATTAAAATTTTGAGTTATTCGAATTCTAATTTTATAACTAAAATTTTATTTAATTTTTTTTTGAGTCAAGACGAGTTTTGCTTACTATGTATACAATACCAAATATTTATAAAAATTTAAAGGTTATTATTTGATACACCAACGGTGAGAAAAAAATTTCCATATACAAGTTAAATTTAAATGTTAGACATTTGATTTATGTTTTTTTTAATAATGCTAGTAATTTATTAATAAATGAAGATGGACGAAAATCCAAAAATACATAAAAAAGACGAAAAAAACTGAAAACCTTAAAAACAATGCGAAAAAAAAGAAACAACAACAAAGAATATTATTTGATACACCAACAGTGAGAAAAAAATTTTCATATACAAGTTAAATTTAAATGTTAGACATTTGATTTATGTTTTTTTTAATAATGCTAGTAATTTATGAATAAATGAAGATGGACGAAAATCCAAAAATACATAAAAAAACAAAAAAACCCGAAAACCTTAAAAACAATGCGAAAAAAAAGAAACAACAACAAAGAATAAAATCATCTTCATTCCGAAACCAGCAAACCATCATATGTGTTCGGCACTATTTGACAAGAGTAAAGAAATTCACTGACAAGAGATGATGGGTGTGTCGATCGGATGTGTAATAAAAAGAAAATTCTGAGTAGATTTCAGATAAGCCATGAAGCCTTTAAACTTGTATGATCAATCTACCTTCCAAAACCCAAGAGATCCTTCTGAACAATAAAATCCACATGTGAACGAACTCCTAAACATTTGATTTATGTTTTAGAATTTAGGGTTTAAGGATTTAGAATTTATGCTTTAAATTATATTTTAAGTTTTATGATTATAATTTAGGTTTTGGAATTACAACATAAATCCTTAATCTCAATACACTAAATCCTAACCCTAAATTCTAACTCTAAACTACAAAGTCTAAACTAATAAGCATAAACTCCTTAAATTATAAACCCTAAACAAAATCTTTAACCCATAAATTTAATTTCATCATCATATCAATAACAATTGAATCAATCGAGTATTTCTCATAACGGTGAGCATTCAAGTGAGTCGAGAAAATTTTTTTTGAGTTAATCGAGTTAAGCCATCATATTTTATAACTTGATTTTTTTGAGTTGATCTTATTTTAACGAGTTCGAGTCGGTTTGATTTTTCGAGTTTATGTAAACAATTTAATTGTACTATTTACAATACTAGAGTATAGTTTGATTGTAATTTAAATGACTCTCTTTATATTTACATACATATTTCTTCATATTATTTTTAACATGTGTAAATAAGATTTTGGATTATTATTATTATTATTATTATTATTATTATCATCATCATCGTCATCATCATCAAATACCTTAGATATGAATATTTTATTTCATTAAATTACAAGGTTCGTTAAAAACCTCCTTATCTAGGTAAGGCCAAGGCTAGACCAAAAATAGTGATAAATTAAATACGATAAATTAAATATAAAAATTTAAAACTTAAAATAAATATCATAAATTAAATAGCATAATATAAAAGATACAAATAAAAATTATATTAAATAAATAAAAACAAATCTGGACAACATCCAGATTGTAAAGAAAAGAAAACTTTAAAAAAAAGATACTGAAAAAATTAAAGGGGTTAAATGTGTAATTAGCCCATGTAATTACAAAAATTTTTAAGTTTTTCAAATTATTTAATTTTCATTTTACAACTTCAATTTTATTTAAATTTTTCAAGTAAAGTTTATGAAATTTTAAATCTAATCTAAAAGAGTCGAACTTTTTATCTCAAATTGAAAAATTCAATTTTTTTAGTCGAATAATTTCTCTCACCCCTCACTGCTCAATTGCTAGCTGAAGTCTGTACTACAGATCAGACTGCTCAATGGCTTACAGATTGAATCCTAGGACTAAAAGTAAACAAATGGCTTTGCCTTCTATTTTGATATGAGAATCCTTCGGACAACGAATGAATTAGGAAAATGAGAATTCAATGATGACGAAAATGTGGTGTATAGGAGTGGTAATGAGGCTCGAGCTACTCGGGATCGGCTTGGTCAAAGTTCGTATCAAAGTTCGGTTCGAGTGAGTTTAATTTGGACTCAGGTTTGGCTCGAGATTTAAACGAGTCGAGCCGAACTTACCTAAGCTCGGCTCAAAAATCTCGTGAACAATCTCGGAATAATTATATATAAACATACACATATATATATATATTTATATACATTAAAAATAATTTATTTAACAAAGAAAAATAATAAAATAATTAATCTAAAAAATTACATTTGAAAATTTTACATTCAAGAAAATAATTTTTTAAAAAATTATACTTTAATTTTTAAAAATATATAATAATTTAATAAATATATTATAATAAAAAATTTAATAAATAATAATTATAAAATATTTCAATAAAATCATATTATGTTAAAAATAATCGAAATTTGATTTCTATATAATCAATAAATGCTCTGTTCTTTGATTTAGCATTGAATTCATATTTATGTATATCTAATCAATGAATATTCTGTTCTTTGAATCGTTTTTATCATCTTTAATTTGATTTATATATAAAATTTAAATTTTCTGCGGATAGTATGATTTAGTTTATTCAATTAATTTTAATTTGTTGCTTGAAAAACTGATGATAAACTTTTGAATTTTTCATATTTTGATAACTCAATTCACATGTTTATACAAATTAAAAAGTTTGATTAAACCTTAAAAAATTAAGAAAATATGTTATTTACTTTTCTTATTAAATTTACCAATATTATTATATTTTACATATTAATAATTAAAGTAAAAAATTATTAATCGAAATGAATTAATAATTGAGAAATGAATAAATTATCTGATTTAATTGATAAAATATATGATTGAGAAATGAATTATTTAAAATTAACAATTACCAAAATAATTTTTTAAAGATTAATCGAATCTTATTTCGATATAAATTTTTAAAATAAATTATTTTGATTTAGTTACAATTTAAATCTTAAGAAAAGTTTATTAAATGATCTTATCTATCATATATAAATTTTTCAAAATTTATGTATTATAATATCTTATAGTTTAATAATTTTAATACTATAAAAATATATTGGATTTTGATATAACAAAAAAGTAAAAAAACTATTTTGCAAATAAATTTTTAAGTCCATACTCAGTTGACAAGTCAAACTATTCTTCTAAAGTTAAAACATTAACTCATTTGTAATCCTTAATTTTAACCTAATTTTTTAGATTAAAACTTAAGGATCATGAAAACCTATCCCTCAAGATAGGGTTTAAATAAATGGAATACAAAATCTATTAAATCATCAAAACTAAAAAATATCTGAAATACTAAAACGTAACATTTAACACAGTCTGAAGGTTCAACTTAAATTCAAAATAAATATTAAAATTCTTAAAACCAAATAAATGTTCAATGCATAAAGTTCAAAGTCCATTACATAAAGAAATATCTAAAACAAAAATATTAAATCTAAAGACGATAAAACATATGCAATAGTAGAAAGTTCAAATTCAATAGTTCTTCAAGTATCGTAGCCTAAGTATGAGAATCTGAAATAGTAACTGAAGGGTGTGAGCTAGAGAACTTAGTGTATCTCTAGTGTGTAAATATTGCATAGTCACATCATTCAAAATATCATACACATGTCATGAGTATTCAAATATGTAAACAAAATACATATATCATAAAATGATAGAAACGTATGATATAATACTTGAATTTCATGCACACATCTCCTACACCATCTGAAGAGTAGGTTCTCTTGAACCACTCAAACTCTAACGTCACCATCTGAAGTGGAAACTCAACCCGAAGGTAATGCCACTGATCCAAAGTAAAAACTCGACTCGAAAATGAAACCACTAATCCGAACTGATACCCACCTGAAGGCACTGTCATGATTCGATGTTTGAGTCCGAATGCATACCTTATAATTAATAGGAGGCATATATGATAATTCTAAGAATAACATAATCCAAGTTTTTTATGAATCTTGAATCATACATATATATCGCATAGCATGATATGACATCATACAATTTGATTTAGAAATCACAAAGTCCAACAAATCAACAGAGATATACAAAAGCAAACTGAATTTCACACAGAAGTATATAATAAGTATCGAGAGAGAGATACTTTAGGTAACTATAACTTAACGTCGAGAATAACGTCTACCAAGCTCAGTCCTAGCACTAGGTCAAACAGATGCACTAACATTCTCTTGTTGGCCAAAGTAAACATGAAAAAGACAATGTCACATCACATTTGTCCAATCCATAGAGATTGTCTCCCAAAGGAAAACTTCCATGTAATATCACCTATTGAAGTAAGGTTTTTTGAATATTATTCTCCTTCCTTCGATTGATATTCTAGACTAATTTTAATCATTCATTTGATTCATTTATAATCGTTGAATTGAAAGGAGTCAGCCTATAAATAGAGGCTCACCCAATTATTTTTATTCATCCATTCTTCTTGAGAAATAAAAAGAATGCTTTTCACTCTCACTTATTCTTTCTTACTATTTCGTTTCTGCTCTTTAACCAAATTCTTTGCTTGATTTTTTCAGGTTGACCTATTCTGCTCTTTTCAGGTTGACCCATGACAATATGCACCAATCTATAGTAGAGATTTAAGAAGTACACTCCATGGAAATACAAGCATAAGGAACAAAATTGACTTTTATTGTCAAAATGAAATTCAATTATATTAGGAGAATACTTACTTTTATGCTCAGCTGCAAAAAAGAGTTCATTATGCAAGTAAGTACATCCCGTACTGTTGAACAAAAATAGCCCTAAATCTTAAACTCTAAACCTAAGCAAAAATAATTAGCAATTATAGATAAATCAAATCATCGTTAAAACGGGTGGACGAAAATATCACTTCAGTCCAAACAATAATTTCCAATTAATTTTTGAGTAAGAGATTAACATTAATCAATAATTGATGACCAACAATTATAACATTGCTTTCACATATAAGAACCATAGACAAGACTCTACACTAGAAAAGAAGACACTTAACTTAGAACTGATGGGAAATAACAATTTTTTGAATTATACGAGTCAATTATAAGTCGAAGGGTATGAAATAATAATTGAAGTTACTTTGCAAAATAATAATGAAAATAAAATAAAAAACCAAGTCATTGATTGTCAATGTGATAATACAGACAGATTTTTAGAGTGTTTTTGTTACGTGATTTGCTCGAATTAAACCGAATTAGTACTATTTATACATTACTCAACTTGTATTTATATTGAGACACTTGTAAAAAATATAAAGAACGCTAATATTATATCATACATTATTGAATCAAATATATTAATCTTTTTACTTATATACTTGTAACACCCCGACCCCGATGTCATATTGGGCCTCTGACCCAAAACCTGTATTTCAAAATTCTTTCGAAAGCCCAACAGTTAAAATCCAATTCAAGTTAAAATGTAAGCCCAAAATAGTATAAAGAAATCGGAGCTCCAAAATATTACAAATCATTTTGAACATTCGACTTGAAATAATAACAGAGTTACAAAACACATAGGGTCCAACTAAGTACTAGCCCACTAATCTATAAATGTACTCTGACATAGGTCGATGCTGAAATCCAAACCTCGATAGTGCTCCACGAACTGGCTTCACCTAACCTACGCACGAAAACACATTTCGAACGTTGAGCTACTAAAGCTTAGTGGGTACGCCGAACTCGGCCAACATCATGCATATCATAAGCAGTAAAGCATAACATATAAACATCGTGCATGAAATGATGATCTAGCATGCTTGCCTACCACATGGTATAAACAATGTATAATATCGCACACAACATATACATGTCACATCACAAAATAACACACAAGAGTGAGGCCCGCGTCCACACAGCATCAGGATCCTACACTCAGGATTGAGGCCGCCCTCAAATCCTATACCCGGAATGTTACATCGGACATCTTCGAACGAGGCCGCCCAACGTTCGGAAAGGGGTTGTAACACCCCAAATTTGGGCTTAGAAGTTAGTGGGTTGGTTTAGCCGGTTTGTTCTAATTCGGGATTAAGTACTTAAAAATTTATTTTTAATCGAAATAAATTGAGGAAAAATATCCTAAAATTATTATTTAACATATATTTGACTTTAGTCAAATCAATTTTGAAAATTTACCTTTAAATCCCTAGGATTTAGAAATTGGTGACCATTTTGTAAAAATTGAAAAATTTGAGGACAATTTTATAAAACAAGCCAAAACTTTGAATCCTTAAGGGGCTTTGATCCAATTATAATCCTAGCTGGTCTAGGCTTTCCAAATTTTAATTAATTAAACCCAAAACCTATTTTAAATTAAATAACTTAATTAAACCTAATTTTAAACTCTTAAAACCCTTTTTAATTAACCTAAACATCACATATTTTTCTAATTTTCGTTTTCCCTCTTTGGAGGCAGCCGTTCATCAAGTTTTCAAGGTAAAAACTCATTCTTTTTCAATTAAATTCGTTTCTAATAATTATAATAACTTTTCTTCTTTAAATTTTCTTGTTTTCTCATCGTTTTCTCGTTTTAAAACCCGAAAAGCGATTGGATTAGTTTTGGAGGTGAGATTTCATCAATCCTCTAGAACAATAAAGTTTTTTACTGAAATTCCCAAGTTATTGGCTTGGAGTTTTTGTTTTAATCCTTTAATTTCATAAAAATCGGTTTTTCGACTAAAAATCCCAATTTTCATTCAAGGATTTTGATCCGCTATTTTTGAATCCTAATTTCATGATTTTGAATGTATTATAATGTTTATAACATGTTTTAAACATATATAATCCCGACCTATAGGTTTAGGAGAAGTTTGGTAGTTTTCGGAAAGTTTTCTGTTAAGGTTTTGATAGTTTTTAAGGGCTGTTGAGTGGGGGTTCGACTTGGGGTTTGTTGTATGTGATTAGGAGTACTAAATCCTTAGTTTTTGATGGTTGAAACAGGATAAGAAGTTGGTGATTATGTTTGAAGAAGTTTTGGATCGAATTGGTGACTTGTCGAGCAAGTTCCAGTTATCGGTGTAACCCCTAAAATTTACCTAATTTCTTAGATTACAAGTTAGGGTTTATGTTATTAAATCTTTATTCACAAGTTAGGGTTTTATAAATAAAATAATAATATTCAGATAAATTATTAAATAATAATTAATAATTTAAAATACTGAAAATAAAAACTCAACAATTAAAATATCAAGTTCAACCCATAAATAATAAATAGTCCAAAACCAAATAATTATTAATAATTCAGAAAAACCCGAATAAAAGTCCCAAGTCCATATTACAAAAATAATATCCGATAAAAATTATAATCCAGTAATTAAAATTGTAAAACATACGAAATTATTAAACCGACTCAGGATCCTCCAAGTACCGTACGATGACTAGATCTGAGATCTGAAACAGGAAACTGAAAGGGTGTAAGCTAGGGAGCCTAGTGTGTCTCTAGTGTATAGATAACAGGATTACTGAACAATATGCAGATGTTATGAGCATGCATGATATGCACCCCAACTCCGAACACCATCAGAAGAGTAGGTTCCCCCTGAACCACTCTAACTCCATCACACCAACAGAAGTGGAACTCGACCCGCAGGCGGAGCCACTGAACAGAAGTGATATTATACCGAACCACTGAACAGAAGTGAATAAATCACTAACTTCCTCCGAACAATAATCTAACTATATGTAATGTCATATGCAGATACAGAATCATGATGCAAGCCTTATATTCTAACAGGAGGCATGCATAATAATCAGAATCAGAAATGTAATTTAATAACAGAACATGGCATAATGATGTATGAACATGCTTATTTATGACGGAAAACTGTACACACAGAAATAACAGAATTTACAGAAGAGAACACACCTGAAGTCAAAGGTCAACGCCTAGAACGATGTCTACTAGACTCGGCTCTACCACTAGAATGAGCAGGAGTAGAACCTACGAGTAACAATTAACGTTAGATACCCTACTATGCCACAATACCGAAGAATACACTAAACAGAAATAAACCGATACTCACGTGCAGGTCCCAAATGCTGATGAACGGGTGGTCGTCCAGGAGGAGGAGAAGGTAGGTGCTCGGGGTCGGAATCCACGTCACCTGAAGCCGCAGAAACAATTTCAGAAACCACTAAAGATAACTTCCAAATAAGACATTCGAACATAAAAGCCCTAAAAACGACACTTCGGGTTTGAATTTCGAGAAACGGACAACGCCATTGGACTCAAGACGTCGAAAAACATAAAGTGGGATCGGGTCGGAAAAAGTCAACACTGACGTCAGCATGGTCAACAATGACGTCAGTAGATGACGTCAGCAGATGATGTCATCAGGTCAACGCTAACGTCAGCAGTGACATCAGCAGATGACGTCAATAGTGACATCAGCAGATGATGTCAGCCGGGTCGGGTCATGGGTCGGTTCGGGTCAGGTTCGGGTCGGGCCGGGTCTCGGGTAAAGGGCTAGGCCGGTTCGGTCTTGGCTGGTTCGGGTTGGGCCGGTCGGGCCCTGGGGTTGAACCGGGCGGTTCGGTCGGGCCCTGGGGTTTCCCAGATTTTCCGGGAAAATCTGGAAAAATTCCAGATTTTCCCGGACCCCAAACACCCAATTTCGAATAAAAACACCCCTTCTTAGACTCGATTCAACCTCCTTTCGATCTGAAACTAAACTAGATTCAAATTACAACCTTCATAAACTGAAAACTGAATCAAAACTCACCAAACCACACTAAAATCCGAATCAAAACTCAACTCATATAAACCTAAATAAACTTCAAAACCGAACCTTATATTGAAACCTTAAAACACCCGACCGGAACCAAAACAAAAGCACTAAAATAACACCATTGAACTGGATCGAAACTAGAATAAAACAAGAACGAAAATGGCTTACCCGAAAATAATTATCTACCCAGCAAGAATGAAGAACACAACAATGATGTTTGAAAGAAAACGGAGAGAAAAGTGAACCGAATAATGAAACGAAAACCAAAAACCTCTGGTGATACTGATTAAATCAGAATTAAAGGAAATTAATTCCATAAAGAACCGAAGCATAAAATCGGGGAAGAAGAATTTCCAATTTGAAAATGGTAAAATTACTCTTCAAGGGTCAAAATTTTTAGAGTTTTAAAACGGAGTCCTCAACTTTCAGAAAATTACATAAAGGTCACAGATTTCAAAAGTCAAAATCCCTAAATTCTAGGGCAAGAATTAGGGATTTTGACTTTAATTAGGAATAAATTTTTAGGGTGTGACAATCGGTGAGTGGATTATGAGGGTTGCCGATTTGGCATGTTTTTAAATGTGTTTTCAAAGGTTTGGGGGTGTAGGAGAGGTGTGAAAGACCTCCCTATACTCGGAAGTAAGTTTAAAGTTTTGCTTTCTTAAAGGTTCTCATATTATGCATTGTTTTTACAACGTTATTTGTCATGCTCTTGTTATGTTGTGAATATTGATTATGCATGTATATAAATGCTCATGAAACTATTTTTAAAGAGATTTTATATGCATTCAATGTTCCCACGGTTTTGTTTTGAAAAATAAGATAAAAGTGGTTTTATCAATTTTTGCAAGTGATGCGTGAAAAGTGGGATACATGTGATTTGAATTCTATTTTGAATTAAGTTTTGAGCATTGATTTTTGATAATATATTGGCTAGTTAAGTGATGAACCTTATGGGATAAGTTGATCGATCAATAGGGTCTAGAGTGCACTATAAACATTCAAAAGTCGTACGTGTATAAATTCCTTGTGTGTTGCATTTTGCCTTTTATTCTAATGCTATGTGATAGGAGTAGTACTGTCACATACGGGTTGATCGGAGTAGTACTGTCACCGGACACCAAGGTGAGATAATTCATGTTGAGAGTAGTATCAACATGCGCATGCTCTGGGAGTAGTACTAACATGCGATTGCCCTTTTATCCTAACGATTTGGAGTAGTACAAATCGGATCACTAACACCAATATATGTTTTTACCTTTTAAAGGTAAGTGTCATGGTTTCTACTTGTTGCATATGAGATTATGCATGCGAGGTTTTATGCATGTGATATGAGCATTGCTATGTTGTTAGCATGTAAGACTTGGGTTTTGTGCATTGGTATGCATGTGATTATAGCATTGCTATGTTGATAGCATGTAAGACTTGAGCTTGTGCATTGAGATGCACGTGTAAGCATTGTTATGTGAGTAACATGTAAGACTTGTGTTTTAGCTTTTAAAGCTTGTGATTTCAAAGTGGTTTTTACTAAATTTTAATGATGGCATTGTTAGCCATGATTTGATGACACTTACTGAGTTTTAAAAGTGGCGTTGTTAGCCATGTTTGTTTTGTTTTATAAAGAGCATGACATGTTTTTAAATCGATGAAATTGGTTTAGTATGGGCTGCGTTGCAAGGTGTTTTTATACTTGTTTTTATTCACTCACTAAGCTTATGCTTACCCTCTCATTTTCCTTGCAATGTAGAGTAAATAATGTTGAGGCAACGAAGGGAAGCAAGGATCCAGGTAACCGCCAAGTGAAAGCTCAAGTATGTCTTTATAACATTAGTAGTAGTGAAAGAGCAATGGGGATGGGTTATCATGTTAAGATTATTGATATGATGATAAGACTTGTTGTAGTCGTATGCTTATATATATTTGATGTTTATCAATATTGTTATTGCTTAAGATATGGCTTAGTAAATCTATGTGTTTTTGGATATTCTGACTTGAATACTATAAATGATACACTTTTATGTTAACGAGGTATTTTGAGATCTATTATAGGTTACTTTTAAAGTATGATATACCATGTTTGTTATTGTTGAAGTATGCTTATAAATTATATGTTTTGCGTGTTGAATTAGGTGAATCTGCATCTAGGGATGATATTCGAAGTGTGGATTACGCCTATAGGGTCTTGTATGCATCTAGAGAATCTTACTTGTTCGGTTAAATTAGGACTCACTTCACTTCTCTTTCCGCTGCAAATGAACTCAGTCCTTGCATGAACATGTAGGATCTAATTAAAGCATTTAGAAAAGATAAAAGATAATTTTTTTAGGGTTGTTTATCGGGGCGAGTCTCTGGATTAGCCTCGATATTCCCCGTGTAGCTCGTTCGAGTCGGGTGGCGTTTAGACTGGGTCGAGGGGGTTACAGGGGTGGAGGCCGCCCAACCAACCCCATGCTCGGAATGTTACATCGAACATCTTCGAGTGAGGCCGCCCAACACTCGGAATAAAAGTCTTCAAAACATCATCCGACATGTTACATCGGATGGCCTTCAATGTGTTGCAACACTTATGGATATCCGGATTTCCATCACACAAGGACTCAAACCACACAAACGATCCACCTAGGATCTTAGCACAACAAGATATATTAAGACTTAACATAACTTAACCGTTTGGGGGTTTAACATCAATCTTGTGTCTACAATTATTTCATTAATTATAAGATACATTAAGACCCTTAATCCTCTTATCGAACCTCAAACAAAGCTTATCTTGTTAAGTTCTCGCAAGGGTATCGATACCCTTATGTGGGGTATCGAACCACCCTGCTTCGATACCCACCTAAAGAAGGCATCAAAACATGGGTATCGATACTAGTATCGATACCCTTTGACCATTTCCAAAGTCAACGAAAGGGGACCCTCCAGCATCGATACTGGTATCGATGCCATTATGGCATTGGTGGTCCCGGTATCGAACCATGGTTCGATATACCTGGTCACTTAGCCTATTTCCACTCATGGGTATCGATACCGGTAGCCTGTGTATCGATACCCCTGCACGAAATGCAGGTCTGCACTTAGAAATTTCTAAAGATTCTTCCCAAATATTAATTTATTCGATTCTAAAGTGTTCCTACTCATTCTTAGAAAGGTTTCAAGTGTTTTAACATATTTTCAAGCCATCAAACACACAATTACGAAATTCACCATTAATGTCCTCAAACATGCACACCAAGCATTCATACATGGATTTCTATATGCTTACCATGAAATGCAAGATAAATAGAAGAGTTGGGAGTACCAACATCTTGCACAAACAGCAACAAACCCGAGCTCACTCCTCTTCAAGCCTTCTTCTTTCCAAAACTTGTTGATGGCTCACAACCCTCTTTCTCTACAAGAGAAGGATGAAGAACGGATTAGCAACGCCTTGGGATGATTCTAGATCCTAAAACACTAGAAAAACTCAAATTTCAAGCCCTCAAAACTTAAACCCGGATTACACCCTAAACCCCAACAAAACCTCCACCAAAACCAAACCCACAGATTTTTACCTCTTTTTAAAGATCATAAACACCTCTACAACTTACCCTCTAGGCATAAACCGAGATTCCCAACAAAACTTACCAAGCTTCCACCTTTTGCTTGTCTCTTTTCTTGCTACAAGAGTGAAGAAGATGGGAAGAAAGAAAAAGAAAAGATGAGATCATGGTCTGAAAACTTTAAACCTCTCCCCCAACTCATCTTATTTGGCATTTACCAAAATGCCCTCTCTAAGAACCCTTAAGGCCCTAAACCACTCAAGCCCAACAAGCCTAAGGCCCAACAAGGCCCAAACTATACAAACTCGGGGCCCAAAACCGAAGTCCAAACCCATCGGGTTAAACCGACACTCGGATCCGAATCCGGATCGTTACAATACTTATTTTGATAAAAAAATATTTTAAAATCTCAAATAAAAAAATTGCTACACTTTATATCCACAACCATATTTGTACTATAACCTTATTAATTCATTTTCCAAAGTGGGTTGTTTTTTTTTTTTCTTATTTGTCAGAGCCCAAAACCAACTGTTTGTTCCTTGTATAATTGATTTTTCAACTGTTTGTTCAGCCGCCAACTATTTTAGGGCTTTTAAAATCCCCCCTCTAAAAGTGATGATCTTAGTACACTCAAGCAAATCGAAATCAATTCTTCCATGGCTAAGCGTATTGGACTTCGGTTTTTGAAGCTGATGATGATGGGTGGCGCAGGCATTCTTCAAATCCACTCCTTGAATCCAATTCTCATTTTGTTTTTCTTGTATTTTAATTGTATTTTTTTCATGGTTAGGTTACACTGGAGCGATTATTTTAAAGAGAAATATTAAATCATCGGACGATGCAATTATGAATGAAGTTCTTTTCCAAACGAAAACAGCTGCATTATTCGGTATTGCTGCGACGTTTGTATTGTTTTACGGCTATTTGCGGTGGGCGGTAACCAGAACCAGAACCAAACTCGACGCCATACTCAGAACCAGACTCAAGAATGAGGATTATGTGTCCGATGCTCTCCCTGAGCGGCCTTCCATTGGTTTACAATTATTACAATGGGCGAGTGAGGAAGTTGAAGATTGTGCTATATGTCTGGAGGATATTAGGGTTGGTCAGAGAGCTTGCTTGCCTTGTTTTCACACTTTTCACAACCGTTGCATTCGAACCTGGTTGGAAGACAATGATTCGTGTCCTGTTTGTCGTTCAACATCACACTGATCCTTTTGTTTCAACTCGTGGTTATTCATCCATACAGATTATATTTTTCTGAATGACTTATCAAGATTTTACTATTTATTTTGGTTTGTTTAGGGTTTGTGTTAGATTGATTGTTGATTGATCTTAGTATGCCTATTGATGATTTTCTGGGTTTGATAACAAAAGTTTTTATGGGTTTCTTTGTTCGTTTTGTTGAGACCGGAGACGGCCAATGATATTAATAAAACAATAATCTTGGTGTTAATCTTTCTTTATCCGTAATCGACTTTCAAACCTTATTTTTAAAATCTCTGATTTTAAGGTATCCAATCTATCTAAATGATCGATGCTACTTCCATTTTTAAAAAGATAAACAAAAATTATACTAAAAGTGTTAAATTAAAGATAAAACAAAATTATAATAATAGTTTAAGGGTTATTTAAATAATTTATCATTTTTTTTATTATGTTAGATCATTTTTTTGTCAATATTTAACGGCACTTAACGTTGGAGTGACTAAAACTTTACACTTCGAAAATGATAGTGACCTTACTGGTCATTTTTCAAAATCGGTGACTAAAAGTGTACTGAAGGTAAACAAAAGTGACTAGCGTAATAATTTACCCTAATTTTTTTTAACGAAACTCGATTTTCTTAATATCGCTACAATTTGTATATAAATATTTATCATGCATGATTTATCCTCTCTAAGAAACAATCAAAAGAAGAAAATGGAATATACGATTTTTATTTTAAAAGGAAACTCTGAATCCTTATTAATTTACAATAAGAATTGCAAGTTTAATTTTTTTTGTTAGTTCTTATTTTATGTGATATTTTTATTTGTGTCTATTCTATACAAAAATCTAAATTTAATTTTAATCTTATTTAGAAGGAAAGAAAGAGAGATTTTAGAAAAAAAAAAAGTACTCCTAACTAATACTATAATATAAAAGAAATAAGAGAATATATATAAATAATTTAATTAATTAATTATGTTTTTTAAAAATATGTTATTAATACATGTATTAATCTTAAAATTATCTTTGTTTCCGTTACTACGTGCCACAATATATATTATAATGACAATTAGTAAAAAAATTAAAAAAAAATCACAATTCGGGGAATAAGGGTTAAAGAAACCTTTGAATTAAAAAAAACAATTAAACCCTTAAACATCTTTTGTATTCAATTAAACTCTTAATTCAAAAAAATTGAATCAATTACGCCTTAAATTAAGAAATTAAATCAATTAAACTCTTCGATTTTTTTATCATTAAATTTAAACAATTTTTATCCACTGTTACAATGCAATTCGCCAGTGTTTTCACTTGATATTTTTTAGAGTTTTTATTTTATTTAAAAAAACATTTAAATATTCTAAAAATTCTAAAAAAACTTATAAATTTATTAAAAATACTTTTTGACTTTTTTATAAATGCAACATGATAGAATTGTATAGTATCATGTACCGATAATATCTGAAGAAAAAAAATTATCAAAATTTAATAGTCAAAATTGGACAAAGGACTTAATTGATATAATTTTTTGGTTCAAGGGCTTAATTGATTATTTATTTTTTGTTTAAGGGCTTCTTAGACCTTTAATCCCTCAAATTGGTATATAAAATTTAACTCGAAAAATTATAAGTAGTGATTGAGTTGTAAAAAGAAAAATTGAATAATTTAAAAAATGTATTTAATAGATTAATTTTTAAATTTAAGTTGAGTCTTTCAATTATATTTAATATATATACCACATAAAAAATATGAATAAATATATTACATTTGAATATAAAAAGTCATTTAAATTAAAATCAATCATTATATCGTTATAGAAAATGGATGTGCTAGGCCCTCCTCTGTGTATTGTGTGAAAGTAGGATACTCTAAATTTGGGTCCATAAATCTATGAAATGGTAAAATTTTTTGATCTCTCACAATATCTCTCTTGATTTGAATTTAACTTAAAGATTTTATTTCAATTGAAATTTAATTATTCATCGTGTACGAGGATTCTTAGCTAGACATTGTTGGCAGATTTGTAATTAATTAGCTGAGCTTATGCTTCTTTCTACTAAAAACTAGAATCACCTTACTATGCCTTTCTCTTTTTTTTCTTCTTGGACTGCAGCGAACAGTTCATCTGTAGCTTTGATTTGGCCTGTTAAATCCTCTGCAGAATCGCTCCAGGTGAATGTACCGGACTGAGATAGAGTGGATCCTCGGTTGGTGGAGCCCATACGGAGGAACTCAGCTAACGAGTCTAACGGGATGGGTTCTGTTGCTGCTGCAGCAGTGGTGGTGGCTGGAGAAACTAGGACTGTTGCTGAGGCAGTCTTTGATTTGGCAGATGCAGTGGTACGTGGTTGAGGCATGGAGAGATCGACTTTAAAGTCTGGAAACACAGTCGTACTTGTAGGGAGTTATTCTCGAATTGTTATGACAATGGCGTTGTTAAACTCTTTAACATATGCCATGAAGGCCAGCTGCCTTCTCTCCATTCTTTGTAGGGTCTCCAGTAGTCTCGCTGTCGCATGTTCAATTTGATCTGCCTGTTGAGAGGCCCCTACAGCTATTGCTTCGGCGGTGGGAGGAATGAAAGCTTGTGAAACTACTTCTTCCACTTGCATCTTTTTCATATATTTCTCGTGTCCAGCCCACTCGTCGCGGTGTGTAGGTATCCAAAGGCATGGTGGGAACTCTTTCTAAATTCTCTAGTGCAGTAATTAAACAAGGGAAAACGAGAATACCTCTTTCTTTGGTGGCACACTCGAATATATGTTCGCTTATGATGCTGCCAACGTCGATGCGTCTGTTGTGAATGATAGATTGGATGAGTGCTAGGCGAGGTCGATCCACAGTTTGGTTATGAGATTTTGGTAGCATATTTCTTTTTATGAAGGCGTTCCATAGTTTGGCTTCTAGATTGAGGTCGCGGAGGCTGACCAAACCTCTATGTTTACCAGTGTTCCATTTTGCATGTGGAAGGCATAGCTCCGCCTTCATTTGCTCGTAGTCTTCATCCGTCAGGGCGGCAACGAATTTCGCATGTTCATTTTGTTCGGTGTGGAGGCCGAAATAAGCGTTGATGGTGATATCAGCTAATGGAATCGCCTATCCCCTCAGGTAGGTGTATGGATTGTTTGGTACTGGGCAGTAGGCATAGAATTCGCGAACCCATTCGATGTTCGCCGGATCTGGTTGCCTTGCAAACTTCTGCCATCGCTGGAAGGAAATTTTGGACAGCACAAATGTTTCTAGACCCAGATTTTCATCATCAGTGTAGTGGAAACCTTTCTCCTCCAAAATCTGGCGGTTTTTGAAATTCCTTTCGTATTCATGCTCTACTGCCGCTGTGGAGAATCGCTTAAACTTTACTGCGCCGACGAAGGTTTGTCTATGGGTTGCCATTTTTACTTTGTTTGGAGAAGAGGAGCAGAAATTTGGCAGCGTAACAATACTTAAAAGAAAAATGAAGGAGGAGAACTTTACCCGTGTATTTATAGGCGGTGAGCGGTGCGGCGTTTGAGGGAGCGGGGGAGTGATTATTGCCCTTGGCGTGTAAGAGACGAAACCCCAGCTGGCAACCATTGGCAGCGGAAACGACGCGATTTTTGAATCCGGGCGGTCATAATTCCTGCCCGGAATTTTTAGTTCCTTGGATTGGGCCACTAATTGGTTGGGCTAATTGTCCTCTTTAATTCTTCCTTATTATTCCTAAATAGCAAAAATTCAAATTAATAGATATTGTAAAAAATATAAAAATTCTGGAAACTAAATTGCGAAAAATTAAAATCTAATCCCTAAAACTGAAATTGAAAATCTAATCCTAAAACATAAAAATAAATTAAAGATAGATAGAAATTAGGTTACTGGTGGAGTACAATGGAATGCATTTCCAGCAGCAACCATCTTCCCCCTTTTTAATGGAGGATGGTGTGATGATCCAACCAGAACCTCGTCATCAGGTGGTTTCATCCGTGTATGCTTCTGGTCGGCTAGTGTGCTGCCTCGGTAGAGGTTGCCTTGGCAGGTCTTGTTCAGGTAGTCCGTCTCTACATTGAAGTTAAATTCAGTTATAACCTCAATTCTCTGATATTCATCTGGTTCATCCTGATGTCTTAAAGTTTTGAATACATTGATCTTCACTTGTTGATCATTGACCTTTATGACCAATTCTCCTTTTTCACAATGGATCAATGTTCTTCCCGTGGCTAGGAACGACCTTCCCAATATGATTGGGGCATGTTCATCTGCTTTCCAATCAAGAATTAAGAAGTCAATAGGAAATATAAATTTATTCACTCTTACCAGAATATCTTTAATTTTTCCTTCCAGTTGCACATAAGAGCGGTCTGCCAATTGCAGCATCACCGTTGTTGGTTTTGCCTGCCCGATGCCTAGCTTTTGAAATACTGACTTAGGCTTGAGATTTATGCTAGCTCCTAAGTCACATAGTGCCTTACCCACGTATTGATCACCGATAGAGCATGGTATGGTGAAGCTATCAGGATCTTTTTTTTTTGTCGAAGACTTGTTGTGTAGCATTGCCACATACCCTTCTATCACGACAACCGTTTCAAATTCCCCTATTTTTGTCCTTTTTGATATAATGTCCTTAAGGAACTTGGCATAGGCATTTGTTTAATTTACTCCACCAAAGGTATATTTATGTGTATCTGTTTAAGAATGTCTAGAAATTTCTTAAACTGATATTCTTGCTTTTGTTGTTTCAACCTTTGTGGGAAAGGTGGTGGTAGCCGTAAATCTTCAATTCTTTTATTGCATTGAAATCTTATCTGCGGTGTAGCGACGATATCATCTGTTGTGGCAGCATCGTCGGCAGTGTCTGTTGGTTCCCTTGCCTTGGGTATTTCATCAGTAGCTTCTTGAGGTGCTACTGTCTCAGTGTTCTTACCTACTGTCTGAGCAGGTATTTCAGGATCCTTTAGTTGCAATCCACTCCTAGTGGATATTGCTTTGCATTGTTCATAAGGACCAGTTCTAACGACTTCAGTATAGCTAGAAAGACTTCTTATGGGTCGGCTTTTTATCTGTTGTGCTATCTGTCCTACTGCAGTCTCTAGCGTCTTGAGAGCAACTTCATTGTTTTGCATTCTCATTTCTGTTTTGTCCATGAAAGTATCAGCTCTCTGAATGAACTTATTGGTGTTTGCAATATAAGCACCAGTTTGAGCCATAAATGTTTGTAGTGTGTTTTCTAGGGTTTGGACATCTGTTGTTTACTGCTGCTGCAACAATGTCTGCTGCGGCATCTACTGCTGAGCAAATCTATTTTGTTGGAATCCAGTAAATTGCATTGATTGATGTTGCGGGTTAAGTGCAGTGTTAGGGTTGCTCCGTGAGAAGTTTAGATGTTTCCTCTATGTTAGGTTATAATTATTGGATATATTGTTTCTATTGAAATTTCCAACGTAAAAGGAAGATTCTGGATCTTGCGGGCATGCGGTTGCATCATGATTATTGCCACATGTTTCACAAAGAACAATGACTGCCTTAACTTCCCGAATGTGATTCAGCTTTTGCAGATCCTTAATCATGTTTGTTAAAGCTGATAGTTGGTCTAAGATAGAATCTGAAGAGTCAGAGCTTGTCATACCTCGCATAGTTATTCCTCTTCTAGTGGTTGGGTGTTGATAGTCATTCTTTGCTAACCTATCCAGAATTTCTAAGCTCTCATGGGGTGGGCAGTCTAAGAGGGTACCGTTTGTGAAGGCATCAAGCATCATAGTCGTAGGGGTGTTTACTGCGTTGTAGAAGATTGACACTTGAGTCCACTCGGGCAAACCATGCATGGGGCATTTTCTATATATTTCTCTGTATCTTTCACAAGCCTCATACATTGATTCGTCTTCATCTTGCCTAAAGGATGTGATATTGTTTCTCAACTTATCAGTCATATTGGTATAACTGAATCGAGCAAGGAAACTTCGGCAAAGTTCAGTCCATGATTTCAAAGATCTAGGTTGGAGGTTGTTTAACCAAGATTTTGCCCTATCCCTCAGTGAATAGGGGAACAATTTTAACTTCAATATGTCGGCAGAAACCCCCGGTAGCTTAAAAGAATTGTAGATTTCCAAAAACGACTTAAGGTGCTGTAGAGCGTCTTCGTTGGTCGATCCTCCAAATTGACCTAGAGTGTTTATCATGTTGAACATGACTGGCTTTAATTCAAAATGTTTTGCCTCTATATTAGGCATCACAACGGCATGCGTCAATCCATCCAAATCTTCCTCTAAATAATCACGAACTGTTCGTACACGCTCTTATTGAGGTGGATTGGTCGGATCAACAACTACGAATGCACCTTGTTTGTCTGTTGTGGCGGCATTCATGCCAGTGTTGTTCTGCTGGCAAGGTGATATGTTCATCCTTTCGCGTATCCCTTGTCGTAAACGCCTTACGGTCATTTCGATTTTAGGATCGTACGGATATTGTTCTATAGAGGGATTAAACCTGGTCATACAAAAAATAACCCTAGTTAATTAAGAAAATAAAAGTAAAATTAAAAAGAAAAAAGTGTAGAAATAATTGGTAGTAAAACTGAGCGTCAGTCCTCGACAACGGCGCCAAATCTGATGGAGGCTCGGAAGTCCTTTGTTTTTCCACCTTTTTCAGATTGTAATAATTTAGGTTGTCGAACCCACAGGGATTGTGTCGACTTCATTATCTCTTACGGCTGCACTATAGAAAGTAAAAAAACACACAAGTAATTGTTGAAGTTGAGATTACTAAATTAACTACTAAAACTAAATTAAATATAGGAGAAATAAAGATTAATAAAGTGAGGCTAAGTTGAGTGCTTCATAGATGAGAATCCAGTTGTATTAAGTATCCACTTATAATGCAATGGGTTGAACTACCGCCTCGGCGGATCGCACAAAGGGTTGCCGCAGCTGCCTAGACGGGGTTATGCCTTGTCGACAATTCAACATTCCATAGTTCGACAGAGGATCCTTGTATGCCTTCTTTCTTATCCCTAAGCGAAAAGAACTGTTGAAACCCACATCTTGATGATACCTCCCGGCGTGAATCAAGGGCGGACAAAAACCGAACACATGCGTCTTGTTAGTCGCTGAAATCCTGAGCGGTTAATCTCTTAACCGAATTAGTTAGTGCCCATGAGCAAAGACCGTATTCTCTCATTTTGTGAGCTTAACTATCCCGATATTAGACAAATAGATTTTTTTTCACATACTATCATCTCGAGCTCATATGCAAAGAAGAGTAAATGCCAAGAGAGAATAAACTATGAAATAAGTTTTGCATTAATAAATATCTAACATAACACAACCATCTTCTCCAACTACTCCACAAACAACCTAAACCTCCGAAGAAGTTTAGAACATGATGTAGTCGGCGACTAAAAATATTTTCTAGGGTAAACTCCGACCTATTTGACTAAGCCTAATGTGTGCCTTATATAGGCCAAGCCCTAGGTTAAAGCTTTCCATGCAAGAAAAGAGTTCTAAAGGGGGAAGAAGTATAATTCCTTATTAAATTATAACACTTAATTCTTATTTTCTAAAATATCTCTTCTTTCCCGCATGTGACTTTGACCAAGTCTTGAATCCTTAATTTGGCTCCATCTTTCTCTCGCTCTTTTTCCGTTAAGATCAACATCTTTTTCTCTTTCTATCGAGCACTGTTATCATCTTTACTCTGCTGTCGCGGCCTCAAAAAATGCTGCCGTGGCGGGTGCTCCATCTGCACTCAAGCATCTATCTTCTCAAATGGCCATCTTTATATGTGACTTCCTGTCTAAGAAAGAAAACTATCAAATTCGTCTGTTTTACGCCAAATATTAGATGAATTCATGAATTATGTGTTTGGATGCTGAAGTATGGAAAATATACAGAAATATCCATTAATGCCCTTAATTCTGTCCTTTATTAGTAATAATCGAGTGGGAAAATGATATTAGAAATAGGACTTTTATGCACTCATCATAAACCTTGGGTATGTAGGCTGCTTAAATCATTATATGGGCTTAAGCAAGCCTCTCGACAATGGAACCTTAAACTGACAGATGCACTTGTGGAAAATGGATATGCACAAAGTCGGTATGATTACTCATTGTTCACTAAGAAAAAAGATGGTAGATTGGTATTGCTCGTTATCTATGTTGATGGCCTTCTTATTACCGGAAATGATGAAGGTTTGATTGCAGAACTCGAGAACATTTTGCATCAGAATTTTAAAATGAAAGACCTTGGGCAACTTAATTATTTCATTGGCATTGAAGTAAACCGATCCAAGGAAGGAATAATGTTACATCAAAGGAAATATGCTCTTGAGTTAATAGCAGATTCAGGTTTGGGAGGGGTTCAAAATGCTTCAACACAATTGGAGCAAAACAAGCAGCTCACAACAGTGGAATATGACAGACACATGAAACACGGAGAAATGGATGAAATAATGGAGGACATTGCAATGTATCAAAGGTTGTTAGGAAGACTCCTTTACTTAACCCATACACGGCCAGATATAACCTTTACAATACAATATTTGAGCTAGTTTATGTAGACTCCCAAGAAGATCCATTATGAAGCAGTATTACGGGTTATTAGATATGTCAGGAAGCATCCAGCTCAGGGAATTTTCTTACCAGACGACTCAAAACCATAATTAAAAGGTTTTTGTGATTCTGACTGGGCAAGTTGCCCAATGACTCGTAGACTAGTGTCAGGTTATTGTGTTAATCTAGGTGATAGCTTGAAATGTTGGAAATCAAAAAACCAAACTATTGTGTCTCGGTCTTCTGCGGAGGCAGAATATAGGTGCATGGCAACCACAGTAGCTGAGTTAGTTTGGATAAAGGGATTAATCACAGAGCTCGAAATCATACATGATTAGCCTACAATTTAGTTTTGTGATAGTCAGGCTACACTACAAATAGCAATGAAGTGTTCCATGAACGAACGAAACACATCGAGATTGACTGCCACTTCATACGAGAAAAGATACAAAAGGGAATTGTGATCACGCGACATATACCAACCAAAGAACAACAAGCTGACATCATGACAAAAGGGTTAGGGATTGCACAACATGAATATCTTGTGAGCAAGTTGGGGATGAAAGATGTCTATCATCCTCCAATTGAGGGGGAGTGTAGAAAGAGTTAGTTAGCTTAGACGAATTGGTTAAGTTAGTTAGGGAAGGTTGTTAAGATGTTTAAACCTAATGATTGGAATGTATAAATAAAGGCACATGTATCATCTTTTACATATGTTAGTAACAGAAGCATATTTATCTCCTTCATTCTTGCCTTGCTTCTTCTCTTCTATTTTCAATATTCACATCAGTTCTTGGACCACCACCGGAGACACCTTGATAAATCTGTTGAGTTGATCGATCTTGATAATTGGCCAAGAAGGGGGTGAATTGGCTATTTAAAATTTTTGTCGGTAGAATTTTGGTAAAATCGAAAAATGAAGAACAAGAGATTTATAGTGGTTGAAATTTCGGAACAAGCTCTACATCCACTACCTTAGCTCCCACTAAGGATTTTGAAATCAATTCACTAATAATTCAACCTTTTTCTAGGTTTAAGGGATAACCTTTACAAATCGAATCAAACCTTCTACTCAAGAATTGATTCAAACCTCACAAGATGATAAAAGAAAGAAAGACAAATAAGAAATCTCTCACAAGATAGATATTGCCCCAATTACAAATTAACTCTCCCCAAACTCAATTACAAAGAATAAAATTGAAGTTGGATTTAATTGCTTGGATGTTGCTTGAGGTTCAATAGTTGTTAATGTTGCTTGAACTTCTTCATTTTATACGTCCTCATTGATTTCTAACCGTTGTGGTTGTTGGGAATTGAAATAAAGACGTTAGGACCACATCTTCCCACCATAAATGTTATTCTGCAGGCACAGGTATCGATACACGAGGAACTTGTTTTGGAATAACCTATAGAAAGAAAGAGACGTTGTGCATTTAATAGGGAGGGTATTGAAACAGGTATCGATGCCATTACTACACTGTAATGGTGGGTATCGAACTATGTTTCGAAATATCTCAACCATCTTTTAAAGGTTTAATTGCCATCAACGGTCAACTCATTAAATGCTAAAATAGCCGTTGTGAATTAAAGGGGGTATTGATACTGGTATCGATACCATGAGTCATAATTTTAAATAATTTTAAAATAATTAAAAATACTTGATGTGGTTCAATACATGGTTCGAAACATACATTTATAGTAAGGTAATGGTATCAAACCATGTTTCGATACCTGTTCTTAGTTCCAAGAACAAAGCTTTAAAAATGCAGTAGGGTATCGATACCGGTTCAAATGGTATCGATACTCTCGTATCAAAACACTTAGAAATTTTATTTCAAAGTTCTTGGTTTGACTTGAAATCAAAAGTTTGACTTAAGGACTTAAAAAATTATTACAAAATAGTCCTTATACATAATTGTTATATCAAAATCAATTTTGGTTTTACAATCTCCCCCTTTTTGATATAACAAAACCATTATAAATTTGTAAGTTTAAAATCAAAATTTTAGGTTCCAAGACTTTGAAAAAGCTTTTTAAAAGGACTCCCCCTTAATAGATGCATAACTTTAAATTTTTAAAGATGGTTATTGAGAAGACCTATCTTTGTCTCCTTGACATCATTTGTGAATGGTCTCAAGGGCTTTGGTGAGATCATACCGGAAGATAAGCTTGTGAGGAAGCTCATCTACTCTTTTCCCGAGTCTTGGGATAGCAAGATAACGGTTATCATAGAAGCAAAAGACTTCAAGACTCTCAAGCTTGATGCTCTTGTGGGATCTCTTCTCACCCATGAGATCATGAAGAAAGGAAGAGAAGATGAAAAGAAGAAGGAGGAAGTGAAGCTAGAGAAAAGAGAAGTTGAAAAGAAAAAGCAAGGAATTGCTCTCAAGGCTTCATCCTTACAAGAAGAGGTGGATACAAGTGAAGAAGAAGAGCTAGAAGAATTGGCTATGGTAGCCAAAAGATTCACTAGACTCATGAGGGCTAATCGTAATAAGAGATTCCAGAGAAAGAAGGAATTCAAAGGAAAGGGCAAAGAAGATGAGAAAGATCAAATTATTTGCTATGAATACAAGAAGCCCGATCACATTAGGACCGATTGCCCACAATACAAAAGGAAGGGTTTTGAGAAGAAAAAGAAGCAAAAGACTCATGGTGCCACATGGAGTGATGAGGAGTCATCATTCGATGAGGACAATGAAGTAGCCAACCTTTGTTTCATGGCTCTTGATGAGCCTAAGGTAAACCTTGAACCATCTTGTAATGATTTATCTTATGATGAGTTATATGATGCATATGATGAATTACAAGATGTTTATGATGAGTTGGCTTTAAAATTTAAAGAATCAATTTTGAAAAGCAAGAAAACTATTTCCGATTTAGAAACGAAAAATGATTCTTTGACAAAAACTATTTTGGACTTTGAAGAAAAGATTTTTGTTTTAAATGATGATTTAAAATTCTTTCAGAAAGAAAATGTAGATTTAAACAACATTATTTCAAGCTTGAGTGAGAATCACCACAAAGTGGTGAATGAGCTTAAAGAACAAATCAAAGTGGTTGGTAGTTCAACATTTGAAAAAGGAAGCTCTTCAAAACCCAACCATGTGAAAAGGAATTTTTATGGCCACAAACAAAGATGTTTTCAAAGGCATGCTAGATATAGAAAAATTATGAGTGTGTGGGTTCCTAAGGAACTCATTGTTTCTAATAATATTAATGCCATTGCATCTTGGATTCCTAAGGAAACCAAGCTTTTGGGAACTAACTCTCATGGACCCAAAATGATTTGGGTACCAAAAGTCAAAAACTAAATCTTTGTTTGTAGGTTGAGCATTGCTTCAAGGCCAAAGCTTCAAGTCAAAACATGTGGTACCTTGATAGTGGATGCTTAAGGCATATGACCGGAGACAATGGACGATTTAAGGAGTTAGAGCTCAAAAAGGGTGGAGTAGTGACTTTTGGTGACAACTCCAAAGGCCAAATTGAGGATATTGGCTCTATTGGTAATCACTCCTCTATTCTCATTGAAAATGTTTTGCTTGTTAATGGTCTTAAGCATAACTTGTTGAGCATTAGTCAATTATGTGATAAAGGTTTCTATGTCTCTTTTGATAAACATGGTTGCAAAATAATAGACATAGAATCAAATAGAACAATGCTCATAGGTCATCGCATAGGAAATATATATATGGTGCATCTAGATGACATTAACCTATCTCATTCATGCTTAGTTGCTAGTGATGAAAATGATGCATGGTTATGGCATAGGAAACTAGGACATGCTAGCATAAGTGTTTTAGAGAAACTAGCCTCCCAAAATCTAGTTAGAGGTTTACCTATGCTCAAGTTCTCTTTAGATAAAATTTGTGATGCATGTGCTAAGGGTAAACAAAAGAGGTTTACCGAATTTTAAAATTTAGGTTTTGAGAATTTTTGTAATGAAAATGCGATTAGCCACAATTTTTCGGCTCCTCGCACTTCTCAACAAAATGGGGTAGTTGAGAGGAAAAATAGAACTTTAGAAGAAATGGCTAGGACCATGCTTTGTGAAAACAACTTACCTAAGTATTTTTGGGCGAAAGCCACAAACACTTCTTGTTACATTACTAATCGAGTAATGATTAGGCCAATTTTGAAAAAGACTCCTTATGAGATTTTAAAATCCAAAAAGCCTAACATTAGCTATTTTCACCTTTTTGGGTGCAAGTGTTTTGTTTTAAATAATGGAAAAGATAATTTAGGTAAATTTGATGCAAAAAATGATGAAGTTATTTTTCTTGGTTATTCTCAACATTCAAAGGCTTATCGTGTTTTTAACAAAAGAACCTTAGTTGTAGAAGAGTCTATACATGTGGTTTTCGATGATAACCTTCTTCCAAGGAAGGATTCTTGTGATGATGATGATGTAGGAATCATTGAAACCATTGATGATGGACAAGCATCAAAGGTGGATGGGGTTCCAACCAATGAGGAAACACAAGATCCTCCAATAGAAGCTTTAGGAGATGAAAAGCTTGAAGAAAGAGAAGTGAGCTACCCAAGGGAGTTCAACTATGTCAAAAGTGGTGAAATCTTGGGTGATCCATCCAAGGGGGTAACTACTCGTTCTTTTCTTAGATTAATGAATCATATTGCATTTATCTCATGCATAGAGCCTAAGAATATCAATGAAGCCTTAGATGATGATTATTGGATATTGACTATGCAAGAAGAGTTAAATCAATTTGAGAGAATTAATGTATGGACATTAGTTGATATGCCTAGCGATAAATCTACTATAGGAACTAAATGGGTTTTTAGAAACAAACTAGATGAGAGTGGTAACATTGTGAGAAATAAAGCTAGATTAGTTGCTCAAGGTTACACTCAAGAAGAGGGAATAGATTTCGATGAAACTTATGCACCCATAGCTAGGATGGAAGCCATTAGGATGTTACTTGCATTTGCATGTTATCATGATTTCAAGCTTTTTCAAATGGATGTCAAAAGTGCTTTCTTAAATGGTTTTATAAATGAAGAAGTGTATGTTGAACAACCACCGGTTTTGAAAATTAAAAATTTCCAAACCATGTTTTTAAATTGACTAAAGCTTTATATGGTTTGAAACAAGCTCCTAGAGCTTGGTATGAAAGGCTTTCAAACTTTTTGATTGAAAAGGGCTTTAAAAAAGGGAAGGTGGATACTACACTTTTTATAAAAAGGTTTAAAAATGACATCTTAGTAGTTCAAATTTATGTTGATGATATTATTTTTGGATCTACTAATGAGTGTTATTGTCAAGAGTTTTCTAAGCTAATGCAAGGTGAATTCGAGATGAGCATGATGAGGGAGCTCTCATTCTTTTTGGGACTCCAAACTAAGCAAAGGAAGGATGTCACCTTCATCAATCAAGCAAAACACATCAAGGATATGCTCAAGAAATTTGGCTTGGAAAATGTGAAACCTCAAGCCACTCCTATGAGCTCATCAACTAAGCTTGATAAGGATGAAGGAGGTAAGTGTGTTGATTCTAAATTGTATAGATCCATGATAGGTTCTTTGCTTTACCTTACCGCAAGTAGACCGAATATTATGTTTAGTGTTTGCTTGTGTGCTAGGTTTCAAGCTAGTCCTAGAGAATCACACTTAGTTGCCATTAAGAAAACTTTTAGGTACCTTAGAGACACACCTAGTTTAGGTCTTTGGTATCCTAAAGACTCTACCTTTAATTTGCATGCTTATTCAGATGGGGATTATGGAGGTTGTAAGATAGATAGGAAAAGTACTTCTGGAACTTGTCAATTCCTAGGTATTATGCTCATATCTTGGTTCTCTAAGAAACAAAATAGTGTAGCTTTATCTACCACCAAAGCGGAGTATATATCCTTAGGGAGTTGTTGTGCTCAAGTCCTTTGGATGAAGCAACAACTCTTAGATTATGGCATTTAGGTAGAAACTATACCTCTAAAATGTTATAATACTAGTGCCATATGTCTTATTAAGAACCTCATTCAACACTCTAGAACCAAACACATAGAAATTAGACATCACTTCATTAGAGATCATGTGTCTAAAAATGATATTGTTTTAGAGTTTGTTGACACCTTAAACCAATTAGCGGATATCTTTACTAAACCTTTAGACAAAGAGCGTTTTTGGACACTTAGGAGAGATATAGGTCTAACTAGCCTATCTTGACCTCTTATGTGTTATTTTTTATGCAAAATTTGCTTGAATCTTGATTGAAATCATGTCTATGTTGTTTTGCATCTTATTGCTTCTATGCATGTTGCTAGGGGGAGTATGAACTTGTTTTTGCACTATAATCTTGTCATAACATCATATGCATGCTTCTAGGGACTTTAGAGACTAATTTTTAGTACTTTAGAAGCCTAAAATGCAAAGCTCGCTAAGTGGTACCGATACAGCTAACACCTATTTCGATACTTGTTCATCATGTTCATCTGGAAAAGTTCTGGGAAGAACTGGTATCGAACCAAGTTTCGATACCAGGGTATCGATACTAGCATCAAAACAGGTTGTTTCGATACCGGTACCGAACCACGAGGCGTCAGATTGCTTTAAAAGACACAAAACCTAATTTTAATCAAATTAAAACTTTCCCAAACACTCCTCTCTCAAACCCTAGTCGGCCCTCCTATATAAATCCCTCAAATCCATCAATTTTTCACCACAAGTTTAACGTTTTTCTTTGGGGATTTTACTCTACACATCAAAGCCAAGATCATATCAACAATTGATGCTTCAAAATCCACAAATTCTTCCTAATCCATACTCAAGGTAATTTTTGAAAATCTTATTTTTCATTGATTTTTAGAATGTTAAAATTTAGATTTTGAATGTTTTATTAATGCTTAGTGTATAAGTTTTAATAATCCTACAAAAATATTTTCAAAATCAAAATTTTTTCATTCGAATATAAATTAATTTTATCGTATTGGTTTTCAATGTTTTTCAAGAGATTTTCAAAATTCTTAAATACCTTGAATTATAGATTAATAAGATTGAATTAGGTTGATAGAGCATACATATTTTTAAATATAACTAACCCAATTGTTTTTAATCTCTAGATCATGGCATCAAAGAAACATTCTCGCACCGAGGCTGGGAGTTCGTCAACTACTCGTGCTTCCCAAGTGAATTTACCCGTGGTATTCGATAGATGTTTGGATGGTCCGGGTAGAATTGACAACTTCAACAACTTCAGCGAATACTCGCTTAAAAAGGAGCGGTGTGTGGATGTTGATTTTGTGACCTCCTACAAGTTCCCTTTTCGATATTATGATCAAATCGTCGATTGGAAGTTCTTGACCTTTCTCACCCATTCCGGCAAGTTTTATCCAACTCTTGTTCTTCTTTTTTATGCTAATGCTAAGTGCATTCTCTCTAAAGATAGGAGCAAGGTGGTTGCTATTGAATCTTACCTCATGGGCCAAACTTTTCGAATCGATGTCAATACCTTTGTCGATGCTTTTGGTCTTGAAGATGTGGGTATTGACGATGAAGACTCTCTTGGATATTTCACCGGTTCGGTTATCTCTTTTGACGTCCATGACCGGTTCTTGCACCTCATTATCTCTTGGTGGATTCGTCCATCAAACGGTAAGTACTCCCGGATCCGTCAAGTAGATAGTTTTTGGTTGAAGTGTTTCCATGAGGCTCGTCGACCCAATCTTGCCCAAATTGTATTCTCCGACATTATGTGGTATATCTCCAACCGTGCCACTCCTCTTGTCAAATCCTTCCCCTATGCTTGTATACTTAGTTTCATATTTCTGTATTTGGGAATTGATTGCTCCTACGACAAGGTGGAATCGGTAAAAGAACCCATAGGCGAGACTTCTCTCAACCGTTCCCAATTTCAGTATGCCTCCAATGGTGAATGGGTTCGCGGTGCTCCTCCTCCTCCCGTTGTTGATCCGGAGCCTCTCCAACAACTTGCACCAAACGCTGAGCTTATGGCTCTTCTCACTTAGAGGTTTGACAGTTTGGATGCTCGTTTCGCCAGTATGGATGCTCGTTTCGACACCTTAGATGAAAGGTTTTATTCTTTGTCCAATCAATTCAATTCTTGTTTTGATGTCATGGATACGAGATTGACGGGCTTGGAGAATCAAAGCACTTCCATGAGGATCTCCATTGAAGCTCTTCGTTACATGCAAACCACTTCCAACAAAGATGGAGATGACAATGAGGAAGATGATGAGAAGGATGATGAAGATGGTGAGGATGGTGATGAGGAGGAGGACATGGGCGATGAGTGATCCTTAGCGTTTATCTTTGCTTTGCTATGGCTTTAGGACTAGTTATGTTTTTCTTTAGTTTTTTGTTGCTTTTTCATTCATATTAGAACTTATGCACCTTTGGTATTTGTTTTGCTATGCTTTGAACTTTTTGTTGGATTTGGATATTTTTATGCTATGGATTCTATTTTTATTTAATGTTATGCTTGTTATGAATTATGTATTATATTAATTTTGATCTAACAAAAAGGGGGAGAAATATCTTGTTTTTAAGTTAAGGAACCATCTTTTAAAGTTTTAACTGCCATCAACAATCAACTCATTAAATGCTAAAATAGCCGTTGTGAATTAAAGGGGGTATCGATACTGGTATCGATACCATGAGTCATAATTTTAAATGATTTTAAAATAATTAAAAATACTTGATGTGGTTCGATACGTGGTTCGAAACATGCATTTACAGTAAGGTAATGGTATCGAACCATGTTTCGATACCTGTTCTTAGTTCCAAGAACAAAGCTTTAAAAATGCAGTATGGTATCGATACCGGTTCAAATGGTAACGATACTCTCGTATCAAAACACTTAGAAATTTTATTTCAAAGTTCTTGGTTTGACTTGAAATCAAAAGTTTGACTTAAGGACTTAAAAATTTATTACAAAATAGTCCTTATACATAATTGTTATATCAAAATCAATTTTGGTTTTACAAAATACTTGTGGGTTCAACATCTTAAATACTATAATTTGGCAAAAGGTGAAAGGACGAATGCTTCACCATAAAAGCAGGACTTTCTAGCCTTCACCAAATCAGATTGTCGAGAGGTGATTGATAGTATTTTGGATATTGATTCATCTAAAACTGATCATACGTTAGTTTCGACGATCCGCAATATGCTACAAGGAGATTGAGAGGTTATTGTGCGTCATATTAATCGGACGGCCAATTTTGTGGCGGATAAACTTGCAGTTATTTTACGAGGAAGGAAGCCAATGGAGATTCTTTAGGTTTGTCCACCGATTGAGTGTCAAGCTTTTTTACTTGATGATTTACAACATCTTGATAGTGTAGGGTAACTTTTGTCTGGCTTGTGTTTGTTTCATTAATGTAACTAGTTTACTTGTTTAATTCGTACCACTTCCACATGTAATATCAATACCTTCTTTCATACTAAAAACATAACCTTCCTCTTCATTGTCTCCTACATTTTTTAGGAGTTCAAACGGTCACCCAGTCTCACTTTTTCAAATGATTTGGTTAGACTTGTTAAAATTTATATTCAAGTTCAAACTATAATCGAATTTAAATAAATCAAGTTTTAATCATATTAAATTTGAATAACTTATGATCTATCTAATCTTATTTATAACCCTATACTAAAGTGACAATCTACCCGCCACATGTACATCAAGTCTTACTGAATTAAAAAAAAAAAAAAAAGAAGCTAAGAATATAAAAAATCCGGTTACTAGATAGCCTTTAAAATAGAAAGTAAAACTTTCAATTTTCTTATTGGGTAAACTACTGCGCTAGTCACTTTCGTTTACTCCTAATATACTTTTAGTCATTGATTTTGAAAAACGACCAGTAAGGTCACTACCGTTTTCGGGTGTAAAGTTTTGGTCACTCTAACGTTAAGTGCCGTTAAATATTGATGAAAAGATGATCTAATACAATAAAAAATGATAAATTACTTAAATAGTCCTTAAATTATTATTATACTTTTATTTCATCTTTAATTTAACTCTAAAAAATGTAAAACTTTATATTTTTACCATTTTCCAAAAAAAAATTCATTTCTCCAAAAAAAAACTATTTTTTGGGTTAATGATTTAAATTGATTTTTTTAAAATCTAACTGATATTTGAATTTGGTTTTAAATATCAATTTAACTTTAAATCTTAAATTTATATATTAAATATTTTACTAAACCTTTTTAATGTGAAGTACTTTACCCATACATGTGGTTTTATTTGTTCAACAATAATAAAATAAATTAACTATAATTAATTTATCAATACGAGAAATAAATCCAACGAAAGAATCATTGTACACACGTCTATTCCAGAAGAAGCCACTATTGTTAATAATTTGAATATTTTCAAAAAAGTTAATACTAATCTGATACCTGAAAATAGGAACGAATTTCCCTCTAATTTTATCCCTTTTCATGTTAATACTAAAAAAACTAAAACTAAAAATTAAATTTAAAATTCTACATTTTAAATTTTATATCCTAAAAATAAATTTAATTTTTAAATTTTAAATCTTAAATTTATTTTTTTTAAGTGATAGAAAAAATATATATTTTATCCCTAATTCTTTAAACCTTAGATATTAAATTTATATTTTAAAAGTGTATGAAAACACCAAAAAAGCATAATTACGAGCAGATAAGGATATGTATTATTCGGTTTTAGTCAAATTAGCCGACCAAATTAAATTTTTTTGATTAATTTGGTCGATTAATTTAGTTAAATTTTGTTAACGGTTATGTTTTGAGAAATTTGTTTATTGATTAATTCGATTCAAAACTGATTAATTAACCAAAACTATTATATATAATATTATATTTATTATATATTTATTTTTATTATTGAAATTTTAAAAATTATAAAATTATCACTAAATTCCTTGATATATTATAAAATGGTAAATAAACTTTTATCAAATTATTATAAAATGAAAAGTTGGTGAGTAAAAAGATCATTTTAATACAATTTAGTCACCTATTATATAATTTATCTAAAATTTTATATTAAATTTTAGTTTGATTAATTAGATTATAACTAATTTCATCCAATTAACAATTAAAATTTTAAATTTTTTAATTAATTCACTTATAATTAATTCGATTCGACTATTAATCAAATTAACCAAATACACACCCCTACTGACAGAAAATTTCCATTCTGAGAAGATAGCCGATTATATTGACCCCTTTATATTCTACCGTCTCTGCCCCTTCGATACAAAACTACAAAACAAGGAATAAACTGCTAAAAGGATTGAAGATAACAGCAGCAGTCATTTTTTATATAATAAATATCTAAATACGACTGCAAATCCGCTATTTTCTAATTGTATTTCTATTAGTATTTTTATTTTTAATTATTGGGTTTAAAATTTAGAGTTTAAAGTTAAAAGTTGTGGTTAGAGTTTACGGATTTATAAGTAGGGTATATTTTTTAAGGTATAAGATTTAATATTTAGGATACAGAAAATTGGGATTAAGATTTAAAATTTAATTTTTTAGGATTTTCTAATAGGAGACATAGAAAGAAGCACGTTAGAAGATAAAAGATTTTTACTCATCTAAACACATATAAATTTACGGGTGTAAATCGTCTTACTCTTTTTTATGTCTCCTTTCCTGCCTTCGTTTTAAATTAGAAGTTTAGGGGTCAAGGTTAGGATTATGGTTAGGGTTTAAGAAATTATGAGTAGGGTGTATTTTTTAAGGTATACGATGTAGGGTTTAGGATATAAAAAATAAAAGTTGGGGTTTAAAATTTAATTTTTAAAATTTTTAATAAAAGATATAAAAGAAATGATAAAAAGACAGACTTTTTACTCTAAATTTACATATTCAAAACACATTACATTTTTTATTAATATGAGGTGAACAAGATTACGGTGGTCGGACTGAACAAGAGGTCAACCTGTTGGACTATGAGTTATTGTCTGGGTTAATATGAGGTGCTTTGTTCCATTTCAAATTCATATATATAAATAAATTATCACAAAAAATCAAAAATAATATATCAATGATCATTTTTTTTACTTAAAACACTTGATAATATTTGTTATATAAATACTAAAATATCATATCATCAAATAATAGTATCCCAGAAAGGATCGTATATTTTGATCGTTGAGTTATCCTGCTTTCAACGGAAATTATTATTTTTTATTTTTATGTTTATCGCTAATCTAGTAGATGTAGGTGGGTTATATTTAAAGGTGTTTAACGAGTTAAATCGAATAAATTCTAATTAGACTCGATAAGTTCGCAAGTAGCTTATTAATTTTTTAAAATATTTTTAATAATTACATTAAAATTATTTCATTCAAAAATAAATCTAAATAATAATTATTAATTTTTGAATTATTAATTTAATTTATTTGTTAGTTTTGTGTATTTATGGATTGTTACTTTAGAATTTAGACTTTGAATGCGCTTTATACACTCTTTTGATATTTTTGGTTAACTTTATTAATTTATATTAGGCATAAAGATAATTTTAACCCTTAACGTTTATAATTTTTATCATTTTGGTCCTTATTCTTTTTTTGGGATAAATTTAACCCTTAACCTATATCTTTTTGACAAATAGCTTATTTTTTAACTACCATGATAATTGGACCGTTAAAAATTTAACAATGATGACATGTCATGTGCATATGATAATATATTTTAAATGACATAGCATCTAACCTATCAAATACATATATATATATGAAATATAATTTTATTTTAATATAAAGTATAAAACAATTAAAATTCAAATAAAATATTAAAAATTAATTAATTCAAAAAATAAAAGGCTACTAAACATTCCTAACACTAACTATGATAGAATCAAAGTCTTATCTTGAAAAAATATGAACACAGTTCGAAATTAATTAATTTTTTAAGGTATAATTTTGATTCTATCGTAGTTAGGATTGAGAATATTTAGTAGTATTTATTTTAGAATTAATTAATTTTTTTAATATTTTATTTGAATTTTAATTGTTTTATATTTTATATTAGAATAAAATTATATTTTATACATATATATATATGTATTTGATAGGTTAGATATCATGTTATTTAAAATATATTATCATATGCATATGACATATCATCATTGTTAGATTTTTAACGGTCCAGTTATCATGATAGTTAAAAAATAAGCTATTTGTGAAAAAGATATAAGTTAAGGGCCAAATTTATCCCAAAAAAGAATAAGGGCCAAAACGATAAAAAATATAAACGTTAAGGGTTAAAATTACCTTTATGCCTTTATATTAAATATTAAGTCTCTACTATTATTAAATATTATTTTTAGTTAAAAATAAGGTAAATTTTTTTAGTGAATTTAACGAGCACCAACTCGAGTTTAATGAAACAACAACTCGAGTTGAGCAATAAAATATTTTAACGAGCATCGAGTTAGTCGAACAATAAATTTTATTAATAACACAACTCGAACAATACCAAACTCACGATCAACTCGCTCGATAAAACCCCTAATTACATTTCTCGGTTAATAGATGTAATAAGATTCAACTATGTTTCTAATTAAAAAAATAAATCATATATTTGTATAGAAACTTTGCATAAATCAAAATAATTATCTTCTAGAATCCTCTATGAATCAACCTCGATCTAACAGTTTTTTTAGAACCGAAGTCTCCATTAAAACTTCTAAACAATTATGTACACACATGACATGGACTCAAACTGATGATCTGTAATAATATGTAAAGTCATTTTCATACCAATTCAGACAGAAAATTTTCCTTTGATTGCTTTATTTTATAATATCAATACCTCCTTTTATGCCAAAAACACAATCGTCCTCTTCATTGTCTCATACATTTTTTACGAGTCCAAGAGGTCATTAGGTCTCACTTTTTCAAATAATTTAGTTCGACTTATTAAAAATTATATTCGAGTTCAAACTATAATTGAACTTAAATAAATCGAGCTTTAATCATATCAAATTCAAATAATTTCTCCGGTTGATACCTATTATCTCAGTATCTCTTAAAAGAGTATCAAAAATATGTTGTCACTCTTAATATTAAAAAAAATAATTATATTTTTATTTATACTTATTTTATTTATAGTTTAAATTAATCACTAATTATTCATGAAATTTAATAGAGATTTTATATTTTTAAGTCACTAACTTTTAACCTTGCATTTGGTCCCTGAAATTTAATTATAAATGATACAATACATTTATAAGTCAATCTTTTAATAAAAAATACAATACATGGCTTTAAGGAGGATCGAACTTGAAACCTTAAGTACTTATCCACTAGACTAAACAAGAAAATTGATATTATTTAAAAAAATAGTATTTAGATTAAATTATAATCAAAATTAGTTTTATTTATTTTAAAATTATGTATTAATTATAAAATTAATTATTATAATAATAATTTAATTATTTTTTTATAATTTCTTTTACAAAGTATGTAGAAAAAACTATTTAAATTTTTAAAAAAAAATAATTAATAATAAGATATTTTTTAAAAAAATTCTCAAAATGATTTTTTTATTATATATTATGCTAAAATTATATTTTAGTTTTTGAATTTTAATTTGATCACCTTAAGTTTCTATACTTTTTAAAATTTGAAATTACGATCTTAATATGGATGATAGTTTATAAATATTGCTAAGTAAATTTTTTAGTCAATTTATTATACATAAGTTGTTTATTTTTTTTAATTTGATATTTTTTGTCCTTATAATTTAGTCATATTACTGGTGTCACGTTAGGATTATTATATAAAATTTAAAAAATATAAGGATTAAAGTTGATCAAAATAGATTGACTAAAACAATAATTTACACATATAGAGACTAATAGAAATAGTTTACCTTTTGACAAACTAGTTGATGAAAAATTTAATTTTTTTTCTAATTATATAAATATATTTATTATTGTGACAATATCTAATTTGTCATTACTTTTAATTTTTATAGTGAAAAAATTTATCATCACAAAAAAAATTAAGTTCCAAGTAATTTCTTTGTCACAACAAATTTTAAATGATAGTGACCACTTCACATATCGTTATTATTGTGTGTTAAAATTTTAGTGACAACGAATTTTATGTCACAATTACAGTCTTTTAGTGAGATTTTTTTGTGAAAAATATAATCGTCACAATTACTACTATTATAGTGACCAAATAAAAATTCGTTATAATTACTATTATAGTGTCGCACAAAAAATTATCACACAAAAAATAATATTTGTGAACAAAATTTTTTTGTCACTATCAATTTATAACTAAAAATTTATATTATTATAGTGTATTTAGTACCAGTAAGTAAACCCCTCATACTAATTCCATCAGTATTGATATACCTATCTTTGTGTATCAATACACGAAAGTCTTCATTAGAAAATAGAACAATAATTTTAATGCACCCTAAGTGTACCCCTTTAAGCTCATTCAACCTTTCTGTTTTTAGGATATTTTTATTGAGTGAAACTATAAAGGCATATAGATAATTTTAACCCTAACGTTTATAATTTTTATTGTTTTGGTCTTTATTTTTTTTTTATAAATTTAGTCCTTAACCTTTATCTTTTTGACAAATAACTTATTTTTTAATTACCATGTTAACTAGACCGTTAAAAATCTAACAATGATGACATGTCATATGCATATGATAATATATTTTTAATAATATGACATCTAACCTATTAAATACACATACATATATAATATATAATTTTATTCCAATATAAAATATAAAACAATTAAATTTTAAATAAAATATTAAAAATTAATTAATTCTAAAATAAAAGGCCACTAAACATTCTCAATCCTAACTACGATAGAATTAAAGTCCTATCTTAAAAAAGTAATATGAACACAATTCAAAATTAATTAATTTTTTTAAGATAGGATTTTGATTTTATCATAGTTAGGGTTGAGAATATTTAGTAGTATTTTATTTTAGAATTAATTATTTTTTAATATTTTATTTAAATTTTAATTATTTTATATTTTATATTAGAATAAAATTATATTTCATATATATTTATATATATGTATTTGATAGGTTAGATGTCATGTTATTTAAAATATATTATCATATGCATATAACATGTCATCATTGTTAGATTTTGAAAGGTCTAGTTAACATAATAATTAAAAAATAAGTTATTTATCAAAAAGATATAGGTTAAGGGCTAAATTTATCCAAAAAAAAAATAATAAAGACCAAAACAATAAAATAATGTTCGATTGAGATTTTGTGCCAGTAATTTAGGTTTATAGGTTTAGGAATATATCTAGTTATCTACTAATATCTTATACCACTATTATTGCATATTTTTGTAAATTAAATCACCAATTATGGTCCCAAAGTTTCATACATGTGCACTTAAAGCCCTCGTGATGTTTCTCCCCTGGACCTAGGTTACTATACATGTTTTCTTTTTATAACCATATATTTTTAATATATCGACGAATTTATTTGAATCAAATTTTTAAAAATTATTATAAAATCAATCTGTTTAATTCAATTATTCAATTTACAATATTATAAATTTAAACCTTTAATTTTGTTAAAAATAATATCTTATCTAATTTAATCAATTTATTCTTTTAAAAAAATTAAAAAAATATTTAAATTGATACGATTAGAACTAGAAATTAAGATGGCATGTGGTAGGTGAGAATGGACCCTGGACTCTGCTGACCATTCCCGAACATGCATGCAATTAGTAGTGATTCATATTTTAAATGTGTTGCCAATAAGACAAGCAATCCGAAATAAATAAATAAATAAATAAAAATTCATTTCTCGAACAAGAATTAATTGATTAACGGGATAAGACGTTAAATATTTTAAATAAAATTAAAATTTTAAATTTTAGTATTATAAATAAAATAAATTAGATTAAAAAAATTACCTCATAATATATTTTTATAATATTTGATTTGAATTAATCGATTAACAAATTAAATACGTGTTATTAAACCAAAGAACCCTATCTTAAATCTTCCCATCCCAGTCATCTTCATTAACTCTTACAGCTTTCAGTCTTATTCTTTCATCGGTTTCCATTAATTCCCAACTAATTCTCACGCTTGTCTTCTTTTAATTTATTTCCGACGACTCGTTTAAAAAAAAAAAAAAATAAAGCTTACAAAACGGTTTTCATTTGTCTCATATGTCCTTATTAATTTCTTTAAATATATTTTTTTAAAGTAAAAAAAGTTTATTTTTTAATTTTAAAATTTTATCTTAATTAATTCGGGTTATTTGATGTCGCACACTTGATTTTTAGAGTAATATTGTTGCTTGGAATAAAGGCTTAATATAATATGCACGTAGAATGAGTTTAGAGTGAATGTCATGTACTGATATGTACTATTAATTATACATATTATTACATATTTTAATGACTTTCAAAATATCTAAGATATGATTATTTTTTATAAAATAAAATATACGTTAAAACACCTTTTTACTATTTTTTGTTTTTTGTTTTTAAATTAAAAAATAAATTATAACAAAAAAAATTTACAAAATCTGAAAAGTAGCCTTAAAAATATTTTAAGGTATTTTATTCTAAAAAAATATTCTGTGATAAGTCAATGATTTAAACAATTATTAAAATATTAATGATACATATCAATATATATAATTAGTGGTATATAGGTGTCTACAAAATAAATTATAATTTTTAACCTATATAATCGTTAAATTTTATTGATTTAATTAACATATCATTAAAGGTCGAACAATTTTAACTAACCAATCATTGAAAATGATTGTTAATGATTAATCATTATAAAATTATTTAAACATAAAATAATATTTATGATTAACATTTTTTATTAATTTTTTTCTAAAAATTTTAATATAATATTTATGGGAAAGATGATCTTATTATTCTCAAAAAAAAATAATAAACATTTAAAAAGTTATAATAAATTACATATTAATATATAATCAAATCAATAAATAAGTTTAACCGTTATAGCAGTTAACTATTTTTTATTGATTAAATTAAAATTTAATAATCATTATAATATTTAATCAATTATTTATACTAAATAACATAATCAGTTATATTCATATAAATTATTAACGTCAATTCATTAGCAGCTCTACATGTATGATTAATGAGTCTGTGTCTATTTTTTTTAATTTTAGGAATTAATTTTTAGATTTTATAATTAATATCTATCTTAGAATTTAAATTTTTTATGAATTATAATATTTAAAAATATTTTAGTATATATATATATTATATAAAAATAAATAAATTCTCCACTAAGATTTAAAAAGCATTTAACGATAGCAATAATAATTATTATTTTGCGATCACACCGTCGATTAAAATTATTATCGCTAGAAATTATCAAAATCAAACTTATCGTAGTGTATTGCAGTCATAATCGTGCTAGTAACAATCGAAAACGATAATAACGGACCGTTATATTCGATATTCGTTGAAAAAAAATAAAAATAGAAAAGAACGCCGAAACAGAGCATGGGCAGGAGGAAGAACGAATATATAAAATTTTAGGGAATTTGCGAAAATTATATGCTGTGACATTGAACTTTTTAAAAGTTTTCAGTTGGCCTCAATACTTTAATTCATATTTGAATTGATCCCTTAACCTTTCAAAACTTCTTGATTAAGCCTTTAAATTTCTATTTCATCTCAATTAAATCCTTAAAGATTTGATGTTTTTGTTCAATTTAGTCCTTAAACATTATATTAATTTTATTTTCCTTTTACATAACAATAAAATTAGAGTATATATCGAATATAAGTACTGGAAAAGAAAATCAAGTAAATAAGAATAAAGACATATATTATAACACCCGGAACTCGTGTGCCACATTTGGGCCACAAGCCCAACCCGCTCCCATAAAAATTTTCACATTTTCAAATCAAATCTAAAATGTACCACCAAGTATGACATATAATTAAAAACGATATTAAATATAAAAGGTAGTTTAACAAGTTTAAAATATAAATGGAGCTTCAAATACAAGTTTGACAAAATATTTGACCATAACAACTTAAATCAAATAGAGTTACAATTACAATAATGGTTCTACGAATATATAGCCCACTAATCTAACAATTGTACTCTACCAACCGGTCAATGTTGAAGTCTTGCGATGATGGTTCTCCGCCACGTCCGCCGAATGTTCGTCTATTTACCTACGCATGAAAACAAATTCTAAAACGCTGAGCTACTAAAGCTCAGTGGGTACACAACCTATTGATTGTGCTTTCAAGTGAATCATAACTATAAACATATTGGATGAGAATATGATGATGTGATATGACAAACATAACCAAATCATAAAATAACCAAATCAAAAGTGAAGCCCACTCCCAACCCGACACTGGGAAACTCACCCGGCCTAGAATCTACATCGGACTGCTCGAAATCTCTCATCGAGATAATATATTCGAAATCTTGTTTCACTTGAAATCTCACATCAAGTGGGACTCATAATCTCACATCGGGATGGTCTTCAATAAATCATCTGAAATCTCACATCGGATGGTCTTCATTGTGTTACAACACTTCACTCACTGGGTATCCAAATCCCATCAAACAATGACTCAACCAAAACAAGGTGATCCACCTAGGATCTCATATCAAACAATACCACAACTAAACCAAGATCAAGCATGCAAGGTATATTTTCATTATATCCATGTCCATGTTACCAATTCCAAGTTTCGTTAATCAATTTATGATTTAATTAACCCATAGGAACTCATATCATAAATTATGAAAACCCAAACTCAACCCTTAAAACCTTGGGTAGAATTGCCAAGGCGTATCGATACACCTGTAAAGGGGTATCAAAACGCCCAGTATCGAAACGCTTCTCCTGCATTTCGATACGCTTAATTGATGGCTTAAGACCAAGGGAAAAACAACCAGTATCGGTACACCTAAGTGGGGTATAAATACGACCCTCTATTTTGATACGCCCCATAGAGGGTATCGAAATGATTTTCCACAAGAATATTTGGTTTCGAAACACAGGCTCGGCATTCCGAAACGCTTGTTAACTAAGCTCTTATTTCCTCTCTAGGGTATCAATTAGGCACCAAGGGTATCGATACCCCTGCACGAAAATGCAGGTCTGAACCCTAAAATGCCTAAGAATTTCAACCTAAACTCAATCATTCGATCCCAAAACGTTCCTACACATTATTGAATTAGTTTAGGTGAGTTTCTAACAAATTTTACCAATATCATTTACCATAAATCAATCCACCATTAAAGCATGCATAAGCTCTAACCTTAAACAAAACATCACAAACCAATCAATCATGCCAAATAATGATGATACACATGAATGCAAAGGATTTGAAAGTGTATCAACCTCCCAAAATAAGTTGAAGAACTCTCAAAGCAACCTCCTAAACCTTCTTCTTACCCAAGCTCCTTGAGGTTCTCCTTGCTCTTTAACTACAAGGAAGATCATCACAAGTTACTACTCTATTTATATGATTCAAGGAAGCTAAAATGAACCTTTTTACAATTCAAAAACTTTCTTAAACCCTAAACTCGTTCTTACCAAACCACTCCCCTTAAAAATTCAACTTTCACCATTTCTTACCAAACTTACCTTGTTAGGTAGATCTTCAAGAGTTAAACAAACTTCTCTCTATCTCTGAAATGGGAGTTTACAAGTTTGACCACCCTCTAAACTAACCTTTGACGAAGATTTTGTGTGAGAAGAAGGGTTAAAAAGAAGGAGACAATAAAAAGGTAATGAGTTAATATTTTCTGTAAAGGGCAAAAAATAACTCTTCCTCCCTCTCCTCATTTTTATCCTCAAGGTAGTTTACCAAAAAGCCCCTCTAGTCCAATACCCAAACCACCCTACAACTCCTAAGCCCAACAAGACCTTCATGGCCCAAACACGAGGCCCACCACCTCGGGTTAACCTGACACCAAATTTTGAAACCCGGACCGTGATATATATTTAATGTGGTATAATTGTTTATTCATAATATTATAATTATTTATTTTTATAATATATTTATTATTATTTTTTATAATATCTTTATTTAATTTTTATTATTTATTAATATTATTATTTATTTTTATTATACTAATATTCTTTTTAATTTTTTGTTTAGGTTTATTCACATGTTTAGTCCTTTAATTGATGCACACCGTTTATTTAGACATATTCATATGATTTTACTTTCCAAACTAAACTAGATAAAATCAAAATACAATCTAGAATTTATTAAAAAAAATCACTTTCACTCTTAAATTCATACTAATAAAAGTTCATAAGTGTTTAAAAATACTTTAAAATTTATTAAAATTGACGAGTTATAATTATAATTAATACGTTTTACATTTAAGTTGCGAAAGTTAAAAAAAATCACGTTTGTGATATTTTCGGTGATCGTAATAATATTCGTTATGTTTGTAATCATGATGATCATAAGACGATAAAAAACGTACAGCTAACGAGATTTAAATCCATGTTCACCATTGCAAGAAACAATTAAGAATTCATTTGAGTACATATTCTCTTAATGCTTTTGCTTGATCTTCACTCGTTCTACATGTTTCCTTGTGTTGAAAGTTGAAACAACTATAAATGGTTGCTCCATAATTTCTAGGATTATCCAACTGACATGGCAGTCATAATCATCCCATGGATTCTCTTCACCGGAATCTTAGCTATCTATTCTAAATCCGAAGCTAATGTTTCAGCCATCATCGCCTTCGGAGACTCATTCGTTGATTCAGGCAACAACAATTACATCCCAACACTCGCCAAGAGCAATTTCAAGCCATATGGACGTAATTTCCCAGGCGGTACACCAACCGGACGATTCTGCGACGGAAGACTTCTTCCAGATTTCATTTCAGAGAGCTTTGGGCTGAAACCTTTCCTCCCTGCCTACTTGGATCCCACACTTAGCATCTCGGACTTTGCCACCGGAGTTTCGTTTGGTTCTAGTTCAACCGGCTATGACAACGCCACGTCTGATTTACTGGTAATTGAACATAGTACCAACCATTCAAGTAAGCTCAGTAATTAACTGGTTTTCTGGTCGGATTTGCAGAAAGTGATTCCTCTGTGGAAAGAAGTGGAGTACTACAAGGAGTACCAAATGAAACTCCGAGCTTATCTCGGTGATCGGGACGCGAACGGAGTAATCTCCGACGCTCTATATGTGATCAACATAGGAACCAACGATTTCATACTAAACTATTTCGCTCTTCCTCGGAGAAAGTCCCAATTCACAGTAGAGCAATACCAGGATTTCCTCATCGGCATTGCCGAAAACTTCATCAAGCAGATTTACAGCCTGGGAGCTCGGAAGTTGTCCCTGATCGGCCTCCTCCCGCTCGGGTGTTTCCCGGTACAGAGAGCGATGAACATCCACAACCCTCTAAACTGCTTAGAGAAACGCAACGAAGCCGCCTTAGAATTCAATAACAAGTTAAAAGCTACGGTTGCAAAGCTCAGCAACGACCTTCCTGAGCTCAAGTTGTTCTTCTTCGCGGATGCTTATGAGTTGCTTTTGCAGATCATTACAAGACCCTCGGACTACGGTACGTGTTTTAAGTATTCATGTCCGACACATATTCGATGTTTCTGTATTGATAATTATGATTATGGAGTGACAGGTTTTAAGGTTGTGGAAAAAGGGTGTTGCGGAGTAGGTTTGGTGGAGACGGCGGTGCTGTGCAACCGGTTCACCCCATTTACATGTCCAGATGCAACCAAGTATGTGTTCTGGGATTCCATTCATCCTTCCCAGAGAACAAATATGATCTTTGCAGATGAGTTAGTGCCACGCCTTAAACAGGTGTTTCTATGAAGTTAATAGACAGTAAAATCATGTGATTGTGTAATATGTTACAATAAACTCGGAGTTTAATTCATAAATTTATTATTTTTATTAAAATTATGTAATAATTTTTAAAAAAAATATAATCGAATGATCATAAATGTCATTTTTATATTCAAATACTAAAATTTATTAAAAAAAATAAATTTTAAATACTAAATCTCGTATCTTAAAAATATATTATATCCCAAATTTTATTTATCTTAATCATTATTCTAATTTTAAATCCTAAATTTATTTTTTAGGTAATATATTAAAAAAACATAATTGAGACAGATGATTATTATCCTCAACTATATAAAGTTCTTCGATTATAAAAATATATAAAATGATTATCTGATTTAAAAAAATAAAATATATAAATATTTTTAATATTTTTCAATTAAATTAGTGTTTAATAATTCGTGATACTAATTTAACAAAATATATAATGTTTTTTAAAATATATATATTTTTTATTATTTTATTTTCCATCAAATCATTTAAAGTTGTAATTTCAAATCTTCTATTAAATTTAAATTTAATATTGTTTTTATATTTAATTTAACATAAGATTTCGATGTAGTTTGACGATATTAATTTATTTAAATTGTTAACACGTATTGAGGGATTCTTATCCTAGATCGACAAATCAATAATACGACAAGAGTTTGAGTTTTTTATTTTATTTAAATGAAAAATGTTTTTAAATTTTAATTTACTTTTTTCTCACTCCTATTTTGACCACTAAAATTTATTTTTTTAAATTTATTAACTTAACTTTTGAATTGTTCATAGTCAATCTCAAATGATATAGTTATATAAATTGAAAATTTCGATTAATCCTTAAAAAAAATAAAAAATATTTTTTTATTAATTTTACTATATTATCATTTTTCATATTTTAAAAAGAAAAATAATTTTTTTACTCAAAGCAAATATTTTAATTATTTGATTTAATTGGTATAGCATGAGATCGAGAAATGAATAATCTAAAATTAACAATAACCAAAATATTTTTTTAAAAATTAATCAAACCCGATTTTTGTATAAGTTTTAAAATAAATTATTTTAATTTGGTTACGGTTTGTAATTTTAAACAAAATTATTAGATATTATCTGTTATATACAATATTTCTAAATTTTTTAGAGCGATCAAAATATGAATAATTTAAAAGTTAAGTTAATGAATTAAAAAATTAAACTTTAGTGACCAAAATAGGAGTGAGAAGAAAGTTGAGTGATGATTGTTGTACCTTTACCCATTTTTTATTAATGATATATTAAAACTAACGGAATTTAACGGTAGGGACCTTATCGAATGCGAATTAAAAGTTGGGTGGCCTTATCGTACGAACTAAAAATTGGATGACCTTATCGAATACGAACTAAAGATTGAGTGACCTTATCAAATGTAAACTAAAAGTTTAGTGACCTTATCGAATATTTTAAAAGTACAGTGATTAAAATAAATCTACCCTTAAAATAAATTTACCCTTAAACATTTTAAAAATTCTTTGTATGGAAAAAATGTGTTTGTGATTAAATTATCAATTTTCTAATGAAAATTACTAATGATTTAAATTATCATATTTTTTCAAGTGTTTAGAAATTTGGATGAAAATTTAAAATTATAAACACATTTATCTTATGACTTGTGAGATTTTTTTTAATTGTTTGTTAAATTCGTGTTCTCTTAAGTGGGAGTGCCTCAAAGTTTTGGGATATAAATTTTGAGTGTTTATAAATATTATCTTTTTGATCCTAGAAAAATGAAAAATAAATTTAATATTTTTTTAAAAAATTCTTAATGGAAAAATTAAATAGTGATTACAAATTTGGTTGAGAAGTTGATCACTATATATTATTGTACATTTTTTTATATAAATTCCATCGAATTTTTATTAAATTCATAAAAAATATCATTATATCGTATCTAACAAATAAAATAATTGGATTAAATAATCTAAAAATTCTTACAACCCAAAAACAATGAAACAAATATTTCTATTGAGATAAGCATACCAACAAAATTCAGAGGTTGAATCACCTTATCTCTGTCCAAATGAGACGCATAAAGAAGGAAGAAAGAGTTGTACGCAATCCAAACTGTCATACAAAAAGTATCGCTACCCAGGACTGATTTCATCGGCAAACAAACCATCAAACGAGTGGGGATATAACTTTTCAAGTGACCACCGACAAAAACATAAATTATAAACTAGCGTCGATTGAATCTTTGTGTGAACAATAAACGATCGCTAGGGTATGCTGAAACATACTACAAAGACAGATGAATCAAAACACAAAACAAAATATAAAAAAAACATGTCATAAAGACAAAAGAAGAATGTGTCACAAAGACAAAAAAAAACGTGTTATTAAAGCAGAGATTCTTATTAAGATTAAAAATAAAAACAAAAAAAATAATAGATTAGGTGATCGACAACTAATATTAGGATTAATTGTCAATCACCGATCAAAAGATTGAATAAAGTAACGAGAGGCTAGAAAAAAAAATTAAGAAAAGTGAATAGTGTCTAGGGTTTTTTCAGAATTTTATTATTATACATCTTTAATTTCATTTAACTTGGATTAATTTTATCATAAAATCAATTCACGCATTTTTAACATATTCGATTAACATTTCGAGTTAAAAAAACTTTTAAAAAACTAAATTACTTATAAATTAAGATGTCATGTGCATGTGAGAGTGGACCCTGAACTGCAATTATTAGTCCTTCATCTTCTAAAATGATATTTGATTAATCACATCCGTTCTAAATAGAGCTGAACCGCCAGCCTTCATCATCTTCATTTAACCGGTGCAGGTGCCAGTCCAAGTCCCAGTCCAACTAATTCAGACGAGTATTTGTATTATATTTTTAGATTTTTGGTATTACGACACGTTTAGGATTTGTTTAGTTCAGAGAAAAAGTAAATGGGAGAAAGAAGGGGACAGAAAATTGAAGGAAAAAAAAAAAAGAATTCAAGGGTTGTTTGGTAGAGAGAAAAATTAAAAGGAAAAAAAATATAATGACAGGTTTTTCTTGCTCTTATACAAATAGATTTTATTCCAAGATTAAAAAAGGTATTACATCGGTTTGATTCATCACATTATTTATAATTTTATATAGTTATAATTTTTTATTTTATTTTTTTAAGATGAATTTTCACCCGTTTTTTTAAAGTGAATATTTACGTCTCTCTTACAAGAAATTATATCATTGGCCTGACTTACCACATTAATCATGGTTTCATCTAATCATAATCACCCATTTCACCATTAATTTTTAAGTTATTTTATTTTTCAATCAATGAATCCCCACTCATTTTTTTCATGACATTTGAAAAATATATTTTCTGAAAATTAGATTAATTATATAGATGATTAGTAGCGGGATGAGTGATTTTCATTGATTAAGGATCACGTATGACTTGACGAGTGGGACTCGTGATATAATCTTTTCTTTCCTACATATTATTAAATGGATGATTCTCATTGGATGATATCATGTATAACGAGGTGAACCAGGACCATATAATAATTTCTCCTAAAATTAGGTGAAAATAAAAAAGTAAAATAAAATTATCATACTTTAATAATAAAATTATCGAGTTATATTTAAAAAAAATATAATTTTATTTTCACCATATTTATTATTATTTATTTTTTTTATTCCATATTTTTATTATAATTTTATTTTTATTTAATATAGTCTCTAAAAATTTTATTTAATCTAAAATTTACCTTTCTGATTTTTTATTAAATTTAATATTTTTAATATAATAATATTTTTTCACTTTATCTCTAAAAAAAATTATTTAATCTAAAATATTTATTTTATAATTTAATATAATATCTTATAATTACAAACTTTACATTTTAGTCATTAATTTTTAATTGCAATTAAAGATTCATTTTAACTTAGATTAACCTGAAACTTAGTATATATATCAATAATGATATTAATTTCATAAAAAGAAGTAATTTCATTTTTAAACTCTTGATTAATATTTTTTTAAATTATGAGTTTTAAATTCAATAAAAATAAAATTTTCTTTCTTCGTCCTTATACGTATGAATTATTCAAAAAAAAAAAAAAACTAATAACCTACATATGTGTTATTCATTTTTTATAATTCTATTAGTATATTATATATATTAAACATAATAAGAACTATTCGATTTATATTTTTATATTATTTACATAAAATATATTACGCAATATTTAATTTATATTTATACAATATATTTGCATCATATAACAATTTTATTTTAGTTAAATAACTCTCAAATATCTTTTATGATGCACACATATACTTTACATGTCATGAATACATAACTTTATATTAGAAACGATAAATTTATAGAGTAAATATCATCTGTTTCTTTATTATTTTTTTCATGCAATTATCGAAATTTTTTTAAAAATTGAATTTTAAATCATAACACTTATTTCTTATATCTTAAACTCTAAACCATACCCTTAAAAAATATATCTTACCCTTAATTTCCTAAACGCTAGTCACAACCTCTAACTTTAAACTCTAAACCTTAAACTCTTTGATTTAAAACGAAGACACGAATGAAAATATGAAAAAGAGTCAGACGATTTTTACCTAAATTAACTTATAAAATTCTAAGAGTATGAACTAATAAAATTTTAGGGTTAAAAATAAATTTTTAATAAAAAATATATAAAAAATCCTAAAAAAATCTAATTTATATATAAATTAAATTTTTTAAAGAAACGATCATTCATGGTACCCTAAGTTATTTAATGTATTTTGTAACTGTATACACGTATATTCAAATAACTTTAAACCCTCACGAGAGGAAAACACGAACCATATAATTTAATTTTCTGTATTCAGTTTTATCATAATATATATTTGAATGATGTTTTATATAGTCGATCGAAATTTTAATCATAAATTAAATTATTTTATATTTCTAAAAATATCTATTCCCGTTTTAATTATATGAAAAAAACATCATATATAAATGCTTGCTCCATGCTTACTGGGAATATCAAACGGGCATGGCTGCCATGATCAGCCCCTGGATTTTCTTCATTCAAATCTTAGCTTTCACTTCTAAATCAGAAGCTAAAATCTCAGCTATCATTGTCTTCGGAGACTCATCCGTTGATTCCGGAAACAATAATTACATACCAACCATCGCAAAGTGCAATTTCGAGCCGTATGGAAGAGATTTTCCGGGAGGCATCCCCACCGGAAGGTTCTGCAATGGCAGACTTCCGCCGGATTTCATTTCCGAGGCCTTGGGGCTGAAACCTAGTATTCCGGCATACTTGGATCCTGAGTTTTCAATCTCAGACTTCGCCACCGGAGTTTGCTTTGCTTCGGCTGCAACCGGATATGACAACGCCACGGCTGATGTACTGGTAAGTGTTATCGTAAAAAATAACGGTTTACGATCGAAAACACAATTGTAATTGTAATTGTAATTTCGATAATATAGTAAATTTTATGTGCCATTTTGACAGAAAGTGATTCCTTTATGGAAAGAAGTGGAATACTACAAGGATTACCAGAAGAAACTCCGAGCCTATCTCGGCGATCGGAAGGCGAACGAGGTAATCTCCGACGCCCTGTATGTGATCAGCATCGGAACCAACGATTTCGTCGAGAACTACTACGCCCTTCCTCGAAGAAAGTCCCAGTTCACCATTCAACAATACGAGGATTTCCTCATCCGCATTGCTGAGAATTTCGTTAGGCAGATTTACAGCCTCGGGGCTCGGAAATTGTCCCTGACCGGACTCCCGCCGATGGGTTGTTTACCGGTGGAGAGAACGACGAATTTAGAGAACCCTCTAAACTGCTTGGAGGAACGCAACAAAGTTGCCTTGGAGTTCAATGGCAAGTTAAGAGCTACGATAGCGAAGCTCAACAAGGACCTTCCCGGTTTGAAGGTGTTCTTCGCAGATGCTTACGAGTTGCTGTTGGAGCTCATCACAAAACCATCCCAATACGGTAAATGTAGAGATGGCAAATGAGTTATTTGGTTGGGGTTATTTCGGTTTTGATTATAATCGTAAATCGATTTAAATTTGGTTTGAATTAGTTTGGTCTGAGTTAAATTTTTGGTTTTAGTTTGGGTATACTGATTTTGGTTAGTGTATTAGGTCGAGTATGTTGAGTTTCAGTTTGATTGAGTTTTAGTTCAGTTATTTCGGTCGATTGATTTTAATTTGGATCAATATCGGATTAGCAAGAGATCAATCGGTTTCAGTCGAGTCTTTAGACCGAATTAAGTTTTTACACCATATATATCACTTTGTATAAGATATATATAGTATTTAGTTCTTGGTGAATTATATGACAATTCACGTCCTATCTATCTTTATTTATTTTAATATATTTTCTTTATTTTGGATTATCTTCGGTTTGGTTGAAAATCTGTTTGAGTCTATTTGGTTCAATTAAAAATAGGTTCGGATCTATTTTCGTTTCAATTAGAATTCGGATCGGTTTCGGTTCGTTTTCATGTCAAAATCAATTTAACACATTTGGATCAATTTTAGGTCTAGATTGAAATAAATCGATTTGATTTTCAGGTCTCGGGTTAAGTTTATCAGATCTAGATAAATGTCTAAAATATTTATATTTGATACTCTTATCCAACACATAAATTTTCTTACGTCTGTATCTATAATAAAACATCGTCACCAAAAATACAACTGCAACTGCAAATTTAAATCCCTCGTATAACTGTAATGTGTTGTTGATTGACAGGATTTGAGGTTGTCGACGAAGGGTGCTGCGGAACCGGGCTGTTCGAGACGGGGATCCTGTGCAATCGGCACACTCCGCTCACCTGTCCTGATGCCGACAAGTATGTGTTCTGGGATTCCATTCATCCCTCTCAAAAAACAAATAAGATCATCTCAGATAAGTTGGTTCCAATCCTCAAACAACTGTTTCCATGATTTTCACAAACATCTGGGACGACGACAAGGGTCTGTTCTTGTCGGATATTGCAGCAACTTGGGAGAACCACAACAATTCTCGCCGGTATAGATTTGGCCGCTGTTTTTTCACGTTAAATTATAGGGTTAATTCACGATTTCTCCCTCTACATATACATCTTTTCACTTTGTATCATAAACTATTATTTTCTTCGATTTGCCCCCTAATTTATAAGTTTCATCTCAATTCACCTCAAAAAGTAGGAAATAATAATATGACATGTATCGCGTTATTATCAAATATGTATTATTTTTAGAATAAAATGAATCGAATACAATAATTATTTTGATTAGATTATTGGTGATTGTGTAATCTTCTGCAATAAATATGGACTGAATTGTATATTGTTATTCATAATTTTTTAATTTTGTGTAAAACTGTTTGGGGATTTTATTTTAATGAAAATAATTCATGACTGTCCATAATCATAATATTTATATTTGCTTCTTTCTTCTTTATTTCATTGGTCAGATGCTCATTTATTTTCAACAACTAAAATGCTGAATTCCATAAATGCTTAATCCAATGCCATGTGATGGAACTGTTCATTTTGATTTAAGAGTGTAATTAAAGGTCTAATTAATGCCTTGAATATAAATTATTTGAAATAAATTTTAATTAAATTATCTTTTTATATATGTTATATATTTTTTTTAATTTTTTAAAATAATTAGATCAAATATTAATCTTGGTCAATCTAAAAAAATTAAAACCATGAACAATAAACGTAAAAACAAAAAACTTAAATCATTAAATTTTAACCTTAAATTAAAATTTTATTTTCAATAATCTATAATTATATATTAAATCTTTTTAATTTTTATAAATTAATTTAATAAAACCTAGTTGGGGAGAAAAATATATTAAATAAAAATAAATTAATAAATAAAATTAATAATCCAATCCAATGGTAACACGTGTCATCAATCAATTGTGTGATTAATTTTATTTATTAATTTAAATTTAGGATTAAATTAAAATAATAAATAAATTATATGAAATAAATATGTAATTATACAGATTTTATTTAACTACCACGTCACTGTCGTTACTTTTTTTGTTAAGATTTTAAAGGCAGTGACTCAAATAAGTAGGGTTTCAAAGTTGGGTAACCTGATTGACGAGTTCTTTAATTGAGTGACAAAATAGACATCCTTAATTAGTTGGATAGTCACCGGGATAATTTACCTTCAATAATATTTAGTGATAATTAATAATATTTAGTTGCGCTCATCCAGCATCATAAACTTTTCCATAAATGAGTTCCCTTTCGTATTGTTGTTGGTTGTGGGAATCCAATATTATGATTATTGAAATCTATGAAAGTGATTTAAACCCACAGTTAGTATTGTTCCCAACCGCCGATTGTATAATCAATGTAGCAACCGACATTATCGTTGTTCAAAAAAGCAAACAGATGGATTGACCATGGACCATCCATTATACTGGTGACAGCCACTGGCGATGAAGTGTGTGGCAACTGGCTAGCATCCGCTGGGGGTGACCGGCCAACTGAGCCAATGGAAGGAAAGTTGTGGGAGCCTGAGCCTGGATAAGTCGTTTCATTTATAGATAGATATGCTCTCTTCTGCTCAAGTCCCGAAGCTGCACACTATGCCTGCTTAATCATGTTGCAGAATCTCGAGGCGTGGTGTGGTCCTTTCAGCGGTGCCATTTGGGGTGTTGGTTGCAGTCTTGCAGACTCTTGGCTACATTTAACAACTGAATAAAAGACTTGACTGTCCAAAATTACTAGTAGACATAAAGAACATTGAGAAAGAGCTTCGGCCTAACACCATCTTTAGCCCATTGAGCTTAGGCATAAAGAACCCTACACAGTATTACACGGTCTCTAAAGTCTTCTTCAATCTTATCATATTTGTAACATCAAATAACCCAGAATAAAGTCTTCGAAAAAAAAAGTTAATCCGAGTCAAAAAAATATCAATGTCGGTCAACGGTTAACGAATAATGGCTCAATTTGGTTCGTCTCAGATCGACTCAAACGGGGTCAAACGCCTAATCTAGTTCAGTCTACCGGTTGTCCGGTTCAATCAAGAAGTTGGTCCAGTTCAGTCAACAGTTTGGTCCATTTCGGTTCTTCCCATATGGGTCCAACTATTGCAGGACAAAGCCCACACGTGGCCAATGATGCGTGTAGCGTCATCCGATGACCAGAAGCAAGCAGGAAGCTCTAATCTGACACACTAGATGCCGGTGAATCCGCTGGTGACATCAAATTTTGGCGAAGAACAGCGGATAATGAGGTTTTGAATCTAACACGAGTATGTTCGGTTTTTTAAGGGTTTTTTCTGTATGTCCGAGTTATATCCGAATGTAACAGGCACAAACACTTTAAACAAAAACGAACAGTCGAAGCTACTTAGTTTAACAAACAAAGCGAGTAAAATGACGATTAAGTAGAACTTAATAAAAGCTTAATAAAATATTATATAATCAGAGAATTGTTTACATAATTAATCTTATAAGTAGAACTTCTCGGCGGAAATGAATAAATTATTTAGAAGGAAGTAACTGAAAAAAAATATATATACAAAATAAATAAGCTATTAATATCAAAAGAAGGTTACATACGAATATTTTACCCAATCCGATAAAGTTTTGATCCGGTTCGATCGAATAAGATTTTTAATAAAAAAATCAAGTTTATATTATAAAATATCCGATCCGATCCACCTGAAACTAAATATATTATTTTTAAAAATATAATAATACTCATTCTCTATTCTTTATATTGTAGTTTTTAAAATTATAATTTTTATAACTAAACCCACTAATTTTTTATTATTAAGTTTCTGAACTTATTTTTTTATAAGTAGATCGGATCAGGGTCGAGTCGATTTTAAAATATTTATTTTGGGTCAGTTTGGGTTAAAATTTAAAAAGAATACTTGATTCGATCATAATCGGATTTAAAATATCTATGTTCTAATGGAGTTTAAATGGACAAAATTTCCAAAAGTCCATAAAATTAATCACAAATATTAAAATTTAGTTTGATAACAATAATTAGGATAAAATTTTAAAAATTAAAAGAAAAAATATTGATAAGTTTGACCTGTCAATCAATAAAGTAAAAGCTTTCAAGATAATACATTTTATTTTTTAGTGATAATTGGGACCCGAACAGAAATGGAGCAGCAGAGGTAGAAAAAAGTTGGAAAGGAGATGTCTTCCACTGATAATGGGGTCCGAATTGACTTTACCGGTTTAGTTCGGTTTCGGTTTGAATATTTTAAATCTAATTATATTTAATTAAATTTGAGTTAAGTTTAGTCTGATTCGATTTTATTTTAATTTTATAAAAATTAAGATCAATTATTAGGTTGATTTAATATCGAGTCAATAAAAAATTAATCGTTTTTATTCAAATTTTCAAGTCATATTAATTTTTTACACCCATTATTATTTTAATAAGTTGATATATTTGATGTTTTTGGTAAATTAAAAAAAAAAAAATCACATTCTATCTTTTTTTTTTTATTTCTTTCAATATATTTTTACTTATTTATTTTTGATTTTTTTCGATTCAGATTTCTTTCGATTTGATGAAATCTGTTCAAATTCATTCTATTCATGTCCATTTTAATTTATCTAAAATTCGGGTTTGTTTATTTAGAGTATTAAATCATCGTGTTTGAATTAATATCAAATCTTAGAGCCGATAAATTAATTAAGTTCTCAAATCAAATTTGTTTGATTTAAACATAAATTTCAACTGAACCATCCTTTCCTTTACAGCATGTATTTCATTACACGTAAATGTGTTCTGAAACTTTTGAACCATGGAACACAAATTTTGATTTCTTACATAACAGTAAATTTTAAATGAATTAATTAACACTAATTTCTTACCAAACCAATTGTTGACATTGGGTCAATCTTATTTTTGAGTGAATTTCCTTAATTCACACCTAATGACAGACTTTAACTTTTTCTGTATATCTTCCAAAAATCTTGCTTTTAGTTGAAGAAACAGGTAGAAATTATGTTCCCACATCCAGGTCCAGTAACATATATTTACAGAGACAAATAAGTTGGTTTTCACTTGCTTCCATGGAGAAATTCTCAGTAATAATTCTCATTTTCATCCTTCAAGTTGCCATTTTTGTTGCTTCAGACAAGCCTGCATTTGTTCCAATGGATAACATCACCCTGAACTGTGGAGCTCCAACAGACTTATCTGCTTTGGATGGCAGATTTTGGGGAGGAGACAAGAGCTCCAAGTTTGGACCTTTTGAATCATCCCACAATGAATCCGAAGCCTATGAAGACGATGCTCAAGGCGGCGCTGTCGAAACCGTGCCTTATATGACCGCCCGAGTATCACGTTTGGAATTCAATTACACTTTCCATGTTTCTCCAGGCAAGAAATTCGTTCGTCTCTACTTTCATCCGGCTTCGTATAAAGAATTCGACAAATCCAAGGCCTTTTTCACTGTCAAAGCTGGTTCTTTCGCTTTGTTGAGGAATTTCAGTGCTTTCCTTGTTGCTGAATCAATGAATGTTAGAACATTTTTCAGAGAATTCTGTTTGAACGTGGGAGATAATGAGGTGTTGAGCCTTGTTTTCACTCCTTCTCCTAGTGCTTCACATGATGCTTATGCTTTCATCAATGGAATCGAGATCGTGTCGATGCCTACCTATCTTTACTACACACCGCCCGATCAGTTATCGTCCGGTGTCCCTTTCGTTGGCCAGAGTTATGAGGTCACTGTCGAGAACGATACCGCACTTCAGATGGCGTATAGGTTGAATGTTGGTGGCCAAACCATTTCGTCCAAGGATGATAGTGGCCTTTTCAGGCTTTGGTCCGACGATTTCGATTACATAACAACTGATAGCTATTTCACTGGCAACAATACTGTGCCAATCAACTACACAATGATCCCAAGATACACGGCACCGGAGAAGGTTTATCGGACTGCACGGACGATGGGACCTAATGGTACATACAATGAGCGGCATAACTTATCATGGAGATTGCCTGTTGATGCAGGATTCAGGTATATGGTAAGGCTTCATTTTTGTGAACCACAAGATCCGGTGAACTCACCGGGCGACCGTCAGTTTGAGGTCTTCATAAACAGTCAGATAGCTGAACCACTTGCTGATGTGATTTCATGGACTCAGTACGGCAAAGTTCCGATTTATAAGGATTATGTCGTGTTGGCGTCGACGATGGGAAAGGAGAATATGCAGAACATGACCATAGATCTGCACCCTATAGTTGCAGTTTATGTTGACGTTATACTAAATGGAATTGAAGTATTCAAACTGAGCAACTCGGATGGTAATTTGGGTGGAGTGAACCCTGAACTACTGGTGGCTCCAGCACCAGCATCGTCTTCGGATTTGTCCAATTCTAGAGGTGGAAGATCCAATAAGGGAAGGTTGCTAATTGCCGGCGTGGGATGTGCGGTCGGCTTGATCACCCTGCTTTCTTTATCGGCTTGCACGGTTGCTTGGCGACGAAGAAAGGGAACAAATTGGCCTTGTTGGGGTATGAATCAAAACAAAGCAAAATCCACAAGGACCTCACTGTTACCAAATGAATTATGCTGCCATTTTTCACTTGATGAGATGAAAGCTGCTACCTACAACTTCCATGATGATTTGATTGTTGGTAAAGGTGGATTTGGGAAAGTACACAAAGGTTTCATGGATGGAGGTGAAAAAATAGTTGCAATCAAGCGCCTGAATCCGGACTCAGGACAAGGTGTTCGAGAGTTCGTGACGGAGATTGAGATGTTGTCTCAACTTCTTCATGTTCATTTGGTGTCGTTAATCGGATACTGCCATGAAAAAGGAGAGATGATTCTCGTGTACGAATTTATGAGCAACGGAACGCTCTCGGATCATCTTTATGGTACTAACATTGCCTTTGATCCACTGACATGGAAGCAAAGGCTAGAGATTTGCAAGGGAGCTGCAATTGGATTGAACTACCTTCATAAAGAACTGAAGCATACTATCATTCACCGTGATGTGAAGTCTAGCAACATTCTCCTAGATGATAAGTATACTGCCAAAGTTTCGGACTTCGGGTTGTCGAAAACCGACACCAAAGTCGATATGCTCATAACCGGAGTAAAGGGCACACGAGGATATTGGGACCCGGAGTACTATCGAGGTCATACATTAACAGAAAAATCAGACGTATATTCATTCGGCGTCGTGTTATTCGAAGTATTATACGGAAGAAAAGCTTTGGATACAAAATTACCGGAGGATCAAATGAACCTGGCATGTTGGGCCAAAAAATGCATTGAACATGGGACTCTGTACAAGGTTATTGATCCATATTTGATTGGAAAGATCTCTCCAGAGTGTTTTCATGTCTTTGTTGGTATTGCAGAAAGTTGCATATCAGAAATGGGAATCAATAGGCCAACAATGCATGATGTAATGCAAAAGTTGGAGTTTGCTATAGAGCTGCAGGAGGCTGCTGATGTTGAGAAGTCGAGGACGGATCCCGGAAGTGAATGTAGCTACCCGGATATCGTGTTTCCGGTTGCTCGCGACGTCATTGACGATGAATCGTTGGTGGATTCGAAGTCAGATTCGAAAGAATACAGTGGACTTAGTATATTAGATTCTGCCACCACTGTACTGACCTATCCTACTATTGATTCTAGGACATCATCGTATTCATTCTCCAGCACCAACAACAGCACAAAGAGCACTGGAAACTAGACAAAAGATTGGAGCAGATTATAGTTTCATCGTTTCTGTTTCATCCAACTGGTGAAGTTCAAGTATAATTACTGCAATTATGACAGCAAGTTTTATATATATGAATTGTATGCATAGGGTTCGGATTTTATTTTTATTTGACTTGAATACACGAATATCTGCAGTCAATCATATTTTTACGTAAAATATATAATATTTTTAGTCATTATTACGTAAAATATATAATGGGGATTCTAAAGTAAAAGCTTAAAGGAACAATGCGTTGGAAAGATGTCTTCAATGATGTCGTTGCAAGAAAAAGAAAACAACTTAAAAAATTGGGTAAACTTCACTTAGTTATAAATAAGGCTATATTTAAGTCATTTAATTATTAAAAATTATATTTGGATCGTTTATTTATGGGTAAGGTTATATTTGGATTACCTAATTATTAAAGGCTCTCAATAATGGATAAGTTTATGATTGAGTCACCCTTCATCTTTAAAAAAAATACATCAATTTGGTCATTTTTTAAATATGAAGAGTGACTCAAATATACTATAACCTATAATTGATTGATCCAAATGTAACTTTTTATTAATTGGGTGACCTAAATATAATTTTACCCATAATTAAATGACTCAAAAGTAACTTTTAATAAGTGAGTGACCTAAATATAACTCTAGCTATAATTGAGTGACCTCTGTTATAATTTACCCTAACAAATTTATAGTCAATTATTATTACGTAAAATATATAATATTTTTAATTAAATAAGATTATATTTTCATATCAGAATTTAAACCCAACAAAATGAAAAATTATATCATGGGTCAGTCCCACCATGTGTACATGAGACCGACCAATAAAAACTACTCATCTTTCCATGTCATATTTTTTTCCAAGTGATTTTTCACTTGAAAAATTAAAAAATAATGAGGTGGCTAATTTTTATTGGTCGATCCCATGAATGACGTGGTGAGACTGACCCATGATATAATTTCTCTAACAAAATAAAATAATATAAGTATTTTTAACCACTAAATCTATTAATAGGTGTTTATGATATATAATATTTTATTTGAGAAAAAGTAACATATATAAATCTTTTTGTGTGTCACCGCCCTATAACAATGACTATTTGAATATCTCAATCACGATTTAATATATATTTTATTATTTTAATTATAACGTACGAATGTTTAACGATATTTTTTCTATAAATAAAAATTTTATTCATATAAGAATCACTATAAAACTTTATGCACAAGAAAAACCTATCCAAAGTTATATATGTTTAACATAAGCCCCAAATACATGTTAATCTAATATTCAATCTAATCTTTGTATAATCAAGTAATCGTAAACGAACATCATTTTGTATGATAGCAAAAATAGCAATATCCAATTATGGCGACGGTCTATAGTATCTCTCATTTTTTTTTTCTGTCGAATATAATAATTTAAACCAATCCAGACTACCCTAAAGATCGTGGCGTGCAAAATCTTTCCTTCGCTATATATCCATGCAAACAAATCAGATCATGAACATCTAGTTAAATGACATTCACAATCGTATAGAGTCCTCATCCAAATCTTTCAAAAGAAATCACAATCACCAAACAAGTGGTCTCGAGTCTTCATTCTAGTTTTACAAAGAATATAATTTAACGAAGTTATAGTTTTTAAACCCTTTGATAAAATATAAAAAGTTAATTTATCGTTGCTTTTGAAACATGTAACATAGTCTTAATTACATATCTAAAGAAATTTTAATCGATTAATAGGGATTAATTTAAGTAGTAAATAATTTGGTTTTCTTTAAATAAATCTCGAGTTAAAAATGTTATGTAAAAAATTATGCTGTGAAATTCATTCACTAAAATTAAATATACAACACAAATTAATCCTGATTAGATAAAATAAAATCGTAAAAATCAGAACAACAATATTTTTTTTGTTCACACTCAATTCTTTGAATAAGTCTACACACAAAACAATATAACTCCTTGAATCACTTCGAGTTTGACAATGCTTTCTTTTCCTTTAAACTCATGAGCTACAAGCTTTGTTTTTTTAATTAATTTCCTCTCTTTGACTAATGACAATTCCGATTGGCCCCTTGGTATACACAGTGTTCTCCGATTTTGTTATTGTTTAGATTCGGAGTGCAGCCGCTATAAGGATAAGCTCGACCACAATCTGCAGCTGCCTTGCCACCAACAAGTGAATTCTGACCCGTAGAACCAACACTTTGGAGGAAACGACTGATGAGAGAATCCATCAGGAACTCCGACTCGACCTCATCGGAGCTGGAGCTGGAGCTGAAGCTGCTGCTGTTGATGGCCATGGACATAGCTCCACAGCAACTGCAGAAGACTACAAGCATTATAATTGCTAGAGAGACCAAGTTTTTCTTCATTTGGGATTCCATATTTGAACTCTATGCTTCTACTCTTTCTCTCTTTAAGACATGAATCCATGGCAATGCTTAAATAGCTCAGGGTCTAACGTCATGGAATCTTTGAAAGGCTGGAGTTTGAGCATTTTACGATACATGTGAACTGGTGGTTCAATGGGGTGCATCAAGTACAATAAAATATAACTTTGTCGGACTATTTCAGCCAACGCCATCGTTTTTATATCCCTATTTTCATATATCAATACCCACCAACATCGTTTTTATTTCTTGCAAGAGATAGATCAAAACAAAACAAGAGAACTGATTAGTTAGGTTATATGTCTTAACAATATTTGTCTTTTGCTTAAGAAAGTGCCAAATTACTAAAGTTCACATGATACCAGGGTTGGTTATATTCAATTATTGAACTGGTGAAAAGAATTTTTATTTAGGAAAAGGTATAAAAGTATAAGGACAGAATCAAGATCAAACATTAATAACGACTTAAAATATTGAATTTAAAAAATATAAGCACTTATTAAGTATTTAATCTTAAAATTCATAAAACAATACTTAATTTGTTTAATATTTAAACTTTAACCTAAATTGTTATTAAACTAAAACAATTAAGCATACATGCTTATTTTTTTTAGTTCTACCCGTACTTGATTATATATTTAATAATTGTTAATATTTTTTTAATCTTAATATTTATTTTTGCGATGATCAAATTATTATTGGATCAAAATATATCAAATAACTTAATTTTATAACTGGGATCGAGGCCCATGGGCCTCAAGGAAGCTTTATCCTTATACGAGTGTTCACTAAACTATCCTATTATCTTATTTTTGATCACAAAACTATTTTTTGATAAAAAATATCATTAATCGAATTGAGCTAAGAACCCCTTACACAAAAATTTTGTCTTTAACCATTAAACTAAATCAAGAACTTATCATAATTTGTAGAATTAAATATTTCGTTTATGATGTATTATTACCTTAAAATTAAAATTAATTATTTTTTAAAATAATTTTAATAATATTTTGATTTAATTTTGAGATAATAATATATCTTAAATTAAACCGTAAATTTAGTGGAATTATAACAAGTTTCCAATTTAACATAATGGTTAAACACAACTTTTGATGTTAAGGGTTCTCAGTTTAAATTGTTTAATTCCCATGGATGTAGTTTTAAATGTTAATTGATGATACTAGTTAAATAGTTCGAGATTAGGTTATTCTTGTCACGTCATTTATGAGATTAACTAATAAAATGTATCTATTTAATTATTTTTTACCTCATTTTTTTATAAAGTGAACCTTCACTTGTAAAAATTGTTTTTAAACTTAATTTACGGTAAATATTAGTGAAGATTCAATTAGTAAAAAATATGAGATGCAAAAAAATTATATGGATACATTTTATTATTTTGTCCCATGAATGACACGACGAGAATAACCCATGATATAATTTCTCGGAGATTTAATATGTAAATTCCAAAAAAGTAATCGAAACTTTTGTAAAAAAGTTGAGATTAACTTTAGGGCGAACATAATTCGATTTGACTTGAATCGAGACTAATAATATAAATTTTTTAATACTTTTAAAGATATTTTATAATGATACTCTTTCTTTATATATATTTTATAATTAAATCTTTAAAATTAATTTTTTAACAATTAGGTTTTGATCACCCAAAAATCCGTCTTTACCCATGCCCATCTCTTTTTAATTTATGAAAAACTAAGTACCCAATATAAAACTCCATTGTTCGAAGGATAGTTACTAAGTAAATTTTATACATAGAAGTCGTACATCTTGACATTGAAGCTGGGAAAAAATGGTGAAGAAAGAAATAATAAATCGAGTTCATTACCGTAAGGGTAATCGGGATTTAAATCGTAGTCGTAATATTTTTTTACAGTTGTAGATAATAAAAATGAATTACGGTTATTACGAATCATTATTTTTTATACTAACAGTATTAAAACTGATATAATAATTTAAATAACAATCACGGATCTATATTTAAATCTCTGATCGTAAGAGTTTTTGGTGAAATGGTTTTATAGAAATTTAAGTTAATGACTATTTTCAAAATTTAACATTTTTTTTGACATTGAAACGATTAAGAGTTCTTTTAGTGTTTGAAGCTCCGAAAATCATCTCTAAGTGTTCCTAATCCAATATATGTCTTTCTCTTGTAGAGAAAGAGCTTGGAGAGCCTTCAAGAGCTTCGGGGAAGGAGAAGGCTTGAGTTTGAGCTTGGAGCTCAGGTTTGCTGCTTTGGTTGCTGTTTTTGCTTAAGGTCATTAATGGTGGATCGTAGTAATGATGTTGAACTTTTGTGAAAATGATGTAAACTTAATTAGGATCACTCTTTAAAGGCCTAGGATCAGTTTGGTGTTATTTAGATCGAGTTTGGATCGGTCTCTAAGTGCTTAAACTGCAAAAACTGCACTTATCGTGCAGGGGGTATCGATACCGGAAGTCCGTGTATCGATACCCCTGAGAGAAATTAGGTTACAAGAATAGGGGTATCGAACCATGGTTCGACACCGGGCTGTCCAGTAGCATAATGACATCGATGCCAGTACCGGAACAAGAGATCTTCCTCTGTTGACCTTTGGTTTGGTCAAAGGGGTTCGGTACTGGTATCGATACAGGTGTTTCGATACTCCAAGTAGGGGTATCGATACCCCAAAGCAGTTTTAGCCCAAATACTTGTGGAAAAATGGTAAAGTCTCTCAATGCTATTTTAGATGTCCCAAGACTTGTTTAATCCCTAAAACGAATATTAGACCGAGAATTAGACACCTAGACCTGTTAAAAAGATAATTGAATAATAATTAGAGTCTAGTGGTGTAAACCGGTATATGGAACCGTTGAGGGTTCGTGTGACCTATTCGAGTCACGTGGCTTGCTAGGAACCTTGCTTAGTGCTGATGGGTTGCCTAGAGTATATATATATATATATATATATATATATATATATATACATTGTAATTATGAGACAATCTGGTAACCTTGCTTAGTGCTGATGGGTTACTAGAATAATTATTATATGAGATGTAAAACTGATAACCTTGCTTAGTGCTGATGGGTTATCGGTAATATTATGTGGAAGACCAGCTAGGACCTTGCTTAGTGCTGATAGGTTCCTTAGCGGATATTATGGGTGGCATGCCACGGGCCTTGCTTAGTGCTGATGGGTCCCATACTTCTATACTACTATGAGGTGATATGGACACTGATATATATACGAAATACAAGTACGAGTTAAGAACCTGAGATGTTGTGCAGTCTTCTCTTGTCTTGCATATGCCATGTATTGTTATATGCCATCTTGACACCATGTGTTTAGGCGGATATGGTAGCGCCATCGTATTCATGCCATGTCATCATTCATGTTGTTATGTTTATTTTATGCTATGCATGATGTGGACCGATTGGTCGAGTACCCACTGAGCTTTAGTAGCTCAGCGTTTCGAAATCTGTTTTCGTGCGTAGGTTTAAGTAGTTGTTCGGAGGAGCATCAATCGTGGTGGGTTCAGCATCGACATCTGTTGTCAGAGTACTATTGTTAGGCATAGTGGGCATTCGTACTTGTAGGACCCTATATGTGTAATTTGTAACTCTGTTTTATTTATTGTCGAATGTTTTAAACGGTTGTAATATTTTGGAGCTCCGTTACTTAAATTTATTTGGAGTTATGTTTTAAATGGTTTTGAATTATATTTTATCATGATGGATATGGATTTGGACCCAACTTCATGGGCTTTTGGAACGAAATTTTAAAGTACAGGTTTTGGGCCGGAGGCCCGATGTGGCACCGGGTCGAGGGTGTTACATTTAGTGGTATCAGAGCCTAGGTTGAGTCAGTTCTAGGAAGTCCCCGGGGGAGTCTAGTGTGTCATATAGGTGTCAGATAAATACATGCCCATTAGTCGAAGTTGTACTTGCTTAGATGCTGAATATTCGATGATGTAACCTCGTTTGTTTGTTGTGTGCAGTAAGTATGCCAAGAAGGAACAGAGTTACGGAAGAGAGTTGGGGTTCTTGAGAGGACTCCGATGAGGAGTATGTGCCCGATGTGGAGGCACCGTCTGATGATGCAGTTGGTCAAGGGGCCAACTACTTCTTGCAGCTGAATCGGGCGTTGGACCGGATCGTGAGAGCTATACCGAGGCCGTCTGCTACGCCTCGAGAGGCACCAGTGGAGAGGGTGCGTAGGCAGGGAGCTGTTGACTTTCATGGGACAGGACAAGATAATCCTGTGCAAGCTGATCAGTGGTTGCATGACACTCGTTGGATCATGAGGCAGATGAGGTTGAGATCTGAGGACAAGCTGTCATGTGTTCTGTCGTTGTTGAAAGGCAATGCACGTGAATGGTGGGAAACAGAAGAGCTTGGTTGGGAACCCGAGAGACCAACTTGGAATGACTTTCTTGATGAGTTTGAGAAGAAGTATGTGGGAGAAGCCCACATTGACACCTTGAGGGAGCGGTTTACCCATCTTGTGCAAGGTAACCGTTCGGTGTTCGCTTATGAGCAGGAGTTCCTACAGCTGAGTAGGTATGCGCCCGAGTTGGTGGCCACGGAGAAAATGAGATACAAGAGGTTTCTGAAAGGTCTAAGGAAAGAGATCCAGACGTATCTCACCGCTACTCCACCCAGAGTGTTCTCAGAGTTGACTGCTAGTGCAAAGTCCTTGGAGCAGGTACAAGGTTTGACCTATGGTTTATCTCCCGGTCAGGGTGGTGCTAGTGGAGGTAATCGGAGCTACTCCAGCAACTCTCAGTCCTTTTCGGGAAGGAACATGAACCGTTGGAATCAGAGTAGAGGAGCTTCTAGTCAGGGTGCAAGATCTGATCGTAGGTTTGAGTCTGGTGGTAGGAGGAGGCAGTCTACGTCGTCCCCGATGATGAGCCCAGAGAGTTCTCAGAGGAGCTCAGGCGTTCCGACTTGTCAGCAGTGTGGGCGGAGCCACCGAGGAGAGTGTTGGAATGTAGTCAGAGCTTGTTATCGTTGTGGGTCGTCAGGACATCTAGTGAAAGACTGCCCGGAGAAGGTCAGGGAGACATCGGATCAGGTGTAGAGGACCGGTTATCCTAGCCAAAGAGGTAGAGGTTTTACCCGTGGAGGGGCTAGTCATGGTTCGGGTGGTACCTTCCAGTCCACGGCGAGAGCACCGGCTAGGCAGTATGCTGTGAGGGCACAGGAGGACTGTGCGGCTACCGATGTTATCTCAAGTACGTTTACCTTGTTTTCAGTTCCCATAGTTGCTCTTGTGGACTCGGGGTCTACCCACTCCTATATCCGTAGTGGGATATCTCAGTGTTGGGGGTTGCCAGCGGAAGAGTTAGAAATAGGAGTTCGTGTGACAAGTCCTTTGGGTTTGGATGTTTTGGTGGATAGGGTTTATCGAAGGTGTCCGATAGAGGTCCAAGGCTCGATCTTTCCCGCAGATCTTATGGTTTTACCTTTTCAAGAGTTTGACGCAATCCTAGGGATGGATTGGTTGTTCGAGCATGATGCGAGTCTCGGGTGTAGGTCAAAGAGTTTAAAGCTCTGTGTTGCAGATGGGTCTAAGCTTGTTGTGAGGGGCGAGAGAAACCCCTGTTTGCCGAATGTTGTATCAGCTTTGTCTGCTCAGAGGTTGATCCAGCAGGGTTGTGAGGCTTTCTTAGCTCACGTGGTTGATGTGAGGGTAGAGAGCCCTGAGTTAGGGAGTTTGAGGACAGTTTGTGAGTATCCCGATGTGTTTACGGAGGAGTTACCCGGTTTACCTCCCAATCGTGAGTTAGAGTTCCGGATAGAGGTGTTACCAGGGACAGCACCGGTGTCCATAGCGCCGTATCGTATGGCACCGACGGAGATGAGAGAGTTGAAGCAGCAGATCCAAGAGCTGTTAGAAAGAGGTTTTATCAGACCGAGTGTATCACCGTGGGGAGCACCGGTTTTGTTTGTTAAGAAGAAGGACGAGTCGATGAGGATGTGTATCGACTACCGTCAGCTCAACAAAGTCACGATCAAGAACCGTTATCCGTTGCCTAGGATCAATGACTTGTTTGATCAGTTTTGAGGTGCCCGTGTGTTTTCTAAGATCGATATGCGATCAGGTTACTATCAGTTGAAGGTAGTGGAGGAGAATGTCCAAAAGACCGCTTTTAGGACGCGGTATGGGCATTACGAGTTCCTAGTGATGCCGTTTGGGCTCACGAATGCTCCGGCAGCTTTTATGGACCTGATGAACCGAATCTTTCAGCCCTATCTAGATCAGTTTGTGGTTGTGTTCATTGACGATATCTTGGTGTATTCACGCTCAGAGGAGGAGCATGACTACCACCTAAGAGTTGTTCTCCAGGTTTTGAGGGATAGGCGTCTGTATGCCAAGTTCAGTAAGTGTGAGTTCTGGTTGTCAGAGGTGGCGTTTCTTGGTCACATCGTTGCAACTGATGGCATCCGTGTAGATCCTCAGAAAATCCAAGCTGTGGTGGAATGGAAACCACCAAGGAATGTATCGGAAGTCCACAGTTTTCTTGGACTTGTCGGATACTATAGGCGGTTTGTGAAAGGCTTCTCGATCATAGTTGCACCGTTGACAAAGTTGCTTCAGAAAAGGGTTCCGTTTGTGTGGAACGAGAGAAGATAAGAAATTTTCGAGCGGCTTAAGGCTTATCTTACCGAGGCACCGATTTTGACGCAACCGGAATCGGGGAAGGATTATGTGGTGTTTAGTGATGCTTCATTGAGTGGGTTAGGTTGTGTGCTCATGCAGGAGGGTAAGGTGGTTGCTTACGCCTCGAGACAGTTAAAACCCCATGAGAGGAATTATCCCACCCATGATCTCGAGTTGGCAGCAGTTATCTTCGCGTTGAAGATATGGAGGCATTATCTCTATGGGGAGAAATGCTATGTTTACACCGATCACAAGAGTTTGAAGTATCTGCTCACCCAGAAGGAGTTGAATCTGAGACAGCGAAGATGGATAGAGTTGTTGAAAGACTATGACTGTGTCATAGAGTATCATCTCGGTAAGGCGAATGTGGTCGCCGATGCTTTGAGTAGGAAGTCCATGTCGGACTTGAGAGCCATGTTTGCCCGGTTGAGGATGACCGAGGATGGTGGTTTGTTGGCAGAGCTACGTGTGGAACCCACGCTAGTTCAGGAGATAAAGAGAGCAGAAGCGTTAGACGAGGAGTTAGTGGCTCAGCTTGAGGCTTGTCAGCGAGGTGAGGCGTCAGGCTTTGAGATACGAGATGGTGGGTTCTTGTACTTCAAGGGTCGGTTGTGTGTTCCTGCTCTTGAGGATCTGAGAGATCGTGTCTTAAGGGAAGCTCACCGTAGTCCGTTTTTTGTGCATCCGGGTAACAACAAGATGTACCAGGATCTTCGTCCCTTCTTTTGGTGGCCTTGTATGAAAAGGGACGTGTCTGAGTTTGTGACGAGATATTTGGCGTGTCAGCTTGTGAAAGCGGAACATCAGGTTCCTTCAGGGTTGCTTCAGCCTATCCAAATTCCACAGTGGAAGTGGGATCGTGTGACCATGGACTTTGTCACCGGGTTACCAATGACGTTGAGGAAGCATGATGCTGTGTGGGTCATTGTTGACCGGTTGACCAAGTCGGCTCACTTTTTACCAGTTAGGATGGACTTCAGTTTGGAGAAGTTGGCTCAGTTGTACATAAAGGAGATCGTCAGGTTGCATGGTGTACCTTCATCGATCATATCGGATAGGGATCCGAGGTTCACAGCGAGGTTGTGGAGGTCTATCCATAAGGCTTTGGATACCAAGTTGCACTTCAGCACAGCTTTTCATCCTCAGACCGATGGACAGTCTGAGCGAGTTATCCAGATCTTGGAGGATATGCTTAGATGTTGTGTGGTTGACTTTGCCCGGAGTTGGGAAGATCAGTTACCGCTTGTGGATTTTGCTTACAACAACAGTTATCAGTCGAGTATAAGGATGACACCTTTTGAGGCCTTGTACGGGCGTAGGTGTAGGACACCTCTATGTTGGACCGAGCTTAATGAGAGGCGGATTGTAGTATCCGAACTTGTTAAGGAAACCGAAGAAAAGGTTCAGATCATCAAAGAAAGGTTGCAAGCAGCGTTTGACCGGCAAAAAGCTTACGCGGATCGTAAGCGCAAGCACATCGAGTATGAGTTAGGAGAAAAAGTGTTTCTTAAGGTATCTCCTTGGAAAGGAATCATCCGGTTCGGTCGGAAAGGAAAGTTGAGTCTGAGGTATGTGGGACCGTATGAAGTTCTTGAGAGAGTGGGACTAGTGGCTTACCGGTTAGCTTTGCCTCCAGAGTTAGCACGTATCCATGATGTGTTCCACGTGTCCATGTTGAGGCGTTATCGTTCGGATCCTTCCCATGTTGTTCAGCTTGAGGAAATCGAAGTCAATAAGGATTTGACTTACGAGGAGAGACCAATAGAAATCTTGGATAGAGGGGTGAAAGAGCTTCGGAACAAGAGTATACCGTTTGTAAAGGTTCTTTGGAGAAACCATGGGGTTGAAGAGGCCACGTGGGAAGTTGAGAAAGACATAAGGGCTCAGTACCCGCATCTCTTCCTAGCAAGTAAATTTTGAGGACGAAATTTTCTTTAAGGAGGGGAGAGTTGTCACGACCCGGATTCGGATCCGAGTGTCGGGTTAACCCGGGGTGTTGGGCTTTGGTTTTGGGCCCGAGTTTGAGTGTTGGGCCTTGTTGGGCCTTAGGCTTTTAGGCTTGTTTGAGTGGTTGGGATTGTAGGTTGTTGGGTTGGGGGTAATTTGGTAATCACCAAATTGAGATGAAAGGAGAGAGGTTTGGGGGTTTAATTTCTGCAGAGGAATGACCTCATTCCTTTCTCTCTTCACTATCCATCTTTCCCCACCATAGGAGCAAGAAAAGTGAAAGGTAAAAGGCTTGATCTTTAGGAATTTTGTTTAGAATCCCGTTTTTGTGTTAGAGAAGATGTTATAGGGCTGTTTTGGATCTATAAAATAAGCTAAAAAAGTGTTAGTTTGGAAGAAGTTGAGGGTTTAAGGGGGGTTTAAGGTTGAGTTCGGGTTTTGATTTTTGGGAGCTCAAATCTCAGTTCTTTTAGTGTTTGAAGCTCCAAAAATCATCTCTAAGTGTTCCTAATACGATATATGTCTTTCTCTTGTAGAGAAAGAGCTTGGAGAGCCTTCAAGAGCTTTGGGGAAGGAGAAGGCTTGAGTTTGAGCTTGGAGCTCGGGTTTGCTGCTTTGGTTGCTATTTTTGCTTAAGGTCATTAATGGTGGATCATAGTAATGATGTTGAACCTTTGTGAAAATGATGTAAACTTAATTAGGATCACTCCTTAAAGGCCTAGGATCAGTTTGGTGTTATTTAAATCGAGTTTGGATAGGTCTCTAAGTGCTCAAACTGCAAAAACTGCACTTATCGTGCAGGGGGTATCGATACCGGAAGTCCGTGTATCGATACCCCTGAGAGAAATTAGGTTACAAGAATAGGGGTATCGAACAATGGTTCGATACCGGGCTGTCCAGTAGCATAATGGCATCGATGCCAGTACCGGAACAAAAGGTCTTCCTCTGTTGACCTTTGGTTTGGTCAAAGGGGTTCGGTACTGGTATCGATACAGGTGTTTCGATACTCCAAGTAGGGGTATCGATACCACAAAGCAGTTTTAGCCCAAATACTTGTGGAAAAATGGTAAAGTCTCTCAATGCTATTTTAGATGTCCCAAGACTTGTTTAAGCCCTAAAACGAATATTAGACCGAGAATTAGACACCTAGACCTGTTAAAAAGATAATTGAATAATAATTAGAGTCTAGTGGTGTAAACCGGTATATGGAACCGTTGAGGGTTCGTGTGACCTATTCGAGTCACGTGGCTTGCTAGGAACTTTGCTTAGTGCTGATGGGTTGCCTAGAGTATATATATATATATATATATATATACATTGTAATTATGAGACAATCTGGTAACCTTGCTTAGTGCTGATGGGTTACTAGAATAATTATTATATGAGATGTAAAACTGATAACCTTGCTTAGTGCTGATGGGTTATCGGTAATGTTATGCGGAAGACCAGCTAGGACCTTGCTTAGTGCTGATGGGTTCCTTAGCGGATATTGTGGGTGGCATGCCACGGGCCTTGCTTAGTGCTGATGGGTCCCATACTTCTATACTACTATGAGGTGATATGGACACTGATATATATATATATATATATATATATATATACGAAATACAAGTACGAGTTAAGAACCTGAGATGCTGTGTGGTCTTCTCTTGTCTTGCATATGCTATGTATTGTTATATGTCATCTTGACACCATGTGGTTAGGCGGATATGGTAGCGCCATCGTATTCATGTCATGTCATCATTCATGTTGTTATGCTTATTTTATGCTATGCATGATGTGGACCGGTTGGTCGAGTACCCACTGAGCTTTAGTAGCTCAGCGTTTTGAAATCTGTTTTCGTGCGTAGGTTTAAGTAGTTGTTCGGAGGAGCATCAATCGTGGTGGGTTCAGCATCGACATCTGTTGTCAGAGTACTATTGTTAGGCATAGTGGACATTCGTACTTGTAGGACCCTATATGTGTAATTTGTAACTCTGTTTTATTTATTATCGAATGTTTTAAACAGTTGTAATATTTTGGAGCTCCGTTACTTAAATTTATTTGGAGTTATGTTTTAAATGGTTTTGAATTATATTTTATCATGATGGATATGGATTTGGACCCAACTTCATGGGCTTTTGGAACGAAATTTTAAAGTACAGGTTTGGGGCTGGAGGCCCGATGTGGCATCGAGTCGAGGGTGTTACACTCGAGATATACTTAAGCAATACCAAATTACACACTATTTAGACTACCCCATTAATTTTTATAAAATGATATTTTAGTTTAGTATTAAATTTATGCACATTTACAAGCTATCTGCTCGAATTTAAGTCATCCGAAAGAAAATAATATTATTATTTATCGTTGAAATTATCCATTGTTTCGTAATTCGACTAAATTAAATGGTTTTAGTTAAAAATATTGTAAAAGTTAATACTCCCTCCGTTTCACTTTATTTGTCCAGTATTGACTTTTTTTGGTCAAACTTTTTTAACTTTGACTCATTATAAATTTAAATCTATTATTGATAAAAATATATAAAAAAATATATATTTTAGAAACCTAAAAATATATATTTTATAAAATTTAATAAATTAAAAAATTTAAAATAATTATGATCAAAGTTTTAAAATTTTGACTTTAAAAAGTCAATACTGGACTTCTTAAATAAGACAGAAGGAGTATATGTATATACTAAATTATGTGTCATCAATGATTTATCAAAAAAAAATTGGAAATTTACTTTATTATTTTCTTTTTTAAAATTGAAAGTTCACTTTATGTTGTTTTCTATTGATGGCTTTTTTTGGTTCACATTTATGTCGCGAGAAGGACATGCATTGACTTGTCAACAATTCAATAAGATTCACAACATGTTAAAAGAGTATTTACGATATTAATTAATTAAATATATATATATTTAATTAATTTTTATTTTATTTTTTTATTAAATAAAAATTTATTAATATTTACTGTAAATTAAAGTGAAGATTTATTTAGTGAAAAAGATAAAAATAAAATAATAATAAATAATGTGACGAAAATGACTCATGATATAATTTTTCATGTTAAACCAAATATCTACACCTACGAGCAGGGTGGTTCAAAGATTTTAGGACCCTTGTGCAATTTATTAAAATGTGACACTTAGAAATAATTGTTCATAACTCCTACTGGTTCTAAAAATGTGACCCTTAGAAACAATTATTTCTTTTAGGCCCCTTGTGATCGCTACTATTGCGTCTGTCCAAAATTTCACTAGTTATACAAAAACTCATTTTTCTTAAGAATATTTTTAAAATTTTTATAATGAATTCGAGATTAACATGACTAATGAATATAATTTATCAAAATTTTGGGCTTTCCTTTTTAGGGACCCTTGTACGGTCGTTCCTATTGCGCCTTTCTAGAACCCATTGGTTACGAGGTGAGCCTAAATATTCGTACAAATAAGAAAGGGTAAATTACATTATTCACTGCTCAAACATATTTTCACATCTATTTTCGTCACTTAATTTTCGATATTTTAATTTAATTAAAATTACAAATTTTGAAACGCTTAATTGATTATGTTTTTAAGTAAGTTAACCCGTCTGGTTTTATTCAAAGGGTAAATGTTGTGAATTTTATCAAGTTTGTTTTTTTGTTCAATTTAATCTTTGAATAGTCTATTTTTATCTAAAAGTGACCCTTATTAATTTTATTATTATTTTATTTAAATGTTAATATCTAATAAAATTGTATTAAATATTTTAATATTAAATTAGTATTTTTTAGATAAATTAAATTACTTAAAATTGACGTTCAATAGTTACTTATTCGAATTATATTCTTTTTACTTAAAAAATAAAGTTTAAATCTCTAAATAATAAACAATATATTAAATTTTTAAGGAATGAGATTTTAGGAGAAGATTCTATTTTTTTTCTAAAAAAATTTAATTCGAATAAATAATTATTGAAGTCAATTCTAGGTAATTTATTTAATATTAAATATTTAATTTAATATATTTTTATTAAATATTTAAATAAAATAATATTATTCATAATAATAAATATTAGATAAAATTATAAAATTTAAAAAATAAATATAGATCGATTTTAGATAAAAATAGACTATTCAATAATTAAATTGAAAAATAAACATAACATACTCTGACTTAGTCAAAAAGAGATAACGTGACGTGATTTTATTGGTCGAAAAAACATCTAAACTATATTTTACGTTAATAAAAAGTTTTGCCTTCATAGCAAGCGTTTCTTTTGTTCATATGACAAGTTTTTTATTTTTATTTTGTGGTTTATTTTATCTGTTCTTGTAGAATGATTCAGCATACCCTAGCAGTCGATTGTTGCAGAGATTTGAATCGACGTTAGTTTCTTATTATGATTTTGTCGGTGGTCATTAATGGTTAGATCCCCACTCTGTTGATAGTTGTGTACCGATATAATCAATCCTAGGTAGCGGAACATTCCACATGATGGTTTAGATCGCTCACCACTCTTTATTTACCCGCTATGTGTCTCGATTGGACAGAGACAAGGAGATTCAGGAAGCTTCTGAATTTTGATGATATACTTATTTTCATAAAAAATATTTTACTTTTTGGATTTTTCAAATGTATTATAATTATAATTTTTCTAAGGATTTAATAAAAATCAATAGCAATTATAGAAAACGCATAAACCCAAAAAATACGTTAAACATTAGAATTAAAAATAATAATAATAAACGTTATTTAAGAGACAAATTATGTATTAATCATTTAAAAAACAAATCGAATCTTATTATTTTGTCGATTGAAAAATAACACCAACAATGTCCTGTCAAATGGTGTAATGGAAAATAGCATCAACAAAGTCCTCCATGGCCCTTATGGTGTAATGATAGTATAACATAACAGAGATATTTCAAAATGTTTTATTATTATGATATTTAATCTAATATTACATTAATTTATGATTAGTATATACAAAATAAATGTGGCATTGTAGGAAATTGAGTAAACGGATGAAGACAAACGTGAAAAAAGGGAAAGAGGAAATGTTGTAGGAAAATTCAAATGTAAGAAAGATTATAGTAATAGAATCTTGTACGGTGTAAATAGTTTATTTTTTATTTTATATTTAGTATTATTTCTATTTTAAAATAGCGGATTTAAAATTTAAATTTTAAAATTAAGAGTTGTGGTTAAAGTTTAGGAGATTAGAGGTAAGATGTATTTTTAAAGTGTATTATGTAAGGTTTAAGATGTGAAAAATTAGGGTTTGAGTTTAGAATTCACTTTTAAATAATTAGAGGTGCATTTGGTTCGGTTTCGGTTTAATTCGGTAAGCTATTTTAGTAACCGCCGGTTTTCGGTTCGGTTAACCGCGGTTTTTGGTTTTTTCATATTAACGTTAATTTATAAAAAAATTATTTTATCTTGACAAAATAGCTTTGTTTTATGAATTTTAAATATTAAATGATAAATATTTTAAGATATTTTTTCATGAATATTTATTTAAACATATTTTTTAAGTAAAAAATAAAAATATATTTATAATATTTTAAGTATAAAATATATATTTTTACTTTATAAAAATAATTAAAAATTAATTAAAAAATCAAATTCGGTTTGATTCGGTTAACCGCGGTTCATAAATTTATGAATTACAATACATCGGTTCAGTTCAATTTTTGGTTTTGCGGTTAACCATGCCCAACCCTATAAATAATTTTTAGTATGATACATAAAAAAATACATAATTAAAGGGTAAAAGATTTTTTTTCTTCTAAATCTTGACTGTACTATCCAACAAGTATAAATTATTTGTCCCTTTATTTTAGTCCCCCGCTTTAAATTAGTAGGTTTAAGGTTTATGTTAAGGTTGTGGTTAGGGTTTCGAGAATTAGGAGTATAATATATTTTTAGAGTTTAGGGTTTAGTGTATTAAAAACTAAAGTTAGGGTTTAAAATTTAATTTTTAGGAATTTTTAGTAGGGGATACGAAGTAGAAAATTTTAATTCTATCCAATACCATTCATTTTCAGAGTAAAATTTATTTGCCCTTAAATATTCTCATTCTATATATCATATTAAAAATTATTAAAAAATTAAATTTTAAATTCTAACATTTATTGTTATATCAACTCTAAATCATATCTCTTAAAAAATAAATTATATCTTTAATATTTTAAATATTAATTACAACGTTAAATCTTAAACTTTAAATCTATTATTTTAAAATGTTCCAACCTCTGTACATCTTTTATCCTTTTCTTCGTATGCTTCTTTCTCTGTTCTCTATTTTCCTCATACAATAGAGAATCCAAGCAAAATAGCTGCTTTTTACCTTCAAAATCTCTTATTTTTCCTGCTTTCATGTCTCTTCTTCTTCATTCAATGCCTTGTCGTTCCTGTTACAGTCGATACCCCTTTCATTCCTAAAGAAAACATCATAATTGTTGAAAAATGAAGAAGAAAGCTACTTTATTGAACTCAAGATGAGAATTACAAAGGCTTCTATGTGTATTTATACAAGAAAAAATATGAAAGAGAGTTAATAACAGAAAAACTATAATCGGTTGAAGTATGTAAACTTCCTAACAACTTCAATACTCAATATCCTTCCTGCTTCTTCCATCTTCAACATCCTTCAAAGACAACACGCCTAGCCTTTGTCGAAACAACTCAAAATATGCTTTTGAGAGAGATTTAGTCAGTCCATCAGCAACCTGACAATTTGCAGGGACATAGTTCACTCTGAGCTTATTAGCTGCCACCTTCTCGCGCACAAAATGGACATCTAACTCGACATGTTTGGACTTGGAGTGATACACAAGATTTGCGCTCATGGAGATAGCGCTGGAATTGTCACTCCAAATCGTAGGAATATCCCAAGCCTTAATCCCCATTTCATCCAGCAAACTATTTAACCATGTGACCTCAGATGTTGTGTCCGCAAGTCCTCGATACTCAGCTTCTGTTGTTGACCGAGACACCACCTTCTGTTTCTTCGAATTCCAAATGACAAGGTTGCCACCAAGAAACACACAATTGCCTGATACTGATCTTCTGTCATCCAAATCTCCTCCACAATCTGCATCAGTGAATGCTACAAGCCGACTTTGTATATCTGAGGGTGAGAATACCAATCCAAAATCTAGTGTTCCATTGAGATAGCGTAGCACACGCTTTACTGCTGCGAGGTGTTGTTCACAAGGGTTGTGCATAAACTGAGCAAGTCTATGAACACTATACACAATATCAGGTCTGGTATGACACACATATAACAAACTTCCCACAATGCTCCTATATTCGTCTGCATCTGCTAATGGGCTTTCAGCATTTTGATTAAGCTTTAGAGATGTTATCATAGGAGTCGATGTGGCATTAGCCTTATCCATGTGAGTTTTCTGTAAAAGCTCCATTATGTACTTCTTCTGATTCAATATGATCGAATCTCCTATTTTGATGACATTCATTCCTAGAAAGAAACTCAATTCTCCAAGATCCTTTAGTGCAAATTTCCTCCCTAACAGCCCAACTACTTCCTCAATATCTACATTTGATGCACCAATGACTATGATATCATCAACGTACACAAGCACATAGAGAGACACATCGACCTTTCTTTTAACAAACAAGGATGCATCAGCATTTGATCCTTGAAACCCAATCTCTAACAAAAAAGTCTTTAACTTGGCAAACCAGTTCCGAGGTGCTTGCCTAAGACCATACAATGCCTTTTGCAACTTGCAAACCAGAAGAGAGCCATCAGCAGCCCTTTGTTCGAACTCCTCTGGTTGATCCATTAGCACTGTTTCATGCAATTCTCCATTGAGAAACGCATTGTTAACATCCACTTGCCGCAACTTCCATCTGTTATGAACAGCAAGAGATAGAATCACATTTATAGTGGATGACTTGACCACAGGACTAAACGTGTCTTGAAAGTCCTAACCAGGGACTTGTGAGTAACCCTTAGCTACTAAGCGAGCCTTATACCTTTGCACCGAGCCATCTGCATTTTTCTTTACTCGAAATAACCACTTGCACCCCACTGTACTTCTGCCCTCTTGTGCTGGTATTAAGGTCCAGGTCCCATTGTCCATGAGTGCTGAATATTCAGCAAGCACTGCTGTCTTCCAATGAGGTATTTGAAGTGCTTCGTGTATCGAATTGGGTTCCAACAAGGCATTGTCTAAAGCTGCAACAAAAGTTTTTGGCTTGTAAATACCAGCTTTACTTCTGGTGACCATGTGATGTATGTTGTTGGTAGAAGACACAGCTGGCATACTCCTCATTACATCTCTCTCAGGTAAGGACGGTTCAACACCCGTAGTTCTATTGGACACACTAAGAGATGACCCATGAAAGGAATCACTCATATTCTCACCATCATTTGTACTGCCACCTAAATCAAATTCAGCATGTCTGTGATCAGCACCATGCACACGACCACCCAAATCAACTTCATCATGTCCTTGGTCAACCACTTGATCACGATCAGAAACTCCAACATCCATATGGGAATGAGCATTAGGCTGACTAGCAGGCTGTCCAGGACTAGAAGCCACACCTTCCACTGAAGGGGTCCCTCGTATCTGATCAACAGATGGAGCAGGTGTTGTAGTACCCGATCTAAGCTCAGCAGGAGTAGGAGCAGTGGACTGCCTTGTATCTTCCATATCACTGTGCGTGTCTGGTGGCGATGAACCTCTCTCACGTACATTGGTGCATGTGTCCATGCAAACCCTAGCTGCTCCATCAACTATGGGAAACACACTTGGAGAAGCTGCTGGATGGACTACTGCCTTGACAATCTTGTATCTCCTTCTTTGTCTGCAAATGGAAAAACCTTCTCATTAAAAACAACATGTCGGGAGATATACACCTTACCATCTGATGACATGCACTGATATTCTTTGTGGTTTGAACTGTAACCCAAAAAAGTACAGGATTGCGACCGAAAACTGAGTTTGTGTGGTTGATAGGCTCGAAGATGTGGAAAGCACTGACAGCCAAACACTCTTAGAGCACTATAATCTGGTTCCTTGTGATAAAGTTTCTCAAATGGAGAGAGTCCCTGTAAAACTGAAGAAGGCAGTCGATTGATTAGAAAAGCAGCAGTACTAACAGCAAAAGCCCAAAATTGAAAAGGAAGAGCAGCTTGAGCCAATAAGGTGAGAGCAGTTTCAACGAGGTGTCTTTGTTTTCTTTCAACAAGACCATTCTGTTCAGATGTATGAGGACATACAAGACGATGCTTTATTCCCATAGTTTGGAGTACAGGCGACAGAGATCGATACTCCCCTCCCCAATCTGATTGGACTTCCTTAACGGTAAAGCCAAATTGATTCTGAACCATTGTGGCAAACAACTTGAAGGCACTAACAGCCTGATCCTTTGTCTTGAGTAGATATACCCAGCAATATCGAGAACAACCGTCGACAAATGACATATAATATTTGAAGTCATTAGATTCAACATGAGCTGGCCCCCATAAATCTGTAAACACTACCTGAAAGGGTGCAGTATAAACAGTCGTAGAGGATTCGAACGACAACTTGTGACTCTTACTGATTCTACAAGGTGTACACAAAGTGGATTCTGTTGCCATTTTATTAGAAACAGGAATATTCATTGATTTACACACTCGGACAAGAGCTATGGGTGCTGGATGCCCAAGCCTCTTATGCCAAAGCTCACAGACACCATTGGCAGTAGTGGTTACATTTGCTTCAACTAAACTAGAGTTACAAGTGGGTAATGGATTACAACTAACATCAAATTGATATAAGCCTTGATTTTCAACGCCTCTCAGCAGCACATCACCGGTTTCTTCATCCTTCACCAGGCACTCATTCGCATAGAATTCAAAGTAGACCAAATTATCCTTAGCACACTTGGACACAGAGAGCAAATTTTTAGTAATAGAGGGGACATGAAATAGATCATTTATAACAAGATTACGTGATGCTGTATTAAGAACCGTAAGACCAGTTTTAGAAATGTTTAATCCAAGACCATTACCCACAAGCAACTTACTTGTTCCTGTGTACTCAGTGCCATTGACTATTTTGCTTGCATCAGGAGTCACATGATGAGTAGCTCCCGAATCAACCACCCAAGCATCTGATGTAGCCAACACTGATGATTGTCCACTACCACAGCAAGTCAAGCAAGTTTGTTCATCAACTACTGAAGCGACATTGACACTCATTGGAGCCTTGATTTCATTGCCTGCCATAACCCCAACAAAATCTTTATTAAACCTTTGCCAACAACGATCAACGGAGTGGCCATTCTTGCCACAAAGTTGACACTGAAGCCTCATACGCCCACGACCTTGTCCTCCTTGTGCTCTAAATCCAGACTTTCCACCGGAATTTTGATTCTGGTAGAACCGACCTCCTTGATTGACGGCATTCGATTGAACCTGTGCCATATTAGCCACAATAGGCACCATACCTGAGACCTGACTGTTATGAGAACATCCTCCATGATTGATGACAGAGGGTTGCACACGTGCGATATTTGCAAGCATTGGCAGCATCTGTTGAGCATTAAATCCTCTCAACTGTGCTTCTGCATCAACAAGCACTGTCTTGACTCCATCCAAGGTAAAAGAATCCTTGCTGGTCGTAACAATAGCCTTAAACGACTGATATTCAGCCAGTAACCCATTCAGTATAGTGGCAATCTGTTCAAGATCCGACACTGGGCTGCCACAACTAGACAACATATCACATACCTCTTTTATTTGTGTAAGATATGAGCGCATGCTCAACTCCCCCTTTCGAATGGAATGTAATTTGCAGTGAAGATTCATAGCACTGGTGGTCGACTTGTTTGCAAAGAACTGTAAGACAGTATGCAGTTTCAACGCCGACAAACTGAGGAAGAAGACCCGAGCTAATAGTCGAGAGCAACCAGGATGCTAAAGCACTATCTTGGGCAACATATATCTCATATTCTTCATTTGGCACACTCTCGTCGTTTTCATCAACCACTGTAGCAGAAGGTGGTTTAGCCGCACCGGTGAGCAATCTCTCTAACCGATGGCTGCGAACAGTGAGAAGAATCTGTTGTTTCCACAACAGAAAATTGAGTTCATCAAGGACCACATTGACCCGTTTGTTAGTAAACATTTTAGCATTTCTTGACAGTTCAACCCCTTGAGTGGGAAGCGGACTGGTATTAGCCATAGTTGTCAAAGAAACAACAAGCAGAAAGAAAATAGAGAAGAAGAAGAAGAAGAAGAAGAAGAAGAAGAAGAAGAAGAAAGCAACCACAAAAGAGAAAAATGAGCAACAAAAACGCAGGATTTCAAGCTCCAAGACCACTGGCGAAAGATACCATGTTGAAAAATGAAAAAGAAAGCTACTTTATTAAACTCAAGATGAGAATTACAAAGGCTTCTATGTGTATTTATACAAGAAAAAAATATGAAAGAGAGTTAATAACAGAAAAACTATAATCGGTTGAAGTATGTAAACTTCCTAACAACTTCAATACTCAATAATAATTGATTGTGGTTCTTCCACAGGTGGCCCTTCTCTGGATGGCCGAGCTTGGATCGGAGATGTCGATGGAAAATTCAGACGCATAGAGCGACAAAGCAATAAGAACAAATCATCAGCGGTTCCTGCTGAATTTCAACCGCCCTCATCAGTTGATCCGGTCCCTTATTCCACAGCTCGTCTATCTTACTCAGAGTTCACTTATTCAATTCCCCTCACTACTGGCCCAAAGTTCATTCGCTTGCACTTCTATCCAACTTCATATCCAGGCTTTGCAGACCCTTCTAATAAAGCTTTCTTCTCTGTTAAAGCTGGTCCTTTTATCCTTCTCAGAAATTTCAGTGCTATACTTCATGCTCGAGATGAACCTAAGCTTGTCAAAGAATATTGTGTAAACGTAGATGAAGGTAAAAGGTTAGACTTAACCTTCACTCCAAGTCCTGATATCACTGATTCTTATGCCTTCATCAATGGAATCGAAGTTGTTTCCATGCCATCCAATATATATTACACATCAGCAAGTGATGAAGGGGTACCTTTTCTAGGTCAGGCCCAAGGAAAGTTGTACCCCCTAGAAAATAACACTGCCCTTGAGATGATGTATCGAGCCAACGTTGGAGGGAGTCAAATCCCGCCAGGAGCTGACACTGGGATGTTCCGTAGCTGGTTAACAGATGACGACTATTTGACGATAGCGAATCCAAGTGCTCTTCCTGTTAATAACAGTATTGAGCTCACCTTCAACCGTAAAACACCATGGTTCACTGCTCCAATCAAGGTTTATACAACTGCCAGGACCATGGGGACGAGCAAGACCAAGAATGAGAAGTACAATCTAACCTGGGAGTTTCCAGTTGATTCTGATTTCATTTACTTTATAAGATTACATTTTTGTGAGTTCCAAAATGAGATAACCAAACAAGGTGATAGAGTCTTTGAGATCTTCTTGGCTAATTTAACAGCGGAAACTCGAGCAGATGTTATAGCATGGAGCGGTGGAATTGGAAATGGGATTCCAGTCTATAAAGATTATGTTGTGGCAATAGGAACAAAAGGAAATCAAAAGCAGCAAAATCTGTCTATTGCTTTGCATCCTTCGCCAACTTGGGGAACTCTTTATTCTGATGCAATCTTGAATGGACTAGAAATCTTCAAAGTGAACAACAGTGTTGGTTTGGCGGGACCTAATCCTGATCCACTCCCAGGAAATCTACAAGGAAATTCACCACACACTTCAACCAAACCGGAGAACAACAACAAAACAGTATTCGGCACAGTGGGAGGCGTAATATCGGGCCTCCTTGTTCTTTCTCTTGTCTGTTTCTTCATTTTCCGTCGAAAGATGAGAGTCAAAGATACCGATTCCAGTAAGGGAGTTTTACAGTTGAGTCGGTTTTCCTCTACAGTGAAATCATCCAAGTCAACCAAGTCTTGTGGCTCATCTTTGCCTTCTGATCTTTGTCGTTATTTTTCACTGGCTGAGATCATAGCAGCAACCCACAACTTCGACGATGTTTTCATCATCGGTTGTGGAGGTTTCGGTAACGTGTACAAAGGATTCATCAACAGCGGGGCTACCCAAGTTGCAATCAAGCGTTTGAACCCGGGGTCTCAACAAGGTGCTCACGAATTCAGGACTGAGATCGAGATGCTTTCCCAGCTACGCCACGTCCATTTGGTCTCATTGATAGGCTATTGCAACGATGGCGGCGAGATGATTCTCGTGTACGATTACATGGCCAATGGAACACTTCGTGATCATCTTTACAACACAGAAAACCCTCCTCTTCCATGGAAACAACGCCTAGAGATTTGTCTCGGTGCGGCGATCGGGTTACAGTATCTTCACTCGGGTGCTAAACACACGATCATTCACAGAGACGTCAAGACCACAAATATCTTGTTGGATGAGAAATGGGTGGCTAAGGTTTCGGATTTCGGATTGTCTAGAGTCGGCCCCACAACCATGTCCCAAACACATGTTAGCACGGTAGTGAAAGGCAGCTTCGGGTACTTGGATCCCGAGTATTCCCGCCGTGGACAACTGACCGAAAAATCCGATGTATATTCGTTCGGAGTGGTCCTCTGTGAAATATTATGTGCTAGGCCACCCCTGAGCCGCTTGGTGGAGAAAGCTCAAGTAAGCTTAGCACCATGGTTTCAACAATGCCATGAAAATGGAACAGTTCACAAGATCATCGATCCATTTCTAAAAGGTAAGATTGTGCCCGAATGTTTGAAACAGTTCACCGAAGTGGTAACGAGTTGCTTGCATGAAGATGGAACCGAGAGGCGCCATCGATGGACACCGTGGTATGGGGCTTACAATTCGCACTTCAATTGCAAGAACTCGTGGAGGAGGGGCTTACACCTAATGCCGGTGCCGGCATCGAAGAAGATGTCAATGAGGAGACCCCTTTTGCAGCCTATACAATGGAAGATGACAGTGGGGAAGTGTTCAGTAGCATTGGCGACCATGTCATGAATTCCAGGAGCATTAGTACTTTCAGTTTGACAAGTGAAGAACAAAGTTTTACTGCTAAGGGTTCTGATAAACACTCGTCCAAGGCTGTGTTCTCCGAGATTAAAGATCCTCAAGGACGATGACTCAAACATGCAGCTGGTTGATTAGGAAATAGGAATCTTCAGACTAATTCCAAGTTCATTTCAGAAGGAGACAATAAAATTTATACTTAGAATTGGAGAATGCAAGATTAGATTTTTCAAGGTAGTTTCATGTACCACTTATAACTTGATGTTTATGAACAAATTATAGTATTTGGAAATGGTGTAAATAATTGTGGTAGTCAAAACTTGGAAGTGCTAAAACCAATAAATTCCTTTTCAATTAAGGGGAAAAAATATACCAACTAATAACAATGCCGTAAATCATTTGTTCTCTCATCGTTTTTTTATTAGTGTTTCTGCTTTAAATTAGTGAGTTTAGGATTTAGAATTTAGAATTAGAGATTGTAGTTAGCGTTTAGAAAATTAGTTGTATGACTTAGAATTTACGATATAAAAAATAAGGGTTAGGGTTTAGAATTTAATTTTTTAAAATTTTTTAGTAAGGGGCATGAAAAGATGCATGATAAGAAGATAGAAAATTTCTACTCAATAACAAGATAAAGTGTTAAATATTTTTAATTAAGTTTAAAGATTCGAACCTTGGTTGTTATAAATGGAGTAAAGTGGTTGAAAAAGTCACCCATACTATGAACATTTAAAATATTAAATCTTCGCAATATAAAAATTTATAAGTTTTATAGTTTTTTTATTATTGTAAGAGTGAAAAAGATTATGATCTACTTACATAATATAAAAGTTTATAAGTTGTATACGTTTTTTAGATCGTTGGATGGGAAATATAAATTATTGAGATTAACTCATTATTTTCAAGTAATAATCCTCATATATTTTACTATTAATCTCATCATCTATTTCTCCATCCAACGATCCAAATAATATATAAAAATTAATACATAAATAGACCCTATTTGTATACGTAATAACTAAAAAATAATTTTAATTCAATAATTGTAAAATAAAATAAACCGAGGGTGTATGCAACAAAATTCAAAAATCTAAAAATAATAATAAATATTTAAAATTAAAAAAAATCAAAAATATAAAAATTCAAATAAATCTAGAATAATCTTAAAATCTAAGAATAAATATTTAAAAAAAATATAAAAATATAAAAAAAATTCAAATAAATCTAGAATGGATAATCTAAAAAAATTGAAAAAAAATAAATTTTAATAAATTAAAAAAATCCAAAAATTAAAAAAATAAATAAAAAAAATCTAGAATAATCTTTAAATAATTTAAAAAAAATAAAAAATATTCAAAAATATTCTTCTTCTCCAAGTAAAATCCTAACCAACTCCTATTTTTAGAATTTAAACCCTCATAAAACCCTAGTTTCTAAGCTATAAATACCCCTCAATCCATTTAGAAAAATCACACAGCACAACACAACACAACACAAGCAACAACAAGCAAAGCAAAGCAAAAATACAAGAAAAATTCAAGAGAAAAAGCTTACGAGTTTGAAGCGGTGGAGGGGTTCGAAAAGCAATAAGATTTAATATTTCCCAGGGGTAATTTAATCCAACAACGGATTTAAGAGTTGGAAAGAGGTAAAAGGAGTCGAATTTTTTTTATTTTATTTTTATCTTCATTCCTTTATTTATTTATTTTCGTATATAAAATAAATTGAGAAGTGAAAGTGAAAGACTTTTAAAAAAATTAAATACGTTCGATTATCTTTCATTTAGAATTTCAATCGGTATTATTATGAAAAGATAAATGTTGGAAATTGGATATTAAATATTTTTGCGTGTGTCAGTGATGGAAATCCAATTTCAATTTGAAATTAAAGTCGGCAGTCCATCGGTGAGTTAGCAAAAAAATTAGAGGTGAAATTACTTTATAGGTCCTCTTAGATTTAGGTGTTTAATTTCATGCTCTTGAGTTTTAGTTTTATTTTATATTAGTCTTTTTATTATGTTTTTATCTTAATTAGATTTTTATTCGTGAAATAATTTAATAGTTGAATCAATAAATTTGTTTAGAGTTAATTTAGATAATTACTTGATTTTATTAATTTAATTAATTCGTGAATTAGATGTTAATTATATTTTATTAGAATAATAAAGTAAAAATTAGATTATGCATTTTTTTATGTAATTTGATTATTTGTTTTTATTTTAATTTAATTTTATGTTTGAATTATTTTTAGTACGCTTTTATACTATTTTTTTTAATTTTATATAGTTAATTTTTATATATCAGTGCTACTAACCCACCTTTGAAACTTGGTAGACAACACAACCCCTTTTAGGTACCAATTATGGGCGTTGTGGGGTGCTATAACCTTCCGCACACGTAACCGACTCTCGAACCCGATGATAAACGCAGACCAGTTTTATAGGTTTTTCAGTCGTACCTATTTAAAACGATTGATGGCGACTCCAATTATTGACGAGATTTTGAAGGCCCAATCAATTTCGACCCGTACCAAAAACGGTGTCGACAGCTTTGCGACTCCGCTGGGGACTTCTCAAGAGGGTCAAGCCGTAAAAAGGGGTACAGTTTGTGTTGCATCATTCCATGAGCTTTCTACCCGAGCTCAGTCCTAATTAAGTGGGGGTAAAACGCTGCTCCTTCGTGAGGTTAACCTCCATGGAGGATAGTAGTCACCTCCGGGTTGCATGTGATCTATGACTTCGTAAGGTTAACTTTCGCATAGTCATAGGGAAGTGCATCCCCTCGAGTTGAACTTGGTTCTATGCTCCTATAATGGGAGATGACTAAGGGCCTTACTAGCCTTAGTAGGCGACAGTAAGGACAATTCGAGTACCCTATCTAGATCCATAACCTCATGTAATAAACCGTAGAGACCTACCCTATTTAGAGCCATGATAAACCTAAACCTTAGTACGCTACCCATTAATAATATGTGTTATATTTTATTTATTTATTTATTTACTTTGCTTTATTTTATTTTATATAATCAAACATATGTTACATTCATTTTTTATATATATAATTATTTATTAACCAAATTTTCTTTTTGTTTATGTTTGTATGCATGTGCATCATCAACACCTAGTTGCATACATTTTGCATTCATCATTGCATATTGCATTCACAATGTATACATCTCATGTGCATAGACACTAAATAAAGAATCAAAGCTATGGAAGGTACAGATGCCTTCAGTGGAACTGATATTATGGAGCTAAGCTTAGTCCCTGATCTAATTTTGCCTCCAAAATTTAAAGTACCAGAATTTGAAAAATTTGATGGCACAAGCTGCCCCAATGCCCACCTTACCATGTTTTGCCGCAAAATGACAGGGTATGGAAATGATGATAAGTTGTTAATTCATTGTTTTCAGGATAGTTTAGCTGGGTCTGCCATATGATGGTACAATCAGCTGAATAGAGCCCAAATAAACACATGGAGAGACTTAGCAAGGGCTTTCAAAGAACAATACAAGCATGTCCTAGACATGGTTCCTGATCGTCTAACACTTCAAAATATGGAAAAAAGACATAATGAAACTTTTCGACAATATGTCCAATGATGGAGAGACATGGCTGCACAAGTTCAACCGCCACTACTCGAAAAAGAAACAACTACTCTTTTCATCAATTCCTTAGATTCCATATACTATGAGAAGCTTGTCGGTAGCACCACTAGAGACTTCGTTGATCTAGTGACAGCAGGTGAAGCAATTGAGCGTGCCCTTAAAAGCGGAAAACTTAACAGTCTCGAGGCTTCTAAAAAGCCATATGCCAAAAACAAAGAGAATGAAGTTAATGTTGCGGGAAATGATGAACATCTATATCCCAAATATCAATCTCCACCACAATTTGTGTATCCAACAGGATATTCGAAACTCAATACAAACCCTTCAAGCCAAGAAAAACAATCACAAGGTGGACCCAGACAGTCGAGGACTAACACGGAAAGACAGTCTTTCACCCCTATTCCAATTTCCTACACGGAGTTGTATGCTAAACTGTTAGAAGAGAGGTTGGTATCTCCCGTTTTCCTCACACCACTACAACCACCCTACCCAAAATGGTATGACCCTTCTGCACATTGCGAATTCCATGCCGGAATCCCTGGACATACAATAGAAAATTGTACAGCTCTTAAAAGAAGGGTCCAGAGTTTGATTAATTAAAACATTCTTCAATTAAACACGTCAGAGGGACCCAATGTTTCTAACGATCCTTTGCCAACACATGAAGAACCGAGGGTTAATGTTGTGATGAATAATGATGAGTTTAAAGTTAAAACAAGTTTATCTGAAGTGCAATCATCGCTAAAATGGGTATGGAAGAAAATGGTGGAAAGAGGAATGTTGAGTCCTAACCATGGTATTATTGTCAACAATAGAAAGAAATTTTGTGAATTTCACAAGAAAGTTGGTCATGAAATCCAATATTGTGATGAGTTTAGAAATATTGTCCAGGATCTGATAGATAATAAAGAAATTGAGTTCTTGGAGCGGACTCAAGAAGTTAATGAAGTTTTTACAATAGATGAACAATTATCCAAAAAAGGTGGTGAGGGTAGTCGACCTTTTGTGATTAATTGGCCACGGATGTATGATGAAGGACTACAGAAACCTCCACCACGATTGGTAATCGAGACTCCTATTCCTTTCCCATATAAGAGTAACCGACAAGTGCCATGGATTTATGGTTGTAACATGGTCTTATAGGGAAGGATGATTCTGAAAATATATCTGCAGAGATTAGTGGAGTTGGGAACTTCACTCGAAGTGGGAGGTGTTATCCCCCTGACATCTCAAAACCAATGGAAACAGTAGGCACTGAGCCAAAAGATAAGTTTCTGTTAAATGGAGAAAAATCAGAAATTAACGAACCAGTAAATGAGGAGGAAGCACGAGAATTCTTGAAATTTATCAAACACAGCGAGTATAGTGTGGTTGAGCAGTTGCACAAGCAACCAACTCGTATTTCCGTATTATCTTTGTTGCTAAGTTTAGAGACTCACAAGGATGCCTTGCTAAAAGTGTTAAACCAAACATTTGTCCCAAATGACGTTTCAGTGGATAAGCTGGATAGATTGATGAACAACTTACAGACTGATAATTTTATCTCTTTTAGTGAAGATGAAATTCCTCCTGATGGAATGGGATCCGTCAAAGCATTGCATATAACTACCCACTGTAATAGGTATATATTACCCCATGTTTTAGTTGACAATGGATCTGCTTTGAATGTCATACCCATGACAACACTGAATAGACTTCCAGTTGATAAGACTCACATGAAGCCTTGTCATACAACCGTAAGGGCATTTGATGGGACCAGGAGGGATGTCGTAGGAAAAATTGATGTCCCACTTTTTATTGGTCCAGCTACGTATAACATAGAATTTATCGTTATGGACATTACACCGACTTATAATTGTTTATTGGGATGTCCCTGGATTCATGCTACTGGGGCAGTACCATCAACACTTCATCAAAAGGTTAAGTTTGTGATTGATGGATGCCTTATAAGTGTTGGCGCTGAAGATGATATTATTGCATCTGCATCAACTGATGCTCCGTACATAGACGTAGATGAAAATGCAATTGAATGTACATTTCGATCACTCGAATTTGTGAATGCAACTTTTGTTGCTGAAGGAAAAAAGATTCCAAGACCTAAACTCTCAAAAAATACTATGATGGGAATAAGGCTCACTGTTGGGAAGGGAGTTAAATCAGGAAGAGGGCTTGGAAAGTTCTTACAAGGAATGCACATGGCGATACAACCATTCTTGAAATATGATCGGAGTGGTGTAGGATTTAAGCCTAACCTACAAAGGAAGATAAAACACGTGTTAAGAAAGAGAACACCAAAAAGAGCTGGATTGACTGATATAAGTAATGAGAGGAAAGTGACGGTGCTTCCTCGTATTACCGAAACCTTTATGTCTAGGGGGCATATTCATTCTGGGAAGGAAAGAGAGATGTTAATATCACCACTAGAGAAATTTAAAGATCTGAGCATAAATGCAATAGAAGGAGAAGATGAAATTGAAAAGAATCGATCAGAGATTGGCCCATGTCATCCAGGCTGTGTCTTGAATAATTGGACCACTATTGAACTCCCAATTGTTTTTAAATCTTTATCAGAGTAATGCTCGAAACTTAACTCATTACTCGAGCCCTAAAGTAGTGAGAATTTATTGTAAGGGCCCCCATTTAGGCATCAGTTTATCAATTCAATAAATGAGCACATTTTCCTTTTCTATTTGGTCTCATTTTCTTTCTCTTCCATCATTTTTTTAATTGAGCTTTGTATATATATTTCTTCTTGTTTATTTGCAGGCCTTTAGATATCAATTACATGAATGACATTGCTTCGAGCTCAAAAGTTGATTTTGAGCAGACTGTATGCTTAGGAGAACACGAGTCTAATGAAAACTATGAAGAATGTTAATTATCTCCCGACCTACTCAAACTAATAGAACATGAGAATAAGAAAATTCTCCCTCACCAAGAACCAATAGATACAATGAATCTGGGAAATGAAGATGATAAAAGAGAAGTACAAATAGGTACTTTCATATCTTCAAAGACAAGAGACAAACTCTTCTCTCTACTTCAAGAGTTTAAGGATGTGTTTACTTGGACTTATCAAGATATGCCTGGACTGAACACAGACATTGTGATGCATGAACTCCCTCTAAAGCCAGAATGTAAGCCTGTACAACAAAAGCTTAGAAGAATGAGGCCAGAAATGTTACTTCAGATATGGGAAGAAGAAAAAAAGTAGTACGATGCCGGTTTTTTAAAAGTAGCCAAGTATCCAGAATGGGTGGCAAATGTTGTTCCGGTACACAAGAAAAATGGAAAAGTACAAATGTGCGTTGATTATCGTGACCTTAATCGTACTAGTCCTAAAGATAACTTCCTTCTACCACATATAGATACGTTAGTGGATAATACAGCCAAACATTATTTGTTCTCATTCATGGATGGTTTCTCAGGCTATAATCAAATCAAAATGTGTCCAAAAGATATGGAAAAAACCACCTTTGTGACAATGTGGGGCACATTTTGTTATAAAGTGATGTCATTCGGTCTAAAAAACGCTGGGACAACGTATCAAAGGGTCATGGTAACTTTATTCCATGACATGATGCATAAAGAAATCGAGGTTTATGTAGATGACATGATTGCCAAGTCTTGGTCAGAGGAGGAACATATCACCAATCTTAAAAAACTTTTTGAACGTTTAAGAAAATTCCAATTGAAGCTTAATCCAGCAAAATGCAATTTTGGAGTTTCTTTAGGAAAATTATTGGGGTTTGTTGTCAGCAAACGAGGAATTGAGGTGGATCCTGATAAAATCAAATCTATTCAAGAACTCCCTCCTCCTTGTACTCAAAAAGAAGTTCGATGTTTCTTAGGGAGATTAAACTACATTTCTCGGTTTATTTCTCAACTAACTGACAAATGTGATCCTATTTTTTGCCTCCTAAGAAAGAATAATGTGGGCAATTGGGATTTATCATGCCAAGAAGCTTTTGATAACATATAAAGATTGGCATAAGAAACTAACTTTTGCACTATTGGCATATCGTACATCTGTACGAACATCCACAGGAGCGACTCCTTATTCTTTAGTATATGGAACCGAAGTTGTATTACCAATTGAAGTTGAGATTCCATCACTTCGTGTCTTAATGGAACTTAAATTAGATGAAGCTGAATGGGCTCGAGTCAGATATGATCAATTGAATTTGATAGAAGAAAAGAGATTGAAAGCGATTTGTCATGGGCAGATGTACCAAAAACGAATGATTCGGGCTCACGATAAGAAAGTCCGACCAAGATCTTTTCTTGAAGGAGATTTGGTTTTGAAAAAGGTTCTCTCTATGCAAAATGATTTTCGAGGAAAATGGATGCCAAATTGGGAAGGACCATTTATTGTGAAAAAAGCCTTCTCAGGTGGAGCATTAATCTTAACCGAGATGGACGGAAATGAGTTATCAAATCCGGTGAACTCAGATTCTGTGAAAAATATTACGCTTGAATGCATGACAGCACCAATAGGTGAAAACCCGAAAGGGCCCTATTGGTAAGAAAAAAAGGAAGGAAAAAAAGAAAAGAAAAAAAACCATCAATAGGTGAAAATCCGAAAGGGCCCTATTGGTAAAAAAAAGAAAAAAAAAAAAGAAAAATTCAAGGTGAAAACTCGCAAAGGGCGCCTTGAAATCATGAGGAAATTCAAGTTTTGAGTTTGAAAATGGTCTATGAAGAAAGTTCATGTCTTCAGACGTTGGTCAATAACTTAATCTCTACTAAGCAGAAGTCACATGCAAAAAAAGTTCTTGGGCGAGATAGCAGTGGAGTCCTTGTAATTGATATCTTAGGGTTTTATTATTATTATCCTCTCTTTTTTTTCCTCTTTCTTTTTGTTCGATATTGCATCAAACATTCGATTACCACCTTTCAAGGGTTAGGACATTTTTATTTAATAAGAAAAATTCAATAATCTCGTTACCTTGTGTTTCTTTATCATCTGAACATCTGTGCATTTCTTCGATGAATTTGTTGCTTTACTGAAAGGGGTTCTACAATATATTTTTAGATTTGATGCATTACTTGAATAAATGGTTTAAAACAAAATGATGCTCAATGGAAAGTTTTTGAACTTAAGAGGCACGACATGGAGTGAAGAAGATAAAGTACATTGACCGTGGTCTGAATAAAGATAAACAAATTCAAAATAAAATTCATACATTTAAAGCATTTGAACATCTTGCATGTAAGACAAGTGCATTAGAAACATGTGCATTTTTTGACAGGATTAGCCTCTGAGAGGAGGTGCCTTTAGGATGAAGTATCATTATTTATTTTCAAGAATAAACATCATCGAATACCTCTAAGATGGAGTGTCATCATTGAGCTTCCAAAAGGGAATGCCATCAACTACCTCCAAGATGGAGTGTCATCATTGAGCTTCCAAAAGGGAATGCCATCAACTACCTCCGAGATGGAGTGTCATCATAAAGCTTCCAAGAAGGAATGCCATAAAATTACCTCCAAGATGGAGTGTCATCATAAAGCTTCCAAGAAGGAATGCCATAAAATTACCTCTGAGATGGAGTGTCATCATAAAGCTTCCAAGAAAGAATGCCATAAAATTACCTCCGAGATGGAGTGTCATCGTTAAGCTTCCAAAAAGGAATGCCATCAACTACCTCCGAGATGGAGTGTCATCATTGAGCTTCCAAAAGGGAATGCCATCAACTACCTCCAAGATAGAGTGTCATCATTGAGCTTCCAAAAGGGAATGTCATCATCTACCTCCGAGATGGAGTGTCATTATTAAAGATTCCGATGAGGAATAGCATCGTTTATCTCACCACCTACCTCTAAAATAAAGTGTCATCACTACTAGGTTGTTTCTCATTGAAAATTTGTTGCTTCTAGTCTTTGCTCACTTCCTCTGTTTGAGTAATGAGCAAAGAAGGGCAACTATATGCAACAAAATTCAAAAATCTAAAAATAATAATAATAAATATTTAAAATTAAAAAAATCAAAAATATAAAAATTCAAATAAATCTAGAATAATCTTAAAATCTAAAAATAAATATTTAAAAAAATAAAAAAATATCAAAAAAATCAAAAAAAATTCAAATAAATCTAGAATGGATAATCTAAAAAAATTGAAAAAAATAAATTTTAATAAATTAAAAAAATCCGAAAATTAAAAAAATAAAAAAATGTAGAATAATCTTTAAATAATTTAAAAAAATAAAAAAATTCAAAAATATTCTTCTTCTCCAAGTAAAATCCTAACCAACTCCTATTTTTAGAATTTAAACCCTCCTAAAACCCTAGTTTCTAAGCTATAAATACCCCTCAATCCCTTTAGAAAAATCACACAATACAACACAACGCAACACAAGCAACAACAAGCAAAGCAAAGCAAAGCAAAAATACAAGGAAAATTCAAGAGAAAAAGCTTACGAGTTTGAAGTGGTGGAGGGGTTCGAAAAGCAATCAGATTTAATATCTCGCAAGGGTAATTTAATCCAACAACGGATTTAAGAGTTGAAAAGAGGTAAAAGGAGTCGAATTTTTTTTATTTTATTTTTATCTTCAATTTATTTTCGTATATAAAATAAATTGAGAAGTGAAAGTGAAAATGACTTTTAGAAAAATTAAATATGTTCGATTATCTTTCATTTAGAATTTCAATCGGTATTATTATGAAAAGATAAAAGTTGAAAATTGGATATTAAATATTTTTGCGTGTGTCAGTGATGGAAATCCAATTTCAATTTGAAATTAAAGTCGGCAGTCCATCGGTGAGTTAGCAAAAAAATTAGAGGTGAAATTACTTTATAGGTCCTCTTAGATTTAGGTGTTTAATTTCATGCTCTTAAGTTTTAGTTTTATTTTATATTAGTCTTTTTATTATGTTTTATCTTAATTAGATTTTTATTCATGAAATAATTTAATAGTTAAATCAATAAATTTGTTTAGAGTTAATTTAGATAATTAGTTGATTTTATTAATTTAATTAATTCGTGAATTAGATGTTAATTATATTTTATTAGAATAATAAAGTAAAAATTAGATTATGCATTTTTTTTATGTAATTTGATTATTTTTTTTTATTTTAATTTAATTTTATGTTTGAATTATTTTTAGTACGTTTTTATACATTTTTTTTTAATTTTATATAGTTAATTTTTATATATCAGTGTTACTAACCCACCTTTGAAACTTGGTAGACAACACAACCCCTTTTAGGTACCAATTATGGGCGTTGTGGGGGTGCTATAACCTTCCCCACACGTAACCGACTCCCGAACCCGATGATAAACGCAGACCAGTTTTATAGGTTTTTCAGTCGTACCTATTTAAAACGATTGATGGCGACTCCAATTATTGACGAGATTTTGAAGGCCCAATCAATTTCGACCCGGACCAAAAACGGTGTCCACAGAGGGTTATTAGGAATAGTTACTTCAGTCAATACACTTGAATCATTCATTAAACTTTAACAATAATTAATGTATTACAAGTAAAAGTAGATAATAAAATTATAAAAATACAAATGATGGTAGAAAGTCCATCACCACTACCACACCTTCGTGAGCATCAACATAAAGCTGCCGAGAAATGCACCTTTGACGTACACTGTAATTGAGTTTGAAGGATTGATTGTTTGGAGATGACGATCCAATGAGTTTTTAATGTGGTAAAATAAATTGTAAAATTGAGAAACTAAAATCTAACCTTTATGTTTGAGAATATATAATAACTTGATAATAATGATGTGTGTCCAGTGGCGGATCCACCCTTTGAACAAGGTGGGCCTGTGCCCACCCTGAACTTTTCAAAGTTTATATATTTACCTTTAATTTTCTTAATTTTTATGGATTAGTCCTTAAATTTTTGTAATATTTAAGCTTTGTGCCCACTCTGAGATTTCGAAATTTTATATATGCCCACCCTCAAATAAATTTCTGGATCCGCCACTGTGTGTGCCCTGTGTGGTTCAGTAATCTTGATTTAAAGTGATGATGTAGATTAATGAGAATGATTATAAATTTCTTAATAATGTATTAACAATTCGGTAATGTTAAATAAATGATGTGATCGATGATGAATAATAATGGTAGAGAGATTCATGAGATATTGTTGTTTGTATGTTGGTTAAACATTTATTTGGTTGATTCAGTTGATTGATGAGATCTAGATATTTAGTGATAAAGTTTTATATTTTCATGGTTAGAGATGTTGAATGTATGTTCTCGAATTTATGTGATACTTGGTCTAATTCGAAGAAATTTAAGAGAGATTTCGAGTATAAAATATACATTTTTGACGTTGTGTGGCCTCATACCTCACTCACATATTGTAGAGTTTAGAATATACATTTCTAATATTATGTGACTCCAGTTCTCGATCAAAGTGTACGTTGTCGATGTTGTGTGGTTAAATTTTTTGTGCTTTAACCTTAATTATCTTATGAGATCTTGGGTATGGATAGGTTTTGAGTGTCGTGTATGATAACTTATGGATTTATTAGTCTTGAGTGGCTGAATGACCTCAAGTACCGTGAAACATTGTAGAACATGTAAGATTTTTTGTAGATTTATTGGTTCCTTAAGATAAGTGATCGAAAAACTCTAGTTAGAGCATGCTTAGATGATAGATCATAGTTAGTAAAGTGTTATTTGTGCTTTCTAGACTATATTTATCTTATATTCTTATTTTATGATAATCGCAAATTAGGGTAGAATAGAAATATACTATTGAGTTTTATAAGCTTAATGTATAAAATTATTATTTCCGTTCATAGGTTAGTAGGTGACCGTGATCGATAAGTATATCAATAAGAGATTGTGCTTGGTTTAAAATACAATACTTGAATTTTAAAAATTGAAATTTAATTCTTATCACACATATAATCATTTTCCGGCCAAACCCCTGCAGATTGGTAAGACAAGATACAATTCATACATAAAGGCTAAAGCACCTCCAAAGCTTTAATGTAGACTTAATTAATACAAACAGTTGAATTCTTGTTTCACCTTCTGCATCTATTGTTGCAAGTCCCACAGCATTTTAGCAGTCACGCTTGTATGGACCACAATGTTCAGGCTTTCTGGTGTTGGAGTTTGGATTCCCAAGGCATCTCTTATAAGGGATATATCGATCACAATCTGCAATTGCTAATTTGTTAGCAATGAGTGAATTCTGACCCGGAGATCCACCACTTTGAAGGAATCTACTGGTGTGAGAATCCATCAGGAACTCCAAGTCGTCATCGTCGGCGATGGAAGAGCTGCTGTTGGTTCCCATTGACATGCCTGTAGAGGAACTGCAGACTACTAGAAGCATTATAATTGCAAGACACAGGTATTTTCTCATCATTTTGGCTGCCATTACCAATGTCAATTAATGGCAAAGCTCAATCAGGTTCCAAACCAGGTCTTGCAATATATAAAAGTTAAAACAAGGACAACCCATGTGCGAATCGATTTGATATTTCAACCTCCATATATGTACAAGAGTATTAGTAACATAAATCAATAAAAAATATTATAAGAGTATGTGACTTTAAAAATTTTATGTTGGACATAATCAATAAAATAAATAACATAAAAAAAAAATGCATTTTAGGGTTACAAAATCAGTAAAATGGATAACTGAAGAAACTTCATATTCCAGTGCCCACACTTCATTATATATAAATCTGCCACTGATTCAAACTGTTTGTATTTATTAAAAAGATGAATATTTGTGGAAAAATTAAAAAAAATAATTAAAACTTGAGTTTTTAGAGAAAACACAACTTTAATATATCACGTTAATATTTTTTAATAGCAATTGATGATGGTGGCTTTAATAAAAAAAATTAAAAACTCAATAATTTTACTATAAATTTTAAAAATTTAATAACTAAAATAAAAATAATATTTTTTGTTATCAAATTTTGTGTGTGATAAAGAATGGATGTGAATAAAATTAAACGTTTTATTAGTAACGGTACGAGAATGATTTTAATCTTATAAATCATAGAATAATAATATTTTTATATTTTATACTCGCAACGGGATAAAATTAAAAATAAAATTTCTTCAAGAAAATAAATATGAGGGGCACTATTCACACCTACTATGCCCAATTGATATCAAGAAAAAATAAATATGAGGGGTACTATTTACACCTATTCTGCCCAATTGATATCCAAGAAAATAAATATGAGGGGTATTATTCGCACCTACTCTGCCCAATTTCTTAGTGCTACTTTTACCGAACTTTTATGGCAATAATTAATTGTTCAGAATAAAACTATTTATTTTGAATTCTAATAATTAAATTAATTAATCTTATAGATAATATATTAAAAATAACGTATAATATAATTTTTCTTTACTCTAACTTTATTGTTTAAAATTGATGTCCGGGCCCTACTTGGTATCAACATTTTCTGATTGCTTAAAAAGTGGAGCTTCTTGGGTTAAAAAAAAAAGAGAATTGATATATTTTTTCTATAATTTTTAAAAAATTTATTATAATTAATTTGAATTAAATCGTGTTATTAGTAACAAATTTAGAACCAAGTATAGAAATAGACAAAAGTGCATTAAATTTCATCTTTCTTCATTTTTTGTTTTCATCTTTCCCTTTGATCGGTGACCGATAATCAATTTTAGTATTAGTTGACGACCATCAGATCTATTTCTTTTTTTGTTTTATTTTAATAAGGATCTCTATTTTAATAAAATCAATCCTGCGTAGCGGTACTTTTTGCACAACAGTTTGAATCGCTTACAACTCCTTCCTTTACTATGCGTCTCGTTTGAACAGAGACAAGGAGATTCAGGAAGCTACTGAATTTTATTGGTATGCTTATTTTCATAGAAATTTTATTTTTCTTTGTTTTTGGGTTGTAAGAATTTTTGAATTTTCTAATCCAATTATTTTACTTCTTGATGACGTTGTAATTATAATTTTCTATGGATTTAATAAAAATTTAGTAACATTTGTCAGAAAAAAATAAAAGGGGTAAAAACTTGTATCGTAGATTTGATTTTAATCGGTTAATCTCTTAATAGAGACTTTTTATATACATAAAATTTTAAATACAATATATATTTAAACAATAATAAATTATTTATCACTTGTACTAATCATAATGACAGAGAATAAGTAACTTTGACACCCTACGAAAAAAGCATAAATGACAAACTACAATAGTTAATAGATTTAAAAATGAGTGTAACTATGAAAAAATTATGCTTTTTAGCATGTAAAACTCAATTTTTAAAGTTATAGGATACGAGTACAAACAAATATAAAATAAAATTATATAATATATATAAAATAAAATTATAATTAATATATAATAATAATTAAATAAATCAATAAAATAAAATACTAAAAAATAATATAAAAAATAACATTATATTTTTTTAATAAAATGTTGATTAAAATTAGTATAAAAAAAGCATCCAGCTCTCCCCATTGTAGATGGTTCAACCACGCCTGGTAAATAAACATTAAATAATATTACTTTTAACTTTTTTGGGACCGCAAAAATTATAATATATTTTATTTATTTAAAATCTCGTAAAATAACCCAAGCACTATTCATCTCATTCTTCATCACACTATTCATCTTCTTTTTATTTTTTCAAGCTTTCTTTTTTCTAACGAAGAACAGGTTTTCAGGAACAATGTACATCTCTTTCTTTTTCAACCCATCACTTGGGGACGCGCATGAAATTTAAAGTCTCATCCCCGAAACGTCCCAAAAATATCTTAGCGGTCTTCGATCATTTTCAACCGTACTCCGTCAACTTGAAGCGTCTTTGATACGTATCCCAACCATATTCATCCCATATCCATCCTAAAAACGTTTTGGATACTTGATACGAGAAACTACCATTGTTTTGTTTTATCTGTGGGGAAATGGGGCATGAAGAAACTCATTGTCCTATCCGTTTTACAATGGCCAAAGAAGACATAATATTTTATTGGGATTTAAGTCTACGAGCTCCAACAAGAAGATCGGCCGGCGGACAAAATAACCGATGGATTAGAGAAGAACTTAATTCACGTAATTCAATGGATATTGAGGCACGATTCAAGGGTTCTAAAAATAATTCACGTAATTTCTTTTCGTTTATTTTTCTTCTCGTCACATTGATGTCATTTTTGAGGAAGATACTAATGGTTTGAAATGGAGATGCATTGGTTTTTATGGGGCTCCCGAGGTGCAGAATAAACTCGCATCATGGAACCTTTTACGGCAACTAAAGGACACTCTAGATTTACCATAGATAGTGATTAGAGATTCCAATAAAATTCTTTTAACGTCTGAAAAAATTGGGGGCTTAACAAGAAATAATCGACAAAGGAAAGATTTTAGATCAACTCTTTCGGATTGTTCTCTGGATGACATTGGTAGGGTATAATGCTTGAATCCCTAGGTTGTATGAGAGCAGTTCGGTTGATTTAAAATTCTCTTTGAATTTTAAATATTTAACCGAATAGATTTAATATTTTTGGTTATCAAATTTATTATTTTTGGATAGATATTAACAAAATTATCCGAGATTTTAAATGGATATTATCTGATATTATCCAAGATTTGATTTGATATTATCTGATATTAAATTTAAATTTTAAATCACATTTTATTTAATTCTCGGACAAATTTGCCCCTGCTTTCAACCTATAATTAAGATGTTTTTCTCTCATTTTTAATTATCCCATTCAGATTTACTTCTGTCTTGAGAGAGTTTGAGAGCATCATTCGAGTTCCTGTTCGGCTTTGATTCTGACGATCATTTCTTCTACATTCCGCTCCAGACTTTAGGTGTACACAACCAAAAGAGAATGATGGAAAGGGTTTTAGAGAACTTTGTAAGAACTAATATTTTGATATAATAATTAAAAAATAGTTTTAGATTAATTTGAAAAAAAATTAAAAATGATTTTTATGTTTAAACAATTTGAAAATATATTTAAGATGTTTTTTGAGAAACTTTAAAGCTGTTCAAAATGATTTTAACAAACCAAAGAAGTATTATTAACTCAGGCATTCCGATACACCTTTTAAGTGTTTTAATACCGCTATGCTTTTCAAAGGCAAATTTAAACAGTCGTTTCGATACGGTCTTGGATCGTTTCGATATAATTTACCTTAGTAAGATTTGATTTCGATACCGTGTTTTAAGAAAATATAAAAAAAAATGACTTTATTTAACCATGTTTTAAGTGTTTTGATATGCCAATATCAAAATATGTTTTAATACACCTCTAACGATTTTATTAAACCTTAACGATTTTATAAAAAAATAACGGTTAAGAGCCGTATCGAAATAAACTTTAACTGTTAATTATCGATGATGGATAATTAAGAAAATACACTACAGAATCCGAGAATAGCGGCCGCAATTCGAAAATTTTATGCTTTTGAGTATTAAAATTTTAGTTTTTTTTTTTTTAAAATTGAGTTTTCTTAAATATATACTAATATTTTTAAATAAAAATATATATTTTTAAATTATTTTTTTATAAGTAATTGCGTTCTATATCCAAGAAAAGCAACATCGGTTGCTACAACAAGACTAGACTAGCATTGTTCTCTTTAAGAGGAGTATCTTCCGGATCGAACAGAGGTTATTATTTATAGAATCATTTCGTATGTTTCTATCTTGGAAATTAATGAAAATAATAGATTAAATACAGTCGAGTAAATCTGTATAACTCCTATATAAGTCTCTAAAATATCTATTATCAATATCAACTTTATAATTAAATGATCATTCAAATAATTTATCTTTTTTATACTACTAATATCAACTTTATAAAATTCAAATAATTTATCTTTTTATACAACTAATTTATTTCATTAGAAAACTTTTACAAAGAAGTAAACTGAGGCCTAACAGGGAATACAAATGCTTCCTAACAACCCAACATTACTCTTGACCACTAAAACCGTTGACTCATTCAACCCTTGTCAACTGAAATGTCAGTACTCTTGGAACTTCTTTGTCTGGAAAGGAGCTACTGTTTTCAGTCCTTCACAACTGAGCTGGTGTACATTTTCAGTCCATTAATCCTTAGCTGGAACTGGTAGAGCACAGTTTGATAATGAATGGACCTTCAAGGCTCAACACAGACGCTGTCTCTGATATAAATTTCTCAAAGTTGAAGGGTTTGTAGACATAACACAAAAACAACAATGCTAGTATTAATTACCATCTTCTTCATCGCCCTTTTCTCTTCAGCTTCCATAACAAGTTCAGCTCCTTATACTCCTAACGATTACATACTTTTGAACTGTGGTGCTTCGGAAAACGCTACAGCCTTCGATGGCAGAAACTGGGTTGCTGATGCCGATGCTGATCGATATTCTAATACCTCTTCTTTTTCATCAGTTCCCTTGTATCAGGAACCCTCTGTCACCGATGTTCCTTACATGACAGCTCGTATCTTTCATGGCGAATTCACGTTTAAATTCCTCGTTTCACCAGGCCCCAAGTTCCTTCGTCTGTACTACTATCCAAATGAATACCCTGGCCTTGATATAACCACTTCATTCTTCTCCGTCAAGGCTAACAGTTACACCCTTTTGAGCAATTTCAGTGCCTTTTTAGTTTCTGCCGCAAGTCCTCCACAAGCCTTCATTGTCAAAGAATTTGTCATCACTGTTGGTGACAAGCGGATGCTGGATGTTACCTTCGTCCCGTCAACGAATTCTTTCGCTTTTGTCAATGGGATTGAAGTCGTTTCCATGCCTGCAAATCTCTATACAGGCTTTCCTCCCTTAGTAGGCTCCCATTCGTTTTTCGGGACCGGTGACTCCATTGCTTTGGAAACCTCTTATCGGCTTAATGTTGGCGGAAGAGATGTTTTAAATGTAGACGATTCAGGAATGTTCCGAACATGGTATCAAGATGGTAACTATATCTTTGGAGCAGCATCTGGAGTTGCTGCGCCTTACCAGCCTGAGGCAACAGTCAAATACACCAAAGCCACCCCGGCGTACATGGCACCCGAAGTTGTATACGAAACCTCTCGTACCATGGGGCCTAACGCAAGAATTAACATGAATTACAACCTTACTTGGCTCTTCACAGTTGATTCGGGGTTTTACTACCTCATTAGGCTCCATTTTTGCGAGAACTCTCAAGATATACAGAAAGTGAACCAGCGTGTATTCGATATATTTATTAATAACCATACCGCTGAGAAAGGCATGGATGTTATTTCTGTGAGTGATGGTAATGGCATCCCGATCTACAGAGATTATGTTGTGTGGATGCCACAAAGTGAAAATGATATGTGGGTGGCATTACATCCACAAACCAGTCAAAAGCCGGAGTTTTATGATGCGATTTTGAATGGTTTGGAAATTTTCAAGCTTAGCAACGAAGATGGAAGCCTTGCCGCTCCAAACCCTCCACCAGAAGTGGCCCCAAAGCTAAAGGAAAAGCACCCCAAGAAGGGAAAATTTTCGAAACTGAAAACAGTCGTCATGGGAGCTACACTAAGCAGCATAGTATCAATCGTTCTGATCTTTTCATTTGTTTGCTGGAAAAGGAAACATCTTTTGTGCCGCATGGAATCCATTTACAGACAAAAAGTTCCACCCATTCCATGCAGGCACTTTTCACTTGCCGATATCCTTATCGCAACAAGTAACTTCGACGATGCTCTCATCGTGGGGCACGGTGGCTTCGGCAACGTGTACAAAGGTCGTATTCCTGATGTTCAATACGAAGTCCCACCAAGGTGAAAATGAGTTTTGGGCAGAGATTGAGATGCTCTCTCAGCTTCGCTACATTAATCTTGTGTCCCTTATAGGTTACTGTGACGAAGATCATGAGATGATTCTCGTTTATGACTATATGGTTAATGGAACTCTTCGTGATCACCTTTATAACAACGATGATATCCCTTTCCCATGGAAGCAGAGGTTGAAAATCTGTATCGGCGCAGCTCGTGGATTAGAGTACCTTCATTCAGGTGCAGTTCAGAGAATCATTCACCGAGATTTGAGGACTACCAATATTTTGTTGGATGAGACATGGGTGGCTAAAGTCTCGGATTTCGGATTATCAAAAACGAGTCCGATTTTCATGGAAAACATTCCAATCACAACTATGGTGAAAGGTACTTTCGGATACATGGATCCAGAATATTACCGGAGGCTACAACTGACGGAAAAGTCCGACGTGTACTCGTACGGAGTGGTGCTATTTGAAGTCTTGTGTGCTAGACCCGCAGTTGACATAAGTTTGGAATATGATCAAATAGGTTTAGCCGGTTGGGCTCTGAAATGTGTAGAGAATGAGACCATTGAGCAAATCATCGACCCTTACCTGCAAGGTACAATTGCAGCAGAGTGTTTGAGAGTATTTGTTGAGATTGCCAAAAACTGTCTGCACGATGTGGGAGTTGAAAGGTCAAACATGGGAGATGTGGCAGGAATGCTTGAGTTTGCACTGCAGTTGCAAGAAACTGCAGAAGCACAACAGAAGGTCGTCGGAGTTGGCGATACAATTGATCGGCCTCAAACCGGTGATGAAGTTGTGTAGCTTTCAGGGGGTCCAAATCCTACAATGTGATGTTTTTGTAAACTAGTTAATTTCTTCAATGAATTAGAATTCACTGTCTTGATGGACCCTAATGTCCAATCAATTAGAAAAGTAGATGGAATAGAAATTGTCTGACTCTTTTATATATCTCCATTTGTGTCTCTCGTTAAAAAATTAAATTTTAAACTTTATATCCTACATTCTAAAAATGCATCATACGTCTAATTCTTTAAACCCCAATCATAACCTTTAACGTTAAAAAATATACTCTTTAATTCTTTAAACCCTAACTACAACCTTTAATCTTAAACCTTAAATCTTAAACTTTCTAATTTGAAACGGAGGTACGGATGATATATTTTTGTTTTTATGATGTATTTTTGTCTTCGTGATATTTTTTTATTTTATGGTTTGATATATATGTTTTTATGGTATAATTTAATATACCCTAGTGACGATTATTATTCGTATAAAAATTTTATTTGATATTAGTTTTTGATTATAGATTTATCGATGATCATGAAAAGTTAGATCCTCACTCGGTTGATTGTGCACCGATATAATCAATCTTGGGTAGTAGAATATTTTGTCTAATAATTAGAATCATTCACCACTCCTCTGCCCGTTAGGTGTCTCAATTAGATAGAGTACTAATTTGGGTCACCCAATTTTTAAGAATTACATTTAGGTCAATAATTGAGTGACCCAAATGTAATCTTACCCATAATTGAGTGACTTAAATATAATCCTACCCATAGTTGAGTGACCCAAATATAATCTTACTCATAATTAAGTGACTCAAATATAACTTATACATAATTGAGTAATTAAGTGACTCAAATATAATTTATCCATAATTGAGTGACCTACGTCATAGTTTATCCTAATTTTAATTAGCAAAAATGTTCCTAGGTTTAATTAACTTCCTAACGCTAGTAAGAGACGAGTGATTGAGTCGGCAGCCAGCAAGCAAAAGATGAGCAGTCGGCGAGGGCCACCGAAGCACCAAAACCGCTACGCCTGGAAGCCCAACGCCGGTGTTAAAATCAACGAGAAGGTAATCAAATACTACAGTTTCTCTTTTCAATTCAAATCACATATATTTATTTAATTTCGAACAAATTTCATCTTTTTAATAGGAAGTTGGAGGGAAGCTAAGGCCTTTCTCTGAAATAACCGGAGTCTGCCATAGATGCAAAGAACAAATCGATTGGAAGCGTCGTTACGGCAAATATAAACCCTTAACGGAGCCTGCAAAATGGTAAACTTTTTTTAGAAAAATAATGGGTTTCTGTGGATTTGTTTATTATTATTTTTATTTTGGCAGTCAGCTTTGCACCAAACGTAATGTGCGCCAAGCATATCATAATCTTTGTTCTGGTTCGTTTCCTCTGCTATTAATTCTTTGTTTTGATTCAACAATTTCTTATCTAATTGAGAGAGATTTGTTATGGAAATTAATCAATTGGGTTCGAATATTTTTGTTATAGGATGTGCTAAAGAACAAAAAGTATGTGCTAAGTGTCGATGCCGTGTTGATCAAATAGTTGGGAGGTTCGTCTTTGAATCTTTTGAGATTTTTTTTGTTTCTATTTTGCTATGCATATATCTGGGAAAATGATGTAACAGTGAACTTCTGGTTGTGTTACTTGTATAGGGATTCTGCAGAGGTTGAAGAAGAGCAAAAGATGCTTGAAGAGGTTGGTTTGGAGCAATCTTTTTGATGTGGGTTTTTAAGATGTTAGTTTGTGTTGATTGGTTTTTGTGAATGTTGTTTCAGGCAATTAAAAATGCTCGAGAGAGGGATAGAAGAACGCTGCTACGTGCTGTAAGTGTCCGATTACGAACCTGATTCTGCTACTGAAAATAGTTCACAACTGTTTGATGATAGTAATTGAGATGGTTCATGTTTATGCTAATAATTATGATTTTTGAGTTTTATCCAATTAATTATAACTTCAATGATTTATAGTAAAATTTTAGTGGATCTAAACTTCTAATATGGAAGAAGCATATAAGGGATCTACCTTGATGTAACTCGAGAACGAAGGACTAACTAAACACTTTGAATTTATAAGGTTTTCTTGAATTGAATTTACCTTGGTTGAGATGATATAGTTCTTTCTGGTCAAACCCTATGCCCAAGGGTATTAGAACCTTAGACCAAAAACTGCTACCGACTGATACCTTCGTAGATAAACAATTCAATCTTTGTTAGTTTGACGAGGTAATGCAAACTTTCTTCTTGCACTTCTCATGATTTAGTCTCTTGCTTCTTGAGGGAGAAAGAAAGTATCTGGGATCTGTAAGATTTGTTGCATGTGGAATTCAACAGTACTTTTGAATATGCTAAATGTACCTCCAACGTATCATTATAACTCTGCATTGGCAAGTTTCACATGCTAGAAGTCACTCGTTTTATCTTTGAATTACGCTAGAGACCTTCAAATTTTAAGCATCGTTTTTCTACGTGTATTGTCTGAAGTGCATCTTAGCCGAACAGGGCATATTTACTTGAAGTTATTCTTGATATGTCATCATTGTCAATGAACTTGATAGTTGATAGCTGCTAAAATGCATACTTTCTCTTTGGGGAGAGTATATTACCTAAGCACAATCCATTTTCTTATATTTTGTTGTTTTCTGGTACTTTGTTCTGCTAAATTCGTTGATGCTGTCCACATTTACATGTACAGATGAATAAAGAAAGCTCTAAAAGTTCATCAAAAACCACCACCGTAAACAAAGAAAATGGTAGGGTGGGTGAAATTTTTCCTTCTACATCACTTGAGGAATATGCCAAGCTAGGTAGAAAAGATGATGGAAATCATGATGATCAACATGACTCTGAGAATGATTGCATTAGTGACCATGATGACAACGAATACGATGATCAAGATGACAATGAAAATGATGGTCACAATGACGATGAAAATGACAAAGAACCGGGTGCATAACTGAGAAGCCTATGAAAAACTTGGGAAAAAGAATCCATGCACACAGCAGAATCTTTATCACTACCTTTGCTCCAAACCTTTTTCTGCTCAGCCATCACCATACTAGTAATTAAAATTTTGGAATGGTTGTATGTTTGTCGCTTTTTTGTGGTCAAATTTTGATGGGAACACATCCCTTTACTCAGCTTGTGTTAAGATGTCAATTTGGCTCAACAAGTTCTTACAATTTTGTCATAAGATATGTAAACTTCTTAGAATGTGATTGATTATTATGTTTTTTTCTTGCAAATTCTCTCCTTTATCCATTAAAGCTTCTTAGTTGAAAATAATTAGTATAATTCTTGTGGCATGAATCTACTTCAGTCCTTGATCTTTTTACTGTTCATGTCTCCCCTTCCAAGTAATGTCATTCATGTGGGATGTTTCACATCCTTTTTTTTCTTTTCTTTCGTGACAAGCTAAGTTTATTTTTATTATTGAGATGTTTAAAGTGCTCTTAAGTATACAGATCATTGCTTAAACTGCAAGTTAAACATCTCTTAAGTCATTAACAAAAACAATGTTCACTACTTTGAGATTATCAGAAATGAAAATTCCAAGTTGCCCTCATTTAGAGGGGGAAAGAGTAGAATTCTTAAGTCAAACATCTAGGGAAACACAACCAGAAATCTGAAGTTCTCAATCTAGTCAGTACTCAATGCTCTTAGGATCTAGTGAAAAACTAAATGGTTTGGTAGCTCCCCAGACATTGTGCAAACCAAACCAAGAAATGCAGAAACCAAATGTGTCTAAATCTCGAAAATGGCTATCTGTTGGCCTTCCTGTCATGCTATGCCTGTGTCTGCTTGCATGCATCCTGACAGTTACAATCCTAAGCTCCAACATCTTCTATACACAGCTTATCTTCAGAACCACCAGTTCCACAGCTGGTATCTCCCAAGGCCAATTCGTCTTGCCTCATTCACTTCGGAATCAAATCTCTGATTTGCAGACCAAAGTCGGAGTTCTTCTGGAGCAGCTTCGTGGTACAAGTGCAGAATCTGAAACGGTAGCATCATTTGCTGATCAACTTCTACATATTGCCATGTCTTTGGACAAGTTTGCAGAATCCTTATCAGGTTCCTATGATAGCAGTTCTTCTGGTATGAATGAAGTCAGCGCTGTAGATGAAGACTTCAGTGAACATGAAGAAAGTGAAATCGAACAAGGCTCAGATACTCGTCGCTTTAACTCAGGTGAGCTTCATAACTACACTGCATTGAAACCGAATAGGTTGATTGGGAAGAAAAACTTCCTTGGGGTGGAAGCAATTAGTCCATCTGTAGGACTCACTTGTGCGAACATGGCCTCGAATGTAGATCGCTTTATGGATTATAAAATTTATAGGATGTGCCCTGATGACTGGGACTTTGCTCAGAAGGTTATGATCAGTGGCTGCGATCCATTGCCGAGAAGACGGTGCTTCTCGAAAACACCTCCACATTACAGTAAGCCACTCCCTATAAACTCATCCCTCTGGTCTCAGCCAACCGACACCAACATCTTATGGAGTCGTTACAAGTGCAAAGATTACTCCTGTCTTGTTTCTAACACAACATTAGGCAAAAGAGGCTTCTTCAAGTGTTCAAACTGTTTCGATCTTTCAAAAAGAGGATGGGAACTCTCAACAAATGAATCAACTTCAGCTGAATTCACCATAGATGAAGTTCTAAGATTGAAGCCAGGAGAGATCAGGATAGGACTCGATTTTAGCCCCACAACCGGCACATTTGCTGCACTAATGAAGGAAAGAAACATAACCATTGCATCAGCTTCCTTGAACTTAGGGGCACCTTTTAATGAAGTAATTGCACTCAGAGGCCTCTTACCCCTCTACTTATCAATCGGCTCAAGACTGCCATTCTTCGATAACACACTCGATATTATACACACTACCCTATTTTTGGATGGATGGATCGGATTAGATCTTCTTCAGTTTGTCCTCTTCGATTGGGATCGTGTTCTTCGACCCCGAGGACTTGTTTGGGTGGATAGATTCTTCTGCAAAAGAGATGACTTGAAGATCTATTTGGATGAATTTTCCAGGCTACACTACAAAAAGTTACTGTGGAGAATTGTTCCAAAGACTGATAGATTGGAGGATGAGTTCTACTTTTCTGCTGTGTTGGAAAAACCACTGAGAAGCTAAATCAGATGTTGGATTCATATTATAACATGACATGTTATGTAAGAAACAAGGTACAAGAGTGGATGAATAAGTTGCCAATCTCAATCTAACATGTTGTAAATTTTTTTTCCTGAATATTTCAAATAAAATTGAACGGCTAAAATATAAACTCATTTATAGTTAAGTGATAAAAATATAAAAATTTAAGATTAAAGTATAAATCATATATATTTAATTACGAAATTACATTTTTATTATAAATTAAATATCAAATTCTAATGTAGCGCAAGCTGTGGTTTTCTATCATCTCACTATCATGCATCCATCCATTTTTGTTTCTTAATCAATTGACAATTATGATCCATGCACCCAGTTTTAGGGGAGAGCAAAACTCGACTCGAAAAAGAACGAATAACTCGACTCGATTCGAGAAAAAAATACTCGATTCGTTTTAACTCGACTTAAAAAAATTTCAAATAAAGTTCGAGTTGTAAAATGGAAATTCGAATAACTCGAAATTTTTAGTAATTAAAGGATTAATTTTTATATTTGAGACAAATCTATCAATTTTTTATGATATAAATACATTTATATATAAAAATATAAAGAAATATTACTATATATGAATATATATATATATACACATATCTTATATGATTAGAGAAAGTAGTTTAAATTGAAATCAAATCATACTATAACATGATAAATAATTACAATTAAATATTTATAGGAACTCGAAAACTCGATTCGACTCGACTCGAATTTCTTAAACTCGAATCGAACCGAAAACATTTCAAATAAAGTTTGAGTTGTAAAATATGACTCATCAACTCGAACAACTCAATTTTTTTTACTCGATTCGACTCGACTTGATCTAATACTCACCACTACCGGTTTTACTTCCCTTTTTTTTTCTAAACAGATTGTCATTCATACGCCATTTCCAATTTCATTGATATTATGACAGCTTCATAGAGTGAATATATTGATTACCGTTAAAAATAATACAAATAAGATATTAAAAAAAATACAAAACTTAAAATATTACTAGCACAATTGGAATATTATACTTTTTAATTATATTTTATATTGGTGATAAGTTTCAAAACTTAGAAATAAGTTTTGAAGCTTATTGCGAAAAAATTTTTTGATAATATTTTCGGTTTATAACCTAAAATAATTTTGAACAATAAGAACTTTGATATTAAATTCTGAAAATTTTGAGTGTGTCCCTTACATTAATTTTTTAAGAGTGTCCCTTACATCAATTTTTGAGCGGTCTTATAGAGGGCTCTATCCTCTTTTTACAATATTATTCGAGAATCTACATTATTCTCCCACTATTGGCCTATTTTGGATTTTTGTCCCGTGACATTGTGGGAATCACATAGACTAGTACTACATTGTTGTTGACACTATTACTAGTACTAGCACTACATTATCGGTAGCACTACTGATGAGTGCATAAAAGTCCTATTTTTAATATTATTTTCCCACTCGATTAGTACTAATAAAGGACAGATTTAAGAGCATTAATAGATATTTCTGTATGCTTTCCATATTTTAGCATCCAAACACGTAATTCATGAATTCATCTAATATTTGGCATAAAATAGATGCATTTGATAGCTTTCATTCTTAGACAGGAAACTACATACAAAGATGGCCAATTGAGAAGATAGATGCTGGAATGCAGATGAAGCATCCGCCACGACAACACTTTTGAGGCTGCGGCAGCAGAACAAAGATGACAAATGGTGTTCGACAGAGAGAGAAAAAAGATGCTGATCTTAACGGACAAAGAACGAAAGAAAGACAGATTCAAATTAAGGAGTCAAGCCTTGGTCAAAGTCAAGTGCGGGAAAGAAGAGATATTTTAGGAAATAAAAATTAAGTATTATAGTTTAATTAGGAATTATATTTCTTCCCTCTTTAGAACTCTTTCCTTGCATGGAAAGCTTTAACCTAGGGCTTGGCCTATATAAGGCACACATTAGGATTAGTTTAGAGAGTCAGATTTTACCTAGAAAAAATACTCTTAGCCGCCGACTACACGATGTTCTAAACTTCTTCGAAGGTTTAGCTTGTTTGTGGAGTAGTTGGAGAAGATGGTTGTGTTATGTTAGATATTTATTAATGCAAAACTTATTTCATAGTTTATTCTCTCTTGGTATTTACTCTTCTCGCATATGAGCTCGAAAAATAGTATGTGAAGAAAAATCTATTTGCCTAGCATCGGGAGATGTAGATTCACAAAACGAGAGAATACGGTCTTTGCTCATGGGCATTGACTAATCCGATTGAGAGATTAACCGCTCAGGATTTCAGTGACTAACAAGACGCATGTGTTTGGTTGTTGTCCGCCCTTGATTCACGCCGAGAGGTATCATCAAGACGTGGGTTTCAACAGTTCTCTTCGCTTAGGGATAAGGAAGAAACACATACAAGGATGCTCTATCGAACTATGGAATATTGAATTGCCAACAAGGCATAACCCCGCCTAGGCAGCTGCGATGACCCTTTGTGCGACCCGCCAAGGCGGCAGTTCAACCCATTGCATTAATAAGTGGATACCTAATACAACTGGATTCTTATCTACAAAGCACTCAACTTAGCCTCGTTTTTATTATCTTTATTTCTCTATTATTTAGTTTAGTTTTAGTAGTTAATTTAGTAATCTCAACTCAACAACTATTTGTGTTCTTACTTTCTATAGTGCAACCATAAGAAGTAATGAAGTCGACACAGTCCCTGTGGGTTCGACAACCTCAAATATTATAATCTGACAAAGGTGGAAAACTAAAGGACTTCCGAACCTCCATCAACTACCTTATTGCTTTTTGTGATAACTTTCCTGTGAATTTTGGTCTTTACTTGTATCATTTTTTTCTTTTTGACTTTGGAATCTTGAAAGGTTGTCAACCATGTTTTCCATGTGCTATCATGACCTAGATTCGGATCCGAGTGTTGGGCTAACACGAGGGGCTTGGGTTTCGGTTTTGGGTCCCGGGTTTGTGTAGTTTGGGGTTCGTTGGGCCGTGAGAGGCTTGGGATGGATTGGTTGTTCGAGCATGACACGAGTCTGAGGGTGTAGGTCAAAGAGTTTAAAGCTTCATGTTACAGATGGGTCTAAGCTTGTTGTGAGGGGCGAGAGAAACCCCTGTTTATCGAATGTTGTATCAGCTTTGTCAGCTCAGAGGTTGATCCAACAAGGTTGTGAGGTTTTCTTAGCTCACGTAGTGGATGTGAGGGTTGAGAGCCTTGAGTTAGGGAGTTTGAGGACAGTTTGTGAGTATCCCGATGTGATTCCGGAAGAGTTACCTGGTTTACCTCCCGATCGTGAGTTAGAGTTCCGTATAGAGGTGTTGCTAGGTACGGCACCGGTGTCCATAGAACCCTATCGTATGGCACCGGCGAAGATGAGAGAGTTGAAACAGCAGATCCAGGAGCTGTTAGAGAAAGGCTTTATCAGACCGAGTGTGTCACCGTGGAGAGTACCGGTTTTGTTTGTTAAGAAGAAGGACGGATCGATGAGGATGTGCATCGACTACCGTCAGCTCAACAAAGTCACGATCAAGAACCGTTACCCGTTGCCTAGGATCGATGACTTGTTTGATCAGTTGAGGTGTACCCGTATGTTTTCTAAGATCGATCTGCGATCAGGGTACTACCAGTTGAAGGTGGTGGAAGAGGATGTCCAAAAGACCGCTTTTAGGACGCGGTACGAGCATTATGAGTTCTTAGTGATGCTGTTTGGGCTCACGAATGCACCAGCAGCTTTTATGGACTTGATGAACCGGATCTTTCAGCCGTATCTAGATCAGTTTGTGGTTGTGTTCATCGACGATATCTTGGTGTATTCACGCTCAGAGGAGGAGCATGACTACCACCTGAGAGTTGTTCTCCAGGTTTTGAGGCATAGACGTTTGTATGCCAAGTTCAGTAAGTGTGAGTTTTGGTTGTCATAGGTGGCGTTTCTCGGCCACATCGTTGCAGTAGATGGAATCCGGGTGGATCCTCAGAAAATCCAAGCTGTGGTAGAATGGAAACCACCAAGGAATGTATCGGAAGTCCGTAGCTTTCTTGGACTTGTCGGATACTATAGGCGGTTTGTGAAAGGCTTTTCGATCTTAGCAGCACCGTTGACAAAGTTGCTTCAGAAAGGGGTTTCGTTTGTGTGAAACGAGAGAAGACAAGAAAGTTTTGAGCGACTTAAGGCTTATCTTACCGAGGCACCGGTCTTGACGCAACCGGAATCGGGGAAAGATTATGTGGTGTTTAGTGATGCTTCCTTGAGTGGGTTAGGTTGTGTGCTCATGCAAGAGGGTAAGGTGGTTGCTTACGCCTCGTGACAGTTGAAACCCCATGAAAGGAACTATCACATCCATGATCTCGAGTTGGCAGCAGTTATCTTCGCGTTGAAGATATGGAGGCACTATCTCTATCGGGAGAAGTGTTATATTTACACCGATCACAAGAGTTTGAAGTATCTGCTCATCCAGAAAGAGTTGAATCTGAGACAGCGAAGATGGATAGAGTTGTTGAAAAACTATGACTGTGTCATAGAGTATCACACTGGTAAGGCAAATGTGGTCGCCGATGCTTTGAGTAGGAAGTCCATGTCAGACTTGAGAGCCATGTTTGCACGGTTGAGGATGACCGAGGATGGTGGTTTGTTGGCAGAGTTGCGTGTGGAACCCACGCTAGTTCAGGAGATAAAGAGAGCACAAGCGTTAGATGAGGAGTTGGTAGCTCAACTTGAGGCTTGTCAGCGAGTTGAGGTGTTAGACTTTGAGGTACGAGATGGTGGGTTCTTGTACTTCAAAAGTCGGTTGTGTGTCCCTGCTTTTGAGGATCTGAGAGATCGCGTCTTAAAGGAAGCTCATCGTAGTCCGTTTTCTGTGCATCCGGGTAGTAACAAGATGTATCAGGATCTTTGTCCCTTCTTTTGGTGGCCTTGTATGAAAAGGGATGTTTCTGAGTTTGTGACGAGATGTTTAGCGTGTCAGCTGGTGAAAGCGGAACATCAGGTTCCTTTAGGTTTGCTTCAGCCTATCCAGATTCCACAGTAGAAGTGGGATCGTGTGACCATGGACTTTGTCACCGAGTTACCAATGACGTTGAGGAAGCATGATGCTCTATGGGTCATTGTTGATCGGTTGACCAAGTTGGCTTACTTCTTACCGGTTAGGATAGACTTCAGTTTGGAAAAGTTGGCTCAGTTGTACATAAAGGAGATCGTAAGGTTGCATGGTGTGCCTTCATCAATCATATCGGATAGGAATCCTAGGTTCACAGCAAGGTTGTGGAGGTCTATCCATAAGGCTTTGGATACCAAGTTGCACTTCAGCACAGCTTTTCATCCTCAGACCGATGGACAATCTGAGTGAGTTATCTAGATCTTGGAGGATACGCTTAGGTGTTGTGTAGTGGACTTTGCTCAGAGTTGGGAAGATCAGTTACCGCTTGTGGAGTTTGCTTACAACAACAGTTATCAGTCGAGTATAAAGATGACACCTTTTGAGGCCTTGTATGGGCATAGGTGTAGGACTGAGCTAAATGAGAGACGGATAGTAGGTTCTGAGCTTGTTAAGGAAACTGAGGAAAAGGTTCAGATCATCAAATAAAGGTTGCAAGCAGCGTTTGATCGGCAAAAAGCTTACGCGGATCGTAAGCGCAAGCACATCGAGTATGAGTTAGGGGAAAATGTGCTTCTTAAGGTATCTCCTTGGAAAGGAATCATCCAGTTTGGTCGGAAAGAAAAGTTGAGTCCGAGGTATGTGGGACCTTATGAAGTTCTTAGAGAGTGGGACCAGTGGCTTACCGGCTAGCTTTGCCTCCAGAGTTAGCACGTATCCATGATGTGTTCTACGTGTCTATGTTGAGACATTATCGTTCGGATCCTTCTCATGTTGTTCAGCTTGAGGAGATCGAAGTCAATAAGGATTTGACTTACGAGGAGAGACCCATAAGAATCTTGGATAGAGGAGTAAAAGAGCTTCAGAACAAGAGTATACCGTTGGTAAAGGGTCTTTGGAGAAACCACGGAATCGAAGAAGCTACGTGGGAAGTTGAGAAGGACATGAGGGCTCAGTACCCGCATCTCTTCCTGAAAGGTAAATTTCGAGGACGAAATTTTCTTTAAGGAGGGGAGAGTTGTCACGACCCGGATTCGGATCCGAGTGTTGGGCTAACCCGAGGGGCTTGGGTTTCGGTTTTGGGCCCCAAGTTTGTGTAGTTTGGGCCTAGTTAGGCCTTAGGTTCGTTGGGCTTTGAGAGGGTTGGGCCTTAAGAGTTTTAAGATGGGGACATTTCGGTAAATGTCTTTTTGGGATGAAAGTGGGGAAATGGGTTTTATTGTTCTGCAGAGGATGATCTCACCCGTTCTCTTTTTCTCCCTTCATCCATCTTCTTTGTAGCAAAGGAAAGGAAGAGAAATGGTAAGATTTTTAAGAGTTGTGTTTGGAATCCCGTTTTTGTGTTAGAGAAGATGTTATAGGGTTGTTTTGGATTTATAAAATAAGCTAAAGAAGTGTTGGTTTGGAGGAAGTTGAGGGTTTAAGGGAGGTTTAAGGTTGAATACGGGTTTTGATTTTTGGGAGCTCAAATCTCAATTCTTTTAGTGTTTGAAGCTCCGAAAGTCATCTCTAAGTGTTCCTAATCCGTTATATATCTTTCTCTTGTAGAGAAAGAGCTTGGAGAGCCTTCAAGAGCTTTGGGGAAGGAGACGGCTTGAGGTTGAGCTTGGAGCTTGGGTTTGCTGCTTTGGTTGTTGTTTTTGCTTAAGGTTGGTTCTCTTCCAACTCTAAAACATCATGCATATCATATTGTAAGCTTGTTGCATGGTTGGTTGCTTTTTGTGTGTATGGTAGCTTAAAAAAGGTCTCTAATGGTGGAATTGGTTATGGTTGATGAACCTCCATAAAAACAATGTAATCATTCTTAGGAATGTCCCATTATAGTCTAGGATCAATTCGGTATTGAATGGATGGATTCGGGTAAGGTTCTAAGTGTTCAAAATGCAAAAACTGCACTCGTGCAGGGGGTATCGATACCGGTGGCCCGTGTATCGATACCCCTGAGAGAATTTAAGCTACAAGAGTATGTGTATCGAGCCATGGTTCGATACCGAGTTGTCCAATGGCATAATGGTATCGATGCCAATATCGGAACAGGAGGTCTTCTTTTGTTGACTTTTGGAAGGGTCAAAGGGGTTCGATACTGGTATCGATACCGTTGTTCCGATACCCCCTTTGGGAGGGTATCGATGCCTGGTGTTTCGATACTCCAAGTAGAGGTATCGATACCCCAGGGTAAATTAGTCCAAGTCCTTGAGGAAAAATGGTAGAGTCTCACGATGCCATCTTAGAAGTTCTAAAGACTTGTTTAAACCCTAAAATGAGTATTAACCCGAGAAATAGACACCTAGACCTGTTAAAGAGATAATTGAATAAAATTGGAGTCTAAGGTGTAAACCGGTATATGAAACCGTTAAGGGTTCGTGTGACCTATTCGAGTCATGTGGTCTACTAGGAACCTTGCTTAATGCTGATGGGTTGCCTAGGGTATATTATATATATACGAGATATGGTACCTAGTAACCTTGCTTAGTGCTGAAAGGTTACTAGTGATATATTATATGATGATAAAACTGATAACCTTGCTTAGTGTTGATGGTTCCTTAGCGGATTATGTGGAGTGGCATGCCACGGGCCTTGCTTAGTGTTGATGGGTCCCTTATTTCTACACTACTATGAGGTGATATTGACACCGTTATATATATATATATATATATATATATATATATATATATATATATGAGATATAAATACGGGTTAAGAACTTGAGTAGTTGTGTGGCCTTTTCTTGTCATGCATATGCTATGTGCCGTTATATGCCATCATGATATCATGTGTTTAGGTGAATATGGTAGCGCCATTGTACTCATGCCATGCCATCATTCATGTTGCTATGCTTATTTTATGCTATGCTTTATGTGGACCGGTTGGTCGAGTACCCACTGAGCTTTAGTAGCTCAGCGTTCGAAATGTGTTTTCGTGCGTAGGTTAAGGAAGCTGTTCGGAGGAGCATCATCGTGGTGGGTTCAGCATCGACACCTGTTGTCTGAGTACTGTTTTTAGGCATAGTTGGTATTTGTACTTGTAGGACCTATATGTGTAATTTTGGTAACTCTGTTTTATCTACTGTCGAATGCTTTTAAACGGTTGTAATATTTTGGAGCTCTGTTATTTATCTAGATTTATGTTTTAAATTGGATTTGAACTTTATTTCATTATGATGGAATGGATTTGGACCCATTTTTATGGGCTTTTGGAAAAAAAAATTTGAAATACAGGTTTTGGGCCGGAGGCCCGATGTGGCACCGGGTCGAGGGTGTTACATGTGCATTACATTTTGGTCTTTTACTTTCTTTTTTTTTTTTTGATAATTGTGACAGATGTGTTCAAAATTAAACTTTAATATTTTGATATAATGTTATTTTTATAATATTTTAGGTTTGTGATAATATTTTCGATTTATAACTTAAAAGTATATAAATGATCACTAATATTCTAAAAACTTTAAAATAGTCATTAAACTTTTAAAATTACATAATAAGTATTAAATTTTAATTTTACTTTTAAATGTGTTTTACAAGTTAGTTACACAAATTTGAATAATAATACATTTAATCTTCTATATTTACCTATTCAATCAACTTAATATTAGTTTAATCCTTATAATTAATTTTTAAATTAATTGAATGCCTAAATAATAAACATTAATATAAAATTATATACTTATTATATCACCTAACCAACAATAGTTAAAGGCACAATTATCATTTTATAATAATAATAAAAAAAACTAAAAATTTATTATTTATTATATAATATTTGAAAATTTTATGATTTTTTTTAATTTTTTACTGCAATGCCTGATCTTTTCTTGGCCACTGCTAGATCTTTCTTCAAGCTATGTTCTTTCTTTGTTTGGAAAGTTAGAATATTTTTCCTTTATATATTTTCATTCTTTAATAAATTTGGTAAACGGGGTTTCTTTAATTATGAAAAAGATTTTTTTTATGTTTATGGTAATGGGTTTTGCCTGGGATTTAACTCTATAAATTATATTTCAACGTTAAGCTATGAGTCTTCTATCAAAATCTTGCCTTTTCCCCTTGTTTCAGAGAGGTTTGCTTTGGTTTACCCTGTCATGATTGGGGATGAGAATCGAAGGGAATTAGGGTTACTCGAAGAAGAATTGGGGATTTTTGATGGATTGAATCTGAATGAGGAAATGATTCGAACCCATTCAATGGTCAGGGAAGGAGCACGTGAAGGCCACATGGGTCTTAATGAAGACGGCGTCGTTTTGGAAAGTAAAGACCACCAGGATTTGGGCTCCGATGGACCAGCTTGGAAGATGGGCTCAACAGATCGGGCTGAAGCAGATTTTAAATCAGGATTATAAGAATTGAATTTAATTATCTAAGTCAAAATTAAGTTAGTTAAATTCTGTTAAGATCGCCAGCTGTACACAAATAATAGGTCCTACAAACCCTAGGGTATATATTGAAAATGTAAAGGCTGAGCTGTTAACTTTTACTACATGAATGAAAAAATTTCTTCTTCTAAAATCTACTCCTCCAACTTCTGAAATCTCTTTCTTTTCTCATTCTCTATCAAGGATCATTACAATTGGTACTCAGAGCCGGTTCTAGCATCTAACAAGCACACTGGGAAGACCCAAGAAAACGCAGGCGATGGGAGAAACTGTGGACTTAACTGCCTTACAACACCAGATGGATGAGCTGAAGGTAGATAAGAACACTCTAGATGAAAGAATGAACCAACTGGAATCAAGCATAGAGGAAGTTCGATCGGATTTGGAAAAGATCTTAACTGCTGTAACAAGGGAGCCAGAGGGCCTTGAAAGAGCAACACCTGAAATACAGAGACCAACTGTCGGGGATAACCAACAAAAGCAACAAGGTAAAAAAGCTGTGCAAGTTACTATTATAGACGATAAAGAACGATATTCTATGAAAATGAATGAACCTGGAATCCTAGCTCCTAAACCTCCATACATAGCATCATCTAGTGAAAGAGGGAAAGCTGGAGAAGAATGGACAGAAAAAGGTAGCATTTCGATGTGACAAGAAATTTGTAAGGTGGAAAAGGGTAATCAAGAGAGTATTTGGAATTCTTTGAACCTGAAACCCATGATTGAGCTGCACATGTTCGAGGGAGACAATCCGAGGAGGTGGATAAGGAGGTGCGAGAAATATTTCGCCATTTTCAGTATACCTGAGAATCACAAGCTGGAAATTGCAAACATGTATCTCAATGGAAGAGCCGAGACATGGTTTGATGGGTATGTCATGCAAAAGTATAAGGTTACTTGGCACGAGTTCATAGCAGATCTTTGTCATTGTTTTTGCAATAAAAATTACAGTGATGTGATAGAAGAATTTAATAAATTAAGTCAGAAGACAACAGTTGAAGAGTATCAAGACAGATTTGAAGAATTAAAACCCTATATGCTTCAGATGAATGCCACATTGAATGAAGAGTATTTTGTATCCAGTTTCATTAGTGGACTGAAGGAGGAGTTGAGGCACAAGGTCAGAATTCACTCACCTAAGAACCTATTTGAGGCTTACAGACAAACAAAGCTTCATGAGATATCACTGGAGATAGAGCACAGGAGGCACAAGAATCCTATAAGAAGCACCTTTGGAACAGGACAGACAAATCAACAGAGAATGCCCAGCAATGCAGTCACATACAAAAGCCCTATTTCGAGCAACAAACAAACCTTGATTGATTACAGGAGGTCACATAATCTCTGTTTTAAGTGTGGAGAGAAGTATGCTCCAGGACATCAGTGCAAGTTGAAACAATTAAATGTGATGGAAGAGGAGGCTGAAAAAGGGGATGAATTAGGAGGAGAGGAAGGCATGAAAGCTGGGAACAATGAGGAAGAGACACAGAAGGAAGTTGAACTGGAAATATCTATGAATGCTTTAATGGGAAATGTGGGAAGTAATACATTGAGAATTCCAGGATCTGTTAAAGGAAGAATGCTGAGCATACTAGTAGATAGTGGCAGCACCCATAGTTTCATCACCCCAAATTGGTCAAGGGAAGGCAGTGAGTTAGTTTCCACTTACCCCCTGGCAATTACAATGGCAAATGGAGAGAAATTATATAGTTCTGCAATCAACCAACAGTTAAAGTGGAAGATGCAAGGACATGAATTTCAGCATGATTTTAGGGTCCTACAATTGGGAGGCAGTGACATGGTGTTGGGAGTTGACTAGATGAGTAAGTATAGCCCACTGACTCTGGATTTTAGGAAGATGGCTATTAGCTTTGACAAGGATGGCCAACCTGTGACCTTACAAGGAGGAAGAAAACCAGTGGGAGTCAAAATAATTTTTGAGAAAAAAATGAAGAAGCTGACTGATAGAGAGCCAGACTGTTTTGGGGAGATATATTTGCTGGAAGTGGAAGGTCAGGCAATGGATGTGCCCAGTTTATTTGAAAGGGTTCTTGAGGAGTTTGCTGACATTTTTGAGGAACCAAAAGGGTTGCCCCCAGAGAGGTCTCATGACCATGCCATAGTCCTGAAACCAGGGACTAATCCTATAAATGTAAGACCCTATAGGTTCCCCTATCATCAGAAGACTGAAATTGAAAAACAAGTAGCTGAAATGCTTGCTAACTCTATTATACAAACCAGCAAAAGTCCATTTGCTGCTCCCTGTTTAATGGTTAAGAAAAAAGATGGGAGTTGGAGGTTCTGTGTAGACTCTAGACAGTTAAATGCAGCTACTGAGAAGGATAAATTTCCTATACCAGTTGTGGAGGATCTATTGGATGAGTTGAAGGGAGCAGGGTACTTCTCAAAAATTGATCTCAGATCTGGTTACTAGCAAATCAGAGTTAAGAGTGAGGACATTCCTAAAACTGCTTTTAGGACTCACCAGGGGCATTATGAGTTTAAGGTTATGCCTTTTGGCTTAACCAATGCTCCAGCAACATTTCAAGCTTTAATGAACAGTCTGTTTGGCCCTTATTTAAGAAAGTTTGTGTTGGTCTTCTTCGATGACATTTTAGTCTACAGTGCTACATTGGAAGAACATGAAGGACATTTGAGGAAGGTATTGGAGATATTGAAGGGGAATCAATTGTATGCAAAAAAAAATGTTTCTTTGGGCAACAACAAGTAGAATACCTTGGACACCTCATATCCAAGGAAGGGGTAGCTACTGATCCAGAGAAGATTGAAGCCATGAGGAACTGGCCATTTCCTAAGACTTTGAAATCATTAAGGGGGTTTCTAGGCCTCACCGGTTATTACAGAAAGTTTATCAAGGATTATAGGGGCATTAGTAAACCTCTGACCAGCCTGTTAAAGAAGGATGGGTTTAATTGGACCAAAGAGGCAGAACAAGCTTTCGTGCAACTGAAAGAAGCCATGTGTAAGGCCCTTGTTTTGGCTCTACCTGATTTTAATAAAAGGTTCTTTTTAGAGACTGATGCTAGTACTAGGGAAATAGGAGCTGTACTTACACAGGAAGGCAGACCCATAGCCTACCTAAGTAAAGCCCTAGGACCTAAGGATGCAGACTTATCCATTTATGAAAAGGAGTACTTAGCCATTTTGATGGCAATAACAAAGTGGAGACATTATTTAGAAGGGAATGAGTTTGTCATAAGAACAGATCATGAAGCTTTAAAGTATTTGCTGGAACAAAAATTGACAACTACTATTCAAAAGAAAGGACTTACCAAGTTGTTGGGATTGAACTATACAATTCAGTATAGAAAGGGGAAGACAAATGTGGTGGCTGATGCATTATCCAGAAGGAATGAGGAGGGGTCTGAGTTCTGGAATGTCACAGCAACTTTTCTAATTCCAGGCTGGATTCAAGAAGTGGAAAGGAGCTATCAGAATGACACTCTAGCTCAGGAGATCATCATTGTTTTGAGTGTGGACAAGGATGCTAAGGAGGGCTGGAGTTTATCAAAAGGAGTATTGAGATACAATGGTAGGGTTTATATTAGAAAGGCAGGAGGCTACGGCTACAGTTATTACAAGAGTTACATGACTCCCCACAAGGGGACATTCTGGAATTCAAGCTTCTTACCAGAGGATCAAGCCCTATTTTTACTGGCCAGGATTAAAGAAGATGGTGAAGGAACATGTGCTACTTTGTGAGGTGTGCCAAAGAACCAAGGAAGAACACATGGCAAAACCTGGGTTGTTGCATCCTATTCCTATCCCTAATCAAGCTTGGGAGGTGATAACTATGGATTTCGTGGAAGGGCTTCCTACTTCAAGTAAGTTTAATTGTGTGTTGGTGGTGATAGATAAATTTACAAAATATGGACATTTTCTGCCCTTGTCTCACCCCTACACAACACTAGAGGTGGCCAGATCCTACTTGAATCAAGTTTACAAGCTACATGGAGCCCCTAAGATAGCTATTTCAGACAGGGATAAAGTGTTCACCAGTCTTTTTTGGAAAGAATTGATGAAGCAGGTTGGTACTTCAACCTATTTCAGTACTTCATACCATCCGGAAACAGATGGTCAAACTGAAAGGTTGAACCAATGTATGGAACAGTACCTTAGGTGTATGTGTTTCTTGAGACCTACGCTATGGGCTAAGTATTTACCACAAGCAGAACGGTGGTACAATACGAACTACCACACTGCTTTAGGGATTACACCCTTCGAGGCTCTGTATGGATACAAGCCCCCTGTCCTAACTTGGAACACTACTTCCCAAGTTAATAGTGTGCAAGAAGAAATGCAAGACAGAGAGCACATGAATAAAATATTAAAAGAGCAGTTAGCTAAGGCACAACACAGGATGAAGCATTATGCCGACAAACACAGATTAGACAGGCAATTTAAGGTGGGTGATGAAGTGTACCTAAAGCTGCAACCTTACCGGCAGACCTCGTTGGCTCTAAGGAAGAATCTGAAGCTCGCAACACGATTTTTTGGGCCTTACAAGATAATAGAGAAGATAGGGTCAGTTGCTTACAAATTGGATTTACCCTCTCATTCTAAGCTACATCCGGTTTTTCATGTTAGCTTGCTAAAGAAAAAATTGGGAACGAAGAAACTTACTTCTCAGGAACCACCAAATCTGACTGAAGATGGACAAGTGAAAGTGTATCCGGCTCTGGTGCTTGACAAAAGGATGGTGAAACGCAACAACCAAGCCGTGACTCAGCTGCTCGTTCAATGGTCAAAACTTGGATCCGAAAACGCTACATGGGAGGACTTTAGTGTGCTGAAGTCTCAGTTTCCTGAGTTTGATCCTTGGGGACAAGGATTTCTTGAAGAGAGGGAAATGTCATGATTGGGGATGAGAATCGAAGGGAATTAGGGTTACTCGAAGAAGAATTAGGGATTTTTGATGGATTGAATCTGAATGAGGAAATGATTCGAACCCAGTCAATGGTCAGGGAAGGAGCACGTGAAGGCCACATGGGTCTTAATGAAGATGGCGTCGTTTTGGAAAGTAAAGACCACCAGGATTTGGGCTCCGATGGACCAGCTTGGAAGATGGGCTCAACAGATCGGGCTGAAGCAGATTTTAAATCAGGATTATAAGAATTGAATTTAATTATCTAAGTCAGAATTAAGTTAGTTAAATTCTGTTAAGATCGCCAGCTATACACAAATAATAGGTCCTACAAACCCTAGGGTATATATTGAAAATGTAAAGGCTGAGCTGTTAACTTTTACTACATGAATGAAAAAATTTCTTCTTCTGAAATCTACTCCTCCAACTTCTGAAATCTCTTTCTTTTCTCATTCTCGATCAAGGATCATTACATACCCGTTTAGGATTAGCAGTTAATGATGAGATTAAATAATTAATGGTATATATTAGGGGTGCTTATTAAGCGAGTCGATCGTAAGTTAGGCGGTGCTTGTTAAAATTTTTTGTTGTTCGACTTGACTCGTTACTCGTTAAGCTCATTAAAATTACATTTGACTCATGTTCGTTAAAAAAATTATTGCTCAACTTGACTCGTTGGTCATTAAGCTCATTAAAAATTTATTTTATTTTTAATTAAAAATAAATTTTAATTATTAAAATATAAAAAATATATATATAAAGCATTTTTAAAGTTTAAATTTCAAAGTACTAAGTAGTAACACTCCAGAAATACACCAAATCAGCGTATAGAAAGTAAAGTAACAATCCATAAATTAATAATTATTATTTAAATTTAATTTTTAAATAAAATAATTTAAAATAATTACTAAACACTATTTTAAAAAATTAACAAGTTACTCGCAAACTTTTCAAATTAAGTTAAACTTGGCACGATTCAACTTATTAAGGTTTTGAGTCGAATTTGAATCGAATTAACTTGAATTAAATATTTATCAAATTTTGATCGAATAAAATCCGAATAACTCACAAATTGAATAGCTCGTTAAGCACCCCTATTCTATACATAATATTCAATCTATTTAGAATAATAACTTTCCTTTCCCTTAAGGGAACTTAAATATATTTAGCCTACAGTTTCCATGTCATTTGATTTCACTGATGGATGCGAAGGACACTAAGGTTGCGTTGTCATTGAAGTTGATAACCGGAAAAACGTCGGTTTGCACAAGTCAGAAAATCTAGCTGTTTCGAAACGAAGATGAGAAATCGATTGTTGAACATGTATTTAAAATAAGACGTAAGTTTATTATAATTATTATAGGTAAACGGACCGCAACAACCAAAAACACAGCCTAAGCTTTACACAAATTTGATATTTACAAACCATTGGTTTTGTTATTTACCTCACATCAATGGTTATACTGAAATCTAATTATGAACTTTTGGGACTTCTTTTATGCTATTTCTGTCTAGTGATGATCTGATGATTTAGTCATCTCATGTCCACATTGGCTGAAAATGTGATTAATTATTGATATAATGATCCAAGCCCCGGGAAGAACATTAGGTTGGATATAGACCTGACAAACTTGACCTGAAACCCAAAAATCGAACCGATTTATCTGAAGACCTGAATGTGTGACTTAAATTTGACCCAAAATCCGAATCGAATCTTAGTTGAACCAAAAATAAACCAGAGCACGATGAGAGGGCAAACAACTGAACAAGGGGATTGTTCTAAATTCAAAGGGGACATTCCACATTGCTGTAAGAAAGATCCAACAGTTGTGGATCTATTGCCAGGAACGCCTAATAATCAGCAGATTGCAAATTGCTGTAAAGGGGGTGAGCTAAACTTGTGGGTGCAAGATCCATCCACTGCAGCAAGATCATTCAGGTGAGTATTGGTCTAGCCGGAACCTCAAATAAGAAGGTTAGAGTTCCTCAAAACTTCACTTTGAAGGCACCATGGCATGGTTATACTGCAGACAAGAGAAGAGTCACACAAGCATTGAGTAAGTTGACTAAGATATAGAATGCTATGCAGGTATCCATTTTCTTTCATCTAAAATACCAGATGGTTGTAATCGAGGTCACCATTACTAATTTCAGTTACAATATGAATTATACTCGATGGAACTTAGTTGTGCAGCACCCCAACTTCGACAATCTCGCTTGGATTTCCAGCTTTAACTACGAGTCCTTGACTCCATATACAGCAATAAGTAAGTTCATTCGATCTTAATGATCGTAAATTCGAAACATGTGATTTTCTTACAGAGTAAGTTTTGTTTTCCAAATTAGAGATAGAGTTAACATTCCCACACCGTCCAAAATTGATAAAAAAATATCGTTTTTTATTTTTCGAATTGAAGAGACAATTAAATCGACCCAAGAAGAAAAATAACACAAATTAGTCATGAACAATGTTCATAACCATATTAACATAAGGAAAAATACAATTTTTTTTCTCAGACAATCAAAAATGCATTCCAATTTCTTCAAAACTTGCCAACTGATCCAGTTCCAGAAGAAACCAGAGGGTAGTGTGAATGTTTACCTGAGCCCGATAATGGAGAGGCGGGATAGATGTATGACTAGTGGGCGTATCATTTAGCATCACCAAACATGAGAGCGTTAATCTTGTCGATCCCAAGATCGGATATGGGTTCGATTGGCTGCTCATCTCCCTCCATATGAGACAGAAAGCTTGAAGGTTCTCTGCTAAATTCATCTGCAAAGAAATGTAAAATAGCACAAATTCCAGTCATGCAATTGCAAAATCCATGAACACATCAGTAGGAAAACAAGCTAGAACTTACCGAACATTGTGGTTAATGAAGTTGGTGGAGGGGTTGACATGAAGTTGAGGCCGATATAAAACGTGACGGCTAATACTATTATCACCATAGCATAAGTTGGAACTGCCAAAGCCCAATATCTGAAAGTATGATGAAAAATTATCATATTTCCTATTTTCTTTCATCTCACTTTCCTTTTCTACAAAGGACACTTAAAATTCATTTTATTTCTGTTTTTCCATTCTCCTCATTCATCCTATAACACTTTCCACCATAGCATAAGTGTGTGCGATTGCCTGGCTTCCACGATGGGATTTTTCTGTTTTTTTTTTTTTTTTTTGACTTATGTTAACCAAGCAAAGATCTACTTTTGCTTCCTACAATCCACCTTTTTTCCATAAACTCCTAAGATCTAAGTTTCAACATATTATCAATGTAATATTAGACCTTCGACCATCCCTCAAACACTACCATTCAAGCAAACCACGTTGTTTTGTCCATTTTTCTGAGAAGGAGAAGTGTGTGTGTCAGAACTAAATATAGCAAGCATGGAAAATGTCGCTGACCTGCTAGGATAATAGAAGATCCCAATTGAATGTAACCAAGGTTCAGGAATATATGCCCAAGCTAAATAAATAGCTGTGCAAAACAGGTTACATAAGTTTCAGAGACAGTTTAGGTCTTGAAACAAATCCCTCATCACATTGCTTCAAAAAAAAACATCTAGTTTTAGAAGATAATGTGCAGTTGTGCACCAAGGTTTACAAAGAGCAATGGACAAACACATAAATATCACAAAAGGTGCAAAAATATGAACAGATTTTGAACAAATTCTAAAATATCACAGGCATACCAAGCAAACTCAAAGTATCAACTGGGAAAAAACACTTAATAATCACAACATGATTAAACCAATCTATCAGTTGACATAAATATTAACACTCAATATTCATATTTTACTACTGGGATGAAGATGAAATTGAAAATTCTGCCATGGTGAAAGTGAAACATAGCCACTGCCCACTGGACTTCCATTTCATTGAAATTCGACACTATACTTCCACATTGGTTGATTTGAGCAAAAATTCAAGTAATAAAAGCTATATAGTACTTGATTTATATTTTTCTAGAAACAAAGATCAATTAAGAAAACCACAACTAAACCAAACCTGAAATAAACATAAAATCTGAAGCAACAAAGTAATGGGATGGAAAAGAAAATCATAAAATTGTAGAAAAAGCAGGAGAATATGAGATTAGAACCTGTAGCAACAACAGTTGTAATGGAACCAACAAAGCCATAAACCTCAGAAGGTTTTGGACCATGTTCCCCGGAATTTGATTTTTCATCATTTGGATCAACGAATGAGACAGAAGCTGTCGTTGTTCTTCCTCTTTTTGAAAAACTAAGGATTGTCCTTGGACTGTTCATCGAGTGGGGCTCTTCCATCATTTTTTCTTCCCTTCTTTTGATTAGTATAGATTCCAAAACAATGAACTTTTCATGGTAAACAGCAGAGCTGCCTCGCTAGAGATCGGAGAAAACTATAGCAAAAAAACAAAATCTCAGAAAAGTGACATACCATGAAGAAGGAAATATACATTTCAGACGAGAGGGGCTACATTTGCGAGCAATTGTTTCTATCATTGAATTACAGTCCCGGATAATAGCAACATAACAACATATAATATACATTTATAAGGGAGAAAACGATCTCCCTTTCTAGCTACATAGGAATTTATAACAAAAAATAATATTTGAATGCCAACTCCTCTTAAACTTAACTCTATCATCCATAACATGTAATGCTGTTTTCAATCACACGGCAAAAAGCTAACAAGTATTAAACAATCTGCTTCTACAAATTTAATGTCACTAATTACAGTTTCACAGAAGTTAATGGCACAACACCTTATTCAAACTGTATATACAAACATCTTCATTAAGATACTCAAGTTCTATACATAGAAATGTTCTTCGGACATCAACTTTTCCAATAAAAAAATTATTTTTAATCTGTTTTTCTTTCAATTCAGCTAGTGAAGAATTGGATAACAAGAACTGAATCGTTACAAGCAGAGTTTCAAAAAAACGACCTGCGACCGCTATAGCGGCCGTTATTTAGCGGTATCGCTGTCGGCCGAAACCGCTATCGGCGAAAACAACAGTGGGACGCGGAATCACACTAGAAGCGGTGGATTGCGGCCTCAATTTAACGGGTAGCAGTAAATAACGGAAGTAACGGGCCGCTATCCTCGTTTTCTTCCGTTACAGTAAAAGCTAAAATTCCGGGGAACATGCACGGGTGATAAGGGTGAGCGTTAGAGTGTAAAGGGAGGCGAGCTGATGAGACTTACAGGGAGAGGATTGGTCGACGTTGAGGAGAGGGGATTGACGGCGCACCGACGAGGTGAAATCGCGCGGCTTAGATGCTGGTCTGATGACGACGGCGTGAAAACAACCCTTTTAGGGTTTGAAAGTCAAAGAGAAAACGAAGATTTTTAAATTAAAATCTAGGGTAAACTACTTCGGTGATCACTCAAATGATTAAAGATATTTATTTTAATAATTAAACTATAGAGTTTGTTAATTAAGTCACTTAATTTATTAAATTGATATATTTTAATTATTATTGTTAAAATTCAAACGAAGAGAGTCAGAATGATAACTTAACAAAAATTTAAAAAATTATATATTTAGTTTTTATTATTTATTTATAAAATTAAAATAATTTTATTTTTAATTAAATTAAATAAAATTAACTATCTAATTAAATTAACAAACATGTCTCATATATTTTTAATTTTTATTTATTAAATTTAATGAAAGAAAAAAAATTAAAGTGAAATGCTTTTGGGATTTAAACCCACACCATCAATGTGAAAAATCAATATTTCTTAATTTAGGTGAAAACTTAAGATTATAAAAGAAAATTAATTATATTTATGTCCCTCTTAATTTAAATAATAGTAAAATAAAAAAAAAAATCCTCTTAATTTTTAGGTTTAAAAGTTTTATAATTTTTTTCTTTAATGTTTGATTCTAGTTCCGTTCTTACACCTAAAAACTATTGCAAAAGACTAAAATGCTAGAAGCAAATACAATATCAATATCAATATTTGGATGTTCAACACTTTCGAAACATCACAGAACATTATAATATCTTACACATACTCGTTCGGACATCTCTTTCAATGTAAACAAAGTAGCACAACACATACATTTATCTCGCACTAATTATTGGGTTGCACTTAAATGTTTGGTTTTAAAAGGTGTTAAGCGTTTTGAGGTAAAAAAGTCTTTAGAGTCGAAGCGTTAGACGAAGACGTTCACCTTTCGTAGATGAAGTATCTTTTATCTTTAAAATTTATAAATTAATATAATAATATATTTTATAGTTAAAAACATGATAACTATATTATATATATCAAAAGAATAAAATATTTTAATCATACGTAAATTTTAAACAAGTTATTTTTCTTCTAACGCAATTTTTGCTCTTCTTAGTTTTTTTTTCATCTTTTTTTTTATTCTTTTTCTTCGTGATTTTTTTAAACAAATCTCAATAATAAAAGGTGTCGCCTCGTACGCCCCGCGTCTCAGCTAAAAGTATTCAAAAGTACATACTTTCTGTAAATTGCTTCGTTTTAACCCTTAAATGTATTTTTTCCGATACCTCACATTGTTTGAGATGTGTTTTTTAGTATTAAGGTCAAATGTATCGTAAGACATTCGAAAGGTACATTAAACTTTAGAATAACCTTTATTCCAAAGACAACTATAGATCTTGCTATCTATTATGGTGTTGGTTGGGGTAGTAATGTTGATAATTTTCGGGTAGTATTTAAATTATATAATTTTTGGATTAAATATTATTTTTTTAGTTTTAAGAAGAAAAAAAATTATCTCACATTCTACCGCATAAACTAAATATTGTAACTTAGTTAATGATACGGTCCAACATAGATAAAATGTATAAATAACAGAGATTAAATGTGTGATTATTTTATTTATATTTTTTACGTTATCAATCCGTAATTTTTAACGGTGAATGATTATATTGGAACTATTTTAATAATTAAATAGTATATTTATCGTTTTTTAAAGAATGATGACCATTTCAATACCAATCTTATAATTGAGTGATTTTTATGTAGTTTACCCTTTATAATAATATACCTTTAGCAATAACCCAACTTTTTAGAATCTTTGATTTTTGCAATTTAGCATATAAAAGTTTGTAAATTAGGAATTTATGTAGCCAAGAAACTTGTCCTTTCTCTTGGACCAACACTAAAGTATTTTATTTTTATATGCTTAATACACTTTTTCACCCTAAATTATGTATATTTTCTTAATTTATTATCTAAATTTTATAAAATTAGACTAAAATCACCCCTATTTAGGGGACAATTTGAGAAAAATAGTATAATTTAGGGGATAAATTAAAAAAGCATATATAATTTAGGGGAAAGTGTATTAAGCTTTTTTTCAATATTATCTTTTAAACTAAACAAAGGAAAATTTATTATGTACCCCTCTAACATGTCCATGCAGACACTGCATATAATGGTCTAGCATGCCAACAAATCATCAAACTTGCCCTTTCATTAACAATTTTGTAACCATTTCTACCACATGCTTCCATCATTTGCTTAGCATCTTCCATGGAGTCATGCCACATCCGAACCGGCTTGAACCCGGCTTGCCCGAACCGAACCATCCATCTCCCATACCTCTCATGCCTCTCTTCTCGTTCAACCCCTTCACATGCCACAATGTTTTCAATTTCTTTCCCAAACATTTCCTCCAAAACAAGTCTTTCCCCACTCGAGGTATTGCCCCCGAATGTAGCATCGACCGAATCGAACACCGCGCTGTAGTAATGCAATCCCTCGACGAATCGGTCCACTAAGTTGTTTAAGTTATGGTCGGCTTCTTTTTCGACTAAAAGAAAAAGTTTCGGCGACAATGATGGGATGTCCGATAAAAACCGAGACATTTGCTTAGAATCTTTGATGCCTTTGGTCTTGTTGTGGCTGAAATGTGCATCTACACTATCATCTTCTGCTAATAGAGTATGGAGATTTAAGATTGAAATGAAAGCTAAGGCTTCCCCTGATTTTACCTTAAGTTTGTCTAAGGTTAGCTCTCTTAAACTAACATTTAGAGGGCTAAATTGAAAGGGTATGCTGAGTGTCTCAGCCTCTTTCACCAGCCTTGTGCCTAAATTCTCCAATATGGCCTTGTTACCATTCATGCATGTGATCTTCAAATGCGGCGGTCCGTAGTGCAAGCACGAAAAGCTCCGAATCATCGGAATCCACAAGTTTGCATCGCCGGAACCCAAGTCCACGAGATGGATGACTCGCTCCCCCATCATGGCTTTGATGAGTGTACTAGATATGATGGCATAAGAGAACCTGAGGTAGGGAAACCCTCGCCCGGTGACCAACTGAGGTTGATCGAACACGTCTTGTTTCGGCAATCGAGAGTAATTCAAGGCCTTATGTAGGCCAGGCCAACGCTTGACAAGGCGCACGGCAAGAGCAGAGGCAAACCATGCCGAGAGTCGTTGCATAGAGTCACCGGACACCGAAGCAAGCACCGATATCTGCTGGAGACACTCATCGGCACGATGTAGGTTGCCAGAGGAAGCATGTTTGGCACATGTTAAGAGTAGCTGGATAAGGCGGATGCCTCTTTCTTCAGGCTTGGCCTCACGTGGAGTCGAGCCCGGTGACAGTGTAAGCGACAAGGTCATCCGATCAGGCTTCGGAATGCCACTCATTTCGGCCATGGACAGATTTTCACTAGCTTGTGATGAGAAGTTGAAAATTGCAGGAGATGACTTATAGGAGAATCATGTTCCGAGAAGGAGCAGGTGAGAACAAAATCGGAGGGTAGCTCTTGGAAGTATATCAATCGGTCCATATAAAAGAATACAAATAAAGGAAATGTTTGTCACAGGCTTTTAAAATTTTGACTTTCATGAAATATAGTATTTTATTATTTGTAAATCACAAGAAATTAGAGGATTCAAACGAGTTGACTCACTTCTAGACACGTACAAAAGTCGGTTCGGGTATGATCCGATTTTTAAAAAAAATTATACCAGTTTAAATAATATACATAGATATAACTAAATTTTCATGTGTTATTTTAAAATCATATTATTCATTAAAATAAAATTAAAACAAGGTTTATTCAAAGATTTTTGGGTTTTGTTCGATTTATTAAAATGATGTTCTTATTTTATAATCAGCAGGATATATGAGTTTTTTTGAAAAAATATATTTTAATAAAAAATATTATTTGATTATTTTCTTAAATAATAAAAAATTAAATATTAAATATCTAAAAATTAAACATTTTTAATTTTTCATCTAAAAAGTAAATTTTTTTTATATTTTAAATTTTAGATAATTGTTATATATACACATAATTATATATATATATATATATTTAATTTTTATTATGTGACCCCTCTTTTTTAGGTATGTATGATCATTTTTATTGCGTCTCTCTAGAATCTTCACTAAATTAGAATAATCAACGAGATTAGTACAAGTATAAACAATCTAGTATTGTTTAAGCATGTCTCGAATTTAAAAATTTATATACGTAGAAAATCTTTATTAAAAGATTTATTTATAAAATTAAATATATCATACGAAAAAATAATTAGAATAAAATTTTGGAAAATCGAAAAAACAATAATAAAATAACGTGGCCTTATCTTGATTTGTAAATCTAAACCACCGAGGCGTGGTTTAGAAATGGAATTGTTTGTTAGCTCTTGGCTTTGAGGTTGCGACAGTCCTGAGGTACCAGATTCTCCCTTGATTTGTCCGTAATCCAATTTAAATTAACCTAATGCAAAGAGCATTACACCATGAAAGCAATGAATAATCTTGGTTTAACCCACCGTTGATTAAGTCTTTGCCTATTTACGGGACTTTAAAACAAAGAATTAAAGACACACTTAATAAAAAGTTTTATAGACTTGTTCTCTCCTAACTTTAACCGTTCTCTCTTTTCTTCAAAATTTTTTTGGTTCTAATCGTTTTCACTTTGATTTATTCTTTTGATCGGTGGTCGACAATCAATCTTAGTACTAGTTGTCGATCACCGAATCTATAAATCTGTTATTTTTATTTTTAATTTTAATAAAAATCTCTGTTTTTATAGCACGCTCTTTTTGTTTTTCAGATACGTTTTCTTCTATCTTTGTGACATATTTTCGTTTTGTGATTTTATTTATTTGTTCTTGTAGCACGTTTAAGCATACCCTAACGATCGGTTGTTGTTTGCTGGTGGTTTGATTTATCTGCTCTTGTGGTTTGATTCAATCGGTGTTAGTTTCTGATTTATGTTTTTTGTCGATGGTCTTTTGAAAAGTTATATCCCCACTCAGTTGATGGTTGTTTGCCGATAAAATCATTCCTGGGTAACGATACTTTTTACATGTCAGTTTGGATCGTCTCCAATTCCTTCTTTCTTCTTTATGCGTCTCGTTTGGACAGAGACAAGGAGATTCAGGAAGCTTCTGAATTTTATTGGTATGCTTAATTCTATAAAAAATTTATTTTCTTTATTTTTTGGGTTGTAAAATGTTTGGATTGTTTAATCCAATCTTTTTACTTCTTGAAAACGATGTAATTATAATTTTTATGAATTTAATAAAAATATAGTTGCATTTGTTAAAAAAAAAACAATTAATGAAGATTAAACTCATACAAATAAAGTGATATCAACATTCTTAATCGCTAGACCAATTAATGGATCTTATTTAAATAAATTGAATGTTCTTTTTATTAAAATTGTAATTGAATTTGTATGCAAATCTATCAAAATCATTTTTAAGAGATAAAATAGCTTGAATGATTTATTTTAGAAATTAAGATTTTCTTTTAAATTTGTTCTTTATAAAAGTTTAGAGTCGTCATTTGTCACTATTAATAAATCAGATACTGTAAAAATAATCAGGTTTTTTTTGAAGTTGAGATTTAAAAGTCAATTACGTGGGAAAATTAGCATCCATAAACACCCAAAATCGATTCCTTTAATGTTTAACGACTAGTTTTCCGACAGCTGATTTTTATTTCACTTTATAAATAATAAAGACTGAAGGCTGAGATATGAGCCGTGAAGGACGTGTCCTAGAATGAGTCGACGTCCCAGCCGCCTACCTTCATCAGTTCTCATTGTCTCTTTGCATGGAGATAAGTTGAGACATCACAGTCAAAAGGAAGAGAGGCCAAGCAGTAGACGCCAAAAATAAAGAGGAGAAACCAACTAAATTTTGTCAACCTCAGATAAAAATCGGAGATATAAACTAAGACGGGTGGTTTCGGGACATGTGTAATAAAAATGATCGTACATTATTTTAAAAAATAAATCTCATGAGACGAGTTAATCAAATGTTTACGGAGAAAAATATAAGATTAGTTATATACTAGTTGTAAAATACATGAAAAATTTTAAAATACAATTATACTGTATAGATCCTGAACCGTGTTATACTAAAGTTGTGTTTTTGGTTGTTATTGCGGTAGTAAACGCTCATTCACCGATAATAATAATCCCAAACGATTCACATCTGATTCTAAATGTTCGTTCGATAATTAATTTTCTCGCCTTAAACGATTGTTTCGAAACAGTCCAGTTTTTCTACTTCTACAAACGGATGTTTGCTCCCAAACTTACGTTTGAAATTTCAGTGACAAACACAATTTTAATTTTATTTAAAAATTAATATATAATACACATATCAAGTCAATAAATATTTATTTTATGCTAAATTAATTTTTTTTAATAAGTTATACATGATCTTTAAATCTTTTAATAGATGCTTGCATTATAAGTTTCTTGTTTTTGGATTATTGATGACAAATACAGAATATTATATCTAAATCACTATCAGTAAAAATAATCAATATAAAACATAAATCGAATAAATTTTATTCTAAAATAATATTAACCAATTTTGTCAAGAGAAACAAATTTAAGTCAAATACGTACGCTTCACTAATGCACGTGTTAACCCTTTAATCGTAAATAAAAATAACGATTCTGAACGTTAAGTTAAGAAAATTTAGTGTATACATTGTTACTTTAATATATTCATACAAATCATAAATATGAACATACAGTTAATGATGAAATAATGACAATACAATAATATACGGCGTTACGACCTCTAGTCACCTAAACACATAGCAAGTAATAGATGCGTCAATCTCATAAAGCAAACATATGTATCAAGTAACAAACTTAAAGTGAGGTTCGATGTCACACAACCTTGAGAACATACACTTTAAGTAAGGTCCAGTATCACATATTCTTAGAAACATATACACACCCTCTCTGGGTGAGGCCTAGTGTTACATAGCTTTAAGAGTTTACACTCACACTTAACATTTCTCTTCGAGTATTAAAATGAGGTCCGGTGTGACACAACCTTAAAATCATATATCTGATATCTCATTTCGTGATGTTAAAATACGCTCTTTAAGTATCTAAATCCCAATTAAAGATACTCTATCTTACAAATATCCACATAACACACTACCAATTTCTATTAACAAGTCATCAATTTAAATTACCAAGTTGGTACTTATTATAGAAGTATATATAACTTTTAATTTAACTCGATTGAAAGTTTAATTTTATTTTAAACGAAAACTCAAAATGAGAAACACTAAAACCATAATTTTATTATATTTCTTAATATCTCATTCACTATAAAACCTCGATGAGTACATTGATCAAAAATCTTTCCTTGTACTTTTTTTTATTTAATTCGTTTCAATATGTTACACATCAATACCTATATGTAGGCATTGTTGATTAAAATATAAAAGTTTGGTCCAATTAATTAATGCCCTAACAATCCATATATGCTATATATATATACATACAAACGGTGTAAAGGTGTACAAGGACCAAATGTAGCATGAATTACTCATCAAAAATCTCCCCTTTCCATCATATATATAATTCCCCCATTACCTTAAATGGCATCCCAGAAGCTTCTCTTGTAATAAACAATTCCTAAAGCATGCATTTAGGAATGGTTTATACCGACAAGTGTTCCATGAACATTGGAGCATAAGCCATTTTCATGAAGATGTCAACAACCCACTAGTTTTTTTCTACTTATCCGAATGATTATCTTGCTTTTTTTTTTACTTAAATCTCGTTAAAAAAATGTTATTTATTTAGAAGTTTTTAAAGTTATAAATATCGAGATTGGAATTTATATCATTATTTAAAAATAATTATATGAATAGTACTTATTTGATACTAGTTATCAAAAATAAATTAAACCCTTAGGTTTAAAAAATTTAAAATAAGATGAGATATAGAAAGGTTAGAAAAAGATGTACATATAAATTCTTGTAAAAATGGTAAGAATTTATGTAACTACACAAATTCTTATCAATTTGATAAGAATTTGTATACATTTTACCTTAAGTAAGAATTTATATAACTATAAAAATTCATATATTATAATATTATACCTAAATTCTTACCATTTTATAAGAATTTATGTAGGTTATAACGTCTTATAAAAATAAATAAAATTTATATAAATTTAACTCGTTTTAATCTTACCTAACTCCGCCTCACTTGAGAAATTATATTATGGGTCCGGCTCACCACGTCAGCTATGGTTTCATCCAATTATAATCACCCACTTCATCACTAGTCTCCAACTCATTTTTTTTCAACTAATGAATCTTCACTCATAATTTTCATGTCATTTTAAAAATATAATTTATGAAAATTATATTAATTATATGACTGATTAGTGGTAGAATAGGTGATTTTCATTTGTTAGATACCACGTGGTGAGCTAGACCTATGATATAATCTCTGCCTCACTCAGGGGCGGTTCAAAGATTTTGAAGGCCCTGTACAATTTATTAAAATGCGTCCCTTAGAAGTAATTGTCCATAATCTCCGCTAGTTATAAAATTATAGCCCTTAGAACCAAATGTCCTTTCTAAGGCCCCTGTGCGATAGTTTCTATTGCGTCTGTCCAAAATCTCACTAGTTCTACATAAGAAATAATAATAAAAATAATCAATAAGATTCTATAATCAATTATCGCATTTAAGAAATAATTATAACGTTTTAACAATTATAATGCATCTTTCTTAATAGCATTTTCAAAAAATTTTAATGAATTTCGAGATTAACATCAAATATAGTTTATCAAAATTTTGGGACCTCTATTTTTTAAGAGACCCTGTGCGGTCACTCCTATTACGCTCGTCTAAAACCCACTCGCCTCAGTTTAGAAGTACCCTGTGTTTTCGGCCTAAAAGAGTCAAATTATGTTTTGTTATTATGACAAGACACTGTAGGTCGAAAATGTGTTAAGGAATCACAATCATGTACTAACCAACACTTGTCAATCTCTAATTGGATAGAGAAAAGATTGAGGTGATGTGCACCTAGACATTCAACACTTTGAGAGGTTGTAAAGGATGACATAGAGTAAGAATTCAAGCTGAAATTGGATTTCAAAGATCTTGTCTTCCCAATCAGATCATCAATGTATTAGAAAAAAGGAAAACATGAAATTGGCATGATTGAAGAGACATATATAACAAGGTTAAATTAAGAAATTGTCTCCTGATCAATTTGACTAGAATTGATTCTAGTCTCGATAATTACGGTTATTGAAAATTGAATCTAATTCCAGTCTTGATAATTATGGTTCTTGAAAATTGAATCTAAATCCAGTCTCGGTTACATCATATCTTAAATTTTAGGATCCAATCCTGTTACTAGTGGTGGATTGTGGAACCTACAGGATGATCATCAACCTGGTAATTGCTGCAACTTCTCATAGGGAGATATCTTGCCGCACAACATAATACACGAAGAAAGCTGTAGTTTGGTGTTCTTTGTGTCAACTTCTCATAGGGAGATATCTTGCAATTCTCCTGTGATGGAAGTAGGTTAATGATGTATGTGGCACTCAACACAGCATAAGACCAGTATTTTAAAGGAACTGAGGCTTGAGCAAGAAGACACGGAGCATTCTCAATGATATGTCGATGTTTTCTCTCAACAACACCGTTTTGTTGGGACGTGCAGGGGCATGTAACACGATGTTGTATCCCTAGTTTACTTAATTTATGAGAGACAACTTGGAATTATCCTCCCCCATCAGTTTCTTAGTACGTCAGTTCAACAATTTCTCGTGCACATGTTTACAAATGAAACATAATATTGAAAACCAGCAGATACAATTGGAGCAGGTCCCCATTTCTCGACTTCAACAAGTTCAAAAAGCATAGTATATGATGTTAACTTCTTGAAGGGAAAAGCATGAGTTTCCCCCATTTGACAGCCTTTGCAGACCGTGGTTTTATCAATCGAGACATCTTTGTTGAAGAGCGTAGTGATCACCCCAAGAGTTGGATGTCGAATCGTCTGTGCCAAATCCAATAGGAACGAGATCCCTTTTTTTGCAGCTACACTAGACATAGTAATGGACTAAACTAAAGGGTGAAAAGGAAAATGATATAGCCTAGCTTCTTAAGTTCCTTCTAACAGCATCTTTCATGTCTTTTCATCCTTCACATAGCATTTTATAACAATGTAAATTGAGAATTAATGAGTATTTACAAATTACTTCGCAACCTAATGGAAACAACTATCTATACAGTAAAGAAAAAACCAACTTAAATCCTAACTAACTATACAGATTAACAACAGTTTGAAACTAACTACACAGCTAGAATATCTCCAAGCCCCCCCTCAAGATGGAGTCCTGTGAATGTTGAGGAGACCCATCTTTACCAACATCGAGCGAAAAACTGAAAGATGAAGAGCTTTGGTATATATGGTTGTTCGATCGTACATGCAAGAATTTGAGAAATCCAGAACATAATTTTTCTCGAAGGAAATGACAATCCAACTCGATATATTTGATCCTTTCTTGAAAAACTGGATTTTTTGCTAGATAAATTGCTGATTGATTATCACAATATAAGGTATCCTGTGAAATTGAAATATGAAAGGATTAAAATAGAGTCTGCAGCCAGACAAGTTCACAAGTTGCAGAGGCCTTTGCCCTATACTCGGCCTTGCATGAAGAATCCTTTAGTCACTAGTCGAGCTTTATACCTATCTATGTTGTCATCAACATTATGTTTTATTTTATACATCCACTTTGCTTACCTTCTGGAAGTGGGATAACAGACCAAGTTTTTAAACTTTCCATGGCATGCAATTCTTCATCCATTGTTTTTTTCTATTCCGAAACCTTTACTGCCGGCGATAAAAGAAAAGGTTCAGTAAAAAGGGAGATACTAGAAACAAAGGCAGAATAAAAAGAGGATAATTGTGAAGAAGATACATAATTTTCAATAGGATAGGGACAAGAAGTTAAAATAGAATTAGTGTTATAAAATTTTTCAATGTAAGAAGGTTTTTGAGTATTTCTTATTAATCTGCGAAGCATTCTTGAAGGATCAGGTGAAAGATTAGGTTTAATATTAAGCTGAGTTTCTACTCCATTTTCACCGATTTGCATGGTAGATTGTGTCACAATAACTGAAGCTGAAGAAACATGTCCCTCAACTGGAATCGAAACTGAAACTGGAGAAACATGTTTCGTTTAAACCAACTTGCACTTAGGTGCGTGCATTATTCGGTTTTAACCGAATTAATCGAAATTATTTCAGTTAATTAAGTCGGTTAATTTTAAGTAAATTTGGTTAACGGTTAATTTTTTTTAAAAAAATCAGTTCGAAATTGGTTAATTAACCGAATTAAACGAATTATTATATATTAAATATTATATATATTATATATTTATTTTTAGTTATTTAAATTTTAAAAAATTATAAAATGTTCATTAAATTTTTTATATATAAAATGGTCACTATTTTTTATTAAATTGACATAAAATGAAAGTTTAGTGACTTAAAAAATTATGTTAAGTGACCTATTATGTAGTTTAACCAAAATTTATAATAAATTTTGGTTAATTCGATTAATTCGGCTAATTAACCGAAATAGTTTAGGTTCGGTTAATTCGGTTAAAGATAATTTAGTTCGGTTAACGATTAAGATTTAAAAATTTCGGTTAATTTAATTTTAGATAATTCGGTTCAGCTAACAACCGAATTAACCGAATGCACACCCCTAATTACACTTGTTTAAAAAGTGAATACGGTGAGCTTCGAAAGATTTTGGATGATCAACGAAAGGAGCTTATCATGCAGTTTTTAATAGGATTGAATAATTTTTTTTTCTCATGTGCGTGGTTAAATCTTGCTCATGGAACCCAATCTTTCGGTAACTAAAGTTTTTTTTTTGTTGGTTATACAAAATGAAAATCAAAGAAATGTGGGTAGCTATAATCATGCTGTTGAAACTGCTTTTTTAGTCAAATCTAATGTATCTATTCGAAAATCTAGTCATTGTAATATAATTGGTCATACTAAAGAAAAATGCTATAAATTTTATGACTATCCATCTCGATATTTTTCTCGTGCTAAACCATCTTCAACAAACAAAATACATACAAATATGGTTGTTGATCTTAATACTTGAACCGATTCTCTTATCATTAATCAATATCAAAAATTGATTAATGTGCTTACTAGTCAAATGTAATCTAATACAAAGTTACCTTCCTCATCTATTAACATAGCCATCCGAGTTAAAAGTTTTTCTTCTATTCATGATTCTAGTTTATTTGATACTTAGACTTGTGGATTATTGATTTCGGAGCTTCTAGATATGTCTATTTTTGTAAAAATCATTTTGAGTTTTCAAGTACTATACAAGTTGGTAAAATATTTTTACCTAATAATATATTATTCTTGTACAATATTATGGACTATTAAATTTTCTCTTTGATTAACTATTCAAGAAATTTTATATGTTTCAAATTTTAAATTCAATTTATTATCTGTTAATTATTTAGTCAAAGACTCTGACCTTCAAATTTTATTTTTTAATATTTATTGTTTTGTTCTGGACCTTTATCGTGTGATTAGGAAGGATAAATTTTGTCAAGGATTGTACCTTTTAAAATTTTGATACCATATAATAATGTAAGTTTTGATATCATATAACAATTTAAGTTGAGAATTAATGAAAATAATCAGAACTTATATTGTTCTAAAAACAATCTTTGATTTATGTGGTGTGATTTGTTTTGATACCAACTGGAGGAGTTGAAGATGGAAGAGAAAGTGGTCGAAGAGAAAATCGTTAAAGAGAAAATGAGGGAACAAGCATAGTAAATGGATTTCTTGAACGAGCCAATGGAAACGAAAAATAATTAAGGAGTTAAGTCAAGTATAGTAAATAGATCTCTAAAAGTTGAACGAGTCAATGGAAACGAAAATCATATTGAGGAGTCAAGTCTCTAGAAGCGGAACCAACCCGTGTCACATACCTAGTTGGTATGTAATGTCCCCTGGGTTAATCTGAACCAACTCGTGTCACATATATAGTTTTGATGGGTGAGTCTCCCATCAAGGAAATTTTGCGTATGTAATGTCTCGAACCTGAGACTTGCTTAAGCGGAACCAAACTGCTTACCACTTGGATCAACCTCTATTGGCATTCGATAAATTATTTTAGTAATCACTTATTTTCGCTTAAGTTAATTTTAGTTTTCGGTTTTTTATATTAACGTTAATTTTTAAAAAATTGTATTTTATTTTGATAAAATAATTTTATTTTTTACTTTTGAATTTTAAAATATAAAATTTTAAGATGTTTCTCATAAATATTTATTAAAAATTTATTTTTTAAATAAATAATAAGTTTTAAAATTATATCTATGATATTTTAAGTATTAAATATATATATTTACGTATAAAAATAATTAAAAATTAAATTTGATTTAATTCGGTTAACTACGGATCACTTTATAAACTTATGACCTATAATATCTCAATTCGATTCGGTTTTCGGTTAATCATACTCAACCCTAAATTATATACAAATTGATTACTCAAGCACGATGCTTATTCACGGTGTTAGTTGAAGGTTACGTATTATAATGAAGATGTCGATAAGTACAAGTACCATATTGATTTTTTTTTATTAAAGTACATTCTTAAAATGTGATATTAATCATTTATTAATTTGTGATTTCGAAATTTTCATCATTTATCGATTGACTCAGTTCAGCTGACAGAAACTACCAGGCCTATGAGAAGGCTTTATGTAGAAAATGTGCCAACTTTAGCCTCTGAAAAAGCTATGATGGAATCCTTCAATAATTTTTTTGTTTTCATCTAGCATTAATCGTGTCCGTAGGACCAAAGCATGTATTAGCTGCATTGTAAGTTGTTAGATTAAAATTTAATAATAGTGGGTACGTATGTATAATGTATATTACTATTACATAGTTGTATATTTCTTTTTGGTTATTAAATCAATTATATAAAAGGGTTATGGTCCCAAAAATTAGGTTAACTTGCATATTTCTCTTCCTCATCTGAGAGTTGTGGCAAGAAGTAACCTAATTTCTTGGAAGATCAAACCCTTTGGAAAAACTCTATCGAGATTAATTTAGGTACGCTTCCGCATTCAGTTTATTTATTTTATCGTTCTTGATGATTTGACATGTATAGATCTTGGGTTTATATTCGTATCGAATATATTTTAATTCTAACAAGTGACATTAGTGCCAGAATTATATCGAATCATTGAGATCGTAAGTTTTTGAGTTTTAATTAATTATTATCGATTCGAAATTAAATATAATTCGATGAATTATTTATTTCGATTGTTTCCTATTAATTGATTTTGGGTATGCCGCAATCTTTACGATCGAATGAGAACAAGTCATGCAATTGTTCAATTGCACATTCTTTGATTGCTGATTACTATCATTGTTCAATAATTTAAGGTTTGCAATTCTTCAATTGTAAATTCAAGAATTTGCAAATTCATTTTTGTTTGTTTTTAATGGTAGTTGCGTTTAAATAATTTTTTTTAATTCCATTGATTATTTTGGTAATTATCACAGATTGTTTTTATGTTAATTTTATGTTCCTAATTTCAATGGGTTAATTATTATTTTTTCGTAATTAATAGATTCCGGTTAATAACAATTAAAATGTATTTTTAATATATATTGTTATTAATTTAGAAAATATATATTTAATTCGGTTGGATCAAAATTTTAGTTTTGATCATTAGGTTTTAAGTTAAGTCTTTAAAAATAAATATATATTAAATTCAGTTAGATCAAAATTTTAGTTTTGATCATTAATAATCATAATAAAAAAGGATAAAGTTTGATTTACGCCTGATCGTGGTAAATTTACCATAATTCGGAAAATTTATAATCAGGATAGCTCTTAAAGCTTTATATTCAGTTTATGTCTATTAAGTTATGATTGAATGTTCTTTCGGCATGTTACTTCTAAAGTATACTACTTATGTAATTACTTAATATTTTCAGTATTTAGTTTTGATCATATGTTATTATGTATTATAGAATATATATCTGGTATTGATATATTTAATTCAGTTTGATCAAAATTTTCTTTTTTGATTATTAGATTATTATGATTATATTAAAGTTTTAAGTAATTATTATACGAATTACTTCATTTGTATGATATTTTTTGTATTTTGTTTTTAGTTAAAGATTAAATGTTTTGATCGAATTTAGTTTTGGTAAAAACATATTTAAGGAATTTTTTGAAGAACAATCAAAGATTTCGGTTATTTGGATTCTGATAGCCCATTAAGACAACCTTAATTTGGTTTATTTTGAAAACTAAAGTGTTATCAGAAATTTCAGCTTTGACTGTTATAAATATTAAGTTTGAATATTGGTATTTTTATGTTATATATTTTAAGATAAATTAATTGAAGCATTAAGTCACTAAAGTGATCTTTATTGTGGAAATTATTCTATTTTAAAATATAAAAAATTTTGTGCATGTAATTCAGTTTATGCTAATATTAATTGTCCCAAATGAAGATTAATAATTAGTAATGTTACTTTTGCATCTGTGGTAATAAACATGTGATAATTATTCAGTTTTATATGTGAACAAGAAATCGGCCCAAAGAAAGATTTTTGTTTTAACATATTCTTATTATCAATGTTTGATTACTACATCAAGATATCACTTACAAATTAATATATTTTTTTAAATATTATTAGAGTGTTCGATATCTTGTGATGAGGTTACCTTTATTCAAATTTATTATTACTTTGGTTATCTTTTTATCTTGAGTAAAAGATAAAATTAAGAAAAATATTTTGAAACAATTAAATTCATATTTTGGCTTCGGATATCTAATATTTTAATAGATTAATTAAAACATAATGTCACCAAAGTGACCGCTTTTGTGTAGATTAGTTTATTTAAAATATTAAGATAATTATAGGTCTTTGTAATTCATGTGTTTATTAATTGGCCCAAAGGAAAATTAATATTTGGCCGAATTACAACGACAACTGTGGCGATAAATGTGTGACAATTATATGGTATTTTATGTGAACAATACGTTAGTCCAAAGATTAATGTATTGTTTGACATAGTTTATTGTCAAGGTTTGATTGCTACAACAAGAGTACCGCTTCCAGTTAATATTACTGTCCAAAGACTTGATATTAATGATGGACTTGATATCTTGAGAGGAATTGACAATTATTTTGAATTTATTGTTTACTTATGGATATTTATGTGAGCTTGTTTATTTAATTATTTTTGTTCTATATTTAGATAATTTATCTTTACTATCATAATATCTGTTGAATACATTCTACACTTATGTTTAGTGAAACCAATTTCAAGGAATAGAAAAGACATTTACATTTAGTATTTGGTTGTATGAACATAGAACTTGCACCAAGTGAAAAACAACTTGCACCTCTCACGGCAATAAGCATCCATAAATAGAATTTTGATAAGCGAGTTCGTTCAAGTTGCATAAGTCTAATGATCATAAAGTATAATATTTTAGAAATTTTTAGGAGCACAAATCTAAAGAAATTATTCATACTAAGAGTTTTCTTGATAAAAATATATATTTTTTTAAGATTAATATGACGTCACTTTTGGTTTATTTGATGTCTATGAAGTATAAGAATCAAGAAAATGTGAGGGAGTATATTATATTGCTTCAAAACTTAAGGCACATAAGATCAAGCTTTATAATAATTGTTTGTTCTTATTATTTTAGTATAGCTTCCTATACAATTTAACTAATTCAAAATTAGTTACAATTATTAAAGGAGAAATAACTTCAAATGAGATTATTTCTTATTGTGTTAAAGAGGGAGAAAAGTTGAAGCATTATAATTATAAAAATACTCAATCAATTAGTATTCTTTAGTTAGTATCTCTGAGAATAAGGGCAATAAAAAATATATATTAGAATGAAGTTGCTAAGGGTCCTACTCAAAAGGAATAACAATAAGTTACAAAGTGTTGATTCTTTTGTATAAGCTAGGATACATTTAAAGAAATTAAACTTCAAAAGTAAGCAACTACCTAGGTTATTTTGAGTGATCAATGGGCTGTAAAGTTTATGATCCCACAATTAAGATTATTTTAATGAGAGGTTTATAATTATTTTTTAGGATGTTGAGTTTGGAGGAAGAATAAGGTTAGATACATTATTGTTAAGGAGGAATTGGATATTAATTTAATTCTTACTATCACTTTTGATGATGTTTAGGTTTTCACACCTATCATTAATCAAAAGTGAATCAAGTATATCAGCAAAGCAATGTTGAAAAACTCTTATTCAAGATAAGGTAATTATTTTTTTAGAAGAACAAACTCAACAACCTCAAAAAGTGTCTTTAAAGATATCCACAAGAGAAAAGAGAAATACTATTAAGGATTATTACTTAGTATTTCATCAAGAAAATAAGTATAATAAAGGAATGATAGAAAATAACCTGATCAGTTATTTTTATTAAACCATAAAATTTTTAACTCTCAAAAGTGGATAGATGTCATTAAAAAAAGAGTATAATTTTATACAAGGCAATAAAGTTTAGAAACTTGTCTCATTACCTTAAGGTACAAACCAATTAGTTGTAAATTAATATTTAAAACCAAGAGGAATGTAAATGATAATGTGGATATATAAGGCATGTCTTATATCTAAAGGATATACTCTAAAAGAAGACATTGATTTTGTAAAGATTTTCTCTCAAGTTTTACTGAAAGGCTCTTTCAAAATAATCTTGACACTTGTTGCTTTTAATCTTGAGCTACATAAGATGGATGTTAAGCTTGTGTTTTTCAAAGACAACATTGAATAAATTAATTATATGGTAAAATCATTGATTTGTGTCTAATGATACAAAACTAATGATATGTAAATTAAAGAAATCCATCTATGAGCTTAAGTTTAACTCTCATTAATAAAATTATAAATTTTATATTGATTACCTCATTCGGTTTTGAGATAATTTTGGTTAAAAATTATATGTATTACAAGTTCAATAGGAGTAAACCAAGTGACACTCATATTACTAAAGAAGATATTTTTTTCAGTGCCCTAAAAGTAACCTTAAAATTTATAAAATATAAAAGATTTTATATACATAAGCTATTGAGAATTTAATTTATGCTTAAGTATGTATGCATTTGGATATTGCGTACATTATTAGAAAGTTAGACAAATATTTAAGTAAATCTAATATGGATCGTTGGATAGCAACCAATAGAGTTATGAAATATCTTTAGAGAGAAAAAAAAGTACATGCTCACATATCGAAGTTCTGGTAAGTTAGAGATCATCAAGTTTCCAAGCTTCGATTCTACTAGAATATTAATACAAAAGACTCTAGCATATGAGCTGCAAATTATAGATTGAATAGAAATACCACTTTAGTTATTTTGTGACAATAAATATGCATCATTTATTCTATAAACAATAGGAACACTTTAAATTCTAGTTCCTAGTTGTTAAAGAAAATTCAGAGTGTTTGTGTGTCTATAAAGCATGTTGGTACAAACTCCATAATTACGCGCTTATTGAGAAACTATCACCCTAGGTCTTTCATGAGCACACTGTTTATGTGGGTGTAATATTATTTAAGTATATTCAGTTTTAGTGGGAGTTTGTTATTTTGATAAATGATCATTCATTTTAGACACAATTTCGATTACTTCAGTTTAAAGTTAATTTCTGCAGAAATAAAGTTATTTTAGCTTATGCGCACTCTGAATTCAGTAAAGTTTTATCTCACTAAAGTTTAGGAGGACCAGTTGGAAATAGGCATGTTCGGTTCATATTTACATGTAATTTCCATGCTACGCATACATGATTGATCTATGTCATTTGATTATGTTTGTATACGTGACCATTGATGGGTCCAGTCATGATTGATATGATGAAGACTGCTTTGATCCTATATGGATATAATTGATGAACAAGATTGTTACAGAATATCTATTATATGATAGCAAATTTTGAGCTCCTAAGGTTATACATTTGTCAGGAAACATATGTTGCCCAAGTGGAAGATTGTTGGATTAAAATTCAATAATAGTGGGCACATATGTATAATGTATATTCCTATTATAAAATTTAACGCGTAATTAAGTGACCAATTATGTTACACGTGTTATAGGTATTAAATTGTCATGGAATTAAAAGTGTAGATACCATAAGGTGTATTTATAATTTGATGAGGGGTAGAGTTATAAATACTTAATAGTTAGTTATTAAATCAACTATATAAAGGGGTTATGGTGCCAAGAATTAGGTTAACTTGCATATCTCTTTTCCCCATCTGAGAGTTGTGTTGCATATCGCATTCAGTTTATTTATTTTATTGTTCTTGATGATTTGACATGTATAGATCTTAGGTTTATATTTGCATCGAATATATCTTAATTCTAAACTAAGTCTGATTAATAGTGTACATTTTACTCCTGCTAAACATATGAATGCGAGATAGGAAGATGTTATGTCTTACAAATTGCAGATTCACAAAGGAAAGGGCCAAGCACTAGTTGAATTCCTTACACCAGAGGACGCTTCTGCAGCTCTTTCATTTGATGGCAGTAGTCTTTCTGGTGGAGTGGTGGTTTTGTTCTTAGAATCAGACGGCCAAAACATTTTAGCTTTAGAGAAATAAATGTTTATTTTAGGAAAGAAGGTAAAAATATAAAGTTTTAATTTTTTTAGAGTTAAATTAAATATGAAACAAAAGTATAATAATAATAATAATAATAATAATAATAATAATAATTTAAGGATTATTTAAGTAATTTATCATTTTTTTATTGTGTCAAATAATCTTTTTGTCAATATTTAAATGACATTTAATGTTGAAGTGGCCAAAACTTTACACCCGAAAACGATAGTGACCTTACTGGTCGTTTTTTCAAAATCGACGACTAAAAATATACTAGGAGTAAACGAAAGTGACTAGCTCAGTAGTTTACCCAATAAGAAAATTGAAAGTTTTACTTTCTATTTTAAAGGCTATCGAGTAACCGGATTTTTTATATTTTTATCTTTTTTCTTAATTCAGTGAGACATGATGTACATGTTGCGGGTAGATTGTCACTTTAATATAGGGTTATAAATAAGATTAAACATATCATAAGTTATTCAAATTTGATACGGTTAAAACTCGATTCATTTAAATTTGATTATAGTTTGAACTCGAATATAATTTTAACAAGTCTAACCAAATTATTTGAAAAAGTGAGACTTGGTGATTGTCTGGACTCCTAATAAAATGTATGAGACAATGAAGAGGAAGCTTGTGTTTTCGGTATGAAAGGAGGTATTAATATTGATAAAATCAAACAATCTAAGGAAAATTTTTTAACTGAATTGGTATGAAAATGACTTAACATATTATTAAGAACAGTCCGTTTGAGTCCATGTCAATATGCAATGCGTGCACATAAATGTCCAAGAGGTTTTAAGGGAGACTTTGAGTCTAAAAAGACAGTTAGATCAAGCCCGGTCCATAGAGGATTCTAGAAAATAATTAATTTTATTTATACAAAATTTTTATATAAATATATGGGTAAATTACACGGATAGCCACAATACTATAGGGTTAGTATCGATCTGACCATGATGCTTTAAAAAGAATCAAATACACCGATAAACTATTAATTTAGTATTAAAATAGCCATATGCCGTTAAGGAAGTAACAGACTGATGACGTGACAGTTAAAGATAAAATAGAATAATTACACATTTAGTCCCTGTTATTCATACATTTTTATAATTTAGTCATAGTTTTATTATTATTTTTATTCTCCAATCAGGTGGTGACACGTGTCACCACCTAATTAAAGGGGAAAAACAAAATACAATGGCTTGCACTTGAGAAGGATCAAACCTAAGTCTCAAAGGAAAGCAACAAGCATGCAAACCACTAAGCCAAATGGCTTTCAATAAAATTAAGCACCAACATTAATATTTATCCACTATTATTGTCTACATTTCTTACTTTCCACCTTACGTATAAACATATATTTATTTTTTAATTTTATTAAAATATTAATTGAATTAATTTATATATACTAAATTAAAATATTAAAATTCATAAAAAAATCCTAAATATCAAACCCTAAATATCATAAACCCTAAATAAATATATGTTTATACATAAAAATATATTTTTACGATTTATTAAATATATTTTTAGTTAGAGTTTAGAGGTTTAATATTTAGAGTTTGGGATTTAAGATTCACTAAATGTTTTAGCATTTAGTGTTTGAATTTTAGGGTTTATGATTCTCTAAATAAATTTTAAATTTTAAATTTTAAATTTTAAAATCATAATAAAAAAATTATTTAAGATTTAGGGTTTAAAGTTTATAATTTAGAGTTTTTTATGGATTTTAATATTTTAATTTAATATATATAAAATAATTCAATTAATATTTTAATAAAATTAAAAAATAAATATATGTTTATACGTATGATGGAAAGTAAGAAATATAAACAATAATAGTGGATAAATATTAATGTTGGTGCTTAATTTCATTTAAAGTTATTTGGCTCAGTGGTTTCCATGCTTGTTGCTTTCCCTCAAGATTCAAGTTCAATCTTCCTCAGGTGCAAGCCATTGTATTTTGTTTTTTCTCTTTATAATAAAATTATGATTAAATTATAAAAAATGTGTGATTAACATGGACTAAATATGTAATTATTCCATTTTATCTTTAACTGTCACGTCATCAGTTCGTTACTTCCTTAACGGCAGATGACTATTTTAATACCAAATTAATAGTTTACCGGTGTATTTGATTCTTCTTAAAGCATTGTGGTCATATCGATACTAACCCCATAATATTGTGGCTATTCGTGTAATTTACCCTAAAAATATAATTTGTTTTTTAATTAGAATGAAATATTCTTAGAATTATGTCATTGTATTTGGTGAGATTTAATTGTAACCATCTATATAGATCAATGAAAACCATCGGATGTATAGCGAATCAACTATAAATAGAGGTCTTCTTAAACTGATTTGTATCATCTAATTTTGAGTAATTAAAACATTTACTTATATTAAAACTTTTATGAGAGACTTTTCTAAATTAAGAAAAAATGAAGAAATAAGACATAAAAATTATATAAAAAAAAAGCAATAATTGCTTATATATAAATCTTTTATACTTAAAAAATAATAATTACTTATATTAGAATTATTTAAGTGTTGTTATTTATTTAAAAAAATTAAATTTTAGCCATAAACCCTAAACTATAAATTTTTATACTAATTATGTTTTTAAAATATTTTTAATATATTATAATTTATATTTAAATATTTTACCGTTATTATTTATTAAATTATTTATTATACTATCAATTTTACCATCTACGATCATCCTTGTTTGAATCTCAGTAAAAATATTTAAAATAATCATCTAATTTCTCTTAGTTTGAAGTAATATTCTTGATTTGTATAATTTCTTTTTTCAAAAAAATAGAGTAGTTTAATCGAAGGAAGATATGGAAGAGTTGGTAAAGCAATAACACGGTTTCGTGCGATTAAATGAATTAATAAAAATAAAAAATCAAATTGAGGAGTTATTTCTCTTAAAGCATGGCGTGAAGAGAAAGTTTATCTCATATTGAGAAAAATTGAAATATGAAATTGAGAGGGAGAGGTTTTTTTAAAAATTTAAGATCAATTATCAGCTAAAGGATGAAAAATATGAATTACTATTAAAATGTAAATACTATATTGAACGACTTTTAATTAATCAACGGGTTTTTTTGATGATTTATTCTAGTTTCTCTTGTTTTTTTAAGTTATAATTCCCGCTAAAAAAAGTTTATTATCAGTTTTTTAAGCAACGAACTAGAATCGATCGAATGAACTGAATTATATTATCTGCAAAAAATTCAAATTCTACAAAAAGAAAACATCAAAACATTTTAAAAAAATTTTTTGACAAACATAGACTTGCGAAATCTAAAAGCATAGCCATAGATGAGGGACAGGCAAATCTGATTTCTATAATAGAAAAGGAGAAAGAATGTTTCACAACACAGAAATCGAAATGAAGATGTTGAAAATGATTTAAAACAGAACAATAGTAAATGTAATTCTTATTCTTAATGATTTCTTCGCCCAGAGTTTGGGTGGTTCATTTAATATAAACTTGAAGAAAATCACCTTATTTATAGCTCGATTTTGGGTGGTTTATGTTGAAATAAAATTGATGAAATAACATATTTAAGTGAGAAGAGTTAGCCATCTTCTATGAAAAACGATGGATTGTTTTTTTAGTACACTTACTAAAATCCCGAAGTAAGATGGCTAAATATATACTTCATGTATATACATAAATCTTCACATCGCGGACTTTGGTGGATGAAGAGATTAGTTATGTGTTATGAGTTCACCTCGATTTTAGAAAATTCAAGACTAGTTTCACTTATCTAAGAGGAGGATTACTCATCATTACTACGTACTAGTTCAAATTCGTTCACTATGTACTTAAGTAACTAATCTCGTTAGTGTTCGTCTTGTGTTGGTCGAACTCTGTGATATTTTTAGGGGATTCCTTCGCATTAGTGGGGGATTGTGGGTATAATGCTTGAATCTCAAACTCTGTATTTATAGGAAACATTAGAGCAATTCGGTTAATTTAAAATTACTTTTGAATTTTAAATGTGTAACCGATTAAATTTAATAAATATTAGAGATTTTATTTGATATTATATGTTATTAAATCTAATTTTGAATAGATATTATCTAATATTATCCGATATTATTCGAGATTTTAAATGGATATTATCTGATATTATTCGAGATTTGATTAGATATAATTTATTATTTAAATCAGATTTTATCCGATTCTAGGACAGATTTGTCCCTACTTTCATCCAATAAATAGTAATCTTTTTTTCATTTTTAATCAGCCCATTCAGAATTTGTTTTGTTTTTTTGAGAGAAATTGAGAGCATTCTTTAAAAGATTCTGTTAGATTTTGTTTGACTCCAGTTTAGACGACCACTAACGTCATAGTCCACTAAACTTTGGGTGTACACTGTTTGGAGCAATCGTCAACCACCTAAAGTAGCGAGTACACACATCGGAGCGAATTGTTTCTAAGGCAGTGGTCTCCATATCACGACACTATTCAATTATTTTTTGGTTTATTCATTTTATTTTTCTTGTCATCATTGCTAATGTCATGTTTTGTAGTCTACTTAACCAGCCAGGGAGAAACTACTGAAGAACCTATTTTAAGAAAAAGGAAAAGTCTTCTCTGAAGCAACAAAAAGAAAAGCTCAGATTCTAAAGCTAAAACAACAGCAGTAGCAGCAGCAGGAAAAAACCAGACAAAATGGATGAGATAAAAATATATCAAACAGAAGCAGCAGCAGTAGAGATCACTGCTCAATCACAAGGGAAACAGGAGATGGTTTCCATGCCCCCTATCTCAGAGAATCAGTGTTTGTCTCAAGATCCAGCAACTTCTTATACTTCTTCATGGATAAATCAGTATCTGGTAGATGAAGGTTTCTGTGGTGGATTGTGGAACCTAGAGGATGATCATCATCAGTCTGATAATTTCTGCAACAAGATTGCCATGCAAAACCAAGCAAAATCAGGTTATTATAACTATTTTGGGGGTGATGCAAGCAATGTGTACACTGGAGGTTATTATAAAGTTTTGAATTTCTAGAAAATGAAATGTGTTTGGTAGGAAAGAAAAAAAATATAATATCAAAAAATATCTTTAATGTTTAATTGAATAATTATTTTATTTTTTATTATTTTTAAAATATTTTAATTATCAAAATTTTATTTTAGGTCAAAATAATCTCTTTTTATATATAAAATTTGTCAATTAACTGACAATAAATAACTTTTAGAATAAATTATTTAGTACTCTTATATAATTTATTGTAATTAAAGTTTGATTTTTATAATTTTAGAATACTAAATAATTTATTATAATTAAAATTTGATTTTAATACTTTTAGAATACTAAATAATTTATTATAATTAAAATTTGTACTGAAAATGAATACATTTATTTAGGGATAAATAATTTACCAATGCAGTTTCAACAGTAGATGGGCTTTTAGCCTTTGGCGGTACGTTCAATTTTTGGCCCAAAGTGCCTACTTCATAACAAAATCGGCTAAACTTTAATAAAAGAAAAATGAAAAAAGAAAAAACTGGCCCATGCAGGTCTCGAACCTGCGACCTTCGCGTTATTAGCACGACGCTCTAACCAACTGAGCTAATAGGCCATCGCTTTTTAAGTTCAATTAGGTAATATTTAATTATTATGAAAAGGAGTACATTTCATGACACTTTTGTAGTTTGTAGAGCTAAATGAAACTGAATCGATAAGGTTTTAGATGTCTGAACAGAAACGGAGCAACAATGGAGAACATAACAGCAAGCGAAGTTGCAGGCTTTGGGGTTGGCACTTTGTTACTGTGTGCTACAATTGCTGCACCAAAAGTTGATGCTTTCATCTCTGCTTCACAAAGAAGGTGACTCAACTTTTCTACAACCATTTTTTTGAAACATTGTTAACGTTTTTGTTACTGGGTATGTGTAAAAATTGGCGTTTTGATTATAGTTTGGCTCATGAATTGTGAATTATGACGCCTTTTGTTATTTTGGATGTCCGATATCCTGTAGAACTGCTATCATTGTACTTTAACTCAATTTATAATTCCATTGTTGTCTGTATTCCTAGGATAGATTTGTGGGGTTGTTTGAATTTTTATGAAATGACTGCTATATCTTCATGTTTCATATCTGTTCTTTGTGATGATTCTATCTCAAACCAATGCTCGCCCTACATAGAATTATGCAAAAAAAATCTCCCCCCCCCCCTGAAAATTCTGGTGGTGTAAGAAATTCTTATCCAACAAAGAATGTCTTTTATTGTCATGTTATGTCAGTGCAAATCAGAAGTGGCCCGGAAAGAACCTAGGATTTAGGTTGTGTTTGTCTTTAAAGTTCATAACTTGGGTTTGGGGGTAAACTCCGTTTGTAGAAACTTGAAAATCTGACTATTTCGAAACGGCCTATTAAGGCAAGAACACCGGTAGTTGAAAGAGTATTTAGAGTCAGACGTGAGATGTTTGAGATTGTTGTTTTACTGTCGCAACAGCAACAAAAAACACAGGCTTAGCCTACTTGGTTCATGCTGTAACTTTTAAGAGGTGGTGTTTAGTAGGTTAGAGTTCGAATTTTGAAACCGGTAATCCATCCCTTCCCCTATCTCCAAGTTATGACATCCTTTACACCTAAAAAAGATGTGGCATAAAGTACTGGACTAAATTTAAATATAACTCTTTTGGAATCATAAGCTTCGTTTTCGTCTTGGTGATGTTATCCTGTTATGGTAATTGTGGTTCATTTATTTTAGGAGAAACTTGGATGCTTGGAATGGAATGCGTATAAAGGTTGCTTTCTTAGTTTTTCTGATGATAAACTTAAGGATTACGCTAGGAATGCTTTAGGGAGGAAACGAATAAAGCTCGAGAATAATTGTCGAGTGAATGAACTAAATCAATTTCTTTCTAAACTAAGTTGCACATCAACTTTATTGTATTAAATTAGGTAACATGTCTTATCTATATCATGAGGTTTCCCACTTTTATCCAACTTCGATAAATTGGCTGCTGTAATCTACACGGTTAGGATCGTTGTTAATACTGTGCACGAGCTGATATGAAATTTGTTAAACTTGCAGCTCATTGGGCTTGTGCAAGAAATGTGGTGGTCTACAGGTGATAGCATGCTCGAGATGCAGGGGAACCGGATTAACCAAAGCAAATGGACCATTCAGTCTTAACCTTATCGATAATTTGTATCAGTCTGAAGAATTTAAGGTAAACTCTGTTGGGTGTACAAAATGTCAAGCTAAAGGTCACTTCAGCTGTCCTGAATGCTCTAATGCATCTACTAGTTGATTGTCGATCATGCCATGAAAGACATTTTCACTCATGCTCGTGTTTAATATATGATCATTAGCCGTTTTCCTAAAGCCATTGTATGTACACTGGATGCTGTAAACCCACTTGTGGGTGGGGATTTGTGACAATGACTCCTATTTATACTGGTTTTATTTATCAATCTTGATGTTATGATGACGTCGTATGAATCCGATCACTTTTCTACGGCGTTGGACACGAATAAGTTGTGGAATTGAAGAGTCTTAGGATTGAATGAAAAGAATTTTGTAGTCCCACTTGTAGATGTAGATTTTTAAAAGGGGGTTGTAGTTGTAAGTGTTTCACTATTCCTTTTTGCTTATTACATGCTAGATATATCTGCATAAATATATATATAGCTCGAGCTCGACAATAATCGAGCTGAATTCGAGTAACAGACAGGCAGGTTCTTGTATATGGCAAAAGTATTGAAATATCAAGAAGTTTGGAGAAGCTAGATCCTGCACCAATAACTCTTGCCAATGGCAAGGTCCTCTCATTTTATTTTTTCCAGAAAACCTGTGGCATGCTTCATATATGTATAATGCATGTATGTATGTATGATTATGACATGATTATTATCCAGTTGCAGCATGTTTTTCCATCACAAATTTATATTCTTTCTTAGGTTCTAATCACATCCCAAAAGTACTAAGTCACTGTTGAAGAATGGACATCTCAGGTTCACCTCATTCATCTGTATTTAGAAGCTTTTCAATTTCAAGCATTCTTTTACTGAATCCCACAAGATGATGATCATGTCGTTGAGTGGATAAGCAAATCTACCACTAAGTTATCATGCTCACTCCTTCCATTAGCACCCCTTTGTTTTCATCATTTCCCCTTCTGTTTTCTTGTTTATTGTCTGCTAAACTCGAACAAGCTCAATGTAAAATACGATATGTTATCTTAAATTTTTATTTTTTCTAGTGTGATCGTGTTTAATACTTTATTTTGAATAATTCTTACCTAGAGAAGAAGAGAGAAAATTTACTCCTAATAAGAAGATAGAAGGATGTCAACCAAAATTTTTTAACCATCTGCTCTAGAGATGGTTGACTCGTGTTCGATACTTATCTTGTCCTTATCCAGACATTAGTTCTAACTTTATAAATATTTATATCCGAAACATTTTAAACCAGAATAACACAATATTTAACTTTTCATTTATCGATTCGTCGAATGATGTGTCTTTACAAACAATTTTTACTAACTTTTTGTAGAATTCATTGAATTTAACCTCTTCAAACTGCCCTCATTTCAGGTTTTAGCATATTTTTTTCAAACCCCATATTCTGAAACAGCAATGGGATTGAGATGGTGTGCTGAGGTAAAAGTTGGAGATGATCAGACTACTAAAATTAGCCTTTGTGCCATTGATATGTCCTCTCTCTCTTTTTGGATCAATAATTGATGTCCTTTCTCCACTTGCATTTCTGGATCTTTTCATTCATTATACTCTCTCATTGGGTGCCCTAGGGGTCAGCAAAAGGATATTTAAAATCAACTAATAAATTATAAAAGAACAGATTTTAACGTATTATATTTTTATATAAATATGATTAGAGGTGAGTATAATTCGACTCGATTTGAGGTAAAAATATTTGATTCGTTTTGACTCGACTCGAAATTTCATAGACTCGACTCGAGTCAAAAAACTTCAAATAAAGTTCGAGTTGTAAAATAAAAATTCGAATAACTCAAAAATTTTAGTAATTAAAGGATTAATTTTTAATTTTGAGACGAATCTCTCAATTTTTTATTATATATATACATTGATATATAAAAATATAAAGAAATATTGCTACATGTAATATATATATATATGCATATCTTATATGATTAGAGAAAGTCGTTTAAATTGGAATCAAATCACACTATAATATGATAAATAATTACAATTAAATATTGATAGGAACTCGAAAACTTGACTCGAATTTCTTAAACTCGACTCGAACTGAAAAAAAAATCAAATAAAGTTTGAGTTGTAAAATATGACTCGTCAACTCGAATAACTCAAAATTTTTTAACTCGATTCGATCGAATACTCACCCTAAATATGATATTTTGTTAGAAGTTGATTTTCAGAATGGGTGTGAGTTTAATATGTAAATATAATATATTTAATATTTATTATATTTTAGAATAATTTAATTAATTAATTAATTTTAAATTAAATTAATTGATAATTAAATTTTAAAAAAAATTTAAAAGAAAAAATAATCTTAATATAAGTTTAAAACTTATGATTTAAAAAATATAAAAATAAAATAAAAATAAATTAATTAATCAACCCATTAAATATACTTATTTTAATATAATTACATTAAAGGAGACAAGTAGGATAAAGCGTGTTCTATTATTTCAGGGGGGGGAAATTGATTCATATTCCTTTCAATCACAATCGCTTGTTGTTGTTTTTTTCTAGTCATTTTTTTACTTTTTTCCTTACAATAATTGCCGTTTGTTTGTTTTTTATTTAATTGACAATGATATTATTTTTTGTATTGATTATGGATTATTGATTTGTTTATTTTTATTTATTTGTTTTTTACATATTTTGTTATATTTTTTTTATCAATACGATACGTTTTTGTCTATTTTTATTATATATTTTTATCTTATGACACGTTTTTATGTATAATTTTATAATTTTTTAATGTTTGTACACTGATCCTCACAATGTTTATTTTTTATTTATGTTTTTCGATGGTCACATAGAGTTTGATCCCTTTTAGATTGTTTATTGATATAATTTATACCAAATCGTCATTTTATAGGATAAACGTGAAAAATTATTATCGATTTTCACATTTCATCTGGTTCATGTTTTGAGATCTCCTCAGAAACCCTTCTTACAGTAGACTGTAAAAATTGGTATAATGTTTATTTATTTTAGATTTATGATTTTTAATAAATAATCATTGAATTTTTATTAAATTTATAGAAAAATCACAATTATAATGCATCCAAGAAGAAGATTAATTGGATTAAATAACTCAAAAAATTCTTACAACCTAAAAATAAACAAAAATGATAAATTCTATGGAGATAAGCATGCCAACAAAATTCAGAAGCTCTTGAATTTTCTTTGTCTTATCCAAACAAGATGCATAAAGAAAGGATTTATCGCGATCCAAACTGTCATGTAAAAAATATCGTTACCCAGGACTGATTTCATCAGCAAACAACCATCAACTGAGTTGGGATAAATCTTTTCAAGTGACCACCGAAAAAAACATAAATAAAAAACTAACGTCGATTTAATCTTTGTATAAACAATTATCGGTCGCTAGGATATGTTGAAACATGCCACAAAGACAGATGAATCAAGTCACAAAACAAAAATAAAAACATATCACAAGAATAAAAGAAAAAAAACGTATCACAAGGACAAAGGAAGAGCGTGTTATAGAAGTAGAGATTCTTATTAAAATAAAAATAAAAAAATAATAGATTCGATAGTAGATAATCAATATTAAAATTAATTGTCGATCACCGATCAAAATAATTGATCAAAGTGAAAAGCCACTAAAATTAATATTTTGGATATTAATAATTTTTTATTTTTATTTATGATTTATGATTTTTTTTCATAAATCAAAATCAAAAATTGATATAAAGAGGGCTATCCCACCATTCGTCTAGGAATATTGAATTCATCTATAAATGTTAGAACAACAACTCTTATGAGCATTTATATTCTCATTAATGGCCTCCAATTATTACATTGCACATTAAGAATTTATAAAAAAAATCTTAATTTTATGAGAAAAAATTAATAATTAAGTATGGGTTATTTTTAGTTTCAATAAATTAAATATAATTAACATTCATTAATTAACTGAGAAATTAATGATATTTTTTATTTTACTTATGAATTTGAATTTTAATATTTATATTTAAAATAAATTGAGAATTAAATAATTTTTCAGTATTAATGATACTATTATATTATATATGTGCATATATTATAGTTGAGTTCTTCTTTAGAAAATATTGTTTACTATTTTTATTAATAAAGGTAAGTAAATTAATTCTCGATGGTAAATTTAATCCGAACATTATATATATATATATATATATTATAAAAATTAGAAATAATTCTATTTAAAATTGTAGCAAATATTGTTTTGTATAATGTCCATTTACTTTGCATGTTATATAATATTGTTAAAATGTATATTTATATTTTATATCTTTATATTTTTATTTATTTATTAACATATTTTCTTTTTTCTTTTACTTCATTTCATTGTTTTTTTATTTGTATCATGACATAAATTTAATAAACTGAATAATTTATTTTAAAATATTCTTTATTCTGACATATTTTATTTTAAATATTTACAGATATTAGTTTATAATCACATCAACATATTCAAAAAATATATTTTATCAATAAATTTTAGATGTAATAACAAAACATGTTACTGTTTTTAAAGAGAGAATTAAGATTCAAACTTAGGGTTTCTTTTTAATTTAAATTTTGAAAATGTTTGGGGCCATTTTTTATAGATCGTACTCCGTAAAACAATCAAAATTCTTTTTAAAATTGTGGTTCAAAGGTCAATTACGTTGTATGAAAGGATTAACACCTCACAAATGTTTGATATTAGTACCTTTAATTTTGCATGACGTTTCAGAATAACAATTTGAACTTAATTTAATCATTAATTATTAACTTATTCATATTCAAAATAAAAATAATTTTTTTGGATAATTGATTTTATTATTCAAGAGTAGAGAACTGCTACAATAAATAGAGTAAAATGATAATTATCACCCTATATATTTCTATACATGTATACCCTAATTGTTACATAACTCAATGTTGGTAAAATCATTATTAATTATATTCTTTCCCGCTAACCTATTTTGTACAATACACTTAATGGATTATAAAATGAATCCCCATCAGTACAGGAATAACAAAATTGTCTTTGATTCCTTTCCTTCCAAATAAAATAGATGAATGCACACCAAGCCAATCAAAGAATCACAACAAGGAGCGATTTACCTTTGAAAGATTTGATAGCCCAATTAACCTCTTGATTTCAACTATAGACATTTCGTGAGATGTTACAAAGCTCCAGGACCTTCCTCTAAATGTTTTGCGAGAATTGACATTAAAAAAAGTGTTTTTCAGTTTCTAATTCGTAATCACAAAATAAACACCTTACATCAATGAGCATCCTCCAGACGAGAAGTTTGTCTTCGGTAAGAAACCTACCCTGAATGGTCATCCAAGATATCAAAGCATGCTTGGGTATGCTAAGTGAAAATCATGTAAGTTTGCACCAAGATACCTTATCTCGACACTTTCAATTGTCTTCCAGAATAACGTAACACTCGTTAAGTTGTTGAAAATGTCGAGTCCTTGAGAGGTGTAGTAGTCTCTCACCTTAAAAAGCCTTTTTCATAGCAAATTCATAGAGCTTTTGAGTTGTATTTGCGTTAGATCAACTCCTTTAAGAACATAAAAGCATGGATCTAAACAATCCATATAGACCCTTGATCTGTTAAAATATTTAAAATGAAAATATTTCTCTTATAGTAAAATATATTTTTGCTTTGAATATAAAATTAGAAACATCCATATACTATTAAAGGCATCACCTTTTATATTCTAAAAATATATGTCACGTAAAAAATTATAAATAATTAATTATGGTCTATTTTTTATGCATAATTAATTACTTTATTTTTTTGTGAGACTTTTGTTCGGCAATCTTGTATATAATGTATATTATATATATAATGTGTATATTTTTAATCTTATGTGTAATTTATATATTGTACAATATAAAAAAATGTGAATTTTTAATCAAATAATGCATAAGATCTGTATAATTCACACTTGATATTTTTCAAAATTAAATTATATTTAAATTAAATATCTAAAATTTTAAATCGAATCTAAACCGATATTCGAAAATGAACCCTCTTAAATGCGCTGGTTGAGACAAACGGAAGAAAAATAAAAAGTTTAGGTAAAATCTAAATTTAAACCAATTAAATATCGACACGTGTTAATTTATTTTAAGGTAGATGACGACGTTCTGATGCTTCTGAGCACAACTAGAATTTGATAGAAAAAAGTTACCATCACAAAGAATGAACATTCTAATCACGCTCTCACTTGCCGCGTGATTCACACCCAATATTTTATAATTTAATATATTGAATTTTTTAAAATCAAATTTTTTAAAAAGTAATATAATTTTACTAATTTATGTTTTTAACCCACGAAAAGTGAGTATTAAATCGAATCAAAATGAATTAAGTGAAAAAAGTTCAAATTAATTCAGTTGATAGTCTTATTTTGTAAATCAAATTTGATTTAAAAATTTATTGAATCCGATACAATGAAAAAATAATTGATCTGAGTCACATATTATAAATCTATTCGAGTTAAAATAATTATTCAATTATAACTAAGTGTTATAATTTATTAAAAAAACATAAACATGATAATTGAAATATAATTTTTTTAGCTAAATTGATTAGAAAAAAATGAAATAATTTAAATTATTTAACTTAAAATATAACTTCTTAAATCATTCACATAACTCACTATTAATCTCTATCATTCATTTCACACATCACTACCATACATATATAAATCTATTATTTTTATTATTAATTAGTATTATCTTATTCAATTAAATAAAAATTTTTAAAATAATGTTGCTTAACTTTTCCTTTAGTTTTAAAATTTTTATAAATACATTATTTACAATATAAATAAATATATATTATTTATTAAAATAACATCAATAAATTTTATTGTTCTAGAATATTGTTATTATCTATAAGAAAAATTATTAAATGAATCATGTTCGTCACGTCATTTGTGATTTCAATTAATTAGATTCGTCAATTTCATTTTTTTAAAGTAAATCATCACATCTTTTTTATATGTAATTAGTGAGTGAGTAGTTATAGAGAAATTATATCATAAGCCATTTCTACCACGTCATCCGTGATCTCAACCAACTAGATTCATCAATCTCATTATTTTCAAGGTGAATCATCACTTCTTTCTTATATGTAATTAATGAGTGGATAATTATTATGTAATTACTTAAAGATGAACGGACATGATTGTTTGAACCACAAATACACGGTGAATAAGGTTCATGATATAATTTCTTATAATTATTAAGCAGTTATTTAAAAACGAACGAATCTAATTCCTCGAACTATAAACGACGTGGTGAATAAGTTTCATCCGATAATTTCTCCATCTATCTAAAGTATGGAGTGTGTAATCAAACGCTCAAACTGAGACAGTGAAAGAACTCTTACTCAAAACAGGAAGAACAAAATTTTGCAGAAGATTATACGAAACAAGGAAAGAAAAACAACAACCCTAGAACAACAAAATAATTATCCTCATCTTTTTTTCATAAATGTAAGCCTTGGGGAATAGAAAGCTGAAACTGGGGGAGAACCAAAGTTACAAGGAACTCAATATTTCAAGCAAATTTTCTCTCGTTTTCTTTCTCTTTCTCTCTTGGTAGTAGTAGTAATAGTATTTTTGCCTTTTTTCTCTTCAAAGGGTTTCAATAATCCTACTTTTCTTCTTTCTCTTTGTTTTTCACAAATTTGGTTACCTTTGGGACCTGAGATCCTGACTTAGCAAAACCAAAACCAACTCTTGAACCAGCAGCTGCTTCCCAAGAACCAAGAAAAACACCAACATAATTTAAGCAAAAGGAGAAACAATTATATACAAAGAGAAATATAGTTGATAATCTTATAAGGGTGTGTGGTTAGTATAAATATAGTAAGGAAATAAAGGGGAAAAAAGGGTTTTAAGGAAGATTATGGGGAGAGGAAGAGTAGAGTTGAAGAGGATAGAGAACAAGATAAATAGACAAGTTACATTTGCAAAGAGAAGAAATGGGTTGCTCAAGAAAGCTTATGAGCTCTCGGTTTTATGTGATGCTGAGGTGGCTCTTATCATTTTCTCTAACAGGGGCAAGCTCTATGAGTTCTGTAGCAGCTCTAGGTATCAACACTTTGTCTGATCTTTCTCTTTTTCTCTCTTATTTCTTCATCCCCCCCTTCTTTTTGTTGTTTTGATCTGTGGATCTGTTGTTTTGTTTTGCTTTTTATGTTGATTTTGAAGGGTTTTTTTTAAGCTTTATGTGGATCTCTTTTCATGAGGATTTAGGAGGTTCATTAGGTTATAATATTTTTCTATATTCTTTTAGCTTCTGGTCTAGTTTTTTTATTTAAGATCTGAATTGGATTTATGGTTTTTGTTTGCTTTGAAGTTTCTTATGATGATCAAGCTACAAATTTTCATCTTTAGCAACAAAATAAAGATGACCCTTTTTTCTAGGTTTTCTCTTCTTCTAGAAAATGTTTACAAGTTCAGGTGTAGAACTCCCATACTTTTTCATGGCAGATCGATCGAGCTAGGTAATAAAACAACAAGGTTTCCTTCATTGTTTGTTCCTACAGATGTTTCTTTGTCTAAAATTATCAAAAGTTCACTTTTCTATCTAAACATGTACTAATAAATTGATCTCCTTTAGTTTCTGGGGTTCAGCTTTTCAGTACTGGTTGTTAGGGTGAAGTTTATGATGTTTTACTAGCGATTTTTCTTGCATGTCCTTACTATAAGAGAACATGTAAGAATACTGTAAAGCTTTTAAGATATTCAGGTAATTCTTTGTAAACTGAATTAAACTTTTGAGGTGGAGTTAAATTTGTTTTATTTGCAGTACTTTCAAAAGAAGATTTCAAACAGTGGAAGAAACGAAATGTCATTTCCTCAGTAGGGTTATTACATTACCATTGGTCACAAGGGTGTCATGTCTTGAAATGCCCACACAATGATGTAAAGTTGATTTTATGATTAAAAAAATGCATGGATGGTATTTTTTTATATATATTTTTAGCTTCTTTTTTTTGTATTATATCAGTAGTGAAATAGAAGAATTGAGGGTATGTTTTTGGTTCATGTTGTTAATTAGATTCAAGCAAATTCCATGAAGGTTTTGCAGATGATATGCTGCACCAGATTATGTGTTTTGATAGTACTTATATACCATGTTTAAAAATGCGTGAGACACGAGAATAAAAAACATATATTACTATGTAATTACAGTACGTCTGCACGAGAAAAATGAAAATTTTACTATTATCCAAGATGTAATTCTAAAAAACTATTGTGTACATGAATGATAAATGTCCTTTTCCCTTTTGCTTTCCTCTCAGCATGCTCAAGACACTTGATAGATATCAGAAATGCAGTTATGGTGCAGTGGAAGTTAGCAAACCAGACAAGGAGCTCGAGGCGAGTGATTTTGGCAATGTTCATAAACTGTTTGATAGATTTTGTCTGAAAAAAGTGGCTTGATAATCTAAAACATCTCACTTTTGTTTTTGATTGTTTTGTGCCTTTAGATCATAATGACTCAGATCATAGTTTCACTTGTTAATCTTTACTGTTGCAGAGCAGCTATAGGGAGTACCTAAAACTGAAAGCTAGATACGAGGAACTGCAACGAACACAGAGGTACTGTATTGAATTTTTTTATAACATGTTAAATATAATTCTGACATGGAAAGTAACATGAACAACGTATGAAAGCTCATGTATGCATGTTGTGAAGTGAGGAGAAGTGCATGCCTTTTGTAAGAATTGGACAAGTCAACTTGTTCAATGATTGTGTTTATTACAACTTGAAATGTTTAGATATGAGCAGTTTTATGTACAATCTTGTTTGGTCCTTGATTCAACAGGAATCTCCTTGGTGAAGACTTGGGTCCATTGAATTCAAAGGACCTTGAGCAGCTTGAGCACCAGCTAGAATCATCCTTGAAACATGTTCGCTCCACCAAGGTAAATGGGTTTACATGTAATTAAGCTTATATACTTGAAGCTTATAGTATATACTCTTGACTACATCAGCCATGGAACAAAAATTCTCGGCCACTTTTCGATTCTCCTTTCGACGTATAAATACTAAAAATTTAAAGTTTAACTCTTAACTCTAAATTTTAGATCATAAATTTTAAACCCTAAAAATACATTATGCACCAAAATATCCTAAACACTAACCTCAAACATTAATTCTAAAACTAATTTTTTAATGTTGAAACATAATTAGAGACACAAAAAGTATAGAAGATTTATATTCTCAGCTATGATACCAACCAATAAAAATTGCTCACTTAACCCTTTTTCAAGTCAGTTTTTTTCATTAGGTGAATTTTCATTTATATCTTTTTGTATCAAATTAAAATATATAATTTTTTTTGAAGTTACAATCTAAGCAGTTGATGACATTGAAAAAAATGATGAAATGTGTAATATATATTGGTTAGAACCATGATTGATATGATAAAGATAATTCTTAGTATAACTTCTCAGTAAATAGTGTTTTTTCTCCCACATAAAAAGAAAAAAACATCATTAGAGGGGTTTGTCTCCTTATTATTTAATAATAAAATTTTATTTCATTTTTAAAAAATTGAATATTTACGTCTTTCCTTTTTTACAAGGTGAATCTTCACTTTTTTACTACATGTCATTAAATAGATGAATATCATTGGATGAAAACATAAATGACGTGATGAGTCGAGATCATATAATAATTTGTCCGCATGAAAAGTTTAATCATATTACTTTTATGGCATGATTAACTTGTCACGTTCTCAATTCATTTGTTTCTTCATTTTCCTTTTTCAACTCCTGATGTTTTCCAAGTTTCACTTTCCATATTCTTACACTTGTTTTATCTCAATGTCCTGCTACAGACCCAGTACATGCTTGACCAGCTTTCTGATCTTCAGAACAAGGTAATAATCTGAATTTTGGGTAAAACAGAAAGTAGTGCTGAAGTTTTCTTGTGCTTGTAATATACTCACGAGCTATAAGTACAGGAACAAATGCTAATGGAAGCTAACAGGGCTTTGTCAATAAAGGTAAAGTCATCTCCTAATTTGTAAAAGCAATAGCTTTGTTCAACGTTTTAACTGTACATGATAATGTCAACTTGAAAGGACATAACTCATGACATAGTTTATCAAAGAATTAGGCTCCGTTCGACTGTAAAAGCAATAGCTTCTTCGACTGTATAAATTTCTCCTTTTTTAAGATTTTTTTTTCGAAACATTTTTCGATAAGCATAGTAACAAGATAATATCTATTCATACATTTTCTTTACATCGCTGTAGTTGTTTCGTATATTTGGCATCAGCTGAAGACTTTACTTGTGTTGTACAGCTTGAAGAAATCAATGCCAGAAACCAGTTCCGAGCATTATGGGAAGGTAGTGAGCAAAGTGTATCATTCAGTAACCAGCAGGCTCAATCTATGGGGTTGTTTCAGCCATTGGATTGCAACCCAAGTTTGCAGATAGGGTAGGTTTCCAACCCCTGGAATCTTTATTTCCCATTATAACATTGTTTAATACATATTCGAACATGGATGTGAAAAAACATACAAAGTTAAACATAACATTCTTGTATTGTATCAAGAAAGCAGCAAGCTGCCACAGTATATACTAGAGCATCCTAAAAATGCTGGCTGTGGGGTTCGTTCAATGTTGCTTCTCCACCCAGCTTTTGGAGAAGCTTCGCCGAACACTCAGCTTTCCACCCAACCCCATGTTTCAACAGATCCGTCGAACGGAGCCTAAGTCAAACCATCTACTCTATTGTCTTAAATCTTGTTTCCTGTTGTAGGTACAGCAATCCTGGATCTTCAGACCAGATGGCTGCAACAACTCATGGTCAGCAAGTGACTGGCTTTATCCCTGGATGGATGCTCTAAATTCTTTGGTTTCACCTATATGGTTAAACTGATGATAAACTCTAGTAGCTAGCCTACAAATGCTTCTTGATGTTGGAAATGTGTAAAAATGGTTTCAAGAGCATATATATGCATAATCTCCTGCATTGCATTCACTGAATTTGGTGGTAAGACTATTGGAACCTTGAGCCACACAGACAAAAAGGCTCGTGATTCAGTTTTTAGATTTATATGACAATGGAAGACTTGGCAAAAAGCTGTCTGTAATTAAATTTGTGTTCCTTGCTTGCTTTGAGACTAGTTAAGCACTTATTACAAGCTATGCTCACCTTGCTTTCTTGCCGGAACCTTTTTAGGTGATAGATTAAAGTTATTCTTCAGTGCTCAGTGATTCAAATAACGATCCGTCATATTACAATATCAACACTCGTTGATTTCATTATTATGAAAAATAGAGGTCTGAAATAACTATAATAACATTCGTTATATACGCAATCGCCAATCCCGGTTTAAATCCGTTCTCATAGCTGCTTACCGTAACTTGTTAGATTTCCAGTTTTAGACTATCATTACGAACAAAATGACTAGATATTGGTTGAGTAGGAAGTTTATGATACATCACATAGACTATAATTTTTTTACATCAATAAAATGACATTTCTATTTTATATACATATATTTGGTTAATTTAGTCGGTAACCAAATCAGATTAATTATAACTGAATTAATCAGAATTTTTAAAATTTTAACTGTTAACCGTACCAAATTAGCCATAATCGAATTAATCAAACTGAAATTATTTTGATTAATTTCGGTGTTTGAATTAATCGAAATTTGTTACAAATTTTGAATAAATTACATAATAAATCATAAAACTGTGCTAAAATGATATTTCTAGTCATTAAACTTTTCTTTTTATACTAATTTAATAAAATTTTAATAACCATTTTATAATATATTAAAAAATTATGATATTTTATAATTTTTAAAAGTTAAAAGGATTAAAAATAAATATATGTAATATATATAATATTTAATATATAATATTTTTTGTTAATATGGTTGATTAATTAATTTTGAACTAAATTAATCGATAATTATATATCAGTGTCAGTGGAATGACTGAATGAGCTGAAAAAGGACTTTTCCTTGTTTCTGGAGAAAAAAATTAGTGTCTGATCAGATCAATCAAGTTAATCAAATTAATCAAGGACTGGACTATCAAGTGCGGATTGTAATTTCATAAAAATTAACTATTAATCAAACTTATGACAGAATCAATTAATTTTTTTTGATACGATTAATTAATTTGATTAAAATCGAATAGTATACGCTCCTAGTTTAGTTCCTATACTAAACGTAAGACAAAAACGCTACCGTATGGAGCGAGCGGGACTTCCATTCAAAAGTTCTATTTTTGTTCCTCTACTGATATCCGAAAAAAGCAGGAGTTGGAAAAGTACCTAAAATTACAATACTGCCATTCTACCAAATCGAATTTTCTCATGCTCAGATCTATCAAAAACCCTTCTCTTGTTTAGCTAAATCTGATTTTCAATCGAAAACCCCTAATGTCAGTTTAATCCCCAATTTCATTTATTTAGTGGGGAGGATTGAATCCAGAATGCAGAGCTCAAATGTGCAGCCAGAAGTTATACTGGAATGGCTGCAAAAGGAAATGGGTTACCGTCCCTTAGGACCCTACAATTCTTCTTCCAACAAGTCGAATTTACCTTCAATCGATTCGCTCCGCAAGATTTGTAGAGGAAATGTGTTGCCCATTTGGCATTTCTTGTTAACCCGTGTTAAATCAGAGAAAACCGTCCAAAATATTCGGAAGAACATCATTGTGCACGGCGGAGGGGGGAATAACGAGAGTGCTGGAAACTTGGGAAAAGAGGAGGGGAGGAGTAAAGGAGGAGGGGGAAGGAGGAAAGAGAAGGCGGCTGGTGCTGGTGGTAGTGGTGGAGGGGAGGGTTCAGGTGCGGCGGAGATTAGGGAAGCAGCAATAAGGGAACGGGAAGCCGCTGCCAACGAAGTGGAGAGGTTGAGACATATTGTGAGGAGACAAAGGAAAGATTTGAAGGCCAGGATGTTAGAGATTTCTAGAGAGGAAGCTGAAAGGAAAAGGATGCTTGACGAACGGGCCAATTACAGGTTTTTGGAATTGAAAATGCCAGCCTTAGCATTGTCGTTATTAATTTTAACTGCTCACCAATGAATGGTCGATTCACTTTCAGTTTATCTAGTAGCTATATTTCAAGACATTGGGTTTCATTATTCTTTAGGATTTTTCTTACAATGTGTGGCATTTTAATGTCATTGTGGAGGCAGAAATGAAGCACGCCTTCAATGCTAGCTAGAGTGATTGTGTTTCTAGAATTATAGACCATCTTGTTTGTTTATTGTATGTTATTTGGTTTGTGTTTTGAATTCAAATCTCCGTTGTTTTCTTTATTTTTATTCTGCAAAGGAACTTTGCTGCTGAATTTGACCTTCCCCATCAAGATGATTACATTGTTTATCCTTTTTGATCTTATAGGTATGCTGTTTATTATGGTCTTGAGTGACCATATGCTCTACTGTCAGGCTGCATATGAACTCTCATTTTACAATATATCAATGATTGATAATAGATTTATGTACTTTAATGAATAAATGAGGACTCGATGTGCATTTTGTTAATCCAAGCATTGATTCTAGACATTATTATTGCGAGCTTTGGATATGATAAAACTAAGATTGACCTTAGCATGCTTGAAAGCTGAAGATACTAGGTGTATTTTGTTTTTCAGTCAATTCTCTCTTGCATTTCTTTTGTTTTTACATGCCTTATTGTACACTGTAGACACAAACAGGTGATGTTGGAAGCTTATGATCAACAATGCGATGAGGCTGCAAAAATATTTGCAGAGTACCACAAACGTCTTCATCAATATGTAAATCAAGTGAGGGATGTTCAAAGGTCAAGTGTTGATTATTCTATTGAAGTGGACAGTAACTATGGTGGAAACGGTGAGAAAGAAGCTGTATATTCAACTGTTAAAGGAACTAAAGCTGCCGATGATGTCATTCTCATTGAAACAACTCGGGAAAGAAATATTCGCAAGGCATGTGAAACTCTTGCAGAACACATGATTGAAAAAGTGCGAAATTCTTTTCCAGCTTATGAAGGACATGGGATCCATCTGAGTCCTCAATCAGAAGCTACCAGATTAGGCTTTGATTTCGATGGGGAGGTACCTGATGAAGCTAGAACTGTTATTGTAAATTGCCTCAAAAACCCTCCTCAATTACTCCAGGCAGTTACCACATACACTTCAAGGCTTAAAGCCCTGATTTCAAGAGAAATAGAGAAAGTTGATGTTAGAGCTGATGCTGAAACCTTAAGGTAGGCTTTTATAGGATTTCAAATCAGTTTCCTTTGGTTTTCCTTCTACTTATCAAGCTTTGTGTAAGCTGCATGTCACAAATAATTAACTGTTTTTGTCTGTGTGCTGTTGTTTAGAATCTTAAATCTGCTATTTATGAGAGGCCAAAACTATATTTTAGGGTTATATCCATATTAAAAGGTTTTTTTTTTCATGCAAATATTTTTTTTTGTATTGAATAAAAGTTATACTTTTATCAGGTACAAATATGAGAACAACAGAGTTATGGATGTTTCCTCTCCAGATGCGAGCTCACCCTTAAACCATCAACTTTATGGTAATGGGAAGATAGGAATGGATGATCAACTTCTTGAAAGACAGGTCTCGTTTCCTTTTGAGAGTTCAACTTATGCAAAATACTCGTTTACTTGTATCTCCCTACTACCTCCTGTATCTGTTAATGCTTTTGTTAATAGGATTACGAAACTAGAGGTATTTTCTTTTAAGATGAATGGATACTGGTTGTCTGATTGTCTTCGCTTAACATTGTTAGCCCCACTGTTGTCTTATGTTGATTTTGCTGAGTCATCCTTTGTAGTTTGATTTATAAATACATATCTGTTTGCAGAAAGCACATGTTCAACAATTTTTAGCTACTGAAGATGCTCTCAACAAAGCTGCAGAAGCTAGGGATTTGTGTCAGAAGCTTATAAAACGTCTACAAGGAGGTAGTGATTTAGTTCCTTCTCGCTCTGTTGTTGGAGCTGCAACACAGAATGTTGGAAGTCTTAGACAATTTGAGGTGATTCCTATGGTTATGAGTTACTAGATTTTCCAAGAAAACATATGTGATCAGATGTTTATATTTGCATTTTTCTTCTTGATGTTTATTTACACATGCTACATTGTATGTTTAATTTCTTCTTTCAGTTGGAGGTTTGGGCCAAGGAGAGAGAGGCTGCTGGGTTGAAGGCAAGCTTAAATACATTAATGTCTGAAATACAAAGGTTGAATAAATTGTGTGCAGAGAGGAAAGAAGCTGAAGATTCATTAAGAAAGAAGTGGAAGAAGATTGAAGAGTTTGACTCTCGTAGATCTGAACTTGAAACCATATACACTGCTCTTCTGAAGGCTAATATGGTAAGGTATTCCGTCCATTTTCATTGTAAAATTCAACAGTAGGAGCATGTTGGCAGTGCTAATATGATGCTGTTAGATACAATTATTACCTTTTAACAACTTATGCTTTGTAATGTGGTTGAACTTCTTCAATTATAGGTTAATAACGTATTTTCTTTCCTCTATCAGTGTTATCTTGGATTCCATCTCTTATTTGTTAGAAAAAAATATATGTATATGTACATATATATTCTATTAAACCATCTTTTAAATAGAAAGATTTTTTGTTATTTTTGTCCTATGATAATTCTCTGTACATATATCTTGTTTCATTTGCTTTTGTTCCAAAATATTGGAGAATATATCTTGTTGCTTATCTCTGTACAGCTTCTCAAGAAGGACAAAGGATTCAAAAGAGGATAGCTTGGATGTTATACTGGATACTTCAGATGATAAATGCTGTAATAGTGTTGCAATAATCATGTATAGCTCCGATTAGATGGTATAGTTAATATCAACAGTGTAAACAAATATATTAGTATATTTTAAAACAATGGATTTAAATAGTGGACTTATTTTGTTTGTTTTCTTGTTATGTGTGCTTTGTCACTTTAAAGAGTGCACTCTTAATTTTTAGCATACATTATGCACCAACTCAAATATCTAACAGGATTTTTTTCTTTCTAATTTCTTTTGTTTTAAAGGATGCAGCTGCATTCTGGAACCAACAGCCATTGGCTGCGAGGGAGTATGCTTCCAGCACCATTATTCCAGTTTGCAATGTTGTTGCAGACATTTCAAATAGTGCAACAGAGTACATTGTTAAAGAAGTTTCTGCATTTTATAGAAGTCCTGATAATAGCCTCTACATGCTTCCATCAACCCCACAGGTATGTAGGACAGTGCACTTACGTTCGTTCAATTATAAATACAGTAACAAATAAAGTAGGGTATGATATAGTTCCAATTCCCTCCCTGAATAACTTGTTTGTTTCTTTTATCTTGGATGTAATATGGCATGTCTGTTTGTGGGTTCCCATTCTTAATAAGACCATAGTCCCAATAGGTGGTTCTGATAAAAATATATTCCAAGTTATCACCTATAATTACTATTTGATCGAATCTTATATTTGTGGATCAATTGCATGTAACTTGACATAAACTAGGGAGAAGTTGTCTCAGTGGATTTTAATTATGTACATATTCTAATATTTGATATGTTGGTTCTTGGAACTTTTGAAAGTATGTTTCATGTTAAGGGAGATCTACCTTAGTTTTTTAAACCCTACCATTTTATGCAGCAATATATCTATAAGAAATTTGGTAAGATAGCTATTGTTACCAATCAAACAAACAAATCATGCTGTTTTCCTTTGGTAGATATAATATGTAGGTTCAAAGTTTTAAGATGTACAATTTTTAGATGGACTGAAACTTGGAGATAAATACATTATATCTATTTTAGATAGGCCAGGACTACAAGATAACTACAGAGATAAACACAAAAGTTAGAAAATGATCAAATGGGTTCGATCTAACCAACTGATTTATCTGAACTTTTTATCCTTTTCAACAATATATTATTTAGATGCAAATTTTTTAAATAATTTTTTTGAGCTTATGTTATTCTGAATTGGTATGAGTGTTAGATACCACGTGCCTGATACATGTATGTTGAATTTTTTTCCAAGTATTTGAAGGGTTCTATCTTCATATTCATATCCAAAACTGTGTTGGAAATTGGTACTCAAAGAAAAATAAAGTGTCGGAGACTCGGAGTAATATTTTGAGCTCGTAGATGATTTCTTTGCAAGCTTTACAATAAACTTTAGACTCTTCTTTGCTTGCATCATGTAATTATTGTTCTGGCATCCCTTAAAATTTTTGCTTGTTTTCCAACTCAAGTGGAAGGCCTTTATATATATATATGCATATTCATTCCTTATTTCTGTTCTGTGTTTGACTCTGATGCAAATTTAGTTTAAATGAAATTGAATTGTTCATCTTATTATTAATAAATTGCAAATTCCAATTACATGCCTATGTTCTTTTGTTTCACTTCTTCAACTTCAGGCTCTTCTAGAGTCCATGGGTGCTAATGGATCTACAGGACCTGAAGCTGTGGCTGCTGCAGAGAAGAATGCTGCCTTGTTGACTGCAAGGGCTGGTGCCAGGGATCCGTCGGCAATTCCATCCATATGTCGTGTTTCTGCCACTCTTCAATACCCTGCCGGTGAGTTTTCTTCTCTAATGAAGCAAGTTTGATTCATAGCAGCACTGGTTGTGAATTTGAATTGATTTGTTGTGTACTGGGGGTTGTTTGATTGACGGTGGAGGTTGAATAAATTGTTAACTGACATAATTTTTGGTTTGTACCAAAACAAAACGAATTCATTTGGTTTATTCCAAAGATTTCTCCTTTCAATTCACCTTCTAATAATTACATGTTTGATTTATTTGCTTGGTTGAGGATTTGAATCCTCTTAAAGCCCATTTAAATGTCTTTTTTCTTTCTTTCTTTCTTTCTTTCTTTCTTTCTTTCAGTTAGAATTGTTTTCTTTCTAATGACATTTTATGGTTAGGTTTCGACGGTTTTGATGCTGGTTTGGCATCAGTGTTAGAGTCTCTAGAGTTCTGTTTGAAGCTTCGTGGTTCTGAGGCTAGTGTCTTGGAGGAATTGGCAAGGGCAATAAATTTGGTCCATATTCGGCAAGATCTCGTTGAAAGTGGTCATGCACTATTGAACCATGCTTACCGTGCTCAACAAGAATATTCAAGGTAATGAATTACTGTTTGTCTTCTTGGAAGTTACAACTATATAAAAGTAATCTGTTTATCTTTTTTCCCTCTTTTTTTACATGTATATAGTGGCTTCATCTGAAATCAATTTGGCAGTTCTTTCTTACGCATCATATGGTTGTTGCTTTTATGATTGGCATTTGCTTTTTCAAAGCAAAAAAAAAAACAAAACGTACGTTTGGATACAAAGTCTAAAACTATTTCCAATTAATTAAAAATGAAGAATTGTTTTTGTTAAATATGGTGAACTGTGATTTTACTATCAAGTTACATCATAAGTTGTGTTACATTGTAGTCATTTTTGATTCATAATTGTTTTGCTTTTTGTTGTTTTCTCACTTTATCGCCTTTTAAGAAGCATAAGACAATTAGCAAATATAAAAATACAAATAGTAAAATAACAACCATGATAATGTTTTGACTATTGACGTACATTTTTGGACATTATATATAGGATGAGGTATATTCTTGTATTAGATGTAGTCTTGTATGATTCTCTTACTATATTTTGTTGTGTGCCTTCTTGCCGCATGATGCAGGACAACAAATTATTGTCTGAACTTGGCTGCTGAGCAAGATAAGATTGTCACAGAGAAATGGCTACCTGAACTCAGATCTGCAGCTTTGAATGCTCAGAAGAGCTTGGAGGACTGCAAATACGTGAAGAATTTGGTAAGTAACGACATTATCGTTTTGCTGGCCATATCATTACATCTCTTGCTATGTGCATGTGTATTCTACTGTTTTTTTTTCCAGTTATATATGCAACCTATTTGAATATTGGTATTGTATAAAGAAATAAATCATTGGTTATTTGATTGGAGAGTTTATTTCTGGCCACAAAACACAAGAAAGGGAAAGGGGATTGGGGAATTGAACATGTTTATATCAAATTATAAGGTCTATGTTATTCAAACACTCTATTTCCCTTAAAGTACCTGTGTTAAAACTTATGTGTGCGACACGTACCTAGATACGAGTATAGGACCAACCTTCCTTATAGACGGAAAATTTTAGAAAAAGAACTGAACATATCTCGTGTCTGACACATAGGAGGATAAGATTATATGAAACATCAATGTTTTATTGCCAAGAATTCCATATTTCCCCCTTCATTCTTTTAACCTCTGTATTTCACATTGTGGTACAGCTGAACGAGTGGTGGGAGCAACCGGCATCAACCGTTGTTGATTGGGTTACAGTTGATAGACAAAATGTTGGAGCTTGGCATTCTCATGTAAAGCAACTTCTTGCATTTTATGATAAGGAAGTTTTGTGAAACTTTATTTGGTTGTTTGGGAAACACAGTTTTTTACACTAAACACCTGTACATGTATGTAATAGTATGGTTTGGATTTCCCCGAAGAAAACCCTGTAAAAACATAAGCTAGAATTTTGCCAATTTGAGAAATGATCATCTGCTCAGAATATAGCTTGTTCTTCAGCAATGATTCATAACACTTGATTCTACAATTGTTTGGGTTCGGGCATCGTAGATATCTCTATTCGGTACTCGAATTTGCTTATTTACAAGACAAATTATAAACATTCAATTAGGTGTCTATTATTTGCAAAAAGTAGTTGAAATGTGAAGAACATAAACCCTGCAAAATAATTACATGTCCATGAATATTTCCTCATACTTCTCACGGCATTGGCACATGATATCTGTGGCAGCTCGTGATGAAGCAGGAACCACTCCAACTGTCCAATATTGTCGAATTTATAACATCAAATTCAAAGGAACCAATTCCATAAATTTCAACTACAATTCCCAACCATCAAATATTTACTACCTTCAAACCTACATATCCAAATCATACATTCCTTTTGATACTCTACACTTTACAGTTCACTGGTTCTGCATGAATGATATAATGAAGGTTGATAGGCTGCACTATAAAAGTTGATCCAAGTTCAGGGATTTGAATCAGAACAAAGAAAAAAAAAGGTGTTTGAAGAGATTTGAAAGATGAAAATCACTTGGTTTTCCATAATATTGTTGCTGAGTTTAACAATCAATGGTCATGGACATAAGCTACATTATGCTGTTGTTTCTGGAACTGTTCACTGTGATGTTTGTTCCCAACAAGATTTCTCAAAACCCCATCACTTCATTCCTGGTTAGCTGTTTTACTAGTGGTTTTCCAGGACTTGTTTTTTTAACTGTTTAGGCTGAGATTTTACTATTTTTTCTGGGAATTTGTCTGTGCAGGTGCATCAGTTGCAGTGGAATGTAAAGATGGGGATTCGAGGGTGAGTTTTCGACAAGAAGCGAAAACCGACAAGCACGGAGAATTCAGAGTTCGTTTGCCATTCTCGGTTACCAAACATGTGAAGAGAATCAAGAGATGTTCAGTGAAACTTGTGAAGAGCAGTGAGCCAAATTGTGCAGTGGCCTCATCTGCAACATCATTGTCACTTGTTCTCAAGTCAGCAAACCAAGGAACCAACATTTTCTCAGCAGGGTTTCTCAGTTTCAAGCCATTGAAACAACCAAATGCATGCAACAAGAAACCAGATGTTACAGATTCCAAAGAATCCAATGCCAAAAAAAGCACCATGGATTTTAGGGAACCAAATTATCCCATATTTCCACCTCCACTCCAAGACCCTGCAACACCACAGCCAACTCCTCCTCTCCTCAATCTGCCACCATTGCCTCAGCTCCCACAACTTCCCCCTCTGCTCCCACCCCTTCCACTGATCCCTTTTCCACCCATTCCTGGAAGGAAGTAGACAGCTCATACAATAATATTGAGATATTGATTAATATGAAATGCAGATTAATTTGTAAAACCAACCAAATATCACTTCTTTAGTTTACTTTCTGTGGCGTATCAGATTACTATGTTGAAGTTCAGCAGTTGTCATGTAGAAGCAGCAGCTCAATGCTCTAATTCTCTTTATTTACGAATTCTAAGTTTAAATGGTTTAGCATTTAATGGAGAATTTTAATCTAATTGGAGTTTGATCTGTCAAAATTTCATGCAAAAATGTTTGGCAACTTCTTGGTTGAGATATATTGGCCCAATACAGTAGTATACACAATTTTTTTAATCTTTACGTGATGGTATTAAATTTAGTGTTGATTATCGACCATTAATAATTATATTTTTATTTAGTTTTTTATTTTATGATTTCTAAATTTAATAATTCTGGTTTTGATGATTTAATAGATTTTGTATTCCGTTTATTTGAACGTTAATTTGAAGGACATGTTTTCTTTACGTGATCCTTAAATTTTAATCTAAAAAATTAGGTTAGAATTAAGGGTTATAAATGGGTTAATGTTTTAACTTTAGAAGAATAATTTGACTTATCAATTAAGTATGCACTTAAAAATTTATTTACAAAATAGTCTTTTTACTTCTTTGTTATATCAAAATTAAATAAAGTTTTACAATAACATAATTACTAGACTATAAGATATCATAATACATAAATTTAAAAAATTTTATATATAAAAGATAAAATCATTTAATAAATTTTACTTAAATTTAAACTGTAACTAAATCAAAATAATATATTTTAAAAATGAATTAGAAGTATTTTTTTTATAAAAAAAATACTTTTGTTGTAACAATTAAATAGAGCAATGATTATTTTATAATGATTAAATAGTTTAATGAACATTTTGTAACAATTAAAAAGTTTAATGTTATTTTATAATAATTAAATATTTCAATGATATTTTGTAACAATTAAACAATAAATATATTTTTTATACTAATTAAATAATTTAATAATTATTTTATAAAATTTATAAAGTTTAATGATGATTTTAAAATAACTAATATATTACTTTAGTCGCTCATCAACGTGTCATTAAGCTGTTAAAAATATCTAACATCTAAATGCTCATTTTATAATAAAATTTGAAATTTAATTTGTACTTTATAACGTTTAAAAGTTTGACCAAAATAAATATTTTAAGATAATTAATCATTTTTGAATTTTATTAAAAATATTCTTTTATATTTTTCACGTAAAAGTCTGATTTTATCCCTGAATCGAACCATATATACAATTAAATTTATTCTTTTATATTGTATGTTACCATAAAAAAATAGTTATACCATCTATCGGTTAAAATTCGTCACCAATACAATATTTATTTTATATAAACTTGATTTAGAGTATAAAAATTACAAATTAAAAATAGGGTAAACTATATAAAAACCGTCTAACTATAAGTTTGGTATCAAAATAATTTATCATTCTTAAAAAAATGATAAATATATCATTTAACTATTAAAATAGTTTTAATATAATCATTCGTTGTTAAAAATTAATCGAGTGATGACGTGACATTAAAAATAAAATAGAATAATTACATATTTAATTTCTGTTATTCACATATTTTTTTTAATTTAGTCCTAATTTTATTCTAATATAAAATACTAACATTAATATATATGTATCGTTTGTTATATTTGTTCTTTTACGTTCACATATATAATCATATATTTATTTTTTAATTTAATTAAAAATAATAATTAAATTATTATATAATAAATTAATAAAATTTTATTTAAAAAAATCTAAACACTAAACTCAAACCCTAAATTCATTTAAAATTTTAAATAAAACTAAAAATTCATTTAACAAGCCATAAACTCTAAATCATAAACCTTAAACCACACGAACCCTAAATAATAAACATTAAACTTTACCCTAAATCTTAAACTCTAAATTTATTTAACAAATCCAAACCCTAAATACTAATCTAAAATTTAGGGTTATGGTTTGTTAAATAAATTTAGGATTTAAGATTATGGTAATGTTTAGTTCTTAATATTTAGGGTTTAAGATTTGAGCCATGAAATGTAGATTAATTATAAGAATATTAACATAGTATATATAATATTAAATACTTACCACATACATGATATACATATAATAATGTACATACCAAGTAGCGAATAAATATACATATATGAAATATCATACATACAGTACTTAAACACGTATATAAACACATACAATATAAAAAATATTACACACTTAATGATATATGATATACAACTCACATATAACATATACGTTAACATATAAGTACAAGTATAGCACGCATGCAATACACCTACGTAATAGACACGAACCAACGTGTGTTCATGTTCCTTCGTTTAGCTTTAATCGAACAAATGAACGAACACGAACATAAACAAACACAAATTTTCTTGTTCTTGTTCGTTCACTAAGGAATGTAGTTTGTTCATGTTCGTTCGTTTAAATGATAAACGAATATAAACGAATGTAAACGAATATAAATAAACGAACAGACATATATAACATATATAATATGCTAAATATTTAATATTTTGGATAAAATCAATTAATTCAGCTAATTAACTGATTTTAAACCAAATTAATCAATAATTAAAATTAAAAAAAACTCTTAATTATTATGCAAAACCTAAAATTTAACTGATTAAGCAATTTTGTTTTGGTTCAAACCGTTAACTCGGTTTAATATAATAATGAACACCCCTAGCGTATATATAACAAGGAAGTTTTTAACGAGTTATAAAAATAAAACTTTTCATAACTCAAATTTTTTTTACTCAACTTGCTTGATCTAATGTTCACCCTTAGATATATGCGAATACATTTAAACGAACATAAACGAACAAACATAAACGAACAGATTATTGAATGTTCACGAAAATAAATGAACGAACGAGACCTTTGTTCGTGTTCGTTCGTTTAACAAATAAACGAACTTACCGTCGAACGGTTCACTGAACGTTTAATTCGTTTACATCCCTAACAATAATGACCCTTATTCAAGTTGAACGATTAACAATTAAAACTAGGTGATTATACAATTTTTTTTAAATCATTACAAAGATCCTTTTATAGTGTAAAAGAACACTTATTTCAAACCTTTTCTAAAGTTAAAAGAGGAAGAAATAGCAAAAGCATATCAAAACCATAAAAAATATATCAACACTTAGTGTATCAACCCTAATCACTACAAGCAAACATAATCTTATATAAACATATATACTAAGATCAATCAACACAATCACAAAACCCTAATAAGATCAATGTGATGTTTTTATGTTGAATCGACAAACAGGACACGAATCATTGTCTTCCAACCAGGTTCGAATGCATCGACTGTGAAAAGTATGAAAACAAGGCATGCAAGCTTTCTGACCAACCCTGATATCCTCCAGACATATAGCACAATCTTCAACTTCCTCACTCCCAGTCTCACCACATAGTAATAATTGTAAACCAATGGGAGGCGGCTCAGGGAAAGCATCGGACACATAATCCTCATTCGTGTGTCTGGTTCCTATGTTGCACTGATAAGGCTATTTTCGGTGGGAGGTATGTCATCCCCATTAATTAATCATCTTTTGTACAATAAATGTTGATTTTTCTCCTTTTTCTAATTCCTAGGGCGTTTCACTCTCTGAGGTTTTTGGGGTAACCAGAGCTGTAATATCTAAAAAAAATTTAGAAGCAATTTAATGAAAGTCTAAAGTTCACAGAAAATCCATTACAAATCGAACATTCTTGTAATTAAAAAAAAAATGAAGGTTCCCATAATCGGTGGAACATTAGACTGTCGCAAGAAACAGACATGAAGTCCAAAAATCAAATTGCATAAAAATAGCCACTATCTACAGAAACGTAAATAGATTACCAGAATTCTCGCAACTGATGGAATAAACTGACAATTGAAACCGGACGTCCATGAAAGAGTACTCACAACACAACGTTCTTCAAGCAGAAATAACACAAAGGCAATATCAGCAGAAGAGTATTCGTATAAGTTGTACCGATACATACGGGAACGAATATAGGGATAGAAAATGACAATTTTCAAAATTATAGAGTACGAGTACGACAAATATAATATACATATCATATAAAATCATTAAAATTTATAATACAATAAGAACTAAAATTATAATTTTATTAAACAATAATTATAATTATAGTAATGTAAATTCACTTCTACTGATTTTTATATTATTTTCTAATACTTAGATTAAAAGATTATTAAAATTAAATGGTTAAATTAAATGAAAATTTAAAATTATTTTTGAGTCATATTTTACGATTAAACCTTATTTGAATTTTTTTTCACATCGAGTCGAGTTGAATTTTTGAGTTTCTGTACAAATTTAATTATATATATATATATATATATATATTTGTATGCATATACATAGGGCAAAACAATGCACAAATTGATTTCAATTTTAATGATTTTTTATATGCATATATGATAAACATATATATATATATATTCATATTTTCACATGTGATATACATAATATAACATGCAGAATTGACATACTCAACTTGAATATGAAAATTGATAAACAAATTATTAAAAATTTTGAGTTATTCGAATTTTCATTCTACAACTGATTAAACTTTATTTGAATTTTTTCGAGTCGATTTGAGTCGAAATGGGTCAATTTTTTACCTCAAATCGAGTCGAATAATTTAATTTTTACCCACCCCTAATGCTTGAGCTTTAATTTATTTTTTATTTTTTAAGAAAATTTATTCTTCAATTGATTTGAGATTTAATTTAATTCGATTCAAAGATTGAGATTTTTTTTAAATGAATTTATTCGGGGACGTCTTCAATAAACATTGACCTCCCCAATAAAATTTGATCATAGTCGATAAAGTTGGGACGTCTTCGCATCGTCCCTATCCCAAAGACGTCTCGAGGACGCAGGACAGACCTAAGGTGGTGTCCCTGTGCTTCATAGGTATTGGCACACCAAAATTCAAAACGATGATACCATATAAAGATTTAGACAGAGAAAGATAAAGAAAAAGAGACGATACTCTTGTTTTTATTTTATTGACGAAGGTTATAATATCTCCAATGAATACCATTTATTATATACAAGGAATACTGATGAGTTGGTTTTGAAATTGTCTAACATCTTAACCGTTTTTATACCAACTTAGGTGGTGTCCCTGTGCTTCATAGGTAATATGCAATACGTATAATCTTATTTATGGGCGGAGCCGCCCTTGTCAATGGGTGGTCAAATGACACTCCAAAAATTTTTGGATCAATATTTTTTTATATGATTTATATATATAATATTTTTAAAAAAAATTAATAAATAACATCAATTTATAAACAATTGACCCCCTTTAAATATAACTAAAAAAATAACACCTCTAAAATAATTTTCTAGCTCCGCCCTGATCTTATTTACACTCACACAACTATAATTAACTACAACATTCATACACTTATTCCTAATATCATGGTTCCTCAGAGGGCAGCCATGAACCTGCAGTTGTTGTTGGAACTGTCCTCCACCACTGGTTACACCTTCTTTGCCTCCAGTTTCAATAACAATCCTTTTGACATTTCTTATACTTTGTTTGAAACTTTACAGACATGCAAAGATCTGTACTTGCAATACTTAGAATCCACACTTATTGTCATAAAAACATATAATTCCATCAATATCTCAATAATGCTAAATTTTCTAATAAAAAAACATGTCAGATTATATATTGTTTGATGATCAGTTTAAGATATTCTAATGCAATTAAATTTAAAATTAAAAGTCTCCAAAATATTAAATACTTAAAAGCATAATAAGACTGATTCTCTGCAACCGAGACTGAACTATCCTTCTGGGTTAAAGGGTCGTCGGAATATACTTGGAAGTGTCCATGGATCTTGATAATTACTCAACCCTCGTAAGTTATTTCCCGGTAATCTCCGACGGTGAAGTCGATATTTCTGAAACCAAAACAAATCGAATACAACTTTATGATATATTATTACATGTAATTGAATTAAATATTTCGGAATAATTGAAATTTATGTTTTTGGATTTTTCATTTTTTTGTATTATGTCGAGCATTACAATATGATATGTACATTTTCATTAGTATCTGATATGATATTAGTGTACCATTTCTCAAATTTATGATCATTTTTAAATTTTAATATAAATGTATCAAACATGTATTCGTATACAACTTTAACAGTATTAAATAGGGCTTTAAATGAGACGAGACATATCGCGAGTTACTTGAACTCAATTAGGTCAAAACTCGACTCGAAATCGACTCGAGTTCTTGACGAGCCGAGCTATATGATACTCGACTCGAAAAGCTCACGAGCTAATCGAAAAATATAAATATACTATTTTTTTATAGTTTAATCTAAATTTCTAAACTTAAAACCCTAAACATAAGTTTTAAACCTTAAATTAACACATTAAACCCTAAAAATATCATGCTTGAGTATACACAACTTTTGTATCAAAAGCTTTTTTTTTTATTAGGCTTTAAATGAGACGTGAGAGATAAGAGTTACTTGAGTCTAACACGGTCAAAGATCAGTCAATACTTGACTCGATTAGGCTTCAATAAAGTTTGAACTTGACTCGAGTTCTTAAAGAGTCGAGCCGAGCTTAGATTTTTTAAGCTTGTTTAAAATTATTCAAGCTCGAACTCAACTCAAAATCTTAATGAGCCGAACTGAACTTAATACTACTCGAACTCGATTCGACTCGTTTACACCTTTAGTATCAAACACGTACTCGTATACTAATTATTTGTTAAATAAATATATTAGGAATTAGGATTAGAAACCAACCTGAAGGTGACTCTTTACTTGGTCATTGGTGAGGCCCTCAACTTGCATGACTTCTCTGATTTGCTTAGGAGTCGCCACTGTCCATACATCAATAAGCAAAATAAGAAAATAAACAATATATTTAAGTTGAGTCTTAATTATAATTTATTAAAAATAATATTTATATAATTTTTATATTTATTTCAAAATTAAAATTAAACTTATGTCATACTATAATTATTTATGTTCAAAAAGCTCAACATTAACTTAAAAATTTATATCCAATATTAAATCTAGTCGATTATAACGATCTATATATGTATATCATAATGCTAAAAAGTTAAACACGATACTCTAACTGCATATCCTAGAAAACAAAATCATATGCGCGTTATAAATCCTAAATCATAATTTTTAATTTATTTTTTAAATATTAAAACATTCATAATAACACAAAGTGTTTCGAGCTGTACGTACTATCAATGCCTCCGATGATATGCACTGCCTCCAGAAACCTGGCATGAAGCTGTGGCGACCAAGATCGCCTGTTTTTCTTCCAACAAGGTTGAGTCGATGGTTTGGGATTGTCAGCCATCAACTTCAGACCACTTTCACCATTGTTGTTTGTGGTGGTCGCATTAACACCTGCGAATCTGCTGCTGTTTGGCTCCATAGGATTAGGGTTATCATATGAAGCCTGGACATGATTTAAACTACTTTGGTAAAGATTTTCATCCATGAATGTGAGTAGGGATAGACCCAGAAGGTTCAAGAATGATTGTTGTCTAAAAATTTAAAATTTATATATAATTTAAAAAATATATATTTTTTTTAAAAATCTATTTTTATCCCTTAAAATTCTATAAATTGGTTTTTAAAATTTTATAGATTCACCATTAACATAAAATCTTACGTTCGTACTTGAATGTAAAATTTATATAGGCGATTGATTCATGTAGATGAAAAAAAATCTTCTATCCCTAACTAGGGTAAAAATCTTCTATTTAAAAATCTTAAATATTAAATTTCAAACCCTAATCCTTATTTTTTAAATTCTAAACCCTACATCCTAACAAATACACCCTATACTTAATTTCCTAAACCCTAACCACAACCCTAATCTTAAACCCTAAACTTACAAATTTAAAGTGGAGGCATCAATGGATGCATGATTAAGAGGTATATACGATTTGCACCCCTAACTATATATCTAATTACATGCCTCAAACCAAAAGTTACTAAAAATTAAATTCAAAACCTAACTCTGATTTTCATGTTCTAAACCCTAAACTCTAAAAAATATATCATACCCTTAATTTCTTAAACCTTAACCACAATCCCTAATATTTAACCCTAAACCCTAAGCACACTAGTTTAAAGTAATGACCAATAGAAACACAATAAAAATACAAATAATATACACCCTATATAGATGGGGTTATCTTTAAAAGATATATTTTAAAGTTAAAAAAATAAGTCGAATATATGTTATATTTGACTCAACTATAAGGATATTATTCTTTTTTAAGTTGAATTCGGAATGAGTAAGATTTTTATTATTGTAACTTTTAAAGTGGTTTTAGATAAAAAGATTAATATTTGAAATAAAATTTATCTGTTTTTAATATTTTTTTATATGTCTTACGAATAATTTTATTATGTGTATTAATAATTTATTTTTTATTTTATTAATTATTTATATTTTATTAATAATATATATGACATAAAATCATTAGTGATATATATAAAAAAACATAAAAAATGAATTCGCTTAAGTAGATGATTAATTCACCTTAAGTAGATGACTCAGTTTCCTTTTCAAGATTTCCATAGGTTATTAAAAAATTAATAGTTTGAATTTAAATTATTCAAATAAAATATATTATTTTTTTATCATTAAGATCATTTAATGATTTAATCTAAGATATTTTCTAAATTAATGATTCTAAAAAAAATCATGAAAAATTACACTTCGCATCCACGTGTCTTCATCAATGTTGCTTTGAGATATTTTTCTAAATTAGGATTCTAATTTATAACGTTATATTTTAAAATATTTTAGTTAGGATTATTAATTTCAAGTTGATTTCATTGTAAGTATTTTAGTTCATTGAAGGTTTTTTTAATAAATAAAAAATATTTATATTTTTAAGTTAATAATTGAGATTTAAATTTATATAAATTGAGCTAATATAAGTATTTTTAATTATTTAATCAATTTAATAAACTTCAATTAATTATTTATTTTTTAAAATTAAAATTTTGAATAATTTGGGTAGGTGAAATTTAAAATTAAATCACCATCTCTATCAACATCATGTAAAAATGCACTTTTAGGTCGCTAAAAACAACCAAAAGCAAATCCTGAATCTAATATTCGATTCTTAACATCTATAATTATTTTATTTGTCTTAAGTGGGGTTCTTTTGTAAAAAATTAAAAAAAAAACTGAAATTATTTTGATATTTTATGGATTATAGAGTAATTACCTGAATGAATTCTCCATATATTTTTTGCTGCTTAGAATTCCATAGATGAGAAGAAGATGAACTCACCAAACCTTTTCCTACAAAACCACAACTTTGATGATCTTGACCAGACATGTCTGTTTTCTTTCCTTCATAAAATTTTCTCTTCATTGTCAGAAACTCTATCAATGGACCTTCACTTTCAGGTCTCATCCCACTCTTGATGGTCATAAATTCATCTTTCAATGTTCCAAGTGCTACAACATTTCACACAAAAATACCCTTTAAACCAAACAAGACTTTTCCAGGAAAATCTGGGGAAAATCAAAGCATAAACAAGAGAAAAAAATCAAATGGTTTCTCACCTTCTACTAAAAGCATCATGCATTGAGGAAGTTGGTGTCTGAAAGTTGAGATCTTGTTCAATTCTGTTTCCAGTTGAATGATATAATCATTCAAAACCATTAATTTATCTGCTGAATTCTCAATTTTTGAGAGATTTTTGAGCAGATTTGTTATGGTTTTAGGAACATAAGATGGTTTGAGATTCAAGTTCAGCTCAAGAGAACTTGATGAAGCCATTTTGTTGCTGCTGTTGTTGAAACTGGTAAATTTTATAGAGAAACTATGAAACTTGAAATTCAGTATTTTCCTACAAGACAAACAAGATTACATAATATGTATTAATTACTTTCCCACTTTGACATGAAAAAAAAAGATGAGAGAATCCAGTAACTTAAATGATCCAATACCAGATTCTCAATAATTGAAATATAATTAAGAATTTCAAAAAAAATATTATTAATAGTAAATAGAGTGGACATTTATTACTTTTATTGTTTGACTCACTTTTTTTCTTATATTTTCTATCATATCCTCCTACTGTTTTACTAAGCACACTGTTTTGAGCCAACTAAAGATAACCGAAAATTAATTTACCCTCCATTTATTTTTTAGGATTCTTTTTTTTAATTTGTTTTTTTTTTAGTATTTCTTTAATTTGTATTTTTTATACTCTGAATCAAGTTTATATAAGATGAAATATTAAATTAGTGATAGGGGTGTAAACGAATAAAGTCGAGTTCGAGTTGTACTAAGCTCGGTTCGGTTTGTTAAGATTTTGAGTCGGATTTGAGTTTGAGTAATTTTAAACGAGCCTGAAAAATCTGAGTTCGACTCGGCTCGTTAAGAACTCGAGTCGAATTTAAGCTTTATTCGAGACTAATCTAGTCAAGTGTTGATCGATCTTTGACCATGTTAGACTTGAGTAACTCTTATCTGTCACGTCTCATTTAAAGCTTAATATAGAAAAAACTTAGATACACAAGTTGTGTAAACTCAAGCTTGTTAATTTTAGGATTTAGTATGTTAATTTAGGGTTTAAGATTTATGTTTGATATTCAGATTTTAGAGTTTTAAGTTTATAAATTCAGATTTTCAATTATAAAAAATAAAAAAATAGTATATTTATATTTTCGAGTAGTTCGTGAGCTTTTCAAGTCAGGTACCATGTAGCTCAACTTATCTCGTCAAGAACTCGAGTCGAGTTGAATTTAGCTTGAGTTTTGATTGAGTTTTGACCGACTTGAACTCAAATAGCTTACGATCTGTCTCGTCTCATTTACAACCTTAATTGGTGACGAATTTTAACTGATAGATGATATAACTATTTTTTATGGTAGCATAAAACATACAAGAAGATATTTTAACTGTAAATATTGTTCGATTCAGGAATGAAGTCAGATTTTCATATGAAAAAGATAAAATAATTTTTAAAGGTAAAATTTATGAATAATCACTAATTATCTTAAAATATTTATTTTGATCAAACTTTCAAATATTACAAATAAAATTTTGAATTTTGTTATAAAATAATACTGAATTGTTAGATGTTGTTAACAACTTAGTGACGAGTTGACGAAACAATTGAATTAATATATTAATTATTATAAAATGGTGATTGAAAATTTTAAATATTATACAATAATTACTAAATAGTTTAATTATTATAAAATGATAAATTTACTATTTAATTGCTATAAAATATCAATAAAATGATTAATTATTAAAAAATAACATTAAACCTTTTAATTATTACAAAATATTATTAAAATAATTAATCAATATCAAATAAGATTATTTTAATTGTTACTACAAAAACCTTTTTAAAAAAATGTTTTTAATTCCTTAAATATGAAACGTCTTTTTTAAAACAACATTTCATTTAAAAGATTTCTGAAAGTAAAAAAAATATTTTTATACTATGTAAAAATTAAAATTTTATATATTTTTTAGATTATTAGATGAAGGTAAATAAATTGTAACACCCCTACCCGGATGTCACATTGGGCCTCCGGCCCAAAACCTATATTTTAAAATTTCATTCCAAAGCCCATGAAGTAAATCAAACTCAAGTCCAAATATGATTTATAAAATCCATTAAGTTAAAACGTAAGCCCAAAATAATTTAAAGTACTTGGAGCTCCAAAATATTACATGTAACACCCCGACCCAGATGTCACATTGGGCCGGGATTTCAAAATTCTTTCGAAAGCCCAACAATTAAAATCCAATTCAAGTTAAAACGTAAGCCCAAAATAATATAAAGTAATCGAAGCTCCAAAATATTACAAATCATTTTGAAAATTCAACTTGAAATAATAACAGAGTTACAAAATACATAGGGTCCAACTAAGTACTAGTCCACTAATCTATAAATGTACTATGACATAGGTCGATGCTGAAATCCAAGCCTCGATGGTGCTCCACAGAAACCGGCTTCACCTAACCTACGCACGAAAACACATTTCGAACGCTGAGCTACTAAAGCTCATTGGGTACGCCGAACTCGGCCAACATCATGCATATCATAAGCAGTAAAGCATAACATATAAACATCGTGCATGATATGATGATCTAGCATGCTTGCCTACCACATGGCATAAACAATGTATAATATCGCACACATCATATACATGTCACATCACAAAATAACACACAAGAGTAAGGCCCGCGTCCATACAGCATAGGGATCCTACACTCAGGATTGAGGCCGCCCTCAAATCCTATGCCCGGAATGTTACATCGGACATCTTCGAACAAGGCCGCCCAACGTTCGAAAAGGGGTGGAGGCCGCTCAACCAACCCCATGCTCGGAATGTTACATCGAACATCTTTGAGTGAGGCCGCCCAACACTCGGAATAAAAGTCTTCAAAACATCATCCGGCATGTTACATCGGATGACCTTCAACGTGTTGCAACACTTATGGATATCCGGATTTCCATCACACAAGTACTCAAACCACACAAACGATCCACCTAGGATCTTAGCACAACAAGATATATTAAGACTTATCATACCTTAGTCTTTCGGGGTTATAAACATCAAACTCGTATTAACAATTCATTTCATTAGTTATAAGATTCATTAAGACTCTTAATCCTCTTATCGAACCTCAAACAAACTTATCTTGTTAAGTTCTCGCAGGGGTATCGATACCCTTATGTGGGGTATCGAACCACCCTGCTTCGATACCCACCCAAAGAAGGCATCGAAACATGGGTATCGATACCCTTTGACCATTTCCAAAGTCAACAAAAGGGGACCCTCCAGCATCGATACTGGTATCGATGCCATTATGTCATTGGAGGTCCCGGTATCGAACCATTGTTCGATACACCTGGCCACTTAGCCTATTTCCACTCATGGGTATCGATATCGGTACCCCGTGTATCGATACCTCTGCACGAAATGTAGGTCTGCACTTAGAAATTTCTAAGGATTCTTCTCAAGCATTAATCTATTCGATTCTAAAGTGTTCCTACTCATTCTTAGAAAGGTTTCAAGTGTTTTAACATTATTTTCAAGCCATCAAACACACAAATACGAAATTCACCATTAATGTCCTCAAACATGCACACCAAGCATTCATACATGGATTTCTATATGCTATGCACTCTACCATGAAATGCAAGATAATTAGAAGAGTTGGAAGTACCAACCTCTTGCACAAACAACAACAAACCCGAGCTCACTCCTCTTCAAGCCTTCTTCTTTCCAAAACTTGTTGATGGCTCACAACCCTCTTTCTCTACAACAGAAGGATGAAGAACGGATTAGCAACGCCTTGGGATGATTCTAGATCCTAAAACACTAGAAAAACTCAAATTTCAAGCCCTCAAAACTTAAACCCGGATTACACCCTAAACCCCAACAAAACCTCCACTAAAACCAAACCCACAGATTTTTACCTCTTTTAAAGATCATAAACACCTCTACAACTTACCCTCTAGGCATAAACCGAGATTCCCAATAAAACTTACCAAGCTTCCACCTTTTGCTTGTTTCTTTTCTTGCTACAAGAGTGAAGAAGATGGGAAGAAAGAAAAAGGAAAGATGAGATCATAGTCTGAAAACTTTAAACCTCTCCCCCAACTCATCTTATTTGGCATTTACCAAAATACCCTCTCTAAGAACCCTTAAGGCCTTAAACCACTCAAGCCCAACAAGGCCCAAACTACATAAACTCGGGGCCCAAAACCGAAGTCCAAACCCATCGGGTTAAACCGATACTCGGATCCGAATCCGGGTCGTTACATTACAACCCATTAAAACATTCGACTCAATAATAAACAGAGTTACAATAATACATATAGGGTTCGACAAGGTACTAGCCCACTAAATCTAACAAATGTACTCTTACAACACGGTCGATGTTGAAATCCAAACCTTGATGGTGCTCCACAAACCGGCTTCACCTAACCTACGCACGAAAACACATTTCGAACGCTGAGCTACAAAAACTCAGTGGGTATGCCAAACTCGGCCAACACCACGCATATCATAAGCAGTAAAGCATAACATATAAAATATCGTGCATGATGTAACACTCTTAAAAAAAGGAAACAAATATTTTTAATAAATACGAAATATATATGTATAAAAAATAATAATAATAATAATATTGTATTTTTTTTTTGAAACCACATTAGATCTAGAACCCAAAGAAAACCCTTTTTCCCTCTCAAACCCCGACCACCGCCGCTCTCAGTCACCACCGCGTTGTAGTCGTCACCGTCGCCGTCAACGTGTGCATCTCCTTCTCCCGATCCGAACCCCCTTAACCACGCGTCGAACCGCCGCTGCCTTCGCCGCGAGTCGAAGGCGGAAGTTTCACCGAAATTAGGGTTAAACCCTCTCGGTATTTTCGTTGAATCCGGCCACGATCGAGGTTAAATCGGCGCATCGTCGGTCCGGTTGTGTTCGTCGTGACTAGGCGACCAAAACCCACCCATCACCGTCTCCTTTCGTTTCTGTTTTTTTTTAGTTTGAAGGCTAAATATTGTGTTTTTGGTGGAATCAGTGTAAGATCCGGTCTTAGGGGGTGTTTTCCGGCCGTTTAGGGCCGCGCGTGGCCTCCACGCGCCGCCGGGGCGATTTCTGGTCGCCCTGGACGGTGGCCTGGAGCCGACCGGTCCAAACCGGCCCAAACCCGGTCCAAACCGACCTTGAACCGGTCAAACCGAGCTGAACCAATCTTGAACCGAACCGGTCAAACCCAACCCATTGACCCGTTGACCGACCTGTTGACCGACCCATTGACCCATTAACCGACCCGACCCGTTGACCCGTTGACCGACCTGTTGACCGTTGACCGTGACGTCAACGCTGACCGTTGACCTTGATAGCTGACGTCAGCATGACGTCAGTGTTGACTTTGACTGCTGACGTCAGCGTTGACTTTGACCCCAAAAGTCAAAATTTTCAAAAACTCCTATTTTATGTTTTTCGACGTCCTGAGTCCATCCGTGAAGTCCGTTTTTCGAAATTCGAACCTGAAAGCCTCCAAATTGGACTTTAAAGTCTCGAGTCAAACTTTTCTTCTAAGTTAAGTTAAGTCCAGAGTTTTATTTAAAGTCTAAAATTGATATCTGTTTGTTTGTAGGACCTCATAGTTCTCCCGATCGTGTACCGACCCAACCCAGTTCCTCCCTCTTTGACCGATCCCGAGATCCGATCGTGACCCGTATGTTTTTATTACCCGTGAATAATCAAATCAGTATTTAACTCCAGTATTAATAAAAAAATTCTATCTTATATTTTTAGGGTCAAGTACTGCTGCAGAGCGAGGCTCGAACGCCCAGTAGATCACCTGTCTGTTTCTGCCATTGAGGTCTGTTCCTTGTGTGCTATATAACTGTATCTTACTGTTTTACGTTTTAAACGAATCAAGTATGTGCACATGACTGTTTTTTGGATTTACATAAACACTTATTTTGAACTTTAAGATATATCATTTTATGATTTACTATATATCTGATATTTCCTGATTTATGTATACATATTGCTTGCTTAATTTCCGTTACTACCATCATGATTTCCTGTTATTATTGCATGCCTGCCATCTTAGTATTGGGATGATTAGTAGTATCTAATTTTCGGTTCAGCCTTGATCCAGCTGGTAATTCCGCCTGTTTACGGTTCCTAATCTCAGTTAGGGTAATTTCGCCTGTTATCGGTTCTCGTGCCTTAGCCGGGGTAATTCCGCCTGTTCCCTAAGGTAATTCCTTAGGTCGGTACCTTCGCCCTAAGGGCTTAGGTTAATGCCGGTATCAGATACTGTTCGAGGGAACTGTATCCAGGAGTTCGGTTGGAGGGTAGCATATCATGCATATACATAATTTGATTTTTTGTATTACTGTTTAATTATTTTATCCGTATTTTGTTTGCATTGTTGGGGCACACTGAGCTCTATAGCTCATACCTATTTTCTTCCCCCTTTCAGATATCCGTAGGTAGATATCCCGGACTTGGCATTTGGAGGATCTACACATTATCTGGTTACACTTTGATGTAACATTTTAAAACTTTTTCCAGTTTACGTTAAAGTGACATGTGCCTACATATATATACTATATTATTGGTGATTTTAAACGTATTATTTTTGCTATTGGTTTTACGAACTACCTTGTGAACAATGTTTTCCAAATACCATGTTTTGTTGACATTTTATATATTTTAAATTGTTAGACCATATTTACCTTTATTTGCTCAAGTTAAATAAATTTTCATGTCATATGATTTATAAATATAAAAACAATGTGACCACTCTAGTCGGGCTTCTCGCATAGACCGGTTTAGGGGGTTACACATGATATGATGATCTAGCATGCTTGCCTACAACATGGCATAACAATGTATAATGACGCACACAACATATACATGTCAAAACAACACAAGGTAGTGAGGCCCGCGTCCACACAGCATCGGGATCCTACACTACGAGCAGGGCCCGCGTCCACACAGCATCGGGATCCCATACTCAAGGATGAGGCCTGCGTCCACAATCCTCCAAATCCCATACTCGGAATGTCACATCGAGTATCATCGAATGAGGCTCGCGTCCACACAGCATCGAGATCCTACATTCAGGATGGTCTTCAAATCATCACCCAGAATGTTACATCGGATGGCCTTCAACGTGTTGCAACACTTTTGGATATCCGGATTTCCATCAAAAAAAGACTCGATACACACAAATGATCCACCTAGGATCCTCACATCAAAACATATCAAGACTTAACATAAATTAGTCGTTCGGGGTTTAATATCATCAAACTCGTATTAACAATTCATTTCATCATTTATAGGATTCATTAGGACTCTTAATTTTCTTATCGAACCTCAAACAATATCAAACTTGTCGAGTTCTCGCAGGGGTATCGATACCCTTATGTGGGGTATCGAAACACCCTAAATCGATACCCACCCAAAGAGGGTATCGAAACACTGGTATCGATACTGGTATCGATACCATTTGACCAAATTCAAAGTCAACGAAAAGGGAATATCCGCTTCGATACTGGTATCGAATATAATATGCCACTGGAGGATTGGGTATCGATACATGTATCGATACCCTCCTCTTCACTAACCTATTTTCCCTCAGGGGTATCGATACACGGCCCACCGGTATCGATACCCCTTGCACGAATTTGCAGGTTTCACTTAGAAAATTCTAAGGATTATTCCCAAACTTAATCTAATTGATCTTAAAGCATTCCTACCTTATATTATGATTATTTGGAGTGTTTTAACATGAATTTCCAGTCATTAAACACCCTAACACAAAATCCACCATTAAAGCTCATCAAGCTATAAACCAAGCACACATGCACAAAATTTACATGAATGTTATCTATCATGAAATGCATGATAAATAAAAAAGTTGGGAGTACCAACCTTAAGCAAGCAACAGCAAAAACGAACTCCTTCCTCCCACTTAAGCTTCTCCTTTCCTAAGCTTGAAGATGGTGTTCCAACTTGTTTCTCTATAAGAGGAAAATAACCTAACCATTAGACACCATTTAGGGAGGTTCTCAAAACATTAAAGACACTAAAAACTGAGATTTAAACCCTTAAAACCTCATTCCCATTTTTCCTCTCAACCCAACTCATAAACTTCCATCCTCACCAAACCAACACATTCTTACCTCTTTGGATAGATCTTTAACCACTCAACAACTTACTCTTCACCTCAAAAATGTGAATCCTTAACAAAACTTCAAAGCCTCACTTTTAGCAATATTTTCCCATGGAGAAGAGTGAAAGAAGAAGATGAACCAATGACCTCACTCCTTTTACTTTCTGCAGAGAAAATAACTCTCCAAACCCCCCTCTTTGTCATCTTATTTTAACATTTACCAAAAAGCCCTCTCTAACCACTCATAAGCCCAACAACCAAACAAGCTCAACAAGCCTAAGGCCCAACAAGGCCCAAACTACACAAACCCGGGGCCTAAAACCAAAACTCGAACCCCTCGGGTTAACCTGACACTCGGATCCGAATCCGGGTCGTTACATAAATAGTTGAGACTAATAGTAAAAATATAAAGAATATTACAGAAAAAAATCTAAAAAATAATTTTAATAATTTATTATCCTTATCTAATGGTTCAAAAAATATAAAAATAATTAAATTTTATCTTACGTAAATAAATCTTAACTCTCTATATATTTTAAAAATCGTATAACAAGCTCGAGTCGAGTCTTTCTATTATGTTTAGTATATATATATTACATATGAAAGAATATAAATATATATAGTAAATGATTATATAAAATCCTTAAATTGGAACTAATTAGTATCCAATATTATGAATATTTACAATTAAATTTAAATAGAAACTCGAATATCTCAACTCTGAATTTCTTAAATTCAACTCAAAATAATATTAAATAATGTTTGAGCTATTAAATCAAACTCATCAATTCGACTAATTCAACTTTTTTGACTTGATTCGACTTAATCTAATATTACTATTTTGCTTCTCCCCATGTTTTAATATTATTCTAGAATTAATTATTAGGGTAAACTATAATAGATGTTACTCAATTATAAGTATGATTATATTTAAGTCATCTAATTGTTAAAAAATTATATTTGAGTCACTCATTTATGTGTAAGGTTATATTTGGATCATTTATGAGTAAATTTACGATTGGGTCACTCTTTATATTTAAAAAAGTACATCACTTTGGTCATTTTTTTCTTTCAAATTACTTGTATACCCTAATTAACATTTGAGTACTTCATTTGAAATCATTAATTAATCTAATACACAAATTTATAAACCTTTTTTGAATATGAAGAGTTACTCAAATGTCACATTACCTATAACTGAGTGATCCAAATGTAACCTTTATTAATTGGGTGACCCAAATGTAACTTTACCCATAATTGAGTGACTCAAACACAATTTTTAATAATTGATGGTCCTAAATATAACTTTACCTACAATCGAGTTACTTCCATTATATGTTACCTAAATTATAAATAATTTTTAGAGCAAACAATTAAAATTTTAAATTGACATTTTTTTTTAGATTGTGGGTTGAGAACTCATTAGTAGCAAATTCTCCTTTTCTTTTAGGTAGAAATTGTTAAAAAATTCAACCTTTTACTCCCAAGTAGTATTTAACTTAAACTATTTTGTAACTCTTTTTTCTTGAAGTTTTGTAAGATCACTCTATTACCTATGTTCAGAACCATCATAAAGAAATTCATGATCATCCAAGACCACATTTCTTCCATGTTTTCCTTTTCCTTATAACAGTAAATGGTAATAAGAAAACAGCTTAAGTCAGTTGTCCTACTTGATGCAGGTTGCAGAACACATTCTTTACAAACTTACATAAAAGGTCTGTCATTTAATAACATAAAAGTTTTAAATCTTCTTGAAACCACCTTCAAGACCAGAGAAGAGAGCATGTTATAGAAACCTACAACCAAACGGCACAAACAAAGTAAGAACATGTAGAGAAATCTGGGATTTTATCATAAACTAAAACAAAATGGAATGTACAATCATCCATGGCTGTCCAGTTCCAGTATATGCTGTCTAAATGTCAACATTGCACCATTCAGGCCTTTGCATTCAAGATAAGTAGTATAGGACATGGATCAAAACGGAGAAAGACAAACCTACTCCCGACGACTTCGCATTTGTTTCTCATGCCGACTCTCGCCCGGCAGTTTCCGCTTCTTGTTATGATCATTAGTAGCAGTAGCAGTAGCACTTGGACCCTGAGAATGTAAGTTGGCATTATGTCACATTCCACATGTGGTTAGCTTTACCATCTCCACAATAATACTCTGTTGCATTTCTAAAGAGAAAATTACTTACCGAAACATTAACAGGTTGTTCTGATGGTCTTGCAGCAACTATAACAATCAGAATTCATTAGTTCAGTATATGTATAACGCCCAAACATTTTACAATTTCAACTACTTGCAGACAATGTTACCTGGCCTTTGAGTGTTGATCTCGCCGATGTTGCTATTGCCATTACTCGTGTTTTTATCGGTATGAGCTTTGTTTTTGGAATTCATTATTTGATGAAGAATGCCTGAATCAGATCCTGCAACATAGTTTTTTCAAATGTAGTGTAATCTGAACCATATTTTTTGGAATGAAATCAAAGCTAAAGAGCTAAGTGCGAAATCTAGCATTCGGAAAGTACTGAGAAGAGACTCGATGGCGATCCGTGCGACTGCCTGTTCTGCTTCTTTCTTGCTTCCACAAACTCTGCCACGATAAGTTTTACCATCGAAAGCCAACGAAGACAGATAAACTGGATGCAGCTTATCCTGTTGGATGGTTGTGTATTTAGGACTTGTGAGATTCATCCTAAAAGCAAACTCATTAAGGACTGATTTACAACATTTTGGATCCTACACAAAAAGGGTTCCCTTGGTAAGAAATTAGAAACAAAAACCTCATCAAAACCAAGTTAAATAATTGTAATTTATGCAAGTTTCTTTATAGTACCCAATAAAGTGCAGAAGAGGGGAGTTGCTTGTCCTTATCCATGGTTGCACTTGCTTGTTTGATGGTTTGAAGTGCAACTTTGGCAACATTTTGCTCCGCTTGTTTCCTGTGTGGGAAAGTTTGCAGACAAGTGTAGGTGGTTCCATTGACACGAACGGTGGCTCGGAACCTCGGTGCATGAGGGAACCCTTCGCTGCTGCTTTCATAAACCGGAAGATCTAGGCCTGATTTCTGTGCATATTCTTGCAAACGATTCTTATGCAGCAAATGCTCTGGTAATCCTGAATAAACCACATCAAAATGTTAGTATTAACAACATCCCACATCGGTTACTAATAGCATTACTTGGGAAGAACAGATGAAATTATTGTCTATTGACAAGCAAACCTTTGTTCATGGTGGAGTTTCTCTTGTTATGGTTGCAGAACTTGGCAATTGTATGATACTCTTAGTTGCAGAAGCTAGATGAACCGAGTTTGTATATAGGAACAGAAGCATGGTTCAAAACACTTACATGGACGGTCTTGATCTGTCTATTGAAAAAGTGAAATTCATCTGACGATCCGTATTGAGCCATTTGGTGGGTTGTAAAGCTTTATTACTCTTAAGTACTAACAACAGGACAGGGAACAACTGAACATCCAATTCTCATGGGAACTTTTCAGAACTTCAAAACGCTGTCGTTTCAAAGAGGAAGAAAATATAAATTTTTTGATTCAAAAAAATTAATGTTTGTATTGTATATAGATGATAAATTATATTATGAGTCATTTCTGTTTCAATCATTTATGAGATTAATTAATTAAATATATTAATTTTATTTTTTATTTTATCTTTTTATCAAGTGAATCTTCAATAATATTTATTGTAAATTAAATTATAAAACAATTTTTATCAAGGTAAAAGATGAATTTGATTGGTTAGTCCATAAGAGAAATTATTAGATAAATCTTGTTCACCACGTCATTCGTGATCCTAATTAATCATATTCGTTATCTCATCATAACTAGGGGTGGGCAAGACCGGGTACCCGATCAATTTACCTAGAATTGGTCTTGGTCCCGGTAACTACCGATTCCTGATAATTAGAATCGGTCCCAGTTTTGATCAAACCGGATCCTAAATTTCAAGAATTGGTCCCGGTATTAGTGGGAACTAGTACCAGTACTGGATACCTGATTAATTAGTTTATTATTAAAAAATTTTAAACAATAAAAAAAATTCTGACTAATACTACTAATAATATTAAATAACAAAGTTAAAATATTGTAAACTTAAAGGTTGAAGCCTTAAAACGAGTCATACTCATAATATTCATATATAAAGAGAAAGAATTAAAAAAAAATCAAGATATTGGGTACCCACCGGGTACCGGTCTAAAAAATCAGGATCTAGTCCCGGTTGCAATCGAGACCTAAATTTTGGATTTAGTCTCGGTCCCTTTGGAACCAATTCCAAATAAAAATCCACCGAGTCCAATCGAGACTGAGATCAAGATCGGGTAATTGGATTTTTTGCCTGCCCCTAATCATAACTATCTAATAACTACTCATTTACTAATTAAAACTAAGAAAGAAGTGATAATTCACCTTAAAAAAATGGACAAATTTGATTGGTTGGAAGAACCACAAATGATGTGATGAATAAGATTCGTTTAATAATTTTTTCAATATCACATGATATAGCTATATATATAAATATAAAAAGCATTTTCAATTAAAATCAAATTATATTATAACATTATAAATAACTATAATTAAATTTATACATAAATTCAAAAGTTTAAACTTAAATAAAAAATTTAAAGAAAATTTAAATAATAAAATAAGATTAGTAAACTACCCACTTAATAAAAAATCAAAAAGAGAGTAAAAGAAGTGTAAAACTATCTCTCCACCGCCTTATAGTTTGTATTTATTTGAAAAAGGCCCCTCCATTTATCCCATCTCCTTATTTCTCTCAATAAACCCCTCTCCCATAGGAAACCAGATTCTCTCTCGCCCTCTCTCTTTCTTTCTTTCTTTCTTTTCTTGAAAAGAAATGGCGGATCACTTAACGCGTCTCTGCCAATTCCTCGCCGAGGAGAAGCTCTCGTCCTCATCTTCATCGCTCGATCTTCTTCGAAAGATTCGTGCCGATGAGTCGATCAAGCTAGGGCTCCAACAGCTATACTTGATTCTTCAAGCCGGACTTGACACGATCGCACCCGATTCCCATCCCCGTTTTAAATCTTGGTCCGATAACCAGATCCTCGCCCTCGCTTCTCTAGGTTCCTGTATTACCTCCGTCTTTCGATCCCTCTCAGGTTCGTTTCTTCTATTTTTTAAAATACTTGAGACTGTTTATTTGTATTTGTTTTTAATAGATATGTAGATATTTAGAATTTTTTAGCCCATTAACTGATTAGGTTACTTTTTTCACGGTAAGATCTCTGAAACTTATAGTCCCCTGTTTCCATTATTTTCTCGTATTTTTTTATTTCAACAGATAGATTTATTTGTTATTGTATTGGTTTTTTTATATGACCGACTTTTACTTATTTTGTTGTTTATTAAGGGATGGAATTTCGGGTTTCATTTTATTTTCTAAATGTAGGATTATATCAAATGAAAGATTTTTGTTTTTGTTTTTGGAGCAGTGGAACAATTGGAGCCTATAATTGTTGCTGTGGCAAGGAAGTTAGTGGAATTTACTGTTTCTTTTTTGGAGAAATCAGACTTTAATGGTGATGATTTGAGCTTGCAGGTACGAAAAAAGAAACTTTGTTATTAATTATTATGTAAAATTTGTATAATTTGATTGCCTAGTCCTGTGTGATGGTTTCGTGAGATGTTGAGCAATAACTCCATTCCCTTTAACAAATCGTTTGTAGTTATCAATGAGGCCTTAAATCCCTTTGTGCATTCTTGGTTACATTGCTTCTCAATTGCTGCTAATGGTATGACCTAAGTACTCCATCTTAAACTTAAAAGCCCCAAACAAAAATTGGTTAAATTAACAATTGACTGATTCTATAAGAACACCTCAAATACATTTTGTAAGTGCTACAGGTAGGATAACTAATTAACGTAATATACTGAAATATTAAATAAATCAAACCCGAGATGTGGCTGAAAAATGTGATTTATGAGACCCTGTAATGTAGATGAGCATTGGTAAGGCCAAATGGCAAGACCAAAAATTCATAATACACATTCTGGTACTTAGTTGTTAAGCATGCCTAGGTGCGCCTAAGGTGCAAGGAGTAGCTAGGCATGAAAGAAAACGCTTCCGCTGGGAGGTGCTCTTGGTGCAGCGCTTTTTGATTCTTTGGGAGTTAAGAGCAATCCCACCTCCTCTCTTCCACGGCCTCTACGATTGCTGCATCTCCCGTGATAAAAATATTAAAAATTAAATTATTTATTCACATTGATTATATATGTAGTGTTTCATTTTAAATAAAATTTACATTTTAATATACAAATTGTATTAAAAAATAGACAATCTTTGTTATTTAAATCATAAAATCTAAAATTTAATAGCTAAATCTTAACTTAAACTTTAAATCATAGAGTCTAATCTCTAAACTACAAATATAAACCATAAACACAAAAAATATGCGCCTTGCCTAGGCATCTGCCCAGGCTCGAGGGTCCATTTGTGCCTTGGTGCTCCTTGCACCCTTTAAAACTAAGCTCTGGTATTTTCATTTCTTTCATACTCTTCTTATCTGGATGGTATTTGGTCTTTCCATATGATTGTAGGTGGTCTAGAGTAACTATCCTGTTGTTTGTTTGTTTATGTCTAGATTGGTTATCCTTATTATTAACTAGAGTATGGCAGTGTTGAGAGATCTAGGAAGACATTGGAACTTTCAACTCTAGAAAGAAAAGGCTCATTTATGTGTTTGTTGTATGGATTTGAGGTTCAATCTTCTTAGCACTGTTTGCATCCCATTGCAGTTAACTAGTTTCTGCAAAGTTAAATCCTAACATTATTTTGTCTTATTTTCTTATGATCATTGTTTTGTTCTTTTTTTCCTTTTCTGTTTTTGACCTTATGATTTATGCTTTTTGTATGGCCAAATATATCTAAATATTTGATGCGGTAATATCCCCCCCAATCTATTATCACTGATGTAAATTTTCTTAATATCTCTTTGGATTTCCAGAGTAATATGATACAACTTTTGGAGATTATATTGGGTGATGGAACTGACAAAATAGTTGATTTCTTGCAACCTGCCTCTGTAAATAGCCTTGTAGACTTGTTGCCAATAGTTTCTTGCAATTTGGATGGTGTTGAGCTGAATGAAAACATAAAATGTGGTCTTCAAGGTATCTTCAATTCTTTCATACTCTTCTTATTTTAGTGGCTTGACTTTTTACTGATTCTGTTTGCACTTCAAACAATTTCGAGAAGGGATTAAGTGCTCAAGGGAAGAGAAGCAAGTGGATCGACTTCTATTAGCCTTAGCTTCTGAGTGTGTGCAACCTGAAAGACATGCTTCAGGGTTTGAGGCTCCTACTTTACACCAAAATTTGAATAGTCTAATTTTCCTGTCCCAGCATTGGGCTGTTGCTCACACAGAATGCATTCGGTGTTTGATTTTACTGTGCAAAGATCTTGTTGAACTTCCTGATATATTTGATGAAAGGATAGCGGGTACAAATTTCCGCAAGAGACTTTCCTTCAGTTTGAGGGTTTTGAAGTCACTTGGATGCCTTGTAAAGGATGTGCCATATGTAGAGTACAATTCCTCAATGTTAGAAGCAGTTGCATCATGTGCTGATGTTTTGCCGAATTTGTTTAGACCCAGCTTCGAATTTGTCAATAATATTGCTGCTACTGAGGGTAATTTTGAAAGTCTTGTACTGTCACTACTGGAAGAATTTATTCATCTTGTTCGTGTCATTTTCTCCAACAGTGTCATTTTTCAGAATATTCAAGCTTGTATTTTAGCATCTATTTTGGAACATCTTGGTCCTTCCCTATGGAGATACAACAAGGCTTCTTCGAACATAAAGACTCCTTTAGCCTACTTCCCTCGAACTGTTATTTATACCTTGAAGCTCATTCAAGATCTCAGAATCCAATTAAATGAGGTTGTTGATTTGAAGGAGCTTAGCACAGAACTTGGTGGTTGTGTTGAGTTATTAAACGATTCTCCTTCATGCCATTTACGTGTTCAGAAGATTCCCTTGCTTAAGAGGTTCACTGTTGACGAACTATCAAGAATGATATTCCCTTCATCAAGTAAGTGGATGGACAATCTGATGCATCTTGTCTCTTTTCTTCATTCTGAAGGAGTAAAATTAAGGCCAAAAATGGAGAGGTCGACCAGTTCTGGAAGATCTAATTGTTCCTCGGAATTGGAAAATGCTGTTTGTCATGATGATGAAGCACTTTTTGGGAATCTTTTCTCCGAGAGTAGTCGGACGTTAGGATCTGCAGATGTATGTGATCAAACATCTGCCGTAAGTTTTAGCTCCAGCAATTGCAATATGCCAATGCAAGCTGCTACGGAACTGTTGAGCTTTCTGAAAGGGTGCATCTTCTCTCATGAATGGCTTCCTTCTGTTTACGAGGATGGTTGCAAAATGCTTTGTGCGGACCACATTGATATTTTACTTTATATACTTAGCTGTCAGGCATGCCATTTTGAAGATAATTTTGCAGTTTCTCAGGAAGATAGGAAGAGTGGGCATATCCAAGAACTTTCTTTTCAAGTTCTGCACAATCTTCTTACTCAGCATGCATTGTCTGATTCCCTTGAGGATTACCTAGTTGAGCGAATTCTAAACGTTGAAGATGGTACCTTTGTTTATAATGATCAGACCTTAACCTTGCTGGCTCATGCACTTTTCTCTAAAGTGGGCTTATCTGGAAGCCAGTTGAGAACCAAGATATACAGAGGATTTGTTTCTTTTACTGTTGAGAAGGCAAAATCTATTTGCTCAGACTGTCCTAATCTGAAAGAACTTCTGGTCACTCTTCCATCTGTATTTCATATTGAGATTCTTCTCATGGCATTCCATTTATCATCTGAGGAAGAGAAGGCAACCATGGCAAACTTCATATTTTCTGCCCTTCGAGCAACGGATGTTCCATCTTCTGGTTCTTATGGCATGCAGCTCTCTTGCTGGGCCTTGGTAGTTTCAAGGTTGATATTGGTGCTTCGTCACATGATATTACATCCCCGTACTTGTCCACCATCATTGCTTCTTGCTTTTCGATCAAAGTTGAGGGACACCCAGTGTTTTGTTTCTCATGTGCCAACAAATTCTTTTGATAAGTTTCCCTCCCTGGCATCAATTGCAGCAAGGGATTTGACAGGGGCTTGGGTTGATGAAGAGCCAAACAGCAATAGCCTGTTTCACCAACTGATTGATGTTGCATACCTTCAGTCTCCACTTTGCATTGATGATGTCGCCATTGGATCATTACATTTGAGTTGGGATGATGTGTGTTCAAGCTTCTCGTATCTTCTAGGGTTGTGGAATGGTAAAAAAGCTACAGCTATGGAAGACCTTATTATTGAAAGGTATATTTTCTTGCTTTGTTGGGATATGCCCTGTATGAAGTCTCCGTTGGATCATCAGCTTTCACTGTGGAGTAACCTGCAGACTATGGAAACATCCAGCATAGAACATATCTTCCGCTTCAGCCATTCACTTTTCAGCCACTGTAATGTTATTGGGAATGGTGCTGACTTTCAAAATCTTGTGGTTCTGTTGCTAAGGCGCCTGCATGCTGCAAATTTGCAGGATAATTTTGAGAATCTAGGATGGGACTTCGTGAGAAAAGAAATGTGGATGTCTTTGGTACTCTCTTTTTTTAATGTTGGCATCAGAAGATATTGTGCAACTAACAACATTCCTGGAGTTGGTCCATTCTGGACAGAGAACAGACCCGGTGATAATGAGTATAGCAATTCTGCTGAAGGCTTCATTTCCTTCTTGATTGCAGATGGTCAAATTTCAGAGTTGTTGAGGATGTTCACATCCTTCTTAAAAGGATATCTGGAGGTTTATGAAAAGGCTTTCTTTGCTACCCTTGGTGATAGTCAGCATGATGACTTTATGTTCTCGCCTGTCCTGCTTCTCAAGCTATCTACGTTTGACAAGTTCCTCCGGGATGAACTCCTTAAGAAGTGTGGTGTGGATTCTTTTCAGTTGGAGTCTGTTCTTGATATCTTATTGAAGGTAGATGGAGCAGTTGAGAAGAGAGCTTCTGGCATTTTAGCTAAGGTATTTTGGGAATGTATGTTGCATGGTTTTCCTTCTCATGTTCGAACTTCTAGTGGAATCCTACTTTCTTGTATTCTTAATATAAGGGGAATTATTTTTACTTTGGATGGATTACTGAAACTATCCAAGTTGAAAGGAAATATTTTCTTGGAGATTGATGTACAACATCAAATTCTTGATTCATTGACAAGTGTGAAATTAGATCGCATCTTTGAAAGGCTTCATGGAAAATGTGAAGATGTTTGTCTCAACTTGAATGCTGGATTGGAACTGTCTGATTATACTGAACTGTTCCTACTGAATCGCATGGAGGGATTTCTAAGATATATCCATTCTAGAGAACTGGCTGACACCAGTATCCTTGAATGGGTAATTACCAAGACAATTGATACCGTGGATGCCCTCAGAAAAGATCCTAAGAAATCTCCAGTTTTCAAATTTTATCTTGGAGCTGAAGATATGCCTGAACCGCTCAAAGAGCTGCATGGGTCACAGCGTGGCGATATATTGGTTCTTATCGACTCAGTGGCTAACTGTCACTCTGAATCAGTTAACATTAAGGTGCTTAGCTTCCTTGTTGATCTTTTATCTGGAGAGTTATGCCCTAATCTTAAATTGAGGATACAGACTAAATACCTTAGTATGGATTTACTGTTATTGTCCAAGTGGTTGGAGAAGAGGCTACTGGGTTACACAGCTGAAGCCATGGATGGGGTAGAAAGTGTCCAAGCAAATTCTGTTTCTCTTAGAGAATCAACTATGAGTTTTGTTTTGTGCCTTGTATCATCACAATCTGAATTACAATCAAAGCTATACAATCATTTGTTTGAAGCTGTATTGATCTCACTTGAGACTGCCTTTTTGCAATTTGATATTCATACTGCAAAGTCATATTTCCATTTTGTTGTTCAACTTGCAAGAGGGGAGAACTCAATGAAGTTGCTTCTAAAGAGGACCATAATGTTGATGCAGAAACTGGCAGTTGACGAGCGTTTACTACCGGGATTGAAGTTTATCTTTGGATTTCTTGGATGTTTCTTGAGTGATTGTGGGACCTCCAGCAATACAACAGGAAAGTGTTTTGGGAAGTCTCCATCTTTTAGCAGTGTTGCAGTAGGCACTGTGGCTTCTAGACCAGTTGGCTCCGGGAAGAATTCTGATGTTCTGGTTCTTTCTGCAAGTCGAGATGGGGCGTCTGCTGTTCTTGAGTGTGATGCTACTTCTGTAGATGAAGATGAGGATTATGGAACATCTGATGGTGAGGAAGCTAGCATAGATAAGGATGAGGAAGATGATACTAACAGTGAAAGGGCTCTTGCTTCTAAAGTTTGCACTTTCACATCAAGTGGCAGCAATTTCATGGAGCAACATTGGTATTTTTGTTATACCTGTGATCTAACAGTATCAAAAGGCTGCTGCTCTGTTTGTGCTAAAGTTTGTCATCGTGGTCACCGTGTTGTTTATTCTCGCTCCAGTCGATTTTTCTGCGACTGTGGAGCAGGAGGTGTTAGGGGCAGTAGTTGCCAATGCTTGAAGCCTCGAAAATTTACTGGTAGTGATAGTGCCCTTAATTGTGGTGCCAACAGTTTTCAGTCCTTTTTACCTCTCCCAGAGAATGCAGATCAGCTTCCAGAAAGTGATTCAGATGTGGACGAGGATGTCGGGGCAGATATGGAGAACTTGCTGAGGTTGTCTATTCCAAAAGATCTGCAAGATGGGATCTCCATGTTTCTTGAAGAACTTGATGTTGAGAGTCAGGTGCTTGAACTATGCTCTGCATTGTTGCCTTCAATAACAAGTAGGAGGGAATCCAACCTTTCAAAGGATAAGAAAATAATTCTGGGTAAAGACAAAGTGCTTTCTTATGGTACGGATCTCTTGCAGTTGAAGAAGGCATACAAAAGTGGGTCCTTGGATCTGAAGATAAAGACTGATTATTCAAATGGCAAAGAACTTAAAATGCATTTAGCTAGTGGTTCTCTCGTCAAATCATTGCTCAGCGTCAGTATTCGAGGAAGACTTGCTGTTGGTGAAGGTGACAAAGTTACTATTTTTGATGTTGGGCAGTTGATAGGACAAGCCACTATTACACCTGTAACAGCTGACAAGGCCAATCTCAAGGCTTTATCCAAGAACCTCGTTCGATTTGAAATTGTTCACCTTGCATTTAATCATGTTGTAGAGAATTATCTTGCTGTGGCTGGCTATGAAGATTGCCAGGTTCTTACTTTAAATCCTCGTGGAGAAGTGACTGATCGTCTAGCCATTGAACTTGCCATGCAAGGTGCTTATATCAGACGGATAGAGTGGATACCTGGTTCTCAAGTTCAGTTAATGGTGGTTACTAACAGGTTTGTCAAAATATATGATCTCTCCCAAGACAATATCAGTCCTAGGCATTACTTTACACTTCCAGATGACACAATAGTAGATGCAACACTTTATGTGGCCTCTCAGGGAAGGATGTTTCTTGTTGTCCTTTCGGAACAAGGGAGCTTATTTAGGCTGGGATCATCTTTGGAGGGTCATGTGGGGGCTACACCTTTGAAAGAAATAATTCATATTCAGGACAAAGAAATTCATGCTAAGGGCTCATCTCTGTACTTCTCTGGTACTTATAAGTTACTTTTCTTGTCCTATCAAGATGGCACTACTTTGATAGGTCGGTTAAGTCCTGATGCCACATCATTGACGGAGATATCTTGTGTCTATGAGGAGGAACAAGATGGTAAACTGCGACCAGCTGGATTGCATCGATGGAAAGAGTTATTGATTGGTAGTGGATTATTCTGTGGCTTCTCAAGTGTGAAATCAAATTCTGCTATTGCCACATCCTTCGGTGCAAATGAGTTATTTGCACAGAATTTGAGGCATGCTGTGAGTTCTTCCTCGCCTTTGGTGGGGGTAACTGCATATAAGCCCTTATCCAAAGACAAAATCCACTGCCTTGTTTTACATGATGATGGAAGCCTTCAGATATACTCTCATGTTCCTATGGGAGTGGATGCTTCTGCTACTGCCACTGCTGAGAAAGTGAAAAAATTGGGTTCTAATATTCTTAATAATAAAGCTTATGCTGGCACAAAGCCAGAATTCCCCCTTGACTTCTTTGAGAAAACAGTTTGCATTACAGCAGATGTGAAACTGGGTGGTGATGCAATCAGGAATGGTGATTCTGAAGGAGCTAAACAGAGCTTGGCATCAGAGGATGGTTTTCTTGAAAGCCCAAGTCCTGCAGGATTTAAGGTATTGCTTTATGTTCTTTTTTGTGTTATCTATAATTTTTATGGCCATTAGTTCTTCTATGTCTGGCTTTGGCAAGTGACATAATATTTGCTTATATACTCCTGTCCAGGAGTCGGACTACCTGCCTAGTCCCAAAGGCCCACCCAATATTTTGGAGAATTTGAGCAAAACATTTAGCCCAAAAAATAAGCTTGGGTAATTAGTCCGGATTAATATATGGGCCAGACTTGGATCCAATATCCAAGGCTTGAGTCCAATCCAGCCTCTCCCGTTTTTTGATTTTGTAACATGTTATCTTTCTTTTGTTTGTTTATTTAATTTACATGACATGAAAGTTGAAAAGAAAATATACAAAATTATTAAATATTTAAAGAAAATATTGTGCTTAAAAAATTATGGGTGGGCCTGGTTTGGCTTGGACAAAAATTTGAGGCCCAAAATATTGGCTGGCCAGATTAGGCTTGCATAAATATGCATGGGCCCAGACCATAACACCTATATACTCAAGTTTGTCTTTACTAGCTGCTAGTTGGATTTTCCATATAATCGTTGTGATGATGTACAGTTGCCTTAATGAGTTAGTCTTTTTTACGGCAATATTACTATTGTTCACATTGCACATAAACTGACATTTTGCCGATGTTAAGCTTAGTGGTCATCCAACATTATTTCCTAAAGCATCCTCTAAAACTATCAATCACGTGGGATGAGTTGTTGGTGCTTGATTAGCCTGTTACATATGATTGAGTTATCTTTGTTAAATTCTTAAATATTCATCTCTTACTATTATAACTGATATCCCTTCTTTTCTTTTCTTTTTTCAGGTATCTGTTTCCAATTCAAACCCTGATATTGTCATGGCCGGCTTTCGTGCTTATGTGGGTAATCAATCAGCAAACCATATACCTTCTGAGATTACCATTTTCCAAAGGGTGATAAAGCTTGATGAGGGCATGAGGTCCTGGTATGACATTCCATTTACTGTAGCTGAATCACTCCTTGCTGATGAAGAATTCACCATCTCTGTTGGTCCAACCTTCAGTGGCACAGCCCTACCTAGAATAGACTCACTTGAAGTTTATGGTCGAGCTAAAGATGAATTTGGTTGGAAGGAGAAAATGGATGCTGTGTTAGATATAGAAGCCCGTGTTCTTGGTTCTAATTCTGTTCTTGCAGGATCTGGTAAAAAGAGCCGGTCAATGCAGTCTGCTTCTATTCAGGAACAGGTGGTGGCTGATGGTCTTAAGCTTCTCTCCAAGATTTACTCTCTCTGCAGACAACAAGAAGAGGAGCTAAAAGTTGATCTGAGCAAGCTAAAGAGCAAGCAGTTGTTGGAAGCAATTTTTGAGAGTGATAGGGAACCCTTGATGCTGACTGCTGCTTGCCGTGTCCTGCAGGCCGTGTTTCCTAAGAAGGATACATACTATCAGGTACACATCCAAGGGGATGTTTATAACCTAATACTGGATTGTGTGACTTAGTTTGAGTGTATCATTAGTTTCTAACAAGATTCTTTGCTATATAGATCAAGGACACCATGCATCTTCTTGGGGTGGTCAAGTCGACGTCTGTTCTTTCTTCAAGGCTTGGAATTGGTGGTGCTACTGGACGGTGGCTTATTGAAGAGTTCACTGCCCAGATACGGGCTGTGTCTAAAATTGCACTTCACCGTCGTTCCAATCTAGCTTCTTTCTTGGAGATGAATGGTATAAACTTTATGCATAGTTGCTCTCATAGTACATGTGGTATATGATTGTGTATTTTGTAATTAATACTGACACTTCCTCGAGCTACTCCATTTAGCTAGAGGCCAATTGAATGCATTCTCTGCGTGTAACTGGAAATAAAAAACATTTTTTTGAAGCTTGAATGCTTGTTGACTGACCATTGTTTGTCTCTTGGTGCTATTGTATATTACTGTGTGTATTTTGGTTCACAAATTGTTAAATATAAGGTAAAATCTGTTAACAGTTTATAAATATGCTAAGAATTTCCATATAAAGGAAATAAATTTGTGTTTTGCAATTGCATGTAGAAATAGTTTTCCTAGTGCGGTTAGGGTAGGGGGAGCTGTTTTAATATTTCTATACCCATTTTTGTTGATGTAGGTTCTGAAGTGGTGGATGGCCTTATGCAAGTTTTGTGGGGAATTTTAGACTTGGAACTTCCTGACACACAAACTATGAACAATGTCGTGATATCTGCTGTGGAGCTAATTTACAGTTATGCTGAATGTTTGGCTTTGCACGGAAAGGACACAGGGAGGCGCTATGTGGCACCTGCAGTTATATTATTTAAAAAGCTTCTCTTCTTTCCAAATGAGGCAGTTCAAACTTCAAGCAGGTATTTGCTCAGATGAATGAAATATTTATTGACTAGACATCTCCAATATTTGGAATATCTTTTTGCTAATTGCTGCCTGCATTATCAGTATATTTTAAAGATTTTAGGGGTGCTAATTTTCGCTTCTTTTTCAGTTTGGCCATATCATCAAGACTGCTCCAGGTTCCATTTCCAAAACAAACTATGTTAGGAACTGATGATGTGGTAGAAAGTGCAGTAACGACCTCTGCGCCTGCTGATCCATCTGGTGGAAATTCGCAAGTCATGATCGAAGAAGATTCTATAACCTCATCTGTTCAATATTGTTGTGATGGATGTTCTACCGTTCCCATATTAAGGAGGAGATGGCATTGCACTGTTTGTCCCGATTTTGACTTGTGTGAAGCATGTTATGAAGTTCTAGATGCTGATCGGCTTCCTTCGCCCCATTCTAGAGATCATCCTATGACCGCAATTCCAATTGAAGTGGAATCTCTTGGAGGAGACGGCAGTGAAATCCGCTTCTCTACAGATGATTTGAATGATTCAAACTTGGTGACAAATGTAACAGATGTTGGTAGGCAGACTTCAGCACCATCCATTCATGTCTTGGAACCAAGTGAATCCATGGAGTTCTCTTCTTCAGTGACTGATTCTGTCTCAATTTCCGCTTCAAAACGAGCAGTGAATTCCTTGCTTCTGTCTGAGCTTCTTGAGCAGTTGAAAGGGTGGATGGAGACCACCTCTGGTGTTCGAGCTATTCCTGTTATGCAACTTTTTTACAGATTATCATCTGCTGTAGGTGGGCCTTTCATTGACAGTTCAAAGTCTGAAACCTTTGATTTGGAGAAACTAATTAAATGGTTTCTGGATGAAATTAACATCCACAAACCTTTTGTAGCCAGAACACGTTCTTCTTTTGGAGAAGTGGCAATCCTAGTCTTCATGTTTTTCACATTGATGCTTCGAAACTGGCATCAGCCTGGTAGTGATAGTGCTACTTCAAAAGGTACTGGGAATATAGACACTCCTGATAAAAGTGTTCCTCAGGTCTCCAGTTCTGCAGCCTCTAAGTCTTCCTTGGTGGATCATGACAAAAATGACTTTGCATCCCAACTTCTTCGAGCTTGCAACTCTCTTAGGAACCAAGCTTTTGTTAATTATTTAATGGATATTCTGCAGCAGCTAGTGCATGTTTTTAAGTCACCAGCGACTGGTCTTGAAAATGCCCATGGTTCAAATGTTGCTTCTGGATGTGGGGCTTTATTAACAATCAGAAGAGATCTACCTGCTGGTAATTTTTCTCCATTCTTTTCGGATTCATACGCTAAAGCTCATCGGGCAGATATTTTTATGGACTACCAGAGGCTATTGTTGGAGAATGCATTTCGACTGGTGTACACCTTGGTAAGACCAGAAAAACATGACAAAAATGGGGAGAAAGAAAGGGTTTATAAGGCATCCTCTGGCAAGGACTTGAAGCTTGATGGATACCAGGAAGTCCTCTGCACTTATATAAATAATCCCCATACAACATTCGTGAGAAGATATGCAAGGAGGCTTTTTCTGCATCTGTGTGGAAGCAAAACTCACTATTATAGTGTTCGGGATTCTTGGCAGTTCTCAACTGAAGTGAAGAAACTATACAAACATGTGAACAAATCTGGTGGATTTCAAAATTCTGTTCCTTATGAAAGAAGTGTTAAGATAGTTAAGTGCCTCTCTACTATTGCTGAAGTGGCTGCTGCTCGGCCTCGGAACTGGCAAAAGTATTGCTTGAGACATAGTGATGTTTTGCCCTTCCTAATGAATGGGATTTTCTATTTTGGTGAGGAGTCTGTCATTCAGACTCTTAAATTATTAAATTTGGCATTCTATTTAGGGAAGGATATGAATCACTCTTTGCAAAAAGCTGAATCTGGGGATTCAGGTACCAGTTTGAACAAAACAGGATCGCAATCTTTGGATTCAAAGAAGAAGAAGAAGGGTGATGATGGAGTCGAAACTGGTTTAGAGAAGTCTTTCGTGGATATGGAAGCTGTGGTTGAAATCTTTACTGATAAGGGGGTGGATGTCTTGAGGCAATTTATTGATTGTTTTTTACTGGAATGGAACTCGAGTTCTGTACGTGCTGAGGCTAAGTGTGTTCTTTATGGAGTGTGGCATCATGGGAAACTTCCATTCAAGGAAACTTTGTTGGCAGCTCTCCTGCAAAAGGTTAAATGCTTGCCAATGTATGGTCAGAATATTGTGGAGTATACTGAACTTGTCACTTGGTTACTCAGTGAGTTCCCTGATAAAAGTTCAAAACAACAGATTGAAATTGTGGACCATTGCTTGACCCCTGATGTTATTAGGAGTATATTTGAGACCCTTCATTCACAAAATGAACTCATAGCTAATCATCCAAATTCTCGCATATATAACACCTTGAGTGGTCTGGTGGAATTTGATGGTTACTATCTTGAGAGTGAACCATGTGTTGCCTGCAGCTCTCCTGAGGTCCCATATAGCAAAATGAAGTTAGAAAATCTTAAATCTGAAACCAAGTTCACTGACAACCGCATCATTGTGAAGTGTACTGGAAGTTATACTATACAGACTGTGACTATGAATGTTCATGATGCCCGTAAGTCCAAGTCAGTTAAAGTCTTAAACCTGTATTACAACAATCGACCTGTGGCTGACTTGTCAGAACTGAAAAATAATTGGTCATTATGGAAGCGTGCGAAGAGTTGTCATCTTGCTTTCAACCAGAGTGAGCTCAAAGTGGAGTTCCCCATTCCAATTACTGCTTGTAACTTCATGATTGAGCTTGATTCTTTCTATGAGAATCTTCAAGCCTTATCCCTTGAACCATTGCAATGCCCCCGTTGCAGTCGACCTGTGACAGATAAGCATGGAATTTGCAGTAACTGCCATGAAAATGCATATCAATGCAGGCAGTGCCGTAATATCAATTATGAAAATCTGGATTCTTTTCTATGCAATGAGTGTGGATACAGCAAGTATGGTCGGTTTGAGTTTAACTTCATGGCAAAGCCAAGTTTTACATTTGACAACATGGAGAATGATGAAGACATGAAGAAAGGGCTGGCAGCTATAGAAGCTGAATCTGAAAATGCTCATAGGAGATATCAACAACTTCTGGGCTTTAAGAAGCCCCTTCTGAAGATTGTATCGAGCATTGGTGAAAATGAGATGGATTCGCAGCAGAAAGACTCTGTCCAGCAAATGATGGTCTCCTTGCCTGGTCCTTCATGTAAGATAAACCGCAAAATTGCTCTTCTAGGTGTCCTCTATGGTGAGAAGTGCAAAGCTGCTTTCGATTCTGTCAGTAAAAGTGTACAGACACTGCAGGGTCTCCGTCGGGTTCTAATGAATTACTTACACCAGAAACATTCAGATAACTCTGGGGTTGCATCCAGGTTTGTGATTTCCAGATCCCCAAATAACTGCTATGGTTGTGCAATGACATTTGTCACACAGTGTCTTGAGATCCTCCAGGTGCTGTCAAAACTTCAAAACTCTAAGAAACAACTTGTTGCATCTGGCATCTTGTCTGAGTTGTTTGAAAATAATATTCATCAAGGCCCAAAAACTGCTCGTGTACAAGCTAGGGCAGCCCTTTGTGCCTTCTCTGAAGGTGATATTAATGCGGTATCTGAGTTGAACAGTTTGATACAGAAGAAAGTCATGTACTGCCTTGAACATCATCGTTCCATGGACATTGCTGTTGCCTCTCGTGAGGAATTGTTATTGCTTTCAGAGGTGTGCTCCCTGGCTGATGAATTCTGGGAATCAAGATTGCGTATTGTTTTCCATCTGTTATTTTCTTCCATAAAATTAGGTGCAAAGCATCCTGCCATATCGGAGCATATAATTCTCCCTTGTTTAAGGATTATATCTTTGGCTTGTACTCCTCCAAAACCTGATACTGCAGAAAAGGAGCAAGGTGTTGGCAAATCTAATCCAGTTATGCAACAGAAGGATGAAAATAATTCAACTATATTTGGATCTCATGGAGGTGATATCAGTTCCAGTAAGCTAATGCCAGAACATACTGAAAAAAATTGGGTTTCTTCTCATAAGACCCAAGATATTCAATTGCTAAGTTATTCTGAGTGGGAGAAGGGGGCATCTTATCTTGATTTTGTCAGAAGGCAATATAAAGTGTCTCACCCTGTCAAAGGTGTGGGCACGAGGTCTCGTCCACATCGAACTGACTTCCTGGCCCTCAAATATGGACTAAGGTGGAAACGATCTGCTTGTAAAGCAAACAAAGGTGACTTGTCAGTATTTGAGCTAGGATCATGGGTTACAGAACTTGTTTTGAGTGCTTGCTCCCAGTCTATTAGGTCTGAGATGTGTATGCTAATTAGTTTACTTTGCGCTCAAAGCTCATCAAGGAGATTTCGGTTGCTAAACCTTCTGATGGGTTTGTTACCGGCAACTCTTGCTGCTGGTGAAAGTGCTGCAGAGTATTTTGACTTGTTATTCAAGATGATTGAATCGGAAGATGCTCGTCTATTCTTGACAGTAAGGGGATGTCTAGATACGATTTGTAAGTTGATTACAAAAGAAGTTGGGAATATTGAATCACTTGAGAGGAGCCTGCATATTGATATTTCACAAGGATTCATCCTCCATAAGCTCATAGAGCTCCTTGGCAAATTTCTGGAGGTTCCCAATATCAGAGCTAGGTATCACTACTACTAATTATTTTCACTAAAATGAAATTGCTCCATCTTCTAATTGATTTTGTTTTGACAACAGATTCATGCAAGACAATTTGCTGACTGAAGTCCTTGAGGCACTTATTGTAGTCCGTGGTTTGATAGTGCAGAAGACTAAGTTGATTAGTGATTGCAACAGACTTCTAAAAGATCTTCTAGATAGTCTTCTACATGAGAGTAGTGAGAACAAACGGCAATTTATCCGTGCTTGTATCTGCGGTCTGCAGATTCATGGTGAGGAGAAGAAAGGAAGAACTTCTCTGGTATGGGAAACTTAATAAATTAACCCTTTTTCCCTTTGTAATGATTCTCTTGGGTTACATTAATGCAACTTCTAATTTACTAATGATATATATATATATATATATTGTTGCAATTAATTTCAATTGTATGAATTTTATGGCAGTTTATTTTAGAGCAACTCTGCAACTTGATCTGCCCGTCCAAACCGGAGTCTGTTTATTTGTTGGTTCTAAACAAAGCTCACACACAGGAAGAGTTTATTCGAGGATCAATGACTAAGAATCCTTATTCAAGTTCTGAGATTGGTCCGCTAATGCGTGATGTTAAAAATAAAATTTGCCAGCAATTGGATCTGATAGGTCTTCTTGAAGATGACTATGGCATGGAACTATTAGTAGCCGGGAATATAATTTCTCTTGATTTGAGCATTGCTCAGGTTTATGAACAAGTATGGAAGAAGTCCAACAGTCAATCTTCAAACTCTATGTCTAACTCTTCACTTTTATCCTCTGGTGCTGTTTCATCAAGTAGAGAATGCTCACCCATGATAGTGACGTACCGACTTCAGGTTTGTTACTGTTTTTTTGCAGTCAATGCCTTGTCTTTCATAGAGGACTACATGATAAAACTGTGCAGGAATGGCTTTCAGTACTCATAGATTCCCTTGCAATGGTTTATGTAAATGGGAATCCTTATTTGGAATTGTATTCTTTGAACTTAAATCATGCTTATCCTCCCTGTTTTCTGCAGTTTTGAACTTAAAACTCATTTTGAGTGGAGCTTATGACATTTGATGCTAAATGGCCTTTATATGCCGGTATGAGACTAAAAGTAATCTGACATGTATATTTTATTTACATTATGATTTCCACAGGGTTTAGATGGTGAAGCTACTGAGCCTATGATAAAAGAACTGGAGGAAGATAAAGAAGAATCACAAGATCCTGAGGTTGAGTTTGCAATAGCTGGTGCAGTTCGTGAGTATGATGGGCTGGAAATCTTGTTGCTCATGATTCAGGTGCGTGGTCCTTGTTCTTTTTGTTTACGTCATGCATAGAACTTTGAGGGCCATAAAGAGACAGCTATTAAGTCAAAACTTATTTGTCTCTGAATGTACAGCGTTTGCGAGATGACTTCAAGTCCAACCAGGAGCAGTTGGTTGCTGTTCTCAATCTCCTCATGTACTGCTGCAAGATTAGAGAGAATAGGAAGGCTTTATTAAGGCTTGGAGCTTTATGTCTACTGCTTGAAACAGCAAGGCGTGCGTTCTCTGTGGATGCCATGGAACCAGCTGAATGGATTCTTTTGATTGTGGAGAGTCTGACCATGGAAGCAAATGAGAGTGACAATATTAGCATTTCACAGAGTGTTCTTACCGTCACCAGTGAGGAAACTGGCACTGGAGACCAAGCAAAGAAAATAGTTCTTATGTTCCTGGAGAGGCTGTCTCATCCTTCAGGTCATAAGAAATCAAACAAGCAACAGAGGAACACTGAGATGGTCGCAAGAATATTACCATACTTGACTTATGGTGAACCTGATGCTATGGAAGCTCTTATCCAGCATTTTAACCCCTACTTGCAAGATTGGGGAGAATTTGACCGATTGCAGAAACAACATCAAGACAATCTTAAAGATGAAACCATTGCCCTAAAAGCAGCCAACCAGAGGTTCACTGTGGAAAATTTTGTTATGGTTTCAGAATCTCTAAAGACAAGTTCCTGTGGGGAGAGATTGAAGGATATCATCCTAGAGAAAGGCGTTACAGGTGTAGCTGTCAGACATTTGAGTGAGAGTTTTGCAATTGCAGGGCAAGCTGGCTTTAAATCTCGTTCAGAGTGGACATTAGCTTTGAAACTGCCTTCTGTCCCTCTTGTATTGTCAATGCTCAGGGGCTTATCAATGGGGCACTTTGCCACTCAAAGGTGCATTGACGAGGGTGGAATCTTGCCCTTACTCCATGCTTTGGAAGGTGTGCCTGGAGAAAATGAGATTGGAGCGAAGGCGGAGAATTTGTTGGACACACTATCGGATAAGGAAGGCAAAGGAGATGGATTCTTGGAGGAGAAGGTGCGTAAGTTGCGGCATGCAACCAGAGATGAAATGAGACGACGAGCACTAAGGAAAAGGGAAGAATTGCTTCAGGTACTCTTTATTGAATTTAAGTTCCTCTACTTCTATATGAGCTTGCATGCGTGTTGCAGGAAAGTGGAATTTGCCAAATGAGTTGGAATTTTGTAGCTGGGTTGTCTTTTTACATAACCTTTTACCTCCATTTCTTTTATTTTAGAAATTATAACCGGGAATGGTTTCAATTGCGTGGTTGTATTTCTTTGATATAAATCTTACTCCATGCTTGTAGATACAGCACAGGCATTCACATGCTGGTTTTTCTCCCCTTTTTTTATTTATTTGTCTACTAGCTGATCCAACTCTTTCTTTGTGTTGTGTTTTCTCTTGGCGACTATACAGGGACTTGGAATGCGACAAGAATTAGCTTCAGATGGTGGTGAGCGAATAGTTGTTGCTCGACCTCTTCTGGAAGGTTTGGAAGATGTGGAGGAGGAGGAAGATGGGCTGGCTTGTATGGTGTGTCGAGAAGGCTATAGTTTGAGACCCACTGACTTGCTGGGTGTTTACTCTTATAGCAAGCGAGTAAACCTGGGTGTTGGCACAGCTGGAAGTGCACGTGGAGAGTGTGTTTACACTACTGTTAGTTACTTCAATATTATTCATTTCCAGTGCCATCAGGAGGCAAAAAGAGCAGATGCTGCTTTGAAAAATCCCAAAAAAGAGTGGGAGGGTGCTACTCTCAGAAACAATGAATCCCTTTGCAATTCTTTATTTCCTGTGAGAGGACCATCAGTTCCACTAGCACAGTATGTTCGCTATGTCGATCAATACTGGGATAACCTCAACGCTCTTGGTCGTGCTGATGGAAGTCGGCTCCGGCTGTTGACTTATGATATTGTTCTGGTATTCTCTTGAATGTAAGCTTGTTAACTTTATTGTATGTTACATTTTAGATGCCTTATATATCTGCATATTTTCTGTACAGATGCTAGCTCGATTTGCAACTGGAGCATCATTCAGTGCAGAGAGTCGGGGTGGTGGAAGGGAAAGCAACTCCCGGTTTTTGCCTTTCATGATCCAAATGGCTCGTCACCTTCTTGAACAGGGAGGCTCCTCTCAGAGGCGTAACATGGCCAATGTTGTTGCAACATATATATCCTCTTCAACATTAGATTCAAAATCCACCTCCGGTGCGACTCAACCTTCATTGGGAACCGAGGAAACCGTTCAGTTCATGATGGTAAATTCACTGCTTTCAGAGTCATACGAGTCTTGGCTGCAACATCGACGTGACTTTTTGCAGCGCGGAATATATCACGCCTACATGCAGCACACTCATGGTCGGTCAACGGCTAAGATAGAATCAGCAAGTAGCAGCAAAAGTCCCACCTCCACCTCAGAATCTGGTGGTGATGAACTACTTTCAATTGTTCGACCCATGCTGGTATATACCGGCTTGATCGAGCAGTTGCAGCAAATATTCAAAGTTAAAAAATTATCAAGTACGTCAACTGTCAAAGGCAAAGCCGAAGGAACATCGACCGGAACCGAAAGCGAAGGGTTGGAAGGCTGGGAGGTTGTGATGAAAGAGCGGTTGTTGAATGTGAAGGAAATGCTAGGGTTCTCCAAAGAGTTGCTCTCATGGCTTGATGACATGAATTCCGCAAGCGACTTACAGGAGGCGTTCGACATCATCGGCGCCCTCGGCGACGTGTTATCAGGCGGATTTACACTATGCGAGGATTTTGTCCAAGCCGCTATCGCCGCAGGAAAAATGTAAGGTTCGTTTAGTCCGTTTGTACTTGCTCACCTCTCCAATTTGACATTTTGGAACTAATAATGTGAGAGTGCCTTGTATAACTTTCTCTTTTAAATCTAAGAATCTTTTCAAAATTAATCCTTTAAATCTAAAAATTAAGTCGATCTAATGAGTAACTATCGACTTAATAAATCTAATATCATTATTTTATTATTATATTTTATATTTTTTATATTTTTAACTTGTATTATAAATTTATTAGACCATTAAATACTTATTAAATTGATTTTGAACATCTTTATTAAAATTATACGATAAAATAAAGATAAATAGTTGCTTGTTCGTGGGTAATTAAACATATAATCTATCAACAAGATGTATTATCCATAAATTTTGTATACGGATGGCAGTGAACAACGTAGACTCAAATATTCAGTATTTTTGGTGGACGTATTAGATAAAAGGGTAAGTTATATAAATTATTATTGAATTTTTAGGATAAATTTATTTTGATTATTTTATTTTTAAAATATTTAATAAGAGTATTTAATCTTTAATTCGTATTTGATAAAATCATTTAATTTTTAGTTTATATTTGATATAGTCTATCATTTACTTCAGTTAAAAATTGCATTAATGTTCATTTATCCTTAATAAATAAAAATAAATAAATTAAAATAATCATCATTCAACTTTCTTTTCAATCTTATTTTGATTATTTAAATTTAAATTTTTAATTTATTAACAGAACTTAAATTTTTTAAAATTAACAATTAATCAAAATAATTTTTTAAAAATTAATTAAACCCGATTTTAATAAAAAAAAATTAAAATAAATCATTTTAATTCGATTATGATTTATAATTTTAAATATAATTGATTAAACGATATTATTTATTATATATAATATTTTTAAATTTTATATATCTTAAAATTTTAAAATTAAATAAAATTTAAATTATAAAATCAAACTTATTAATTCAAATAATTTAAATTTTTTTAATTCGAACCCTTATCTTTCGTGTGATAAATACTCACGTGAGTGTCTAAGTTTGTATCCCTTGTCGTGTCCGTAAATGTCCAAAAAGTACGAGACAGCTACTAACACTACATTTCTGCATAAAACAAAATAAAGAAGTCTGTCAAGGCGTAATGATTAGAGGTAAAGAGAAGTGATTATTGGAATTATTGCCTTGCATTAACACAGTATTTAAACTTCGATTATAAATAATATGATTATTTATTGATATAATAAAATAATCTATCTAATATTTTAATTTATTTCTTATTTTTCTATCCCGTAAAATTTCTTGTTTATATAAAAGAAAAAGATTTAGAAAATTTTCTAAATTTTAAAAGTATATTAATCTTTTTAAAAATATTTATTTTCTTTGTATTTTTAGATCTTATAAATTTTGATGAATTAGTCATCGTATTCTCATTTTCCGATGTGTAATATTTGTTTTATCTTCTATAATTTTTTAATAAATATTCGGTTGTTATTGTTAAAAAACAACTCTTTCCTTAATATGGGTAGAGATAAAATTAAATGGAGTAGAGAGAGATAATCGCTTCACACTCAATTTTTTTTTAAAATTTTAATTTATTTATGAATTTGTTTGTTTTACTTTCAATCATTTATATTTTGTCTTTATAACTCTAAATCTTAATTATGTCCTGAATTCAGTTTACTTGAATATAAATTTATAGTACTCAAAACAAGCAAACACATGTAAACGAAACGAACGAACACGAATAAGGGTGTGTTCATGTTCATTCGTTTAATTTTAACCGAATAAATGAACGAACACAAAATTTATTGTTCTTGGTCGTTCGTTAACGATTGTAGCTTATTCGTGTTCGTTTATGTTCGTCCATTTAAATGATAAACGAACATAGACAAACGAATATTAGCAAACATAAATAATGTATATAATATGCTAAATATTTAATATTTAGAATTAATTCGACTAATTTAGCTAATTAACTTATTTTAAATCGAATTAATTGATAATTAAAACTAAAAAACTGTTAATTATTAGACGAAACCTAAAATTTAACTGATTAACCAATTTTATTTTGGTTCGATTGGTTAGCGCGGTTTAACAGAATAATGAACATCCCTAGCTTATAACAAGTTTTTAATGAGTCATAAAATAAGATTTCTCAACTCGAATAACTCGAATAACTCAAATTTATTTTGACTCGACTTGATCTAATACTCACCCTCAGATATATGTGAATAAATTTAAACGAATATAAATGAAACGAATATAAACGAACGGATTACTGAACGTTCATGAACATAAGTGAACGAACGAGCCCTTTATTCTTTTTCTTTCATTTAATTAAACGAATGAAAAATCTTGTTCATGTTCGTTCGTTTAATAAATAAATGAACATAAACAAATTTTCCGTCGAACTGTTCACAAACGATTCACTTAATATTCGATTCATTTACGGCCCTACTCAAAGGATTCAAATTTTGTTTAATTTAATTTTCCTTTTCTAAAAAGTTTGTTATTAGTGGCTACTTTGGTGGGCTACCGAAGCTTTAAGCATGCTTTATTGCTTTATTATTATAATGTTATTATGTTCTGTCGTTCTTTTTGAACCGTACATTAAAATATTTTGGTATCATTTGAACAGATCTCAAATTTAAAATTTTATGTATATAAAAAATTTTATTGAAAAATTCATTTATTAAAATTAAATATATAACGTAAATCAATCTAAAATTGATTAAAATAAATTTTGAAGAATAGAAAGAGAAAAAATATTAATAGTTAAATTTAAAAAATTAAAAACCAACAAAATACATGAATAATTACATTATACATATTTAATATTTATTTTCTGCAAACAATAACAGCATCTGCATCGGGGGCTATTTTATATACGAGGGGATTGGAAATTTTTTAATACACAATATAAAAAATATTTAATATTTATTGAATGAATAATTGTACGAATTAATTTATTTCGGTGGTTAAGAAAATAATTTCTTCTAAAAATTACGGGTTTGAACACAAATATTATAACACGAGAGATTATATCATAAATCTTTTTCATCACGTCATTCGTGATTCATGTAATCAGGTTCGTTCATCTTTAATTAATTACTTGATAATTACCCATTCACTAAATACATATAAAAAATAGGTGATGATTCAGCTTAAAAAAATATGAGATAGATAATCTGATTAGTTGAGACCACAAATGACGTGGTGGAAAAGGTTAATGATATAATTTCTCATAACACAGTGATTGAGTGATCAACATTTAATGATTGAGAATATATTTTAAAACGGATATTATTATAACAACTATATCTGATTAAAAATTATAATTTTAAAATCTTTAAATTTTAAATACAATTTTTAAAATTTAAACTTTTAAACGATAAATCAAACAGAAAGATCTGTATAATCTAAAACTACACAATATATATATTAAATAATTTTCTAAAAATAAAATTACTATTATTTTTCATTCATACGGGTTTCGCATAGTAACCAAAGTTATTTTGATAAATTATACATTTTAATCGCTTAATTTTTATAATTTTTTTTCTTTAGATTATTTAATTATAAAATCTTAAATTTCTATAAAAAAAAAACAATTACGTTATAGTTGTAAAAAAAATAGGTAATGTTTTAAGGATTATTATCATACACGTATAATGAATTTTTATTTTATTTTATAAGTATCTTTAATTTTAGAATCTAAGATTTTAACTTAAAATTTAATCTTTAAAAATATCTTTCGTAAACTAATTAATGTTAATAGATAAAAATATTAATAATTAATAAATTATTAAAACAAATATTGATTATATTCATATTTTTATATATCAATTTATTTATTAAATAATCAAGCATATATCAATTATAAGTTAATTTTATCAAGGAAAATTCTACAATGGGCGTCGAACACCGATAAATACCACTAACGTTGAACATCGTTGAACACTATTAAATTAATTAATAAAAATTAAAAGTTTTAAAGACTCAACATACAATTAATAAAAGAGTGATAGACTCAACATATAATTATTAATTATAGTTTGAGTCATTGAGATTTTTAAATTTTATTAACTAATTTAATAATATTCAATAATGCTTAACATTAATGATGTTTAACGGTATTCCACATCCGATGTACATTCATCTTCTTACCAAACACTTTTATATAACTAACTAATCAAATCAACCAATATAAACCGCTATATCAACATATTCGGAAACAAAACGTGATGTCCGAATATATTATGCTAAAAATAAAACAGATTCAAATAATAAAATTTAAAAAATATTATCTGCACAAAATAAAATTATAATATTTAATTTATAATATACAATCTAATAATCACAAAAATTTGACTATAATTCGTACGATAAGTCCTTGTCTCTGTTTCTGGTGGATTTTGTCCCGTTACTTTTACCAGGACAATGATAAGACGTTTTCTATACTAAATTATAACTTTGAATAATTATGATCAAGACCAATTAATGATTCTTAATTATATTACTCAAATATTAAAAAAATTCATTCAAAAAGGATATTTTTTTATAAAAGTAAATAATTATGTGATTGATGTTAATAAAAATGTATATTTAAAATTAATATTAATTAATGGATAAAAAATTGATTAATGTGATAAGATATTAAATTTATTATACAAGATCAAATATTGATATTGTAAATTGAACGAACAGGGTTGAAAATACAATCACCTAATAACGAGTTGGTAGAGCAGATCAAGTTGAATAGTATTAGTTAAAATTCTTATTGCTCGACTCATTATTTGTTAAACTTGATAAAAAAATCTTTTTGACTCATACTCGTTAAAAACTTCGTTATTCGTTAAATTTATTAAAAAATTTACTTGTTTTTTAAATATAGGTAAAATCTAGTATATTATTAGAGTTTATTATAAACATAAAATTCAAAAAAAAAATGTGAGGACTGAAAAGATAATAAATTAACCTGTCATAACTGAATTAGAGGACCAGTTTAACATTGCTTTTAAAAAGTGCGGTGGAAAAGTATAATGAAAAAGTTCTTTTGAAATTTTTGTTTGAGATATATGTGTTTAATATTACTGTCAAAAAGTGTTTTTGAGAAAGTAAATGACTATTTTAAACATGATGTTATAAGTTAAAAAATATATATTTAAATGATAATCAAATTTTTTCATATTGTAATATTAACTTAAATTATGATAAAATATAAAAATATTAATAAATGAATACATAAATTATTTTTAAAAAGTTCTTTTGAGAAAATATATAATTTTACATGAATATATATAATTTTTAAATTAAAAAAATAATTTATGTTAAACATAATTATGTATTTGTAAAAATTAAATTATAATAAAACATAATAAATGAAGGTTAAAATTATAACCCGACTCCTAAAAGTATTTTTCTAACCGCAAAAGCTAAAATTTTTAGCTTTTGCATTTAGGTTGAAAAATATTTTTTAAACGCAGTTTTTTTCTCTCCAAAAGTTAACTGTTTAGCATTGTTTCTGTGTTCTAAACCAACTTTTGATCTAAAAACTGATTTAAAACACAATACTAAACGCAACATAAGTCAATATTTAACTGTAATTTTTTTAACAATCATTGAAGATAATAATTTAAAGGTTTTAACTTTTTAATCATTTTTTTATATACGAACAATAAAAGATATAAAATAAAATATTTATAATACAAATAAATTCAAATTAATCGACAGGAAATCAGGGGGTAAAAAATATTAACAATATTAACAAATACAATAATTTTCCTCATTTGTCAAACAAACAGAATTTAAGATCCATCAAACTTCTTAACAGCCAAAGAATTCCAACCCATTAATGCCTTAAAGCTCACCTTTTTACTCTCTCTCTCTCTCTCTCTCTCATTTCTCTTCCTCTCAAGCTCACAACTTTGTTTCTTTCTGAGCAGTTCACCGGCACCAACCTTGCCGGATCTGGTCGGAAGTTTCACCGTGAAAAAAAGCATGAACCTCAATTGAGCCTTTTTCCCATTTCTAGCATTCTTGTATAAGCTAAAGAAACCAGCTTTCTGGGAAAAGTTAGTGGAGATTTAGTTGAAACCGAATCATATAAATTCTGGGTTTTGCTTATTTTGATAATGTATGTGGACTGTGGAGAGTTTACAAGGTTTTATCCAAACAAAGTGTAGTTTTATAAAATCTGTGCTTTTTTTTCTTCTTTCTAAAGTTTTGCTTTTGGTAAGCTTCATGGAGCTGTTGTTTCTAGGTGAAATAATAGTTTAGGTGTTCCAACAAAGAATATTAGGCTTTAGTTATTTTTTAATGCAATGGTTTGGTTACAAGGGAAGTTTAGAGGTTCCAGTAGTTGGTAAAAATTCTCAGAAATCACCTTATCTTGTAAAAAAAAAAAAACCAAGTTTCAGGGTCTTTTTTTGGCATTATATTTGATCAAAGGCCTGGATTTTTGGATCAAGTGGGAGGGAGAACTTTGAACTCAAGTATTGTTGTTGTTAAGTTTGAGATTGAGGTGAAAAGAGGTAATTTACAATGTGTAGAGTAGAAGAAACAAGTGGAAAGTGTGATTACAAGAAACAGTCTGAAATGAAGATAAATATATTTGGTGAAGGGAGAGTGGAGAAGCTAAAGAATTCAATGGTTTCCAGGCCTAGAATGAAGCAGTGGATGTTCAGGGCATTAACTACAGTTCTGCTATGGACTTGCTTTGCTCAGTTGATGACATTGGGAGAATTGTTTGGTCCAAAATTGTTGAAAGGTTGGCCTTCTTGTTTCACTCATTCTGGTTCTGAATTGCCTTTGGTTGCTGAATTGTCTTCTATGCCACCAAAATTCATTCTTCCTCCCAAAAGTAAGTCCTCAAGGTTGCTTTCTTTCAACAATTTTCATTCTTTTCTATATTTGGTGTTTCTCTGTAAGATTTTCATTTCTTGTGAACAGACAATTTTTGTCAAAGATGTCTTTAAGTCCTAAAACAAGACCAATCATGTTGCCTATGATTACTGTTTTTTGCAGGGTTATATAAGAACAATGGTTATCTTATGGTTTCCTGCAATGGAGGGCTTAACCAAATGCGAGCTGCGGTTAGTTGATAATCGTTTTTTATTTTTATCTTGGCATCACTTCAGATGCTAACCGTTTCGTGTCGTTTCCGGATTTGGTTTGCAGATTTGTGACATGGTTGCCATTGCCAGACACCTAAATGTTACACTTATTGTCCCAGAACTGGATAAAACCTCTTTCTGGAATGATCCTAGGTACATACTATTTATTTAATCTTTGCTTTTGTACAACTAAAAGTATAAGAATTGTGCCCTGCAATTCAAGATGGTCGTGTAATTGGTGTTCATGAATCATGATATCAGTGAGTTTAAGGACATTTTCGATGTTGATCACTTCATTACTTCCTTGAGAGACGAGGTTCGGATATTGAAGGAACTACCACCTCGAGTTCAGCTACGGGTTGATCAAGGAATGTTCCTCTCTATGCAGCCCATTAGTTGGTCTGATATTTCTTATTATGTTCATCAGGTTGGTTTCTGATTGCTTGAAGATGGATTAAGCTTTGGTGACTTGGAATTGTTCTCTCTATACGTTGAATTCGAGCTAATTTCTGGAGTTATTGCTTGCAGATTCTTCCTCTTGTGCAAAAGCTCAAAGTTGTACAATTGAATAAAACCGATACTCGGCTTGCCAATAACAAGCTACCCCTCGAGATTCAGAAGCTGCGCTGCCGTGTAAATTTCAATGCATTGAGATTTACTTCCCAAATCGAAGAATTGGGTAGAAAGGTTGTCAAGATGTTAAGGGAGAAAGGCCCTTTTCTCGTGCTTCATCTCAGATACGAAATGGACATGTTGGCCTTTTCTGGCTGCACACATGGCTGCAACGGTGAAGAAGAGGAAGAACTCACGAGAATGAGGTAAGCCGGAAGCTTGTTTGTCGTTTCCGTAACTAGAAACTTTGTCATTGCTTCACTGAACGATCTGATGCTATTAGGTACGCTTATCCTTGGTGGAAGGAAAAGATAATAAATTCAGAAATGAAAAGGAAAGAAGGATTGTGCCCCTTGACACCAGAAGAAACAGCTCTAGTATTGAAAGCACTTGGTATCGACCGCAACGTTCAAATTTACATTGCTGCCGGAGAAATTTACGGCGGCGAGAGACGGATGACTCCGTTGGCAAAAGAATTTCCCAATTTGGTCAGTAAACTATAGTGTTTATACATCTACAATGCATATATATACGCCTTCACAATAGGATCTTCCTGCAACCAGGTCCGAAAGGAGACTCTACTTCAATCAGACTTAAAAAACTTCCAAAACCACTCATCCCAAATGGCAGCATTGGATTATCTAGTCGCCTTAGAAAGTGACATATTTGTTCCGACATACGACGGAAACATGGCCAAAGTGGTCGAAGGCTATCGGAGGTTAACATGTCGATACTTCACCATTCATTTCTTAGCTCCTATCATATCATGTCCAAGTTTGATCTGATTTTATTCTGCAATTGCTTGCTTAACACGTTCCAGATTCTTGGGGTTCAAGAAAACTATCTTACTAGACCGAAAACTTCTAGTTAAGTTAATAGATCAATACCATAATGGATTGTTAAGCTGGGACGAGTTCTCCGATACCGTGAAGGAAGTTCATTCGAATAGAATGGGAAACCCGAAGAAACGGGTCGTGATACCGGATAGGCCGAAAGAAGAAGATTATTTTTATTCGAATCCACATGAATGTCTGCAACTGTTGGATGAGCCTTTGAGAAGAACATGAGCTGAATCATGGTGGTTAAATTATGATTTACACTTTTGTACTTAAAATACATATTTATTATCAGATATAATTAGCAAATAATGGAAATACTTAGATCCCAATTTATATTTGTTAGGAGTAAACCTTATTATTTAGATTTCAACTTCATGTAAATAATTTTGAATATTTTAAAGGATAAACTATACCGGTAGTCACCAAACTATTTATTTATTTCATGTTTTTGGCTATCGAACGATTCTTTAAACGATCGTTAATAATGTTATATTTTTCTGTTTTGATCATCGACCGTTAAAAACTAATAATGTTGACGTAGATTTTTTTATATTTTGTATTTTTTTTCTCTTATACTATAAAAAAGAATTACACCGTCTTTTTATAAAATTTAAAACTTAAATCCAAATTCTAACAACTTAAACCTTAAACTCTAAATTATAACTATAAACTAACTTAAAACTTTAAATCTTAAACTTTAAATTTAAAAAATTTGTATAAACTAAAACTTGTATATTAAAATATTTTTTCTTAAATTCAAACCACCAATAAACTTCAAGATCCCTAGAACTCTCTTTCCCACAGATAATTAACTTTTGTGTGTTGAGTTGAGTAAACGAGTGCTTCAAGAAAGAATTTGAAAACTTTTAGACTGACCCAACTTCCAAGCTCCAAAATAAAAACGAAACCTGGCAACTGATCCAAGAAATCACCCATTTCCCACCCAGTAGTCAAACACTTTCAAGTCCTAACTGGGGATGGAAAGCTACTGAAAATCTTCACCACTTTGCCAAATATGTCCAAAAAGTGGACTACTTTCTGGTAAAGTTTCAAACTTTTCATGAATACCCGAAGATTAAAAACCGAAATTTTAGAGCATTTCCTTGGATGGATTAGATATGAGAGACCCCATACTTCATTTCTTGGATTTGAAGCTCCTATGTCTTTTGATGCTTTTCCATGCTTTAATGACGGAAATTGGAAAGGATAAGATGAAGATGATTGTATCGTGTTATGTATAATTGTTTTAAATTTCGACTATGAGCATTGGCAACATAATACGCCACCATTTACTAGTGTTGGTAGTCAAAGCCCTGGGAATGCAAATACAAGCAATATTTGGCTAACTCAAAACAGACAAGCAAGGTCACTTTGAAGGAGATTGCTCTATTCCCTGTACAACACAAATTTAATGTATTCTCTCCTTCATGAGAAAAAAATAAAATGCAAAATAAACCTAATCAATGACCCCAATAAAAAAAGATGATGCTTGAATATGTGTATAAGTTGTGTGCCTTGTCAAAGTGTTAATTATGAACCGGAGTTTATGTCTAAGCCTTACTAAAACTGGTAGAAACTGTTGAAGACAAAGGAACTGTATGTCTTTCATACAGACTAACTTGGCTTAAACAAACCAATGACTGTATGTTCCTCTAGGGACATCATGATTCATCGGCTGATGTGCCGGTTTATGGCAGCCTTGTCAGCAGTACTGTATCTTCAAAGTCATGAATGGCACACCACTTCTGAGATAGTGTACTCGGACTCGGATACAATCCGAGCATTAGCAGGGATGAGATCAATACTGCTGCTGCCTGCAGTCATTCATTATAATGGAAACATGCATGAAACCTTGGCTAGACACAGCTATGAACCAATACAAGAACCTTTGGACGAAATACGTGGATAACGAGATGGAGTTTCTGCAGATCATGTGCAATTTCGTGGTGTAGGTAAGTTGAACTTGAAGTGCTTGTTATAGTGGCTTGCCATATAACACAGTTCTCTTTAATTTTCTCCCATTTATTGTAGAATTCTACAACTGCTAATTCTTAAATTTTGTTATTCAGACTCTGAATATGCCAAGCATGTATTGTACAGAACCAGATAGCTTATGTACGTACACTAGGAAACAACTAAAATCTTTTCATTTGGTGGCTCGAGTTCGAAAATCGTGGTGTTAATCTACTTATTTGGCTATTCTAATGTACTCTTCATTGTTATAGTTCTCAGTTTAAAAATATTTTAATTGCATTTTGAAAGTATCAATAACGTGTATTAATCAGTTGTTCTATTAGATTTAACAATTTTAGCTTAATGGAAGAATGTGACTATACAATATTAATATTTTTGGAATTTAATTAGAATATTTTAAAATTAGAAGTCAATTTAAACAATTATATACATGACTAGGGGTGCTTATCGAGTAAGTCGATTGTAAGTTGGATACTGTTCGATTTGTGTTCATTAAAAAATTTGATTGCTCAACTCAATTCGTTGCTTGTTAAACTGGTTAAGATTGTGCTCGACTCGTGCTTGTTAAAAAAAATATTGCTCAACTCGACTCGTTACTTATTAAGCTTGACTTGCTGCTCGTTAAACTCATTAAAAAATTTAATAATACTATATGAGGCTTAATATTAACACAAATTAACAAATTTAACCAAATATATATAAAGAAAGTGTATAAAATACTTTTAAAGTCTAAATTCTAAACTAATAATCCATAAATACACTAAATTAATATAGTAAAACTAAAATAACAATTTATAAATTAATAATTATTATTTAGATTTATTTTTTTAATAACATAATTTTAAAATAATTACTAAAAAATGTTTTTAAAAACTAGCTAACTGCTCGCGAACGTATCGAGTTGAGTTAGACTTTACTCGACTTAACTCGTTAAGATCTCGAGCCGAGTTTGAGTTCAAATCGCTTCAAACCAAATCAAGCATTTACCGAGTTTCGATCGAATCGAGTTCGAGTAACTCATGAATTGCTCAACTCGTTAAACATTCCTATTCATGACAATAAATTAACAATTAGTTGATCCATTATAATGAAGTGTTAATACCTTAAACAAAATTTAAAATCCGAATCTTAAAATTATAAAAGGAACAAATAAAATAAAATAACTCCATAATAAACCTCTTACAATACCGGACCTTGATTAATCTACTAATAAATCATATATCGATAATTATTTTATTAAATCATAGTTTTTTAATTCACTTATAATGTATTTCATCACATTTAACTCACTATCTTCAATCTCCATCTACCCCTCTTCCTGTGTCTGTCCAAATTGCATCAAATCCTCACAAATTTGACTTAAATGGAAAGAATATGCTGACCCAAAGCAGCCGATGAGATCACCAAACAGTAAACACAAACATATTTATTAAATTAAAACAAAACCAATTAGGTCTGTTCCAATCACTTTCAGCAGGAAACTCAACAAAAATTATAAATTTCAGAGACAGATTAAAATCAGACAAAATTAAAGTTGTTATAAAAATTTTAATATTGATTTTTTATTATATACAAAACTTTTTATAAAAAAATACAAAAATTTTAGTATATATTAATTTTTTTATAATAAAATAATTTTTCAAAAAAATAATTATATATATATGTCAAATATTATACCAAATTTATAAAAAAATAGATATACATCAAAAAAATTAATATAAAATGATTTTTTAATTTTTATAATAAATTTAGTATCGTCTTATTTTAGCCCCACCTCATTCGCGCATTAAAAACACTATGCTTGAACTGTGAGTGGGTCTGGAAATTTTCCTAGTGTTTGAAACTATGATTACCAGTGTCTCCCACTGTACAAAAACATGATGTGTCCGCTGCACTTTCCTTTGTATTGATTTGACAAAACAACAACCCTCTGCTACTGTCTCTAGGCTGGTATTTTTTTCAAAGTTTTCCAATTAGGACATCGGAAAAAAACACATTTCCGAGCCACCACGTCTCTCAAGACAATCCAGTAATATATAAGAAATATTTATAGAAAAATTTTATAACAGGAATCCAACATCGTTAAACACCGCAAATGATGAACATTGTTAAATATTATTAAATTAATTAATAAAGATTAAAAAATTTAAGGACTTAATATATAATTATAAATTATTTAAAATATTTTTTTCTTATTTTATTTTTTAAATAATTAATAAAATACTAATTTAAATTAATTTTAAAAAATAAAAAGTCTTAAACTCTAAACCTTAAAACCAAAATCCAAAACTTAAAATAAAAAAAAAACTAGAAAACTAAACCATAAACACTAAATCTAAACCCTAAAATAACCAAAATCCCTATATCTAAATCTTAAACTAATTTTGGGTTTTAAGTTTAGGGTTTATACTTTTTGAAGTTTCAACTTTTCTATTTTAGGGTTTAGGTTATGATTATATTTTTAGATTTTATGGTTTATGGTTTTATTGCTTTAGGATTTAGAGTTTAGGATTAGTGTTTTGGATTTTAGGGTTTAATGTTTAGTATTTTTACCTTGAATTTAGGGGTTTAGGTTTAATATTTTTTATTTTTAAATTAAAAATAATATAAATAAATTATTTAAAAAATTAAAATATAATATATAATTCATTTAAAATTTTATTTTAAATAATTTTAAATTATATGTTTATTCCTTAACATTTTAAATTTTATTAATTAATTTAATAGTGTTCATCGCTAGTGATATTCAGCAATGTTCGACGCACGTGGTAGACTCATCCATATTTATATATCTTTTAAGTATTATTTTATTAAAAAATTATATAAATATTATTGAGATTTTAATTAAAAATTTTCAAAGTCTTAAATAAAAAAAAATATTCTACAATAATCAGGAACATACCTAAAATTTTATTTAGGGTGTATATTATCAAAAGTTATATTAAAATTGTATGAGATATAAAATTACAAGAGTTTAAGGGATGTAAAATCAGATTATCAATAAAAATACAAAAATATATATAAAATATAAAAAGAATTAAAACTTTTAAGGATACGACCGCACTTTACCTCCCTTCTAGATTCATCCACGGCCATAATTATAAAAACTAAACGAGTAAAATTAAAAAAAAAATCAATGACAAGAACAAGCAAAACATAATTGAAACACTATAAAGTAAGTATAACTATATGTAGGAATGGTTAATCTATTTAATGTTTGCTTTGGTTTTTAATAACAAATCCAATTAAACAATTATTTAGTGGCAAAATTTGAATTTTCAACTAAACAACATGTGACTAAAAAATAACAAATCCAATCAATTTGTACTTTGTCATAAACGGGTGTTCAAAAAGAAAACGTGTGTAATAATTGGGTGAATTAGATTTAACTTTTTCTTACAAGGATTGTGTAACTAGTGGGTTCTAAGAAATGCAAGACCTCTAAATCAATGAAAATATTATAAGATATTATTTTTTTAAGAAAATATCAACATGAATAAATTAAACTAAACTTCAAATTTCAATATTTTATACAATATTTTTTAATAAAGTTATTCTAATTTAAAAGAAAAAATTTAAACTTAAACTTAAAATTTTAATTTTAATTTTTTATTTAAACTTAATACAAGATAAGACGATAAGGATATCTTTTATTACTCGACAAGTTAATTAATCTCTTTTTTCCTCTTCATTTAGCAATCAATTCAACTATAACAATTAATGAAATTCTAATATATCTTCAAATTGAGATCCCATTAGATATATAGATTATTTAGAGTTTTTATTTTAGAAAGATGGTGTTTAAAGTTTATTTTGAAGCTACAATATTGGTAGAAGAATGTATCTGCTAATGACAACTTTGAAAGAGGACGCCATCTGCAGGTAACGTTCTCTAATTTTTTTACAAAATCCGATGAGATAACGCCATATGTACATGACATTATCTGACTTATACTGTAAAAACTGATCTAAAATCCAAAATATAATAGAAGATCACCTATATTTAGCTCTTTAATTACAATTAATTCAAAATCAAAAGGTTTTATTATGTATAAAAATTGAGGTCAAAATCTTCAACACACTCTTCAACATTTACATGTATCCCGCAAAACTACATCCTACATCTTCTGGACTTGAAAATGGCTACCAAAAAGAAGAAGAAAGGATAGAAAGATGAAAGATTTCAAACTTCTTTAGTAGTAAATCGAGAGCTCTCAAGCTTGTTGTTCGATATGGCGAATTGGGTTGGCGATGTACGTAGGGTTTTCATCACCCGCCATGATCACAACAATTTTGGGCTCCATTTCTAGTTCCATGGCGACCACTCCTTGCTTAGCTGGTTTTTCTTCAGCTTCATCGCCGTGGGACGATTCCTTCCATGAACAAGCTAGAATAACTAACGCTATGGCAATGAGTCCTAGCATCGCTGCTATTCCGCCGAACAGGTACGGGAGGGGAGAGTTCCAGTGCCGGAACATGGCTCCAGTAGCCGCTGCCGTCGAGTTGCTTGCAGGCCTCATCTTTAGGTATCTGTTGAGTGCTGGTTTTAATGGTGGAGTTGTAGTAATGGGAGATTTGAATTTATAGTAATGCCCAAATGAGTTCCACAGTGCATGGATTAGGATGAAGAAATAACATGATGTTGCTTGCTTGGTAAGGTACCAAATTTACCCTCACAATTTTCTAAAGAGATTCTTTCTTGGGGGTGTAATGATCTTATCACTAGGCCAAGAGGTTGTATTTGAGAAGCTTCACTATGAATTAAACACCCAAAATACCCCTTTTATAACCCCAATTTACATGTCTAACTAAATTCATTTAGCCTCTCATTCTTTTAGTTTTCTTTCGTTTTTAGGGTTTTATTTTAACTAATAAAAATTAACTCGTGTCACATATTTAGTTATTGTGAGTGAGTCTTTTAATATATTTATATATATAAGACTTTAAACTCGAAATCTATTGAATCGTATAAATTAGATGAATTTTAGTGTGTGATCTCTGTATGTATAGAATTGAAGAGAAAGGGCATATGTGTAATTTGACTATGGTGGAAATTCATTAGACAAGAATGAAGCAACCCACTCAAGGGAGAAACATAAAGTTGGCAATGTGTGTGAATCTGTCTTAAACAAAGGCTTTTGGGATTATGTACTAAAAGGGGCCCATTAAACGTGTCCTTAGGGCACACGTATCGCCGATTCTGCACAGGACAAAGGAATTTGTCAAGCAAACTCCCCCCCTTTATCCGCCGTGGAAAAATGAATGGAACAATTTCACAGAACAAAGATGCGAAATACTCTGGAAATATTAAATTAAAAGATTATTCTAATAATAAATATGTTTTTATATTATTAAGATATTTTTATTAATTAAAAACATTTATAATGTTAAGTAAATATTGAGATTTAAATTTATAAAAAAAATAATATAAGTAGCATGGATCGCTAAAATTAATGATTATTAGCTTCGGATCAAATCTTAATTATTGATGATTGAAGTGATTGTTTATAACAATCAATCGAAATTTTAAAATTTCAAGTCTTGACAAGTTCATTGGATCATGTTTCAACCAGTGACAAACTTAGGGTGTTAGGGATAAAGGGTGTTTAAAATATTTAATATGAATGATCAGATACAACTACTTAATATAAATAATCGAGTATTTATTTGAAAGATATTTTTGTTTGGGTCGGGAACTCGGCCGTTATTTTCCGGGTCATAAAATTATGAATCTTCGGGTATCCGATTACTTTCGTCGGGTATCTAGAGAGACAACTTCAAAAATTTTAAGTTCTCTTATATTTTATATATTTCTTTTATATTTTCTATTGATAATCTAATTTTATACCCTTTAAACTTTTGTAATTTTATAATTCTTCATTTTTAATATAACTTCTTAATAGTTTGTATCTCTTATATAAAATTTTAGATTCGTCCTTAATTTTAACAAAATCTTTTAACAATAATGTCGATCACAATCGAATGTATCAAGTCTACATCGGAAATACGAATAAATTGTACCTATATTTCGTAAGGTTCTAAAACAGAGCAAAAATCATTTGTCCCTTTTCTATGCCTCCTTTGTTTTTTTTTTTAAATTGAATTTTAAACCCTAAACCATATTTTCTATATCCTAAATGTTAAACCCTATCCCCTAAAAAATACACCTTACCCCTAATTCCCTACACCCTAACCAAAACCCCAACCTTAAACCCTAAACCTTAAATCTTTTAATTTAAAATGGGGCATGAATGAAGGCATATAAATGGCCAGAAGATTTGAACCCTCTAGGACAAACCCTACATGAAAGAACACTATTCCTACAACAATGGAAACATGTAGGAACCTTGAAAACCTTTGATGTTGATAGCTTGGTTTGGTTGATATGTATCTTTAGGTTTTGAATTTATCGTTTATGATTGGTTTATGTTCTTAAAAATACTTGGAATTTTGTCAACTTTGGTAGAAAAAGCTGATTCATCCATATCCAGAGGGACCAACACAAAGATCTAGCATTGTCGGCGGATAAAAAACCAGGCATGGTTTTCATGGGAAATTAAAATGCGGGGCTAACACATTTTGCCTGGGAGAATTCACAGAAACATTGTATTTTAATTTATTTTAATATAATGATTATGAAAAAATATTTTTTAAAATATTACATATTTTATAGTAGAATTAAAGTCGGTATTAGGTGGTTTTATTTTCAAATAGTGTCAATTAAAGTCGGTACCAAGTAAATTCGATTTTAAATAGTGTTTAAAGTTTTAAAGATTCAGTTGTCATGTGATTCCTGTCATTATTTGAAGTCAGATTCATCTGGTTCCGTCTTTAAAAATGCAAGGCAATTCAGGAAAGTGACACATGTTACTCATTGTTTGAAAACAAAACTAATTGATTCCGACTTTAAAAACACCATAGAAAAAACTAAATATTAAAAAATAATTTCTCCATTTCACTATATTGATAAATATTTCTTTTATTTCACATTATTAAACGAAATTTGCCTTTCTAAGCAATAGAAAATTAAATTAAATAAAAGTAATTAATTGATACATTGACGACGTAAATTAAATTTTTTTGTAAGTACTTTAGTTTTAGATATTTAATTTAGGGCATATGGTTTAGAACATTAGGTGTATAGATGTTAAACTTAGTGATAGTAGTAGAAATTTTTAATTTAGGGTTTATAGATTAAAACATAAATCCTCACTATATTATACTAACAATTAAACCTTAATCTCTAAATCTTAAATTTTAATCACTATCCTTAAATTCTAAACACATATACCTACACCTACATCCTTCAATCTTACGTTAAAACCCTAAACCTTAAAACTAAGATACTTATAAACTTTCAATATAAGATAATAATCCTTAAATAATTCAGCTGGATTCTTAACTAATCTCTGAAGATTTAGTGCTAATTGTGATTAGGGAAAGAAACATTTATGTGAGTGCTTGGGAATGGGGTGGGTGAATTGAGGGGTCCATTTCAAGTTTTCAAACTACAAGCATAAACAATGGCTAAATGTTTTATTAAGTCACCTTATTGAATAGTCATTAAATTAAAACTTTAACATTTTATCGAATAATTATTTTTGTCTCTATCTTATTTTTAAAGTAATTTTATCATTAATTTTTTTTATTTTAGGTCAGTTAGCGATAAATAATTTAAAATGACGTGACAAACATATATAATGGTGCCATATAAACAAAGGTCTTGACTTAAAAGAATGTTATGCCGGTAAAAAAATAATTTTATAAAATTATATAAAATATAAAAAAAATTATAATATGTCATTCTGTTAAATCATTTCAAATTACTACTTATTGAATAAGTAAAATTATATTATTATAAAAAAATTATAGTTGATAAAATCGAGAAATTATATTATGGGTCATTCCTACAACATCATCCATGAGATTAACCAACAAAAGCATTCATTTAATTATTATTTTCATCTCATCATTTTCACCAAGTGAATCTTCACTAATATTTACTGCAAATTAAGTTTAAAATAATTTTTACCAAGTAAAGATTCACTTGATAAAAATGATTAGGTGAAAAAAATAATTAAATAAATACTTTTAATTGGTTAGTCTCATGAATGAGATGATAAAAATGACAATATAATTTCTCGATAAAATCACTTTACTAATATGAGTATGCTAGTTTAAATAAAAGAAAAATTCCAAAAATACAATAAAAGTTATAATATCTGTAATAAAAATTATATTTTATTTAATATTTAAGTTACTTGTCTTATTATTAAAATATATAAAAATATTATGGTGGCACATCCGAGAGAGCCCAAACAAAATAGGTCAATAAATGCCGAAAAAAGCTAGCAAAGATGGACTTATAATTTCCATAGCAAACTATGATTTCACTTTAGCATTTTGGGCCTCGAGAGAAAAATCCAACCATATTTTCCATTCATTAAGTTGCTCTGCTTTAAAAAAAAAATAAGAAAATCAGAAAATTAATAAATAAAATAATTTGAATTGAAATGAGACATATTAAATTAATACAAAATGGAGAAAAAAAATCTATGAGTTTGAATGTCAGAAAAAAAAAACTTTAAACAAAATGATTAAGGGGTATGAAAATAAGTTAATAGAGTTAGAAATTTTTTAAGATTTTAATGATCTTCGAGTAAACTTAAAAATTAGCCTCTAATAATAAATATTAAAAAATAATTCCCGTATTAAAAAAATAAATTGAGTATATATTTACTGACCAATATTGGGAAAAAATAGTCTCAATAATAATAAATATTGATAAAAAATTATTAAAAATATTTTTGGATTTCAACAAATATTGTAAAACTAATTAAAATCTCAACTGCTAGTTTTTAACGACTAATTTTTAACGGTTATTTTTTAATGGTTAGATTTTCAACGACTAATATTTATAGACTAGTTTTTTTATTCACTTTATAAACACAAGCCAAAGACACTTGAAGAAGATCATATATACAAACATATTGATCAAGAGAATTCGAGTCAAAAATAAATTTTTTCATTTCTCTTGTACATATTTTGGAGAGTGCTTATTTGTATATTTTTTATATTTTTTCTTGTGAGTTAAATTCTTATAAACATTCACCTTTGAGAGGTTTATTAGTTTACATCTTTTATCTTTTTATATAAGGAGAGGTTCTAATTTAGCCTTAAACAAAAATTAGAGTTCGTTGTATCTTAGTCAAGTCTAAAAGATAGAGTTATAAAGGTTTTCTTATTAGCCTAGAAAAGGGGACGAATTCACAGTGAATTGGTTGAAATCCTTAGTGGTATACTAAGGTATTGGATCTAGGCGTGTCCGAACCACTCTAAAATCATTGTGTTATTTTTCTAACTCTTTCGATTCTAGTAAATTAAACCAAGCAACAAAAATAATTCATTTGACGGTTATCAATGATCTATTCGAGCTTGCTCATCAATCCTTTCAAAAATGAATCCTTAATAACAAATGTTAAGGAAAATAAATTTTAAAGATAAATATTTAATAACAAATATTAAAAAAGATCTAGCCTCTAATAACAAGTATTAAAAAATTAAGGCTTTAATAATTATTAAAAAAATAAAGCTCTAATGTATGTATTAGGGAAAATGAACTTTAATAACAAATATATTAAAAAAATAGGTTTTAAGAGTAAATCCTTAATAATAAATGTTAAAAATTAGATTTATAATAACAAATATTGAAAATTTTGAATTTTAAACAATTGGACCTCTGATGTTTGTTTTCACCGAAAAATTATATCATGGGTCAGACCCACCACTTGTCCATGAGACCAACCAATAAAAACTACCCACTTCATCAATTTTTCCATGTCATAATTTTTCCCCAAGTGAATCTTCACTTGGAAAATTAAAAAATAATGAGGTAGACAGTTTCTATTAGTTAGTCTCATAGATGACGTGATAAGACTGATCTATGATATAATTTCTCGTTTTACTGTATACCCTTTGTCTTTAACTTTCTCTTTAGTCTCGACCGGCATGTGAATTTGACCATTGTATTACCTATTTTAATCTTAATATTTTATTTGTATTTAATAGATCCGTTTTTATATTTTTGTATTTAATAAATCTCTTATAAATCTCTTATAATAATAAGTATGAAAAATTCGAGACCTAATAACAACTAACAAGTAGCGAAAAAAATAAATTTTAATTATATGTATATAATAACAAATATTAAAAATACTTCTTAAAAGTAGACCCCCATTAATATTATGTATTAAAAAATAGACCTATAACGAGTAGTATTATAAAAATTTGAGACACGTAATAATAAATATTAAAAATAAATAAATTTTAAGCGTAAACCTAATAAAAATATTAAAAAATTAAGACTATAATAATAAGTACTAAAAATAAACTCATATAATAATAAATGTTAAAATAAATTAATAATTCACCTCTAATAACAAATATTAAAAATTTAAATCTTAATCCCTTATCGTCCATTCAGGGGCAACAATAGATAAAATGGTAGAATATGAGAACGTGTGATGATTATTATTTTAGAATTGAGATCATGGTTAAATTTATTATCATGTTCATAGAAAATATTGTATAGTCAGAAATTATTTGTATATTTTACTTAATAATAATAGAAAATAATGGAATGTAAATATAAATTAATTTTCTTAACGTATATCCTTATTTATAAACTAAATAATATTAGAACATAAATCTAATATAAGTTTTAGAATATTCAAAAGAACAATAAAAAAAATTAATTTAAAATAAAAAATTAAACGTTATTAGTCTGAACAGACACTTCTTTATGTTAAAGCTAATGCGAATGTGGCATGTAATCTTACAACAAATGATGCGACTGCTGGTGGTGTTATACGAGATGAGATGAGCATGGTAATTGAATCTTTAGTTATGCAAGAAGTCTAGGGGCTTGTTCTAGTCTTATGGCTGAGTTATGGGCGATTCACAATATTCTTCTCTATGTTTGGCGTCTTGGATTTCGTTGTGTTGAACTAGAAACTGATAACATAGAGGTTGAACGAATTATCGGTAGTACTTCAAGAGTCTTACCTGGAAATTCAATTATGAAGACATTCGTGATATGTTACAAAGAAATTGAAATGTGATTATGTGTCGTATTCCAAGGGAAGCGAATAAGGTCGCAGATGCTTTGGCTAGTCTTCTGAGAGGTCACCCCCGAGGTTGTTTTATTTTATAACGCTCCAACTTTTATGGCTCATTTGATTTTTGTTGATCAACATGAGAATGATAGTCTTGGGGTAGATATCTAATTTGGTTGCTTGTTTTTTTTTTTGTAGATTCTATCGGGTGTAATCTTTTCCCTTATTTAGGTATAGGAGGATTTTTAACGAGGCACTTGGTTGAATCCTCCTTTTCAATAAAAAAAATCTTTAATAAGATTTATTGTAGGAAGATATTTTAAGAGTTCTCAAAATATGAGATAGATAAAATCTCTAAAATAAGCAATAATTTTTCATACTTATTCTTAAAATAAATGATTCGTTATAAATTATATTAGCAAGTAACCTAAAAAAGATTAAACTCTATGCGACCATCAATAAACAGGAAAAAAAAAATTACGAGAGACATTATACTAACACATCAAACAATTTCAAAAGTAATTATAAAAATATGTCATAAGAAAAAAGATGTGTCATAAAGGTAAAAAATTATGTTAGAGACAAAAGAAAAAAAACACAAAAAGATGTACGGATAAATAAATAAAAACAAATAAAATATAAATCATCGCTGAAAAAATAAAATAAAAATAAAATAAATAAAGACTGATGTCGTTATTAAGGGTATTCATGATCGATTAACCATACTGTTTAGTTTAAACGGTCCATTGACTGTTATAATAATTATTGAATTAAAATATATAACATACTATAGATTAATCCGTAACATATCATAAATTTTTATATGTTCACTAAAATAATAAAATTATTAAATTAAAATATAAAAAATATACGTGAATAATTATAAACACTAACTCCATAAATAAATAAAATACATAAAAATAAACCTCATCATTAAACTTAAATATTCTGATTGGATTTCAAATTCCTTTGTATCCGATCTAGAACAGTATGGATCTCGGGTTTAGATCGAATAAACCGACCCGTGGTTCAACACAGATCTACTTCCCGAAACCCTAAATCCCGAACTTTCATCTTTTGAAACTATATAAATCTCCCCAACTCGTGAACCTAACGCAGCCGATATCTGAAATCCCTCCAGTTTAACCTAAAATTTCCCTGGATTTTCATTTTCTCAGTAGCATCTCTCTATGATCTTGACTCGGTTAAAATATTTATTTTGATTTGAGTTTTAATTTTATAAAATCTAATTTTAAAATAATTTAAATAAATTTTGAATGGGAAATTTACTTGGGTTCGAATTTTATTTCCAATAATATTTAATAAAGGAATAGTGTATTTAAAAACGCACCCTTTAGGTGTCGACTTCAACAGTGTATTTGCAGTGTTTTACACTTTAATATTGGCCAAAATCGGAAATTTTGGCCAATATTATTGGAAATATTATTGGAAATAAAATCCTAACTTAAATAGTTGGGAAAATCTTTTTCTCAACTTCAATATTGAACTAAATTTGCCATTTTGAGTTATATAAAATAAAAAATTTAAAAATTTAAATTCATTTTGAGTTTATTAATTTTGCTTAATTATATGTATAGTATATACTTGATTATTTTCCATGATCATATTAATTCCAATAAAAAGGTCATGCTTAGGTTATATTATTTTAGTTGTAATCTAAACTGATTTTGATTATAAGAGATTTTATATATTTTTTAAATAAATTAAATCCTGAAAATTTTTCGTACAATAAAGTTTTTCAAATTAAAAATTTAATCAATTAATTTTTTATTAATTTTATATTGCGTATATTTTAGTCCCTGTCGTAAATTGTTTGTTGTAGAGGCTTTGATAAAAGATTATAGCCTTGTTTATTTGCTATATTCGCTTCTGATGATCCCACCTTTTCTTGGAAGGCATCCATATCGATGTTCATCTCTTCAATGTCGGCCTCCACCTCTGTGATTATCTCATCCCTGTCTCTAGCCACTGTAGGTTCATCCCCGTTTTGGACTGAATTAGACTGTGGTTCGGGATCTGGCTTCATTTCTAGTCAGGGTTTGGTGCAGGCCGTCAATGTGGAGGTGAACAGCAAATTCTACAAAGGTTAAGACCACACTAAGTAGAAAAAGTAAACATAAAACATACAAATGGAATACACAGAAAATCATTGAATCTTTGATCAAAAGCCACATATCATATTTCTGATATCGTTTTTGATTTCTTCTGTTTAAATCACATTCGATGATCCAGAAAGAATCCATCATGCATGCAGGCACTTACCAAACAAAAAACTCGATCCTCATTTATAAAAGGTCAATGATTTGTACTTCAAAGAAATAACAAATTTCAAAAGCTTTCAATCAATGTGTAACTAAATAAAGTTTTTGTTACCATACCTTTTTTAGTGCTAGGGAAAGCTTTGAGAGTTTTGGATAGATGATTCTTGCAGCAAGTAAGATCTGTTGAATTTATGCTAAATTAACTTAAATCAATGTGTAACCGAAATAAGCAAGAATCTTACGTTAGTACAAAGTTCCACCAGAGCTTAAGGGACGTTTTACAAGCTATCACTAAACTAACCGTGTAGGCATGCTTGAAATAAACATGCATAATGTTTGAGAAGATACATGACAACTTTGAACTATTGTAAATACTTGAATGTCTAACTTTCAGTAGATGACCTATATGATTCAAGTTGGAAGGGGAAAGTCTAAAGTGGCACATGAGGGGTTAACCCATCTTTAATGACCCTATGATGACATTCCCCCAACAATATCTTTACTTGGTTAGTAGATATGAAATAGCAATATTTTGGCAAGTAGATGATATTGCATCTGCTAACATGGCATGTGTCTAGATCCCACAAGGTCTAAAGTTCTACGATAACCCAAGACAATAGCTAAGGGAACCATGGTTCTGGATTGAAGAGGGTTCCTATCTAAGCAACCATCATCAGATTTAGTTGGTAGTTTAACACAATAGCTATAACCAAAGATAAAAAAGTATTAAATGCAAATAAACCAAACCACTTTAGGAACTCAAATTATAGTAGTAAATGAAGAATAAAGAGAAATTAACAATATCAACATAGGGAATATTATACAAAGTAATACCTCACATATTCTTTGAAGAGTAAATGGTGGGACCTGAATAAAACAATGAAGCTCTGCAGAAGGGGAGAAATGAATAATAGAACAAGATGAACCCACAAAATTGAAACAATCGCTTCACATAATCAGAGAAAATCTACAAACTATCGAATAAAAAAAATACAAGAATCATCTCAGCTTTCCATCATTTTCTCTCCTCTATCCCACTATAAATACAAATATGCATGTTAGCTATTATCCAAGCGCCTTGTGACCCTAATATGATTTCTTTTTTATCATTCACTATTTTTTACAGGTAATGACAAATGAAAGTCAAAACAACCTAAAGGCAAAACAAGAATTGTCATTCTGTTTCCTATTCCAAAAAGCTAGAGAAAACAAATTATTCTTTATTTAATCCCCTAAAATCCAGAATTTGACTTCAGGGCTACCATCACTTAGTACACTTCCATCCTAAATAACATTAGGTGATACCTTCCGGGGGAGTCGCTAAGTAAGGAGATGAAGAATTATTGCAAAATTCTACAAACCCAGTAAGTATTAAAATCCCCTTCATTTCCTTTCTGATTATTCTTACAAAACTCTGTTCATAGCCTAATGAATGTTTTTTGTGTTTCTAGTTTTGAAGAAAAAAAGTGTGCTGCTGTACCATAAAGGAATATTGTTGTTACCAACTACTGGTTGGTCTAACAGGAAGAGCCAATAGGTCTCTTAAACAACATCTACGGTTTGAATCATGATGTTGTGAATTGTGAATGGAGCAAACTGAGTTAAAAGGGTCACTCCAATTATGGGATTTGACAGTACCCGATCCGGATTAGTCAGTCAATGGATCCAAGCTCAAGTAAAAGAGCAATATTGCTGCTTGAGCATATATTCAAGTACTACTAGCATGCTCATATACCCCTCATAATCTACATTGTTATGGTTGTTTTTCCTTCTAAGATCAAAAAAAATGTTTTAATACCAACTATTTTTCTCACGTTTGGGATACATAAGAAAACATGGTCTGGAAAGTACCTTCATCTAGCCGTGTAACCAACTCTAGGTAAGTTTCACCCAATGAAGCATTTTGTTTATCAATTGTCATTTTCGCCTCAGGATACTCTCATAAAACCTTTATGATTGATTAGAGAAAGAAATAAGGATCAAATCTAGATGAAGAAATACTGTCAAAAGAGACTATCAAATTCCACAATCCACAAAGAATGATTAATCCTTTACATCTTAAGTTAAGCTATAAAAATCAAAACAATTATATATCATTTCAAAGAGATTAGAGAACACGAAAATAACCAGTTTCAATTGAAAGGATAGCATGCTCTTCAGTTTATCCCAACTATGCCTGCAGTAAATCCAGAAAATAAGAATTACACTAAAATCTGCATTTATTCTCTTTCATATTCTCAAAACACCAACAAACAACCAATGTTTGCCAAAATATATGATGCATAAAACCATATGTGGAAGTATCAATTTTATGTGATGGAACGGCATTTAGGATTTAGGTAAAAACCAATTGACATACAATCCTGTTCTTATAAACCATCAAATTCCCCCCATTTAAGCCACCTCAGACCTTCTAAGGGTGAGTCCATGATAGAAGACCCAATAAGCCGTTAAAACAAAAATTTAATTGGCAAGGAAATGGAAAAAGTCTAAACTTTGGGAACTTGATTAGGCTGATAATTATTTCTTAGTACATCAATTTTGTATATTAAATAAATATTTTCTAAATGCAATACATACAAGTAGCTATGTATGTTGGATTACCTCACACTTAATAAGATGCAAGGATGAAGAATTCTCCCTTGTATTGCTTCATCATTAAAGTTAATGGTGAAGTCTAGCAAACATCTTCTTAGTTGAAAGTTTTAACCTACTAAAAGCTACTAAGCTAGTCTCTCCAAGAGAGTATATATATATTTACACCAAATTCATATGTAAATACAAGCTAGGTAAAAAGAGAACTTCCATACCAAAAACTCCCGGTAGTGGAAATCACTTGCAATATGCGCCTAACTTGTTCTTCGTCTTGTTTTTGTTCTTCTTCTCGATTAACATCAGAGTTCGAGACCGTTCCCCTAAATCACAACAAAATACGGTCAGTCATCCAGTCGGTGGAAGAATTCGACAAACCCAATACTGATTACGTAGGAAAATGTAGCAAATTTGAAAGAATCCTAAAACCCACCCATGATTCAAAACATGTTCTTGGTCATTGCCAGAGGAAGAATTCTCGGTGACAGAAGGAGCCTCCATTCCTGCTTTGGACTGAGATTTGAGATTTGAAGTTTCCCTGCTCTGTAAAGCAAGGGGAAAGGAGTAGAGTGAGTGAGCGACACCTTTTGCACTGATTTTTTTTCCTATTATTATTATTATTATTATTATTATTATTATTATTATTATTATTATTCACATGTAAATTATCAATACTAATTATATTCTATTTTAATAAAAATAATTATAGAAATTATTAATCAGCATGTAAACATTATTTTATATTATGTTTTAATGTAATATTTTTTACACAAATGATAGTTTAAAAATAAAATTAAAATACTTAAAAATTTTAAGATTAACTTAAAATAATGATCATAATTTAAGGATGAAATTAGAACGTTTAAAACTTTACAAACAAATTTAGAATTAGATCCATAGTTTAAAGATGAAATTAAACTGTTTAAAAATTTAAAGAACAATTTAAAATAAGAATCATATTTTAAAAACATATTGTGCAAATAACTCTTTAAAATAATATAAACATTTTTAATGGCTAAGTAAAAATAGAAAACACTACAATTCGATTGGGTCCAATTAATAAATTAACCTAGATTTAAATATATTTATTTAACTCGATATTCTCTTTCAAGCCAATTCGATTTTTTTTAAAATTAAATCTAAACCATACGATGTGAATAACTCTAAAGAATGATATCTTAATTTATAACTAAAAAATATCAAGTTTTGAAATTTATTCAAACAACCTAAGATGTTATTATATTTTTTTTTATAACATCTTAATTTGGTTTTGTAATTTTTCGATAAATTTTGAAAGCTGTCGAAAATCATCAATTAAAAACAAATATTTTTTATAAATTTCAAAATTTGTTGAAAAAATTTAACTTAAAATACTATTAAAAATATAACATTTTAAGTTTAAGGTTTAGTTTAAATATAACATCAATTAAAAATATATTTTTAGTTTAAATATATTTTAATATAACACCCACAACAAACAAACACAAATAAAAGTATCTTAAATTTATTTATATTCACAAATAAGTTCATCTGAAATATAAGTTTTATTTATTGTTAATTAGTTAACATTTCTAAACATATAAACGAACATGTTCGCAAACACTTAAACATTTGCGAACATGTTTGTGAACACTAAAAAAACGAATATCTTTAAAAATAATTGTGAATCTGGAAACAAGTCTTGCAATGCTTTTACATTGCCAAATCCATCATCCTACATTCAAACAGAACGCCAAGTACCTCAATGCCCTTTATTCAGATATGTTGAAGAAGATAAACACAGTACACTGCTCATGGTATGACAGAAATGAACCAAAAAAATAGTTAATCTCCAAAGTTTATTAAAGACTCGAGTCCACCACCACTCACTTCTTTAGCAGCATTGCGCTGCATTGTGCCATTATTTTTGATGCCCTGGTAATAGAATCAGTCATGTAGAAATTCTCAACAGCTGCCTTGAATGGTGTAGACTCTACCTTCTGAGTACACTCAGGAATCAGTGAGGGTCCAAAAGCGGCTGGCTCTATCTCATCAGTGCGGACTAGGTTCGGTGCTACCGTGCTCATCCTTGATCGTATGGCTCCTAATGTATCATATGGTAAACGAATTCCTGCAACCTCGGAGAGAGCTCGAATGATCTTCCAATCATCCCTAGCATCACCTACTGTAGGGACTGCAGGCAATGTTTGCTGAGTGCACCCTTCTGTATTTTCATATGTGCCCTCCTTCTCGCTGAATGCTGCAGATGGAAGAATTACATTGGCACGGTAGACACTACGGTCCCCATGGTGCCCCTGGTACACCACGAAAGCATCCGATGGAATTTTGTCCAAGTTCACATCATCAGCACCCATTAGATACAAGAATTTTGCAGACTCGATGCTGTTGCTGGATTCGGGCACAAGTCCAAGGTCGAGGGCTGCAGCCTGGGAAGCATTCAGAAGTAAAACATTGAATCCATTCCAGTCGGGTCTGATGACATTCCCCTTCTTTGCAATGGCTTCAACAGCTGCAAAAATTGCATCTTTGTCGTCCCTCTCAAATAAACCAGCACCGACAATGATGGCTGGGTTTTTGGCATTTGAGATGGTCGAAGAAAAAGGATGACGACCCTCAGCAATCTCAAGAATTGTTTGTGGGCCATTGCCAAGATGCTGGCAATCATAGTTGAAGTCTGTTGGAGGACCAATGTAACCAACTTTAGCATTTGAGGCCCGAACCGTCTTACGAATTCTGGCATTTACCATGGCGGCTTCAACTCTTGGCTGAAAATTAACATGAATTATATGATCATTAGGCTGAAGATTAACATGGAATTATATGATAATTATATTTTACACTTTCTATATTTAAAATCCAATCCATCCACACTATTCACACATTATATTGTTCTCACAATAGTATCTTTTTTCCTTTACTTGATAAGTGCTTAGAATCTTAGGCTCTATTGAAAGCATTTTTTCATTCTCTCTTATACACTTGGTGCAAGTCGAATTTTTTTTTGTTAACAGAAATAATTCAAAGAATGAAGCAACAGTATGCATCCAAAAATATTCATTCAAGTTAGAAGAAAAATGCAACACCTACCATGGGAGGGATTAAGATAAGTAATTGCTAACTATGCACAGTGAATGTGGATAATATCATAAAAGACATTGTGACTTTCAGAAAGAGTGCACGAAAGTACAGAACATGAGAATTTGGGTTACTAGAGCATTACCTGGGTACCAACCAAAAGGAATACATCAGCCTTCTCTAGCCCAGCAATACTGCTATTCATGAGGTATCTATATCTTAGATCTGCATTAGGGCTTGTACCAGTTCCTTCACACCACACATTGTTTGACCCCATATTGTTTAACAAATCTTTCAGAGCCATCATGGATTCAGCATCAGAAAGTTTACCAGCAACACCAACAATTTCCTCTGGTTTAACCTTAAGGGCAACCCCGGCAACAACAGCCAATGCATCACGCCAGCTCACAGCCTTAAAGCGCCCATTTGCATCACGAATCATGGGGTCATTTAGCCTCTGTCTCTTCAATCCATCATAACAGAAGCGAGTTTTATCTGATATCCATTCTTCATTTATATCCTAAAAATGTCAGTGAAACAAGCAAAAGTTACTTATCCTGTCAAGTTAGCCAGGCAAACAGAACATTAAGAAACCTTTTTCTTCTCTTTTTTTCAACATTTTATTTATAATCAGAAACATTTCAATCATTAATAAATGTTACTTGGATAAAAAAGAAAACATAAGTAGGAAAATATAATCAGCTTTAAAAGCGCAATTTCTTTCTTCAAATTTTAATCATTGAAGCTTCAGCAATTTAAGCTATGAAAATTTAGTTACTCTGAATCTTGCACAAATTGGGAGATGCCATTTAATCATTTTTACGTAAATGAAACAAACCCTAATAGAAAAGTCCACAATTCACAATTTTCACAATCTTTTAGGGGGTGTAGGGGCAAAGCCAAAATTTACACCAAGAGATCACCATAATATATACAATTCTCGGATGACAACAGGGCAGTATTAACTCTATCCCATGCAGTACATGGCATACTTTTACCTATCAGCAGTCACAACTGAAAAAAGTAAGAAATACCTAGCTAGAAACTGCAGCAGAAAATATACAGAATGATATAATAAATGTGTTGTTATGTATGCCACAATAATCACATTGATAATTTAAAGGTAGAAAAAAATCCATAAACATTTTGCTGCAGCTTTTCAAGAACTAATATAGAGGTTGCTTTTCACAACAGAAACAATACAGGTCGGAGTTACCGAAGTGATAAGATGAGAACAACTTAAGAAATAGCACAAAAGTAATCAACAGATAGTTCGTGGCTTCATGGGCATCAGATAAAAGATTTGTAGAAGTGTGTACCATAAACGGCTTATGGCAATTTACACTTACCTCATTCAAACGTGGAAGGATACGCATAACCTCTGGACCTCTGCTATCAATCCGAATGTTGGATCCAACCGCATCAGTCACATCAATGGTCTCTGTTCCTTTCAACTCCCAGTTTCGGGCCTTAAATGCAAAGGGTTTAGAGGTAAGGGCTCCAACAGGGCAGATATCAATTACATTTCCAGAAAGTTCACTTGTCATAAGCTTTTCAACATAAGTCCCAATTTCTTCTCCACTACCACGACCTAATATGCCAAGATCCTGAACTCCAGCAACTTCTGTTGCAAACCTGACACACCTGATGAAACCACAAAAAGTTAGTTGCCTCAAACTCTGACCTATGGAAAATAGAAAAAGAAGAAAATTGCTTATGGATATTTCTCAAACAAAAAAGTCCTAAAAAAATTAAAAAAAGGCATTGTCCAAAAAGCGGCATAAAGAAGAAGATACAAATTTTAGCTTGATAAAAAGAACACCAAAGAGGACTTGAGATCTAATTCTGAACCACAGAGCCCAAACAAAACTTCATTTGGCTCCACCGCTAAGCATTTGATTCCATCAAGGGTATAATTTTTGTGCGAAAAGCTTAAGAAATTAGACTGAACTGCATAAATAGTGAAGAACGGCATCAATCTGCCATTGTGAAGAAAAGCAACATTCACGCTAGAAATTATATAGACCAACTCAATCACAATCTGACATAAAGCTCTCCAAGTGCAGGACAACACATGATTAAAAAGGTGGTTGACTATTCAAAATAAATAAATAAAAAGGTGGTTGACATATAAACAAGCAATATCTGACAATACAATTATCATTCAAGTGGAAGTGGTCATCATCTGGATTGAAAGATTAATATCTTAAAAAAATTAAAGAAATAAAGCAGTTGGGAGATACTGTTAGGTTAATTTTGGACCTTGTACACTGAATGCACCGAGTCATGACAGTCTTCACCAAAGGACCAAGGTTCTTGTCCACAACAGATCTCTTCATTTCAGTAAAACGGCCCCGATCAGATCCAAATGCCATAGACTGGTCCTGGAGATCACATTCTCCACCCTGATCACAGATTGGGCAATCCAGTGGATGGTTCATCAGCAAAAACTCCATCACTCCTTCACGTGCCTTCTTTGCCAATGGTGTATCCGTCTTAATCTTCATTCCTATGTTATAGTCCCAGGCAAATTAGAGAACATGATAAAATAAACAAATAAAGTATTCAGAAACCAGAATCAAATCAACATATAACAAAGAAAAAGATATATTTATATTAGGAGCATCACAAATCCTTAAAGGTTAAATTGTTTAAAATGACAAGCACTTTCGCTTTGAAAGAGCAGTTTCACGCAGGAATTATTAGTATTTCGAAGCCAAGATTGTTTAAAAGGTAAAACAAAAAACATATACAAACACCAAAAGAGAAAAAAGAATCGGATCATAGCATAAAGAATCACAGAGCTGTATTCTTCTTAACAATAAAAGATCAAATAATAGAATTAAGAAAAACGAAGAAGTGTTAAAGCAAACTAAATAATATCGGATTAATTTGATAGCCCAATACAATCACCACATACATCACGAATCTGCGTAAAAGAAATCAAATTCGATCGCCCATAAAGGTTAAATTCAAACAAAAAGGATGAATTTAGCTAAAACGCAAAATTAAAGGGCATGAAATCTCACCAGGGAGGGCGGGCATGGCGCAAGAGGCGACGGGCTTGGGGGATTTTTCAACCTCGACAAGGCACATACGGCAGTTCCCGGCGATTGAGAGTCGGCTATGATAACAAAATCTAGGAATGTCAACTCCAGCGATCTCGCAGGCCTGAAGAACAGTCATGCCCTTAGGGATCTTCACCGGAAACCCATCGACGAAGACCTCGATTGCATCATCAGGATTCGTGAACTCGTACCGAGCACCTCCCACGGGTTTCTTCGGCGGAGGCGGAGCGGATTCCGGCTGCGCTGCGGCGGCGGCGGATGAGGCATCGGGGGATTGGAGACTGGGATTGGTTACTATGGGTCGGAATCGAGAGTATTGAGAAGATAAAATCCTGGAGGATTTGAGGGTCCTAGAAGCTAACGATCCTAAACCCATTTCTCAGTACGAACAGATCTCTAAGCTTGAGTCCTTGGTTGAAGCTGAACAGAGTGGCGAGAGGTTTCCAATGGCACAGAAATAAAATGAAATGAAGGGCGTGTGATTCCCACACGAGTCGGGTTTCAAGTTGACCCGTTTTTGTCTACACGATCGGCCAGCTAGGGCTGGTATAATAGCCCGACCCTGACCCGATTCACTGTATCACCACTTGACCAGGTTGAATTTTTCTTCTTCAACTTTGGGAACTAGAACGGGAATAGTAAAATCTTAAAGGGCAAATCGAGTTTGGATATAAGATAGATATTTCCTAAATTAATATATTTTTAATTATATTTATTTATTATTATATATAAATATTTTTAGGGCTATTAAGTTTTTTTTAATTTATATTTATCCTAATTTTTTATTAAATATTATTCGAGTTTTAAAATATATGATTTTAATAGTTAATGATTTAAATTCACTTTTTTAAATATATTTTTAGCATAAAGATAATTTTAACCCTTAACGTTTATAATTTTTATCATTTTAGCCCTTATTCTTTTTTGGAGATAAATTTAGCTTTTTAACCTTTATCTTTTTGACAAATAGCTTATTTTTTAACTATCATGATAACTGGACCATTAAAAATTTAACGATGATGACATGTCATATGCATACGATAATATATTTTAAATGACATGTCATCTAACCTATCAAATATATATATATATATGAAATATAATTTTATTTTAATATAAAATATAAAATAATTAAAATTTAAATAAAATATTAAAAAATTAATTATTTCTAAAATAAAATACTACTAAACATTTTCATCCTCAACTACGATATAATCAAAATCCTATATTAAAAAATATGATTAATTGATTTTTTAATATTTTATTTGAATTTTAATTATTTTAAGATATGATTTTAATTCTATCGTAGTTAGGGTTTGAAATGTTTAGTAGTATTTTATTTTAGAATTAATTATTTTTTTAATATTTTATTGGAATTTTAATTGTTTTATATTTTATATTAGAATAAAATTATATTTCATATATATATATATATATGTATTTGATAAGTTAGATGCCATGTCATTTAAAATATATTATCGTATCCATATGACATGTTATCATTGTTAGATTTTTAACGGTTCAGTTATCATGGTAGTTAAAAAATAAGCTATTTGTCAAAAAGATATAGATTAAGGGTTAAATTTATCCCAAAAAAAGAATAAGGGTCAAAATGATAAAAATTATAAACGTTAAGGTTAAAATTATCTTTATGTCTATATTTTTTATGTGTATAATTTAATTGGTTTTATTTTATTTTTATATAATTTTAAACACTCCTGAACTTATATTTAATTCATGTGATTGTGGTTTAGTTGTATATAATATTTATCATCAACAAATATTAATATACTTTTAAAATTTTTGGGTTAAATAGGGTTCATATATAAAAGTTGATATATCAATTAAAACATCTAGATTAGCATTTATATATACATATTTATTTATTTATTTTTGGGGAACGACAAATTTAAAATTTTATAGAATGAAACAAATTTGAGGTAGTCAAAAACCCACCCCACCCGCCTATTACCATTTTTAATCGTCTCGGTTTCTAAGTTACGAGAGATTATATCATAGGCTCGGTCTACCACGTCAGTCGTGGTCCCTAGCCAATAAAAATCACCCATTCCGCCACTAATCAACCATGTAATTAATATAATTTCTAGAAATTATATTTTTAAAATGACATGTAAATTATGAGTGAAGATTCATTGGTTGAAAAAAAATGAGTTGACAATTAGTGATGAAGTGGGTGGTTATTATTGGATGGGACTACAGCTGACGTGATAGGCCGGACCTATAATATAATTTCTTACGTTTGTACAAAAATAAATCATCAAAAATTATTAAATTTCAAATATTTTATACACATTAACCAAAGAGGTTAAGTAAAATAAAAATATAATTATTAAAAGTTTTAAAATATAAAAAAAAAACAAAAAAAAATATTAGATTTGAAAAAAAGATAGATAAACAATCTATTGCTAAGATCAGATACTTTCTCTTTACACCGAAAAAATTATTATGATCTATTATAACAAATCAAAACATAAACTATATAAAATCCCCCAAATCGGCAGTCACCTTTCTCTTATATTCCCAAAGACAGCGATCTACTATAGATTACATATGGGGCGTTCATAATCGGGTACTTGGGATTTTGGGTATCCAAAATTTTTGGGTATCAAAATGTCGGCCAATGAGCCGACCCATAAAAATCGGGTACCCGTAAAATTCGGGTACCTGGGATTTTGGGTATCCAAAATTTTTGGGTATCAAAATGTCGGCCAATGAGCCGACCCATAAAAATCGGGTACCCGTAAAATTCGAGTACCCGTAAAATCGAATACCGGGTACCCGGTTTATTTTTTAAATATTTTTTAAAATTTATTTTTAAAAAAATATATAAGAAATACTTAAAATTTCATGATGTATATTTTAAACACAAAATTATTGATTTGAGATAAGTTTTAAAGATAAATATTTGGATATATATGCATATATTAAAGTTTGTCGATGAAAGAATGTATTATTCTCGATCATAATTTTCTTTCAAATCTCATATTGATAAATTAATATAAATATTTATGAAAAATTCAAAACTTAAAAATATATAATTCAAGTATAAAAAGAAATTAAGGATTTAAAATTAATTTTAGAAAAAATAATAAAAAATATATAATAAAAATATAATTTAAAATTTAAAAATATATTTATTAAAATTAATATACTTTTAAAATTTTGGCCCTAACCCGACCCAACTACCCGAAAAAATACATGTATTTCATTATAGATACCCGATAATTTTTAATCGGGTAAACAAATCAACGAGTCGAATAATTCGGATCGAGTATTTTTGAACACCCCTAATTACATGTAACGTACTAAACTCAATGCTATATTTGGACTTCTAACCCTTATGAGTAAACATTTTCAACTAGATTTAGCCTAAATTATCATCATTTTTATAATCCAACATTTCAAATAAACGATAAAAGATAAATAAACCGTTTATAAAGGGAATTCTAATTTAAAACATAATAATTGAAACCAATCATTCAACATGATCACATAAATCTAAAATACGAGTTATAAATATAAAATCAATTGACCAGCAAATCTAAGTATTATACTCTTAAATACGTAGATGAGTCAAAATCCTACTTTTATAGGGCTCCTTTGATTAGGGGCAGTTCAAAGATTTTGGAGCCTCTGTGCAATTTATTAAAATATGGTCCTTAAAAATAATTGTTTATGACCTCTACTAGTTATAAAATTGTAGTCCTTAAAAACAAATGTCCTTTCTAGGGGCCCCTGTGCGATCGTTTCTATTGTGTATGTCCAAAACCTCACTGGTTATACTAAAGCAATAGTAATAGTAATAATCAATAAGATTCTATAATCAATTGTCGTATTTAAGAAATAATTATAACGTTTTAACAATTATAACTCATCTTTCTTAATAGCGTTTTCAAAAAAAATTCAATAAATTTTGAGATTAACATCATTTAATGAATGTAATATATCAAAATTTGGGGCCCCTCTTTTTCGGGGCCCTGTGCGGTCGCTCCTATTGCGTCTGTCCAAAACCCCCACTGCCTTTGATAAAACACGACCTAAAAACCTGCAAACTGAAACAATAGTTTTGAATATTGAGATCATGTCATCATCGATCACATCATAACAAATAATCCGTAAACTTTGAGTGAGGTCTAAGTTACAATAACATTAAGACATACTTAGAGTGAGACCCTCGTCACACAACATCACGATTTTGAATGAACTCCAAATCATAAATCAAGTGACTCAATTGCATAAGTGTTCACACGGCACGATATTTTTCGATACCAATTCAATTCACTAAAAAGTTAAACTTATAACTCATTGTTTGTTCTAAAAAATTCACACCAACAAATCAAAAAGAGAGGGTTAAGCATGTCATTTTTTACTGGCATTTTGAAAAGAATAAGAGAATTTTTTTTGGATTTTATTGATTTTTTTAGAATTAAGACCAAATCAAAACGACATTTAAAGTTTAAGGGTTATATTTGTTATAAACTAACATAATTTTGTCTGAATTAACAGTCGGTGACTAAAAAATAAACTTACATATAAATGGATGACCCTAGTATAATTTATCCAATTTTTTAAAACTCGTAAAATTCTAATAATCTAAAATTCTAAAAAAAATAACTATCTATCTTAACAACATAATTAAATACTAACATTTTAAAATTCTCCATTTTTTAATTTAATACCATTTCTTTATACAAAAGTTCTTCAAAAATTTAAATAGATCCCTTCTATCCAAATATTTATTTAAATTCAGTTACAAAATATATCAATATTATTATAAAATCATTGTATTAAAGGTGATTAAAGGTATTATACGTTCATATAAATTTTAACCCTTTCGTAATGCACACGTCTTGCAAGCAAAATCTACAATAAACACACGTCTCTTAGAATAAACATTATCCTCTTTTTCGCTAGGATCACTCATTAAGATCAACAGGGACAGAACTAGGATCAAACGCTGGGAGAGGCAATAATCTATTAAGTTTTAAAATTTAAAAAAATAAAAAGACAAAAACCTTATTTGATTACTATTCAAACTAATAAGGACACCGGATGCTATTATACAAAATAAATTGGGAGAGGCTCCCCTCCCATTACATACATATCACCGTCCCTGAAGATTAGTATAAAATTATTGTTATATTCTTTGATATAAAATTTTGCATTCGTCCTGATCATCGTGACAACTTAACATAAAAAGATTCTAGGGTAAAGTACATCAATGGTCATTGAATTTTTAATATTTATTTTGGTCATTAAACTTTTAAAATTTTTATTGAAGTCACTAACTTTTATTCCACTATTATTTTGGTCTCTTACATTATTTTATGTTAGAAAATGCTGACATGACCAATTAGTTTTCTTTTCTTCAAGGTAAACTATATAAATGGTCACTCAAATAAAAATTTTAAAATATCAATGACAAAAATAAAAACATTTTAAAAGTTTGATGACCATTTTTATAGTTTACCTTGAAGAAAAAATTGATGGGCCACGATAACATTTTCTAATGAAAGGTAACAAGAGAGACTAAAATAAATCAAAATAAAATTTGGATAACCTCAATAAATTTTTTTAAAAGTTTGATGACAAAATGAAAATACTCTAAAAGTTCAATGACCATTAATGTACTTTACCCAAGATTTTAAAATACAAATAAGTCCACCTCATTTACTCAACAAATTGGATCCCAACAAGCGCATGATAAAAACACTTCGTGTACTTAGAGGCGGAGCTCAGCTTATCTTCCATCGTTCTTCATTTTCACAGACGACACATTCGCAATGGCGGAGCAAATGACCGGCGCCACCATAGACGAAAACAGAGGCAGCCTCAGGGAAGAAACACTCTACTGCCTCCTCCACCGTTTGATTTCCATGATCATCTTCCCAGATTCATCCTCACCCGCATCAACTTCGCTGCTGGAGCGGATCAAGATCTCCGTTTCGGAGAACGGTCGTCGTCTCCTCGAAGCCTATAGAAACACTGGCCGGACTGTTCTGCTGTGGAGTCGTAGACGCAGCCCCCTTCGGACTCTACTCGTCATTTCTGTGAGCAATTTCTTTTACATTTCCTTTTTCTTTTTTAAATTACTTGTTTACAAAATACAAAATAATTGAATATTAAGCACAGTTCGTAAGGGTGTTTATTGTTACATGAAAATTGAATTAATTAACAAAATTAAAATTTTAGTTAGTTAATAGGTCAGTTAATTAAATATTAGATTAGTTATTAATTAATTTAATTTAAAATATGTTAATTAATCGAATTAATTAAATTAAATATAATATATATTAAATATACATATTAATAGAAACTTTTGATTAATCAAATTAAACGAATATGTATTAATAAAAAATTAAGTATTTTATAATTAATTTGAAAATTAACTAAATGAACCGAATAAAATTTGATTTGAATAATTTTTTTTTAAAAAATAATTAAATTAATAATTAAAAAATTAATTTTTTAATTAATAATATTTAACTAATTCAATTCCATTAATTAGGTAAATTAATCAAATACACCCTTAATAATTTAAAATAAAAATATTTAATTTAAAAAAATCACTATACTAATCTTTTGACGGTTCTAAACAAAACGAATCTTTTAATCTCGTATCTCCTAATAATAAAATTTTAAATTTTAAATATTAATTTTAAATTTTAACTTTAATTATAATTTTTTAATTTAAAATTTCAATTTAATAATATAAAATTTCAATTTAGAATTTCAATTTAATAATATAAATACAAATACCAAAAATCTAATTGACACTATGTAGGCCCCCTAATTGGGTTACAATTATTAAAAGATAATGTGGGGTCACATTTATTGCGGTAATGGCACGGCGTGCATCACGAGGAGTTTCAATGAATCTAAAAGGATAAATTTCTCATTTCATCCTCCCTTTTTCAATTTTTTTACGAAAGTGTCAAAATTATTTGTTAGATTATGTCTACGGGTAAGGTTAACGTACATGGACATTTACATGTAATTACACATGTTAAATGTTGGGTAAACTATATAAATGGTCCCTTGATTATACCTTAATTATATTTTAATACATTTTTTGACTATCAAATATTATAAATTGATCCATTGATTAATTTTTTTGATGCAAAGTGGTCTTGTGCCGTTAAAAATTTGACGGGAAACTGACGTGGACGTTAACATGCTGAGTTGGATAACCATGTGACATCCCCAATCTATATAATTCAAGTCAGCATGTTAACGTCCACATCAATTTTCCGTCAAATTTTTAACGGAACATGATCACTTTGTATCAAAAAAATTAGTCAATGGACCAATTTGTAACATTTGATAGTTAAAAGATGTAAAAGATAATTAAGGTATAATCAAAGGAACATTTATGTAGTTTACCCTTAAATGTTTAAATGGTTATTGTATTTTTACTAAAAATAGTTATTGTATTTAAACTAAAATATAGTTATTGTATTTTATTCTAATTTAAAATTAAAATTAATAAATATATTATCTTATAATTATACTGAATATCTTAAAAAATAATTATTATATTTTTTTAATTATTCGACGATATTCAAATGTTTTAATCTTACTTGCTAGAGAGTCCTTGTCACCTCTAAAATTTCAGAAAAAATATATTATGCCTTCGATTTTTTAAAATTTTAATTAGACTTTCAAAGTTATTAAGACTCTCAAAATTTATAAAAATTCCCATAAAATTTTAAATTTTTTAATATTTTAATATTATTTTAAAATTATTAAAAATTCATTAAACTTTATAAAAATTAAATTTTTTTGTTAGATGATCGCAATTAAAAAAAATAAAATTATAATTAAGTCCTCATAAATTTTAAAATTTTTTAATTAGCCTCCTTGAAACAACATTTACATGTTCAAGTGATTATTTTAAGGAAAATTCTACGATGGGCGTCGAACATCGCTGAACACCACTAATGTTGAACATTGTTGAACACCATTAAATTAATTAATAAAAATTTGAAATCTCAAGGACTCAATATGAAATTAATAAAAATGTGATAAACTCAACATATTATTAATAATTATATGATTAGTCCTTTAAATTTTTATTTTTTATAAATTAATTTAATAATATTCAGCGGTGTTCAACATTAATGATGTTCAGCGGTGTTCGACGCCCGTTGTAGACTCATCCTTATTTTAATCGAATTTAAGAACATAATTGATTTTTTTACCTAGTTCAGGGATATAACTAATTTATTTAAAAGTTTAATAACTTATTTAATCTATAATATAAAAAAATATTAAAATTCTAAAAATATTTAAATAATCATAAAATATTTAAAAAAATACTATAATAAATTTTAAAAATATGTTAAAACATAAAATTGAAAATATAAAAAAGTTATAAATATAAAAAAGTAAAATTTAAAAGTACTTATAAAATAGGAGAATAAAGATGAGAGACAAAAGGGAGAGAGATTTTATTATATTCTCAAAGTAGAGTTGTATACAATGCTATGCCAAAAGTTTATATTTATAGCCATAAGATAGAAACCCTAATTCCAATGGGTATTAAACCCTAATACTAAAGCCATTAAAGTTTAACTTAATATATGGATATCCACCATAAATAAATATATTCATAACACTCCCCCTTGGATATCCATGAAGATAATGTGCCTCGTTACAACCTTACTAAAATAAAAACCCTGTGGGAAAAAAATTCTTAGTGAAGGAAAAAGAGTACACACATATTTGATACGCATAACATGTTGCCTCATTAAAAACCTTACCAGGAAAACCCATTGGGACAAAACCTCAGTTAAGGGAAAAAGAGTGCAACGCGTATTTACTCTCCCTCATGAAAATATCACATAAGATCTTTGAATCTTCATAATTCAATATTAAATACAATCTTCAAATGTTGAAGTAGATCATGCACTAGTGTATAAATCTTCCAAGTCATTGCTTGAAATGATTCATCAAATACTATTCATCTGAAAATCGTGAGGGACGAAACTTGAAGAAATATGTTTCGTTTTATCATATTTGATATATGTAACCCCTAAAATTTAACCTAATTTCTTAGATTACAAGTTAGGGTTTACATTAGGAAACTTATTTCGCAAGCTAGGATTTTATAAATTAAAAATTATTATTTTTTGATAATTTATTTAAATACTTAATAAATTAAAATACTGAAAATTTATTAAACAAATAAATTAAATTTCAACCCAAAAATTAAATAAATATTAATCGTCACAAAATCCAATATTTATTACAACAGAAATTATTAATTGAAATATTAATATATAAAAAAATTCGAAATTAAAATCTGTAAACATATGTAAAAATGGTCTGATTCAGAAACCTCCAAGCACCGTATGAAGCCTAGGACTGAGATTTGAAATAGGAAACTGAAAGGGTGTAAGCTAGGGAGCCTAGTGTGTCTCTAGTGTGTAGATAAACAGAAACTAAAAACAACATATATATGATGACATGTATGCAAGATATGCACCCATCTCCGAACGCCATCAGAAGAGTAGGTTTCCCCCGAAACCACTCTAACTCCATCACACCAAATAGAAGTGGAACTCGACCCGCGGGTGGAGCCACTGAACAAAAGTGGTATATTACAGAACCACTGAATAGAAGTGAATATATCACTAACTTCCTCCGTACAAATAATTCAACCAGATGCAATGTAATATGCAAATATAGGATCAGAATGCGTGTCTAATATTCAAATAGAAGACATGCATGGTAATTTCAGAATCAGAAATATAATATCAAGATGTTGTATGGTCATTCAGGATTTAACAGAAATTGCACACACGGAATAACAGAATTATCAAAAGAGAACACACCTGAAGCAGAAGACTCAACGACGATACTGACGTCAACTGGACTCGGCTCTACCACTAGAATGTGCAGGTCTAGAACCTACGAATAACAATTAACATTAGACACCCTACTATGCCACTATATCGAAAAATACACAAAACAGAATTAAATAGATACTCACGTGCGGGTCCCAAATGCAGATGAACGAGAGGTCGTCCAGGAGGAGGAGGAGGCAGTTGCTCGGAGTCGGAATCCACGTCACCTAAACCAAGTAGAAACTATTTAGAATTCGATACAAATATCTTCCAAAAAAACATTCAAACTTAAAAGCCCTAATAAAGACACTTCGGGTTCGAATTTCGAAAAACGGACTGCACCATCGGACTCAGGACGTCGAAAAACATAAAGTAGGACCGGGTCGAAAAAAGTCAATTGCTGACATCAGCATGGTCAACGCTGACGTCAGCACTGATGACGTCAGTGGTGACATCAATAGTGATGTCATCATGACGTCAGCGGATCACGGGTCAGATCGGATTTCGGGTCGGGTTCCGAATCATATTACCCATAAAGGGTCTAAGGTTTCAGAATTTAAAATTGAAGCATCAGATTTTCAGAAAATTACCAAGATGCCCCTAAAATCCTTAAATTCTGGGGTTTTAAATTAGGGATTTTATTTTAATTAGGGTTTAAATTGGGGAAGATTTTTGGGGTGTGACAATATATTCACCTTGAGATATAAATTTTGTATTATCTCTATACAAGATAGCTTGCATCTTATCTTGTGAAAAACATTCACATATCTTCGGGATATGCATAACAATTATTTAAAGGTAATGATCTCGTAGCACTTAAATAATATTTCTGGACCAGTTAAGATACGATGCTTCCAGATCAAATAATGTGTATATTGTGCTTTAGACCAAGAATATCATTACTCTTTTCATGAGGCGAAAAAATCTTTGTTTACAGTAAAAGACTTAGCAACAACCATAAGGGTGATCATAAAGTCTCTTTCAATATTTTTTCTGTATGTCGATAGATGCATAAAGATTTGAGGAGGTCTCTTCACGAGTCTCAACGATATTCAAATCATCGACATACACAATCAATAAAAATTCAAAGCTAAACCTCTTAATAAAAATGCTCGGGGAAATAATTCATATAGCATTATGCTAATAAGTATTCAATGAGGCGATCATACCAAATACGCCTAAATTCTTTCAAGCCATAAAAAGATTTATTCAATATGATTGAATAATGTTCTCGAGAACTTGAATAAACTGCTTATGGCAATCTAAATCTTTCCGGAAGTTTCATGTAAATATTACTGTCAAGAGGCCCATTAAAATATAACGTAACATCTACTAGGCAGAAACCGAGTAATTTTATTTATTGCCAAACTGACCAAAATCTAAAAGTAGTTGCATCCACCACCGAGGAATATATTTTCCTCATAATCAATTTCATGTCTTTGTGAGAATTCTTGTGCAACCAAATGAGCTTATATCTCATGATTTCCCCTTTTGATTTCTCTTTCTCACAAAGGCTCGTTTATATCCACGAGCTTTACACATTTCAATGTACGGGCTATAGGCCCAAATACTTCTCTTTTCAAAAGAGATTTTAGTTTCGCCTCAATTGCCTCTTTTATGTTGGCTAATCATTTCTTTGTTTACATTGCCCAATTGACAATGATTCATGATCCACATCATCAAATAAAATCTCTATCTTAGATGTTGATGATTGAATAATCAAATTGCTTTCATAGCAAGTATCACGTGAAATATTACCATGAAGAAAATCTTAGTTCTTCAATGAATGACCACATGAAAGTGTCATCAAATTTTCGCATCATAATTGAACCGGGATGGTCTAACCGGTCATGCCAAATAAAATTATCAATAAACATCTAGTTTACAATAGCATGAGCTTCAATTTGTACTAATCCTTATGTAGTACAATATGGATGACAGTGCAAGTAATTTTGCCAAGATTTCATTATTGCCTTGAGTTATACTCGTAATATTGAGATAGTCAGTACCCCCTTAACTAATATTCTCAATATATTTCCGCAAATATCTTTAAAATTTAATAAGTCTCTTTTGCGACTTTGACGAACATAATGCACTGTAAATATGAGATAAAGTCTCATTTGGCAATAATATATTTGCTCAACGAGCATAATGCACTGTAAATATGAGATAAAGTCACATTTGGCAATAACATATTTGCTCAGTCGGAGCTTTCTGTGATATTAGTACTTCCGGATATAGTACTCATATATTCCCTTGCATTTAAAATGGGAAAATATGCATAATTATGCACCTTTTAATATGTGCTTTGTACCATTCACTTCGGGGAATAAAAAATATGTGTTTTGTACCATTCACTTCGGGGAATGGAAAATATTAAATATAATATATTATATCAACTCGGTTATTTATCAAATATAAGCTCTCAAAAGCTCTTCCGAAGCATTGATATTTCAGTACTTTGAGATATAGTACTCACATTTTCCCTTGTATTTAAATGGAAAAATATTTCTTATGCTTAAGTATAGTATGAGTACTTGCACTGTCTGCTTGGCATAAATAGCCACAATTCATTGTAGATTTCATTCCGGAAGTGATAATATTCTTCAAAGGATAAATTAACATGGAATGTAAATAAATAATATATAAAATAAATTAACGATAAATTAACATAAAGCGTAAATAAATAATATGTAAAATAAATTAATATTAATATATAATAAATAAAACAAAATAAATAAAGATCAATTATTTCTTTTAGATGTTATAAGGGAAATAAAATAAATGGCGAATTATTTTCTTGAAGGACTATGAGAAAAATTATCAATATCCAATTGAGTTGGATCAATAACGCCATTATTTTCGCCACAAAGAAAATCTGATTATATTTTCTTCAATTTATCATTCATGATTATGAATAAAGTCCATAATACTTCGGCGTTTGACAAGTACAAGATCAATGGTTTATACCATCACATTGATAACATAAAGATTTTAATATGATCTCTATCATTCTTGTCATCTTTATAATTCCACTTCTTGTGGATATAAGTATTCTCAAAATAATCATCTTATCCATGTCTATTTTATGATCTCAATCATGACCACAATTATTAATGTGGCATTTATTCTTTCCGCTATAAAATATCATATTCACTTCAGGGAATGGAGTGGAGCCAATAGGTCTTTAAAACCTTTTCACGATATTGTGTCTACAAAACAACTTTAATGTGTGAAAAGTGGAGTATGTTTTTCTAACATATCCTCATTAATGATACTCTGGCATATAACTGAGTTTTATTCACTAACCATATAGTGAATTATCATGTTTGCATTCACTTCAGGGAATGAGACAAATTCAATAATCGCATGGAATAAACATCATGCTTGCATTCACTTCAGGGAATGACATAAATCAAATAACCGCATGGAATAATCATCATGCTTACATTCACTTCAAGGAATGTCATAAATCCAATAATTGCATGAAATAATCATCATGCTTGCATTCACTTTAAGGAATGTCATAAATCCAATAATCGCATGGAATAATCATCATGCTTGCATTCACTTCAGGGAATGTCTCCCATAAAAATTCTTTGATCAAGACGATTTTCATAACTTGAACTTGGGAGAAGTCTATAGTCGAATTTTTCGACATAAAAAAATATTACTTCCAAGCAAATATAAATTTTATAATATTCATACTATTAAATAGTAATTGATCAACCGATATATATTCAATATATACAAAGAATAAAAATTTAATCCTCATACACGGCGTTGTTAAACCAGTCCACAAGGTCCTTTAAAAAGAACCTCCTTTGAGACCAATAGCCTCGCAGAACGGGATGTCCAGCCAATATACTCGGATTAAACCAATATAACAAAAACCATATTAATTAATTAAAGGTTTAATATTTGTTCTAATATCATGTAATACTTAAAAATATATTTAAAAGCAAAAATTTTCACCATCAAAATAAATAAAGATAAAAAAATCTCAAATTAAATAAATAAAACATACTGAACTTTCTACTAATTTGAATATATGAAAAGTTTAATCACCAATATTTTGTTTCGACAAGCACCACGTGAATTGAGTCACTTTATCGCTACACAAACACCAAACAACCAAAGATTTTTAATAAATTAAAAATTAAATCAAAGATCAAGAGAGAAATAATCGATAATTAAAATATAATTGAGGGAGAAGAACTTATCTTTGATTTATGCCATGAACAAATTCTTTTCAATAACTCCTTCAAGATTTGAACGAAAAACACCTCCGTTGGTTAGAGTCTCATGCTGATAACGTGTTGTGAATAAAGTAAAGAATAAGAATAAAATAAGAGAATAAAGATGAGAGACAAAAGGGAGAGAGATTTTATTATATTCTCAAAGTAGGGTTGTATACAATGCTATGCCAAAAGTTTATATTTATAGCCATAAGATAGAAACCCTAATTTTAATGGCTATTAAACCCTAATACTAAAGCCCATTAAAGTTTAACTTAATATATGAATATCCACCATAAATAAATATATTCATAACATTCTTAAATATATTTTCAATAAAATCATCATTATATTAAAGTATAAATAAATTCAAATTTTACCTTTATTTTTCTGTATCAAATATTAATGAGCATCAATTTGACGTTAAAAAAAAAAAAGAAAATTTATCTTTTATTGTTATTCTAACTCAAGGTTGATTTTATTGAAAATTTATTTAACGAATGATAATATTAAGATTGACAAACTCGAAGACTTTTTCGATTAAAGTGTTTATTTTTTATCTCTTTATAAACATTTTTATTTTTTATTTAAATTTATCGTTTTATAATTTCTAATACATTTTAATTTTTATATTAGTTTTTTATTTTTAATATTGTTCAATATTTTCTTTATTTTTTTAAGTTTATGTTTTTTTATAAAAAATAATATTTTAATTTTTTATGAAAGTTCATATTTTAATTTTTAAAATTATCAGGGTCTCAAAAGTTAATTACACAAATTTTGTTAATCAACTTTCCATATATTATATTTGTAAAAGTTTAACTCGAAAATCAAACTATTTACCATATTTTATTCAATAACTAAATAAATCGACTTGAAATTTAAACAAACTAATGATTCAATTTTAATATTTTTAAATTTTAATAATTTTTTAATTTAAATATTAAATTAATTTTTAAACTTTCGATTAAAATCAATTATGCCCTAGAACTTGGTAAAAATTTTAATTACGATCTCAAATTTAATTAGAAAAAATCAATTTAATTCTTCTACCACAACATCATTCCATGGTGTACTGTCACATCGTCATCATTGATCGTATTATCAACATCTTAAATCGTCACGCCATTAATATAACAATTTAAAAGGTTTAATTGGATGTGTTTTTGATGATGAATTAAATTAATTTTTTTAATTCGAAGATAAAAATACACTTTTAACCTATTATCAAAGATATAAATAAAAACACCTTATTTATAAAAAATTGTATAGTATTTAAATCCTTGCGGGAAATTTCTAGAAATATTAATATTGATTTTTTTTTTCAAAATATTATATCTCTTACTTTATTTTCCAGAATATTGATGATTCTACAGTACTTGAAAAGTCGGTACCATTAGATTCCGACTTTAAACAATGTAAGGATGAAGATGCCATATGAAGATGACAAGTCAAAATGTTCCGTTTTCACGCAAATTATCTGAAAACACTGTTCAAAGTCGAAACCTAATGGTACCGACTTTCCAAACACCGTAAATTCGTCAATTTTCTGAAAAATAAAGTAAAAGATGCAATAATTTAGAAAAAAAATTTAACATTAATATTTCTAGAAATTTGCCCATCCTTGCCATGTTAACTTTTTGCTCGTAATGTTGTATTTCGATGTATAAAATATATATATATATATATATATATATATCGTCTGAAATCTTGTTTTCCACTAAAACTTTCAGGCAGGTATGATGAGTCTTCTTCTCTTGACCGGAGTGCTGGTGTTCATACTTTTCTTTGCCGCGGCGACGGTGAACGCAATCGTCGTGTATCTTGTCCTCGCTTTCGCATCTACCGGAGGTTTCATGCTTCTTCTGTTTGCCTACGTTGCAGCTGTTTATATCGGGGCATTATCAGTCGCTGCATTGCTTATTTCCAATGCAACTATTTCAGCCATGGCAGCAGTTGCTGTAACTACAGGTATTGCATTTTACTTTCTTTTCTTAGGCTTAGTTCGACGTTGTTTTTTTCGGGGCGGAGCCAACAATTTATTTAAGGGGTGTCATTTTTTAACGGTATTTGAAAAAAGTTAATTATTTATAAAAGGGTGTCAAATTATTTATAAAGGGTGTCAATTATATATATTTTTAAATTTTTATATATAAATTATATAAAAAAAATTAATTTTCCAAAAATTTTATATACATGGCTCCACTCATGGCTTCTCTATCTAGTTTTTAAAGAAGTTTCGTCGAACATCCGTTTTTCTTTATCTTTGCCCAACCTTTTTTTAATCTTAAATGTTTTTTTTTGAAAAATCAAAAATTTCAGCTTCTTCCCAAACACGACTTTTTTATTCAATCATGTGTTTCAACTGTTTCGTCGAACAAAACCTTACTATAGATTTTAATAACATGGTCTAGTCAAGATCAATTTTTTATGATGTTATGTCTTTATAATTTTAATGTTTTTTTCATACGAACCGAATATCGATCATATTCAAGATGTTATATTAAATAATACGAAAACTTATTGGGACAAAAATCGTTGAATAAAATGTTTCAATCGAATTATCAGGTTGGGTCGGAGTTATTTTTGGGGTATGGTCGGGTGCGAAGAAAAGTTTGAAGATTGCCGACTACTCTCTCACCCTCATGCGATCAGCTCATTCGTCTTACTCGTCTCAACTCACGTACTTAGGAGTATAGTTTAGTAATTTTTAAAAATTAAATTTTAAACTTTAATAATTTAAAATATATCTTATTAATATTTATGTTTTTTTGAATTTATAATATTTAAAGATTAAATTTTAGATTATTCGAATCAATACGAAACGACATGATAAATGTTGAACTTGTATTGTAATCAATTTTGTGTAAATTAGAGAATATTGTCATATTTGCCAATCATTTTTTTATTTTTTGTAAATTAGTGAGAAAAATATTATAAACTCTATAAATAATTTTTAAGAACCGAAAAAATAAAGCATGGTTTTTATTTTTTTAAAATATATTTCATATACATTGAATATTTTATAACTACATATTTTTATTTCGATTTCTTTTGAAATTCTATAGTTTTTATAAAATTTGAAGATGTTGATTTTTTTTTTTAAATTTCCCTTCTTCCTTTTATTTTTTTATAATTGTTTTTGTCGATATACATTATTTTTTTAATTTTAGTTTTTATGTATATGGATGCGTTCATGTATATGTAATGATATTTTTGTTGATATAATCGGTTCGAAAGTGTACCTGAGCTTGGCCATACGAACACGATGGAGCAATGGAGGTAAAGATCATGGCCTAAAAAAGAAAAGTAAAATTTTAGTGGATTGTTGAAATTCTTAGTGTGGTGTCAAGGTAGTGAATGTAAATCTTATTGAGAAAGGTTGAACCATTCTAAACCTCTTTCGCAGTTGTCCAATTTTTTTGTATTTCATTTTAAATTTTTTTTGACAAATGTTACTGAACTTTTATTAAATCCATAAAAATTATAATTACATCGCCTTCAAGAAGTAAAAAATTGGATTAAACAATCTAAATATTTTACAACCCATAAAACAGAGAAAATAAAATTCTTATGGAATTAAACATAGCAATAAAATTCAGAAGTTTCTTAAATCTCATTGTCTCTGTCCAAACGAGACACATAAAGAAGGAAGGAGTTGTAGACGATCCAAACTGTTATGTAAAAAGCATCGCTACCCAAGACTGATTTCATCGGCAAACAACCATCAACCGCAGTGGGGATATAACTTTTTGAAAGACCACCGATAAAAATATAAATCAGAAACTAGCGTCGATTGAATCAAACCACAAGAGCAAATAAATCAAACCATCGACAAACAACAATCGATCGCTGGGGTATGCTGCAACGTGCCACAAGAACAGATGAATCAAACCACAAAACGAAAACATGTCACAAAGACAGAAAAAAACGTATCACAAGGACAGAAAAAACAATATCGGATAATACAATATTGGGAGCAATGATGGAGAAGAGCAATGATTGATTAACTCAATAAACAATATCAGAATGAGACTCATTTGAAAGATTAACACCCTCTTAAGACGATTTTAAAGTTGCTCAATCGAAGATTCCAATATCGGATACTACAACATTGGGAGCAATGATGGAGAAGAGCAAACTCAAATAGACAGATGATGATCGAATAATACAACGTCGAGACCAGAGATGGAGCTAGGATCAAATATTGGGAGGGACAAAAGTTTATTAAGTTTTTAAATATAAAAATTGAGAAAGACAGAAATCCTATTTTACTACTATTTAAACTAATAGAGACCTCAAATACAATTATACCAAGAAAATTTGGGAGGGGTAAGGACCCCTCCCACAATATAGGTAGCTTTGTCCCTGGTCGAGACTATGTTAATTTTACTTTATTCTTTTGACCTCGACAAATATGTTAAGATGTCATTTTATTCGAGTGTAAAAAATATGAGATAAATGAGGTTACATATGAAGATAAAATAATAATAAAAAAATCAAAATTGGTCTTCTAAATTTAAATTATGAAAAATTTTATGAGGAATTTGAATGAAGATGTAAAGACAATATTTGATCATTTTCAATCAATAGATTCAAAGGTTACGAAAAAAGCCTCAAATGATGTGAGCGATTTTAATAAAGAATATGATGAAAAGATAACAATATTAAGAGATTTATTATATTCATAAAATTTAAATGAAAATAAAAAATGAACGAAGAGAAGATTTCAAGATTTCAAAATCGGTATCGATACTGATATTCGATCAATCGGTTAATTATTAAGAAAATATGAATAATAAGAGAAAAAAATTAATCATCAATAATATTATTAAATAAAACGAGTCATACTTATAATATTCATACATAAAGAAAAAGTTTGATAAAAAAATAAACAAAACAATGTTATATATTATAAGTAAGAAAACTAGTACTGAGTTTTTTTTATTGGTTTCGGTCCTATTAGATACTTACCGAGTACTAGATTTAGAAAATCAAGATCCAGTTTCAATCTCATTAAAAATAATACCGAATAAAAATTTACCGGATTTAACTAAATCTAAAACCAGGACCAGATAATGAAGTTTTTTAATTCCAACTCGGCTTAGCGATCTCCTTACAAAAGAACAGCGAGGGGTTGCGATTGTTTCAGGAACATGATTTTGTCAATTCTATTCTAGTCTTTTAATTTTTAATTTTTTTTAGTTTTATAACTCAACTTTATACATTAATTTTTTTAGTCACTCTTAAATATTTTATTATTATTTTAGTATGATATAGAATTGTTTATTATTATTTATATAAAAATAATTTAAAGTAAATCATCGGTCGTAGATGGTAAGATGCCACCATCGATGGTCATAGGTGGTGGTCATTCAATCTCATATTTTACCGGTTGCTTCGCTTCACCCCTAAGTCCAAATGCGACCTCTATTTTGCGGAAAATGCTCTGATGTCCATGAAAAGGAGATCAGACGTGAGAAAATCAAAGCTTACGTTGAGATTCACGAGTTTTAAGATATTTTTAAGTGAAAAAATATTGGATTTGAACTCAGTGTGTCAAAACGATTTGTCTGATACAAATTGGGATCAAATGATCGATGGTGATGACAAGCGACGCCAACGACGTTTATTTTAAACATTTTAAAATTTAATAATAAAAATATATCATTTTATTATTTATTTTCAAATTATTTTTATATTTAATAATATTAAAAATTAAAAACAACAGTAAAATATTTGAGAGTGACAAAAAAAATCAATGTATAAAGTTCAATTATTAAATTGAAAAGCTTTAAAGTTAAGTGTCCAGAGAAATAGGAGTGACAATTTTATTGAGTGATGAAAGATATATTTTAGACATAAAGATAATTAAAAAAAATAAGAAAAAAAATATTAGATTTAATTTTAAAATAAAAATATTTATATATATATATATATTAAATTTTAGACATAAAGATAATTTTTACTCTTAATGTTTATAATTTTTATCATTTTAACCCTCATTTTTTTTAGGATAAATTTAGCCCTTGACCTATGTTTTTTTTGACAAATATCTCATTTTTTAACTATCATGATAACTGAACCGTTAAAAATTTAATAATGATGACATATCATATATATGTGATAATATATTTTAAATGACTTAACATCTAATATATTAAATACATACTGTGAATATAGTTTTATTTTAATATAAAAATATAAAACAATTAAAATTCAAATAAAATATTAAAAATTATTTTTTATTCATTAAAAATTAATTAAATCTAAAACAATAGGCTACTAAATATTCTCAACCCTAACTATAGTAAAATTAAAATTTTATCTAAAAAAGTATGAATATAATCTGAAAAGGAAGGGCTTTATAGAATTTGTTACCGGTGAATCGAAAATAAAGGATTTTGATAGTAATCAATTGGATTTTTACTATTTTAGTTTAGGATTTAGGTATTTTAGTGTTTAATCTAAATTAGAGGTTTAGGGTTTTTATAAAGATCTTTTAGTTTAGTTAGGGTTGAGAATATTTAGTAAATTTTTGTTTTGAAATTAATTAAATTTTAATATTTTATTTAATTTTTAATTGTTTTATATTTTATATTGAAATAAAATTATATTCTATATATATTTGTATTTAATAGGTTAGATTCTATATCATTTAAAATATATTATCACATATATATGACATGTCATCATTATTAAATTTTTAACGGTTCAGTTATCATGATAGTTAAAAATGAGATATTTGTTAAAAAGGTATGGGTCAAGGGTTAAATTTATCCAAAAAAAAAATAAGAGCCAAAATGATAAAAATTATAAACGTTAAGGGTGAAAATTGTCTTTATGCCTAAATTTTAAATCAATTGTGGTTTTTATTTGGTGGTTTAGATGAAGAAAGTATAATATTAGTCATTTCTGCCATATCATCTATGAGATGAACAAATCAAATGTACCTATTTAATTAATTTTTTTATTTCATCTTTTTTACCAAGTGAATCTTCACAATATTTACTATAAATTAAGTTTAAAAATAATTTTTACCAATTAAAGATCCAAATGATAAAAAAGGTTGGGCGAAAAAATTAATTAAATAAATGCATTTGATTGGTTGATCCATGTATGACATAACGGGAATGATCATGATATAATTTCTTTATTCGACTAAAATCCTTAAAATTAAATAGTTATAAATTAGTCACTTGATTCAAAACAATAAATTAATCAATTCTCATTATATAATAATATAGATATTACAATAATTAATAGAATTATCATAATGTCTTCCATATTAACGCAAAATTGGATGGATAATCCATCTCTTTTTTAATTAAGAAAATAAAGATCCCCAATTGATATTTTGGGTATCTAGGCCAAAATAAAAGTGCAAATGGGAGATCTCCCAAACCACAATATTGGAGGGAACACGACTTGTTGAGCAAAGTCACTGTGAATTTGATAATAAATAATATTATTTTTTAAAATAAACAAATAAAATATTTAACACAATAATATTTACAACCACGATATTACAATTGTATCTACGACTGCGACTACAACCACAATTTAATACAACACGGTTGATTGTAAAGGATTTCTTCAATCTTCAAACAAAGTGTGAATTCTGGTGAAACGTATGCTCTTGTTGCCTACTGCCTAGTATACCTCTTCATATACTCATTGTCATAGTCTAATTTTTTATTGTGATAACTTTATCGGTGTATGTATCGTATTTTTCATTTTAAAATGAAGCAGGTTGAGATTGATTATCACTTTGTTCACAACGATAAAGTTACTCTCTAAAAGCCTATACTTAATAATCTTCAAAACTTCAACATTACATCTAAACATGTTACGATAAAACAAAAACGGGGTGAAACTCATACAAAAGAATGTCTTCGTTTCTTCTTCCGTTTATTTAGTTAACTTGTACAATCACATTTATTGTACATGTCTAGAACCATCTCTGACCACATGTTTGCTCGTTTTAACGATTTATATCGAAGAGATAACATTTCTCTACCAAGTTACTATCTTTGAAGATAAGGCAAGAAGTAAAACATGGCCAAGCAAACAAGGAATGGTCGTAAATTGTTTGCAACTGGCAAAGGTCCAAATGGGATGGTACTGATTTTTATTTTAAACACAAAATTGAAAGGGAGAGGACAAAGGAGGAATCACCCATCATGGGTTCCCATTGGAGGAGATGAGATAAGGTCATTGTGGTTCTTCCACGTGGCAGGTTGCCAAAGATAAGGCTACCATTCAAAACTTCTTTTCCTACTCTTTGTGGTCGTTATGTTGAATGTTATCAGATTTTGAATCCAACGGTCACCCTTTCTCCAAAGCCTATCTCTTTATTTTGTGAACTCAGGATCTGAGATGGCCAAGTTGTATCATTATATATAGGCCCTTGCACCAAGGCCATAACACTACTAAGGGATTTCTGGTACTCTTCTAGCCTATACTACTAGTAATCAGCTGTATCAGCAATGGCTTCCTCAATGATCTCATCGGCAACCATTGCCACCGTCAACCGATCTTCCCCGGTTCAGGCCAACATGGTCGCCCCCTTCACCGGACTGAAGTCCGCCTCCGCTTTCCCCGGCACCAGGAAGGCCAACAACGACATCACTTCCCTTGCAAGCAATGGTGGAAGAGTGCAATGCATGAAGGTACCTATGCTTTGCACTTAAATTAGTTGGTCTTCCTATACAAATTACATGAATTGAATCAAAATTTTGGGGTTTCTTGAGTGTAGGTGTGGCCTCCACTTGGAAAGAAGAAGTTCGAGACTCTCTCGTACCTTCCTGATCTTACCACTGAACAATTGGCTAAAGAAATAGACTACCTTCTCCGTTCTAAATGGATTCCTTGCTTGGAATTCGAAGTAGAGGTATTTTCTAACTCTAAAATCTCTATAAACTATTCTATTGCATCAACCATATACATCACTTCTTATGAGATATTCGTTTTACTTGTTTATGTTGTGATATGTACAGAAAGGATTCGTGTACCGTGAGAACCACAGGTCACCAGGATACTATGACGGACGCTACTGGACCATGTGGAAGCTCCCCATGTTTGGATGCACCAACTCATCTCAGGTGTTGACAGAGCTGGAAGAGTGCAAGAAGGAATACCCTGGTGCCTTCATTAGAATCATCGGATTCGATAACGTGCGTCAAGTGCAGTGCATCAGTTTCATTGCCCACAAGCCTGCAGGCTTCTAAGTCGTTGACATTTCAGTCCCTTCTCTATAAGAGAATTCCATTTGTTTTTAAACTTGTACTTAAATATTTTCACGTGGTCTTTTTTGAGGCATTTGCTATGATTTCCTTGTTTTGTTTTTGAATTTCCTATGAAACGGCATGAGAACTGATATGAATAAATTGTCTTTTCTTGCCAAATTTCATGTCTGTCTGCCTGTCTGTCTGCATTTCAGATACTTTGAAATTCATGTTAATATTGAGTGGTCATGGTTTTAAAGAGTAGAGGATAAAGTTTTGTGGACAAGCAATGCTGTTGGAACCTCAGTATCTTAACACTGGTTCACACCTAACAAACATAATTGTGAAGGTTTATACCTAATGGTCTATTGATGTATGATGCTATATTAAATGAGATGTTAACACTGATATTAATTACTATGATCAAAACACATAAAATATACAAAATATTTTTTTAAGTAAATTATATGTTTATTTTATGTTGGTTCGTATTCGGGATTCATGACTGATCTCTTTAGAAAGTAATGCACCTTGTCATTACATCTAATATTTGTTGGTTATATTTTAGAAATATTAAAGTTTACGTTTACACAAGTTTTTTAATTTCATATTTAAGAATTTAGATTGGATTTGAGAGTTTAACGTGTATGACAGAATTTAAAGATTACAGTTAGAATTTATAGTTTAGGGTTTAAATTTTAGGGTGTTAAAGTTAGGGTTTTTTAGGTTTTAGATTTTATAACTTAAATATGAAAGGTCATATAATTTTCTTACACAGTTTGTGTATCAAAATACAACTCATAAAAGATATAAATTCTAAGAAAGTTCATGGTAAGTTAGTTAATCGTACCGTTTAACTTAAATGGTCAATTAATTATTATAATAGTTAATCGATCATAACTTAATCATTAATAAACGATTAGTTATTTAATAGGTAATGGTTAATTGTTAATAACAATTCAGGCAAGGATGAATCGAGGAGGGTGGAGGGCTGGTCCCTTTAAAATTTAAAATTCGTATAAGATGTAAAAAAAATAATTTTTTTATTATTATCTATATTTTCGCCCCTAAAATTTTATAATATCTTTTTATAATTTTTCTCTCTTAAACATAAATTTCTATGTTCGTCTCTCGTTACATATTAACCTATAATTTATTACGATTTCCAAATTATCTCTTCAATAAAGATTATATTATAAGGAGACTTCATATAACGTAACCAAACTTATAAATAAAATATATGTCATAAATACTTTAATAACAACAATTTATAAGTCAATTATTAACCATCACTTTTATTATCTGATTAACTGAAATTCTTTAACCTTAATGATTCAATTAATTAATAAATATAACAATAATATCAACTAATTAATTATACACTATTAAATAGTTATACAAATATTTACCCCAGTATTTGTTGACTTCTATATTTCCCTATTTATTTATTTATTTAAAAAAAAAAAACCATTGCTGTTAAGAAAGCTACATTTGTGGAGGAACCAAAGTATAGATAGAAATTCAGATAAGAGTTGTTTTCCTCTCCTTCTTCACTGTCAGAATTAAGAATGTCCATTCACTGCCAGTGCCATACATATCTAACAAATTAATTAAAATATGATATTTACATTTTAATTTTTTAAATATTATATTTATTACAATATTCTAAAAATCGGATTCAATAAAATTTGACTCGAATAAATGGGAAAGACATGGATAGAGGGTAGGCACACGTAAAATCTTAGAATTTCAAGATGAACATAAATCATAATTATTATAAAAATTTAAGGATTAATTCATAAAAATTAAAAAATTAAAGATAAATATATGAATTTTAAAAAAATTTAGGGTGAGTACAGCCTCATCCATGATATATTTAGATCTGCCAATAATTATATTACACATTTTAATATAATGTCCTAATTGATATTTTATGAGGAATTTCATAAAATTCTCAACCATTACATTAAGATTTTATTTCTTCACCTAAAGTTTTTAATTTAAATATATATTTAAAGGGTTTTAGAAAAATTCAACGGAATTTTTTAAAATTTTAAAGGATGAAAAAAATATAAAAAAAAACATTGAGAGAAAAAAATGCAAAATATTAGGGCTCTCGTCCTAATTAATTTGGATCGACACACATTGTACATTTAGTTTTGGTGGGTGAGTTTTTAACAGGAATTTGTTGTATACATAACATCTCAAACCTGATACTTGTTTAAGTGGAGTCAAACTGCTAAATCTTGTAATTAGGATGTTTGCCGAATAAATATTTATAAGAGCGGATAAAGATGAAATATCCTAATTTAAAAAAATTGTTGTAAGGAGTTTTTTTTTTGAGTTTAGAGGTTTTGAGAAAAGAATAATAATTTTTTTATTTTTAATAATTAATTTTTTAAAATATTGTGTGTATTTTTTTTAATTAAAAAATATTTTTTAACGAGACACATAGTAATATAAAATATGTTTATCAAAATATATGCTTGGTAATAGTATATCAAAAAAATTATAATCTAATTAATATTAATAGATACAAAATATTAATAATTAATAAATTATTTAAATAAATATTGAATATACTCATACCTTTATTTATTATTTTATTTGTTTAAATAATCAAACAACTATAAACTATTAATTAATTTTATCAAATATTTTTATACAATTAACTAATTTAATTCATTTTTTAAATCAACTAATATAATCTCCTATCGATCAATGTAACCTATTATCAACTATCAATAATCTTTTAATTTCTAAACATGATCATTATCTACGGACATTATCATCTAATTACATTAAAAATAACATATATGTTAACTATTTTAATATATTAATTAACTATATAGTAATCCCCTCTCTTACTTTGACATGAACCATAAACTCTAATTTTTATATACAAGTATTGATAATTTATTTATACTTAGATAGAGATAAAGCTAGGATTTAATGTTAAGAGGGACAAAAGTCTACTAAAATTTTAAATTTAAAAATTAAGAAGAATAAAAATATTATTTAATTAATATTTAAATTAAAAAGACTAAAAATATAATTATACCAAAAAATTTGAGAGGGTCATCAATCCCTCCCTCCTATACACAGTTCCGTCATTATACCTCGGGACGAACATAGTTATTAATAGGTTAGGAGGGTTTGTTGTTCATTTTAGATTTTTTTGGTATAATTATATTTTAAGTTTTCTAAATTTAAATATTAGTCAAGTAAGGTTTTTGTCATTCCTAATTTTTAGAGTTAGGTTTAATAGATTTTTAGTTTTTCCGATGCTTGATCTTAACTGTCTTTTTTATATTACTCTATTTTTAAATTAAAATTATATATACAAGTTATACTAGATAAATTTATTATTTAATTTATATTAATTCATTAATGATATTTTCTAAATTTACTATTATTAATATATAACAAAATTAATAACGATGAAGACGTTAGGCATATAAGGAAAAATAAGCTCAAAAATCCACAAGTAACAATATAGAAAGATAATAAACGTTGGGGGAAATTTGTATATTAAGTTAAATAGTAAATACAAGCCCTTTTTAAGGAATAATGCAATTTTAAATAATTGGATAAATTGTAATAGAGGTCACTTAATTATGGGTATAGTTATATTTGGGTCATTTAATTATTAAAAGTTATATTTAGTTCAATCATTTATGGATAAGGTTATATTTTGGTCACTCATTTATGGGTAAGGTTAAATTTGGATCACCCAATTATTAAAGGTTATATTTAAATCACTCAATTATAGATAATGTTATATTTGGGTCACTCAATTATTGGATCACTCAATTATATATAACAAAATAAAATACGTTGTAATATATTTAAAGATTTATTGTAAAAGTTAAAGTGTAGGGGAAAGTCGTCATATATAGATAATTATTTGGATGAAAACAACACTTGTAGGTGACGACTTTTCATAATTTATAATATTTTTTTTAATTCAAGACAAAATCAGGAGGAAGTCTCCATCTATAGATGACGTCTTCATTTGAGTCTATGTCTATATGTGACGACTTTCCTTTATACTCTAACTTTTATCGTAGATTTTAAAATTCTAACATAACCGAATTTTAAAAATAATAAAATTATTTATAATATTTATCAAAACTAATTTATATACGGAATACTCACGTGAAGATCAACACACAGTAAAATATAATAGTGTCCTATCTTTTTTATTATTGGTTAGGCATAAATCTTTTATTTTTGTTTTTTCTATTTAGAGATATAACTTAAGTTTTCTTATACGAATAAAATTCATTTATCAAAAATATATGTAAATACGGGACAAGTAGCCAAACCAAATTAAGAAAAATCTGAACCGTTGGATATAAAGCTCAAAACCTAATCTTAGCAAATAGGTAGCAAACTTTCCGGGACGTTTTGGCTCACCGCAGCAGCTGAAGTCTCTTTTATCTCTGTACCCTTATTAATCTCTTCTATTCATTTGAAGCATCCAAACTAAAACAGGTGAATTCTTTAATTTATACGTTTCTGCACTTGTGTATATGTTTAAGATATTTTTTTGTGGAATTGAAGTTGCAACAAAAAGAATGAGTTTATCTTGTAGCTACTCTAAACTGTATTCCTTTTTCTGGGTATCTCTTGTTTAGTTTGCTTGTTGTCACTATATTTTCTATTCTGTAGTAATAAATTCTCATTATAAATTCTGGGTTTTAGCTTTAGTTGGCTATGGGAAGGAAACAATGCAGAAATCTGAATGAAATGTATCAAAAAACTGAACTTTGTAAGTTTCATGTTTTTAAATTATTCTCTAAAGAGAAAATTATACTTAAAATTTGATCTTTTAGATAAAGGACTTACAGCTAATAATTAGCACAAATGCTCTTCTTTATTTTATTGTGAATAGATATATTCTACTATGTTTGTTTTAGGTCAATGTTGCATGCAATCTCTGTTCCAAACACTTTCATTCCGTATCCAAGAAGTCGGTGTTTAGGTCAAAGGAATCGAGGGTCGAGAAGACTTTGTTTGCGAGCTTCTTTGTTGGATAATAATGGTGGATTTAAAGTGGAGTATACACCATGGTTGATTGTTGGATTGGGTAACCCTGGAATTAAGTACCATGGAACTCGGCACAATGTAATGAATTACAAATTGTGAAGCTGACAGCTTATTGTTCCTCTCATTTATATGGTATTTACATTGTTATATGTGTCAGGTTGGTTTCGAAATGATTGATCAAATTTCTCAATCGGAAGGGATTGTTTTGAATACTATACAATCAAAAGCTCTAATTGGAATAGGTATACATTTTATATTTTATTTGCTTAGGTTAGGTCTTCTATTTGCTTATTTAACTTTGTTGGGATTCACTGCCCTTTAATCTTTTCTGCTTCTCGGTTATGTTTGATGGTTTACTTAGATTTCTTTCGTGATCAGCACAGGTGCCATTGGAGAAGTACCAATTTTGTTGGCAAAGCCTCAGGCCTACATGAATTTCAGTGGGGAATCGGTTAGTACTACATTTTGTTTTCCCCTTTTTTTCGTCTTGAGTCTACAATCTACATAGCAGGTTCTCAGTTATGCATTCACATGTGGATGCATTTGCAGCTATCATGTGACTAGAAACTTACTGTATAGACTGTTTAATGTTTATGTTGTTCATTGGATATACTTGTGGACTTCAATTTAAAACTTATTCAGGACTCAGGATAGATGGTTTTAGTTTTATAAAACAAGTTTAGAGACTAATGTACTGAAACAAGTACTTCAGTAAGCAGAAAAGTTATTAAAAACTTGCTCCTAGCCATTTGTGCTCCTCGGTTTGACCTGTTCACCTAAACATATTTGTAAAACTTATGCATGTTTGAATTAGGAACAGGCATTGGTAGGTTGTAGTGGTTTATAGCCAGCTAAATAAGCATATGCAATATCACAATGCTAATTTTAATGTGTATAGAATGCGTGAGAAATGTGTGTTCCTTTGTCTTGGATACATATTTTATCCCGCATCCTTTTTCATCATTTTCTAAATAAAATTTTGGTGGATTTTTTACACCACCTTTTAACCATTTTTATTTCTTAACGATTCCAAGTTCTTTATTTTTGTTAAGGTTGGGCCTCTTGCTGCTTATTATCAAGTTCCCCTGCGCCACATTTTGTTGGTATGCATGCAATCTTTTAAGTGATATATTTTTTTTTGCTGTTTAGAGCACTATGACTTTGAGCTTTCCAAATGTAGGTATATGATGAGATGAGCTTGCCAAATGGTGTTTTGAGGCTTCAGCCGAAAGGAGGACATGGCCATCATAACGGGTATGTCCCATCGATATTACTAGTAGCAGAATCTCTGAGAATCCGACACTCTGTTTGCATCAACTATCAAGCTGGACTACTTAAGAAGCCTTTGTTTATATTAGCATATGAACTTTCTGAGGCAGTATTAAAGTTCATCTGTCTAACTCTTGGATCTTTATCTTTCTGAAAGCAAAGAGCATGATGCGGTCACTTTGATAAGATTTAAAAAAGTGCTTTGCGGATGGAATGTCTATCCTGAGGCAATTTGCTGCTAAAGTTGTGCCTCTTTTGCCTCATTTCTATTCATTTGACGATGAGTTCTGAGTCTGGTCTGTGTAGATATTGTTTTATTTTAACTTGCTTTCTTGGTAATCTAGGTTTGGTCTCTTGGATATCTCATCTATTTCTGAACAGTACTTTGCTCAATAAGTCCTCTGCTTGAAATCATTCTGCATATTCATTGAGCTATTTTCATCTTCCGTATTTATGTTCTTATGATATGGAATAATACATATATGTTAAAGTTCTATCTTCCCCTTAAAGTTCTATCTTCTCCTTTCTCCCCACTCTACAAACGACGATTCAAAAACATTGCCTTTTGCTTTTTCTTGTTGCAGAGTGAAGAGTGTGATGGGACATTTGGATGGCAGTCGCGAGTTTCCTCGATTGTGCATAGGTGGCCTCCTCAACTTTTACTTAACTGTGAAATATTAGCAACATAAGCACACATTCTTATGATATGTTGAGTCTAAAAGAGCTGTTTATGTTTCAGGCATTGGCAATCCACCTGGTGCTATGGACATGAAAGCTTATCTTCTACAGAAGTTCAGTCCTGTGGAGCGAAATCAGGTATATTCCTACCGAATTCAACTATTTTGAAAGGCTTATCTTCATTGCCTCTCCTTGTCATTCTCCTAAACTGCATGTACAACATGGATCCACGTCTAAATATGCATCGGATATGGATACCTTATATAAAAATGAAGTAGTAACATAGGGTATTTCGAGAGATGAATATGAACTGTGTTAACGTGTGTTTTTACAGATCGACGAGGCGTTGGAACAAGGAGTCGAGGCAGTTAGGACAGTGGTGCTGAGTGGGTTCAGCCAAAAAATCACAAGATTCAATTTGGGGCAGAAGTACAAGCATCACAAAGTTTGACCATGTCCATAAAATTGTAAAGTGATGAACTGGAACAAAATTTAATCTCCATTAGGTCCTATACACAAATTTCTCTCTTTTTCTCCATCTTGATTTACAAAACCAGACATCAAATCATGTAAATTACAAAACAGATCCTTGGTTTAACCCAATTGATTCATATCCTCTTAGCTTGATCCCAGCAGATTCAATCCTTTCTTCATAAGATTGCTCCCCACCTTGTCTTCCCCTCAATCAAATAGATTTACCAGAACAAGAAAAGCACATCCTGTCCACACTATTGCACACAAGTTGATCACTTTCTCACTCACTATTTCCCCAGTAATAATCTGAATTCCCTTCATTACTCCATGCATTTAGCTCCCTTGTATGCACACATGGGTATGCCATTGCAGGGATTCTAGAGTTTTGGCTACATATGTCAAGGCAACCAAATCCCTCCATTCTTGATGACAAAACTGAAATGGCCGCCGTCGTTGGATTTTAGGCGATGCGATAGATAAACAGACGTTTGTGGAGAGAATCATGCGAATAAACGGATATTGAGATAGTTATCGGTATCAGTTTAACAACAAAAACATGCACGATAAGAATGATCGTTTGAAGAAAATATAACCACTGATAAAATAAATAATTTTAAGGACACATTAACTCAAAAAAAAACATAAGTATCAGTATATAAAGAATAATAAACGTTATGAAAGAAAAATCTGAACCGTTGGATATGAAGAACACTCTAACCCTAATCTTAGCATATATGTAGCAAACCCTCCGGGACGATTTGCTCTTTCTTCCTCAAAGCATCACAGGAGCAGCTGAAGGCGGAACCCTGGGGAGAGCTTTTTACATTATTTTACGCCTTCGGTTCTCTGCTGTTGTAATTATTTTCGTCACCTGAGTACTCTTCCTGTCCTCCCTTTATGTTTCATTTTTAAAGTGGGTTGCATTATTTTCCTTGATTCTGAATTGGATTCTCTTTCTTTTCTACTACTTTGCCTCTAATCACAGTGAAACTTCTTTATTATATTATGTAAAATTGGACTGAGAAAATTGGGTTATTTTTTGGTCCTTTAAATTTGCTGTAAAGATAAGGTTTTGCCTCCGAAAATGTAGGATTTTAGGAGAAAAAGGATGAAAAGAAGTTTCTGGTAGACATTAGGGTTGTAGAGGCTTAAGTAGTTGTTTTCATGATTACAATTTCATGTTTGGTTTTGATTCTCTTACCTATGGAGAACTTGAATGGGACAAGCATTAGATCTCTTTTTCTTGCATATGTAAGAAATTGGATTGACGAATGTTGGTAAGTGCCAAGTGGTATATTTTTCTGAACTATGTATGAAAATATTTGTAGTTTGTGCCTAGGTTTTTAGTGTCCACGCCTATAAAATTTTGAAGGTGGTAGTAGTATTCAGTTCGAATGTCATTTATTGTGTATGGTACCTCTTCTAAATCATAATGGATATATATTCTGTTTTATAGAACTGCCAAGATGTATACCTCAAGGAAGAAGATCCACAAGGACAAGGATGCCGAACCCACTGAATTTGAAGAGACGGTCGCACAGGTCTGTCTAGCTTGTGTTGTAGAGCCATATTGTGTTCCAGTTCAAATGTTGAATATTTCAAATGCTTGATGCTGTTGCAGGCACTATTTGATTTGGAGAATGCCAACCATGATTTTAAGATTGAGTTGCAAGATCTATTCATCAACTCGGCAGTGTATGAATTCGAATCCCATTCCCTTTTCCTGACTTTCAAGTTTGCCTCTTTTATTAGGCCAATTGTTCTCTTAATGTTGAAGATGCATTTTAATCCGACAGTCAAATTGATGTTTCTGGAAACCGCAAGGCAGTTGTCATTTATGTACCGTACAGATTGTCAAAGGCTTTCCGCAAGGTTCAACTACGACTTGTTAGAGAATTGGAGAAAAAATTCAGCGGAAAGGTAAACCCTTGTGTTTGAGTATGCCAATATGTTCACCCATTTATGCTGCTGTTAATTGGTTTGCATATTTTCTTTTCTAGGCTGTTATGGTGCTTGCCAACAGGAGGATATTGAGGCCACCAAAGAAAGGCTCTGCTGTTCAGCGTCCCCGCACCCGGACACTCACTGCTGTTCATGATGCAATGCTAGAAGATATAGTGCACCCGGCTGAGATTGTTGGGAAACACACCAGATACCAAGTTGATGGAACCAAAGTAATGAAGGTAAGTTACTTGTAGGTAATCTTTTCTTTTCAAGCATGGTATATCTAATTTTCTCGTTACTCGTCAGGTTTTCTTAGACCCGAAGGAAAGGAACAACACCGAGTACAAACTGGACGCAATTGCAGGAGTGTACAGGAAGCTAACCGGAAAAGATGTAGTCTTTGAATACCCAAATACCGATGCCTGAAGAACTTTGATGGACAAGCTTCTTTGTCTGGAGATACTGAGGCCTTAACATTTGCATATGTTAAGAATTCTTGTTCAAATTGGTTGGAAAGTTATTGAACAAAAAAAACTGGAAATTTACCAGAACATTAACTCTTCAATCTTGAATTTATTGAACAATTCAACTCAGTAATTCAGGGAACAATCTCTCACTCCAAACAAAATCCAATCAAGAAACCCAGAAAAACAAACTGAAATTCAAAACCTTTTTTATTACAACCAAGAAAGAAAATCTAAAACTGTCTATACCTCAAAATAGTATTACCAGCAGCAACTGGACCATTAGTCTTCCCTCCCCTGTTTTCACCATTAATAGCTTTGGCTGCAGCTAATGAAAACCCTTTCAAATCTTCAACACTTGCATAACTCTTTTTCAACATCATCTTCCTCCCTTTTTTCTCCCCTGCATTTGCAGATTTACTCCCCTTTGAATTCGACAACCAATCCTCATTCCCTTTTGACCAATTCTTGCCGGTCGGAGGCGGTGTCAATTCAATCCCTGGGGGTCTTCGATTTTCTTTACGTAAAGTTGCTGAAAAATCAGGTACAGATTGAGCCAAAGCAGAACAACCTTTCCTGGAAATCCCCACACTTGAACTAAACTTCACTTGTTTCTTCGTCGGCGTTTCTTTGAATTCGGTTTCTTCCTTTTCCCGTTGCATCCCATTCTTCATCCTCAGCTTTGTTTCTCTCAACTCTGCATATGCTTGATATCTGGGACCTCGTTCCATTACAGAACTCTCTGTTGTAAGCCTTAAAGGAAATGGATTTGTGGGGCTTGAATTCTGAGAAAGAACAAGAGAAATGGGATCGAGGACTTGGAAAAGATGAGGGTTGTGCTGGGATTCACTGGTCTCTGCCATTTTTAATGAAACTTGAAGCTTCACTCTGTTTTCTACGTGATATTGAAAATGAATTGGGAGTTGCAACGGTCTAATTGAAAGAGGAGAGGGAGAGAAAGTCTTTTGCTTTTGCTTTAGACATGTTTCAAACGTTATTATTTTTAGGTGGGTCCAAAGTTATTCATCTGGTTTAGGGGAATCTTAGGGTTAAGGATTTAAATGATCTATTTCAATCGATGAGTTACAATAAATATAATTTTAATATTAAATAATTGAAAAAATATATATTTTTACCATTATTTTAATATAAATTTTAAATTTTAAATAATCAACTTTTAAAAAAATTATCAAAGAATTGGTATATTGGAAAGAGACTATAGATCCCTTAAATAAAATCAAAAGTTCGAATCATGATATTATAATCTAACATCTTTCACTTAATCCAACTTGTTTTGTTTAAGATACAGACACAGAAATCACAACATTTATGACAAAAATCTGATGACTTATGCAGGAACCTGATGGAACAGTACAAATACAGAAGTGGGCAGTCCAAACTGGGAATGTACCCTCTGGTTATTTGAGTTGTAAACTTCTCACCAAACCAAGCCTTTTTTCCTCCTAAATCTGTCGACACGATCGGTGCTCATCCGAGACTTCTCGGGCTTACTTGACTTCTTTGACTTCTCGAGTCGGCTATCCAAACTGTTTCTTGAAACTTCTGGGAGGTCGTCGGTCAATTCGAAAGTATCAGAAGTTCCACCCTTGGATGGTTTGTTCTGATTCTCGGGGTTTACTGGTATTTTTTCAGAACCATTTGCAGCTGCTGCTTTTGATTTGTTTAAAGATAGTACGAATTTCTTGAGATGCCTGATGAATTCTGGGTAGATCTCGAGATTGCAATGTCCTCCTCCGTTTACCCACAGAGGTTCGTACTTATTCTTGCAAAGCTCCCAGAGCTGTTTTCCATGGGAATAATGAACAACTTCGTCTGCTGTTCCCTGCCAACAGAACAAAAATGAGCTTAGCCACTACTTCAACTTTTAATCCCTAAACTTGGCAACTTTGCCGAACTTGGTGCCTGAACTTTTTGGGGAACACATTGGTCGTTAAACTTGGATTCCCCCCTCTTTAGTACTTCTGATATGTCGCACAATCTCGGAGCGCAACGAGAAGTTGTTGGATGAACCTTATTCATCATGTCATCTGTGGTTCTATCTGGTCCGTTCATCTCAAAATAACTACTTAATAACTACCCACTCTTTAATTACGTATAGGAAAGTGACGATGATTCATCTTGAAAAAAAATGAGATGGGCTAATCTGGTTAGTTAGGATCACGAATGACGTGGTAAACAATGTTCATCTAATAATATTTCGAATGCAACATCATCAAAACTAGTATGGGAAAAATTATCAAGTTCATGGACTAATATGGACCAAAACAAAGCTCAAGGACTAAAAGTTGTTTTATCCCATTAAAGTAACAACAATAAGAACAATACTTACATGAATTACCAAGACTTGACAGTTCACTGCTCCGATTTTGTCAATATTCTGAAAATTTGAAGGGTAAAGAAAACTAATAACGAAGGTCCAAAACACACAAGATACAAAAACAAGAGAACAGAAATAGGGTGAAATAAGAAAGACTTGCCTTATAAATGTCAAACCAGTAGGTCCTTTTGACCGGGTACAATACTCTCATGCCAGACAAAATCGGGCTATGTAGAACCACGCCTCTCAAGTTTGGCAAATGAGAAGCAAGATCGACTGTAGGTCCACTACCAACTGACTGACCATATAATATCAAATCTTCATCTTTAACTCCGAACTGTTCCTTAAGGCACATATATGCTGCATCTATGTCTGCATATGTATTACACTCAGTTGGCTGTTTCGAATAAAAGGGACAATTAGAATACATGTTTCCATCAAGCAGTACTAAAATCTCCATGATTTACAGTTGACTTTCTATTAGTCTACTTCATTAGAAGAAATTGTGAAAGAATGCTTGGCCCAAGAAAATATTTAACCATTTAAAGTGCCCACGTTGGTAGTTAAATTGATATCCCCAATATGAATAAGGGTTTGCTCCCAACATTAGCAACTGAGAGAAGGGAAACAAGGTGACCAACCTTTCCAGTTGACTGTCCATAGCCAGAGTAATCATACCTAGGGGATAAATATGTTATGTCAGGAACATTTTAGTAAAACAAATATATATATATATATATATATATATATATATATATACACATATACAAAGCATGGCTAAAGTATTTCGTATTAATTTTCAATAAGACTTTAACAAAATAAATGCTTAACAACAGGAGAATGATGTTCATTAGCCTAATTCTGAGGCAAACTTCTCTAGTTTTCTCCTAGGGAAAATCTATCAGCAAGGATGTAACAAGCTCCCTTTTCCCCCTCTTCCCTATCATGTTTGTTAGGTACTAAAGTATTACACTTATCAATAGGAAAACATATATCGTTCAATCAAATTCAAGCCAGACTGCCTGCAGATAGAGTGAAACCTCAACCTATGTTGCTTTGACTCTTTGTTTTCTTTAAGTACTCAATGTCTGACACTAGTCTCAAACATGGCATGTGGATATGACCCTCCATGTCAGACATATACCCATATCAGACAGATACCGGAGTCTGAGTAACATAGACGATAGTTTCACATCATGAAAATGCAATAATTGCAAAGTAGACACAGATCAGAGACAAGCATCTCCGACAGAGGTAGCCAACCTTGATAGTTACAAGGATAAGAGAGTGCACATAAATTGAAATTGCTAATGCTAATAGATTGATACCATAAGGTAACATGCATAATCCACGACTTAAAAGTAGAGCAAGAACAGGCCCAATAAACAAAACTGGCACTGCTCGACTTATTCAAACTATTTACAAGGATATGAGAGTGCACATAAATTGAAATTGCTAATAGATTGATACCATAAGTTAAGGAGCATAATCCCCAACTTAAAAGTAGAGCAATAACAGCCTCAATAAACTAAACTGCCACTGGTTAACTTCTTCAAATCGTTTTATAGTAGAACCAGGGCCCAACATAACTTCATTACAGAACTTAATCGCTATTAAACTGCCTACAAGTGAAAAAGAATAACAAACAAAATTCCTCGCATCCATTGTATATTTGCATGACATTTTATAATGCAATGATGATATATAATATGATATTTATCAAATATTACTTTACAGCTAGCTACCACTTTAAAATCGGTCCAAAATAGCAGCTGAACTCTGGCCAGTCAACAGCAAACATAGCATGCCGATGCCCTTAGGCATTTAAAGCTTCACATCACTATTTGCCAAAAGAGGGACCTCTATTTCCATCATATCTAGCTACTCAACAAGAAGCAAGTAATCTTTACAAATATGACCCCCTCATAATGCAAAGACTACGGTAGTCGGTAAAGCAAGAATAACATAAAGATAAAAAAATGGACAGCCTAAACCAATAATCCTTTCCAACTCTCTTCTTTTTCCTTCCTTCTCTCTTTAGTAATGTGGAAATGAGGCCGATTAAAGCAAAACAACTACCACTAATCTCACAACATGGCATATATCAAAATCAGCATAATTTTCCCAAGTTAGGATCCCGTCCATTATTCTCAATACGCTAAACGTCAGCATTCACATGTATAGATCCACTTATTTGACTGTAAACTCAAATTGTGATATGGTTAACCATTAGAACTAATGGCCAAGAATCAAACCCAATTTTCCACTTACTGTCAGCCTAAAATCTCTCTTCTTTCTCTAACCTTCACCATGAAACTATCCTCTCACTCAGACAGCTGAATCAAGAAAGTTCAACTTTACAACAAATATAGTAAATAAAACAGTTAAAACTTTGTTTCATACTAGAAATAATAAACATAAAATCACCGAAATTACCAAACACTCGTAAAACCTAAGACTATTATGTAATCAGAACAAATCAAAAGCCACAACTAACCACTTCCACTAAGCTAAATCAACTTCAATTTTTAAGCAGAATAGTAAAAACCTAAGACTAATAAGCAAGAAAAAATTACCATGTTTGAAAAGTAAACAAAATTACTACCTATTTTGTAATCAGAAGTTCTATGAAAGAAAAGGAAAGTACCCCATAAGGTTAACTCGAAGGCGATTACACAACTCGACGTAAAGCTCAAACATTTGTCCCAAATCAGCGGCATTTCCATGAGAATACAAGAGAGTAGCGGAAGCTTTGGGGTGCTTTATATGGACAGCAACGATGTCGGTTCCACGGCGGGTGCGTAGCTTCAAGACATCGACTCCATCCCTCCTCGGCACCTCCGGTATATACAGCCGACCGTCGCATGACCCATCCTCTACGACAGTGTACGACGGGGGATTTGGAGGGAAGAACGCGAATTTCGAGGCGATCGATGACGTGACTCCTCCCATCTTCTTCTCAGCATCAGTTGGTGCCCCTCTTTCATTAAAATTACCAAAAACAAACTGAACTCAGCTGCCTCGAAACCTCAACTAGTCTCTACCATCGGATCTTCTTCTTTCAGATCTTCCTCTTGCAGAAAAAGATAGGAACGAAAGAGAAACTGAAAGAGAGAAAGGTGGCGCGTTGAACGGGAAGAGGAGGCGCGTGTAATGAGAACAGCCGAGGAAAGTGCTAGAGGAATCTCATCCTAAACGTTCTTGATGTATCGAACCGTGGGGAACTCATCTCATCTCATTTGTGTAGTAAGAGAAAAGGGAAAGTGGCGCGTAAGCGCGTGGGTATAGAAAGAGTCGCCTGACGTCGACTTCGACACATGACATGTAATGTGCTTTCCATGTTACAGCTTTGCCTATTTGTAGTTGTTTCAGTTAGGGGTGAAATCGAGTAAAATATTTGAATTATTCGAATTAATAAATTTTATTTAATTTTTTTAATTCAAGTTAATTTTAAGAAATTTAAATTAAGTCGAGTTTTTCAAATTTATAAAAAATTAATTATAATTATTTATTATAATATGTTTTGATTTTAATTTAAATAATTTTATTTAATCATATAAGATATATATTTTTTTGATTTTTTATATACTATAATATTTTTTTTATATCTTTATATATTATAAAAAATTAAAAATTTTGTCTTAAATTTAAAAATAAATTATGTAATTATTAAAAAATTTAAATTATTCAAATTTTTATTTTATAACTCAAACTTTATTTAAGAAATCAAATTAAAATAGATAAAATATTTTTACAATCGAATTACACGAAATTAATATTTATTTGGTTAGGAAAAGAGAGGCTTGGGAAATTTAGGCCTTTATTGTACTTGAAAATTAATTTTACGAAAATAAAGAATGTCGGGGAATATTTAAAAGTTTATAATAACTTCTATAATAATTTATAGTCTTCACTTTTATAAGACGATTTTACTTATTTTATATTATTTTTGATTTAGTTGTTTTGTAGGGTAAATTATTTTAACGGTCATCTAACTAATTGAATATATCTATTTTAGCTATTAAATATTTAGTCTATATTATTTGACTATTAATTCAATTTGATCCTAATTTTAATTAAATTAAATAAAAATAATTACTCAATTGGACGATGAAAGATAATCTGGTTATGACATGTGTCACAATATGATGAAAAGAAAATAAAAAAAATTGAATGCGTTTGCGGAATAATAATATACACTATTTTATATACATATCTTATAAAACAATAAATATTAAGAAAAAAAGCGAAAATGGTTAAAAGATGAATCGAACCTAAACCACTTTAGAAAATTATATACTCCGATATTAAATATACGAATAAAAATACTCATATATTAAATATTTAAATAAAAATATTTAGATATTAAATATTCGGGTATTAAATATTTGAATAATTTTGGTCCAAACAAGTACATAAATTCGACTTTTACCATTGCAAAATCTATGGCAAACCTAAGATTAGGTACCAAAATGTGTGAAAGATTCAAAGAAGCCAAGCTTTTACCAATTTGGATCAAAATAAGTATATGTACTAATTTAAATACTTAAGAAAAGTTTAGGTATCAAATTAAATCCCAAAACAAGTTTAGGTACCAAAAAAATATTTACCCTTCCAAAATAAAATAAAGTGGATAGCTAATAAGTGTGAAAAAGACTAGTGTTGATAGGTATAAAGAAGGATAAGTTGTTTTTCTTCATTATATCTAAAATCACTTAATTATAGGTATAATTATATTTGTGTCACTCAAATATTAAAAGTTATGTTAGGGTCACTCAATTATTAATAACTATGTCTGAGTCATTCGTTTATGGGTAAGATTATATTTGGATCACCTAATTATTAAAGGTTATATTTGGGTCATTCAATTATGGATAAATTTCCAATTGGGCCACCCTTCATATTTAAAAAATTATATCAATTTGATCATTTTTCTTCTAAATCACTTGTATATCCTCGTTAACATTAGAATACTTTATTTAAAATAATTAATTATTTTAATACACGAATTGATAAAAACTTTTTTAAAATATGAAAGGTACCTCATATTGTAACTTTACCTATAATTAAGTGATCCAAATATAACATTTATTAATTGGGTGACCCAAATATAACTTTTAATAATTATGTGACTCAGACATAGTTATTAATAATTAAGTGACTTAGACATAATTTTTAATAATTAAATGACCAATTATAATCTTACTCCTAATTAAGTGACCTCTATTGTAATTTACCCTATTAAAAAAGCAACGACTTTTATAAAAAAAAAAAAAGAAAAAGGAATAAATAATGAGTGAGATGATTCAAAAAGAAAGGAAGAGAAAAGATTCAAAGATCCATTCCTATTGGTTTGACAGTTTGACCCCAATCATGTCCTAAAAGTATAATAATAATTTTTTTAATAATTTTATAAATATAATCTTTTATCCATTCTTTTATTTTCTATAAAAAATTACAAGTTCTCTGAATAATTTTTATTATCCTATAATAAGATTTAAATAATTTTATTAGTTTTTTTATGGAATTTGAGTTTTATTTTAAATATAAAAAAATCAATTGTCAATATTATATACTTATGACCTTTTAATTACATACAAAATTTAATCGATAAAATAAGAGAAGAGAGGGGATTAAAAGAAGGATAAGTAAGACGTCGAACACCGTTAAATATTATTAACGTTGAACATCGTTGAATATTATTAAATTAATCAATAAAAATTAAAAATCTCAAAAACCCAACACACAATTATTAATTATATGTTAAGTCTATCATTTTTTTATTAATTACATATTGAGTCCTTGAGATTTTTAATTTTTATTATTTAATTTAATGATATTTAACAATGTTCAACATTAGTAATGTTCAGTAATATTCAACGCCCGTTATAGAATTTTTTATACTCATATTTGTATATTATTGACATATAAACTAAAATAGTGGTAATTATTAAATGTAAAGATAAACCTAAAATTTTATATAATATAATATAAATTATCAAAAAATTGTATTAAAATATAGGAATAAAAAATATAAAAATTTAGAGGGAAAAATTAAATTATTAAAATATATAAAGTATATAAAATAAAAATTTTAAAAATACAATTGTCCACCCAACACTTCCAATTTCGTCCTTGGTTAACTGGTACTATGGTAGATGTAAACAAAGAAGAGGATAAGGATGGAATGCTTCCTAACATTGATGTTCGATAATATTTTAATATAAATAATATATATTAAATTATAATTGAGATTAATATGATTTTAATTTTTTTATTTTAGCCTATGATATTTTTACTTAATTGAGATTTAATTTAAGGTTTAGAGATTTAAATTGGCTATTTAAAAATTTAGGGTTTAGGGTTTAAAGGTCAGAATTTAGGTTTTATAGTAATATGATTAGTGATTTAGGTTTACCTATAAACTCTAAATTCTAACCACATCTCGTAAATTCAAAACTATAACACTTATTAGAGGTGTTCATTATCAGATACCGGATTGAATTTGATCTAATTTTTTTGATATCTTCATTTTCATATTGGTGATATAGTGATCCGTATTAGATCCGGAAAAATTGAATATCCGAATATTCATATATAGGATAGTCAAATATCAGGATATCTAATTATCCAAAAATATAATTTGATTAAATTAATTTTTCGAATTTGAAGTTGAATTTATGAAAATTTTAGAATTTCGAATATAATAAGCAATAAATTGCTCAATACAACAAGATTCACATTTACAAAAGTTTCAATTTTTAAAAATTTTGAATATAACAAACACTAAATTATTAAATATAACAAGATCAATATTAAAAAAATTTGAATTTTCAAATAATCTAAAATTTGAAATATTGTGATCTTATTCTGATCCAAAAAATTTAAAATCGGATCGGATATTTGATCCAAAAATAAAAAACCAGATTAAATATCTAAATTTTTAAATTGGGTCAATAAATAATCAATTCAGATCGAATCAAATATTTTTAGACACCACTAACATTTATACCCTTAAACATTAAACCATAAATAGTCTTTATATACTAAAACGTAAGGCGTTTATGAAACTTTTGAAATAATTACCTTTGTATATTTTATAATTAATATTTTCATTGTTTTTTTTTACTTTTTAATTTTAAAGTCGAGTTAAAATTCGATTATTTTTTATTATATCGGCTTGGATTAGGGATAAACATTTTATCCGGTCTGACTGGATCGGATTTTTTGATGAAAAAATCGGGTTCGGATCGGGTGGTTTTTTTAAGTACATCGGGTCGGGGTCGGGTTTAGGGTGTTAAATATCCGACCCGACTTGGGACTAAATATGTAATTTTTCCAATAATTTTTTAGGGATATTTATAATAATGATCTTCTATCTATATATTTTTATAATTAGATACTTAAAATTAATTTTTTATTTATAATTTAGTCCTTAAAATTATATTTTTTATAATTAAGTCTCCAATTCTTTTTACAATTTAGTCCCTAAATTTATTTATTTTATAGATTGGGTCGAGTCGGAGTTGTGTTTAAGGTATTTATTTTCAGGTCAGATTTTTTTTAAAAAAATATTTAAGTCGAGTCAGAGTCGAATTTAAAGTATTTGTGTTCGGGTCAAGTTCGATTGTGCTAAAAATCCAACCCGACCCATGTACGTCTCTAACTTGGATTGAAAGATTTAAATTTTAGGTCAGATCAACTAAAATTTTATCTCATTTATCATCTCTAATTATATTTAAGCTAAAACTAAAATTTAAAATTATAATTCTAAATTTTAAATTTTAAACTCTAACTTTTAAATATATGAACCTGTAAACTATAAATCTTAAAACAAATTTTTCTATCATCAATATATCAAATAATAATCTTGTTGAAAATAAAATTGAAAGGCATTTTTGCTTATTACATAACATTACAACCAGTCAGCCATAAATTCAAGCGACGTGGTTTCTCATTTTCCTTTCATTGCTGTGTTTCATCCCTGTCGTTACGTTACAAACAAAAAGAACATTGCCATTTTTACTCTTTCCACACCTTGACGAGCATCTCAAGACCTGTTCAATCTCTTATATCATGGTCTTTCTTGCTCCACCTCATGATTCTGGTGCAAAAAAATGGTGGTCACCGTTGCATCCAAAATACAATAATATTCTAATATTATCACCCCTTCTTCAAATGAATCAATCTTCTTATTTTATGCTACTTGCTGCCGTTTAATCTTTGGTTGTATTACAGTCACCAGTTTTAGTTCTTAACGACCTTTGTTTTTATAAATTCTTACAACCATTTCTCTGTTTTCTAACCTTGGGATTCTCTGGTATGTACTTCTCAATCTACTTGTTCTTCCTTTTTAACTTTCTGTTCCATTTTTCTAGCAATATATATACACTGGTGTGTGAAAAGATTTGAACTTTTTGATTTGGTTTGTGTTTGGAACAGTTTAGAAATGGATAGGGGAAAGTATGAAGATAGGAGAAGAATTGGGTCTGTTAAAGCTGCTGTTAATATGTATGGAGATATGATTTTGGATGGGAATTCTTCATTGAAGAAACCCCAGGAGGGTTTTCCAGAGGTATGATTTTGTTTATATGAAATTATTGGGATTTTTTTTAGTTTTTCTTTTAAATTGATTGACAAAGTTGTGATATTTGGGGTAAATCTTGTTTAGAAGCCTTCTCCTAGGGTTAAAGAGTTTCATAGGGCAAGAAGGAGCTTGAGCAGATACAAAGAGAGTAGAAGAATTGCAGAATCCGAGCTCTTTGGTTCGGTTAACGATCCGGCTTCAATGGCGGAGGAATCAAATCTAAAGGCTAAGAGAAATGGATTGATTGCCAAGAGCATGAGTGTTGAAGGTTACCAGTATGAAGAAGTGATGAGAGAGTTGGAATTGGTGAAACAAGAGTTGAGTCAATTGAAGTTTGATATGGAATCTGTTATGGAAGAGAAAGTAAGAGCAAAGAAGGAGTTCGAAGATTCGAATTCGAGATTGAAGTGTAATGATGCCTCTGTTGAAGCACTTAAGGAACAGATTGAGGCAGCTAAAGAGGAACATGTGTTAGTTGAATTGGCTCAGATTGAGGCTCAGAAAGAAGCTGGAGAAATCGAAGCTCGAAGAGCGAAAGAAGCCGGTGAGTTCTCGTTTTGGATCGGGGAAACAAAGAAGAAAAGGGAGGACATGATTGAAGAGATTGATCAGACAAAAGGGTTGGAAACAAAATTGAGTGCCACTTTGTCTGATATTAGTCTCTTACAAGATGAGCTGAAGCAAGTCAAGGGACCAGACAGTGTGATTCCTAGAGGTGATGGTGATGGCTTGAAGCAACAAGATAATAGTTTTCCTAGTGTTGAAAAAGTGGAAATTTCATCTTCCTTGGAGTCAATCAAGAAAGAACTGGAGGCAGCTAAGAAAGAATTGGATTCCATTAAAGATGAAGGTTTTCAGTACATGTCCTCCATGGATATCATAAGAAATGAGCTGCAACATGTTAAGGAAGAAACAGCTAAGTTGAAGAAAACAGAAGAGAATGTAGATTCAAAAGTTAAAATCCTCAATACGAAGCTTGTGAGAGCGAAATCGAAGTTGGAAGCAGTGACTGCAGCTGAAGAAAAGGCTAAATCGATCGAGTCGAACCTTTCCCTCACCCTTGAACAGTCAAGGGCAGAAGCAGAGGCATCAAAGAAAGAAAAGATGCTTATTACCGATGACATTGCAACTATCAAGGCAGAAATCCAGAAAACTGAGTCCGAAATAGACGTAACCGAGGAAACATTGCAGGCAGCTATGCAAGAACTCGAGGCGGTTAAGTCATCAGAAGCTTTAGCTCTGGAAAAGTTAAGATCTCTCATAGAGACTACAATGCAATCTAGAGCTTCAGCATCTAACCATAGTACCACAATGTCTGTCTCAAGGTTTGAGTATGAGTATTTAACTGGACATGCACTTGGAGCTGAAGAGATTGCTGATAAAAAGGTTGCGGCAGCTCAGGCATGGATCGAAGCTTTAAAGGCTAGTGAAAGGGAGATATTGATGAAAACCGAAAAGGCTCATAGGGAGCTTACAGAATTCAGAGTAGAGGAGGAGACTGATGTATCACTTTCAGCCAAGGAAAATGTGGATTCACCAAACAAGCAATTACCTTTGATTAGAGTTAGATCCATGAAAATCAATGGCAACTCTACCCCGTCACGAAGAGCAAAGCTTGGTAAATCTGCATCACCTGCAATACCGAAGAGTGGATCAACTCCATTCACCAGTAAGACCAAAAGAAAGTGATGCCAAATCTAAGCACATTCTTAAATGGCAAGAAAGTTGACAAAGATGAGTAAGCTGTTGGTGAATCTTGTGTTTTCCCCTAAAATCACTTGCTTTCAAGTTAATTCCTTATGTCTTTGCTTCTATTTAACTAAAACTCGAATATGATTCGAGTGTTTAAAGGGTATTAAGAAATGTAATTGTTGGTGAGTTTTACATGTTCATGGTTCATAATGTTGTTCTTCGATTTGCAAAATTTGCAGACAATAATTGTCAATAATGTTCTTCTTTAGGTAAGGAATCTTTTGAGCTTGGAATACTCGGAAAATGTATGATAGCTACCTTTTTTTCTTTGTATAACAAGATTATTAATCAACAGTTGGAAAACCATTTATCTCATCATTTTTTTTCATGTCGTATTTTAATAAGTAAATCTTCACTTATATTTATTATTAATTTATTTTAAAAACAGTTTTTAAAATTATATCATGGATGATTTTTAGTGAATGATTTTTCTAAGTGAATCTTAACTTATATCATTCAATGTATTACAACATTTAAAAGATTCTATTGAAAAAACTTTCATTTAATGTATTATTAAACCTAAAAAATTTATATAACATTAAACCCTAAATTTTTAATCTCTTAACACTTAAATCATAAACCCTAAAACTATAAACCCTAAAACCTTTAAACCCTAAAACTTAAAATCTAACCCTTGAAGCAATAAACTATAAAACTCTAAATCATAAAACCCTAAACAATAAAATCTTAAATCCTAAGCTACAGTACATTAAATAGACTTTATTAGACGAATATTCCTTTTTTATTTTTTTATATGAAAAACAACTCTCTTCAAACATTATTTTGAAAGAATAACTTCTTTTTACACACGTAGACAAATTTCGTATCCTGGGTGGTGTGGATTTTCTATCTTCTCTTTTTTTATAAAATAATTTATATTTTTTTAAATTTTGCATCTTGTAGGATATAAAATTTGTACCTTTTTAATTTCTCGCAAATAATTACAACGGTTGAAAATTATTTATCACGATAATAATTATTGAATTTCGTATCATACAGGATGCGAAGTTTTTTTATAACCGATACTTCGCATCCTACAAGATACAAACTCTTCGCATCCGAACCGATACGAATTTCTTTATAAATAAGCCCCCCTCCACCCTTCTACCCACAACAAAAAATTCTAAACTCTCTTTTCCTTTTTTTTTACTCTTATCTTTGGTTAAAATATTAATTTCTTTTACAACGATGATGTGTTTAATCAGATTGGATCACAAGCACGTTTTTAACTATTGGCGCCTAAATATAATCTTATGTTTATGTACTTCAACATAATTTTTTTTGGCAAATTCAAGCTAAGATGGTTTCTCGAGTCTCGACCATAATATTTGTTACAGTAGGGTGTGGCAATTATGGAAATTTATAACTTATAGTTGTTCACCTAATTTGTATGCACAAAATATCCTTTATGACCATTTTATTGATATCATTTTTAGATATCATTTTAGACGAGATATCTTTACCATTTTGGATGCTTTAGACACTCAAATATTTTATTAAGTATTGTAATCATGTGTTCATTTATTTCAACAATATATTGAATTTCGAGTTCTTCTATTATTTGCTCTATCTTTTTTCGCCTTCTATACTTACGTTTTGACAATGCGATTTCGTCGTCTAAATGATTTTGAACATATTTGTATTCTTATTTCTTATAACTAATAATAATAAAATATCAATAAACATAATAAAAATTGAAACCAAACATGATTGTGTGTCATGTTCTCATAATTTTAAGGATTTAAAACATGGCTACATAGCATTTTCATCGAGTTTTTTTAATCGTTTAGGAAGTCTTATATACTCAAATTTATTAACCAATGTAGTTATGTGGTCATATACTTCCACATGAGAGTGAATTTACAAAGGAATAAAATCACTAAAATAACAAAATATCGCATCAAACACGAGTATAGACGCTTTCACCAAAAATTTCTAAGCATATAAGATGTCTTATATCCTGAAATTTATTAATCAACGTTGTCATGTGTTCATATACTTCAACATAAAAGTGAATTTAAAATAAAAAACCACTAAAATAGCAAAATATCGTATCAAACATGAGTACAAACTCATGTTACAACGAGATTCAAGCAAAAAACATGTCAAGATAGCTTTTTAAACATGGATTTTATACCCTTTAGAATGCAGTTTAGATATAGATTTTTACACCATTTTAAAGAGATGTATCTCTACTACGATATAGAGGAAGAAAAATTTAAAAATCTGAGTCTTTAACAACAAGAAAAATCGATTTAAACATGTCTATCGAGGATAATTTTAAAATTGAAACATGAGTAAATACATTCAATTTATCGCGATAAATTACAAGGAGATAATAAGAATTCACCAATTTTGCTTCTTGCAGGATGCAAAATTAGTTATAAAAAATAGATATTTTTTTAAGAAAAGACCGAAAATACCAACCTAAGTTCGCATCTTGTAGAATGCAAAATATGTTTATATGCGCAAATAAGAGATTATTCTGATTAAAAGAACTTATTTTTTATATTAAATATGTTGAATATTGGTTATATAGTTGTTGCAACAGTTATACTTTCGGTTAATTAGTTTCTAGATGAGTTCCTGTGTATATAAGGAGACAATGTATTCCTATTATTGATATGAATGAAAGAGAGTATTTTTTCGCATGGTATCAGATGATTCAGGCTTTTTCCGATCTTTTGGGCATTTTCCCATTATTCTCTTTCATTTTTTGCTGAAGTCCATTAAGCGTTGTTTTTCTTGTTTTCTTTTTTGATATTCCTTTCCTTCCATGATAACTGCCATGCCACCTGAGTCTACCACCGTTGAATTCAATCACGTCTTGTATCTTCACCTCTCCGATACACCAGGAATAATCTTGATCTCGCATCGACTCACCGACATCGACACCTATAATGTTTGAAGCCGGTCTATGCGCCTTGCCCTTTAGCCAAAAATAAATTAGGGTTCGGTGATGGCACTTGCACCCGTGAAAGTTTTGACACCTCTCTTTGATCGCAGTGGGATCGATGTAATACGTTGGTCTTTTCGTGGATTCTTAATTCGGTTTTCAAGGAATTATCAGTCGATATTGTTTTTGCTTCAAGCGCGGCCCTTGTCTGGAAAGATCTTCGGGAGCGATTTGACAAAATAGATGGCGCTCGGATTTTTTTTCTTCATCGGGAGATCACCACTTCTACTCAAGGTGATTTATCTGTTTCTTGCTATTTTAATTGTATGAAATTGTTTTGGGATGAATATGTTGTGCTCATTCTTTTTTCTACCTGCGATTGTGAGGTGTCGCGAGATAATTTCACGCTTCTTCTTCAACAGAAGTTATTTCAGTTTTTAATGGGATTGAATGAAACCTACTCTGCCATTAAAAGTCATATTCTATTAATGAAATCTCTTTCTTCGGTAAATCTAGCAAACTCAATGATTCTTCAGGAAGAATCTCAAAGGTTGCAGCTTAGTGGTATTTCCCCAGTTTCAGATCCTGTTGTCATGTATGCTTCTGGAGGTTCGACAACTCGTCGTCGGTTTAATGGTGTTTGTGACTTTTACAAAGTAAAAGGTCACAAAAAAGATCAATTTACAGATTGGTGGGATTTCCAACTGATTTCAAATTTTCTAAAAAGAAGGAAGTTCATGCTGTTATGAGTTCGGATTCTTCTGCGTTTGTTGCCTCAAATGCATCTATGATTCCTGTAGCATCGAATACTTCTATAGCTCCTATTGTTGTTTCATCTGGGACATCTTCACATGTCGTTGCACCTGTTTTCACTCAGACTCAGTATCAACAAATCTTGGATCTCCTGCACAAGACTTCTGCTGATCCGATTGCAACATCATCTGAGATTTCTGCTTATTCAACATGTATAATTTCTCATGCCTTAGTGAATTCTTCTGACATTTCTTGAATTCTGGACACATGTGCTACAGATCATATATGTTCTAATTTTCATTGCTTGATTAATCCTATTTCTTGTGAGTCTTCTAATCAATTTGTTCATCTTCCCAATGGTAAACAAGCTCAAATCACTTATATACTGGTTCTGTTTTTTTTTTGTTTTTTTTTTTTATTTTCTGGATGTATTGTGCATAATGTTTTTTTGTTCCTTCCTTTGCTCATAATCTGTCCATTTCTAAACTCACCAGTTCTTTTAATTGTGTTGTCCTCTTTTATTCTGATTTTGTTTTTTTTCAAGATCTCTCCAATAGAAGAATTCAGGGGATTGGTAAATTGATGGCAAGCCTTTACATGTTTGTGTCTCCATCCTCTTTTACTAGTTCTTTACCTTTTTCTTGTAATATTGATGCTTTTTGTATGTCTTCCTCAATTAATAAAATTGATCTTTGACATGCTCGTTTAGGGCATGTGGCTTATTCTAAAATGAGTAGACTTTCTTTAACACATTCCTTACACAATGCTCCTATTCCACATTGTTCTGTTTGTCCATTAGCTAAGGAACCTAGATTGTCTTTTTCTTTAAGCAATTCTCGATCTTCTATACCTTTTGATTTGCTTCATCTAGATTTATGGAGGCCATATCGTGTATCTACTCATGGAGGTCATAGGTTTTTTTAACCATTTTAGATGACCACACCAGGATAATTTAGATTTATCTGTTGAGATTGAAATCTGACATGGTTTTGTGTCTCAAAGATTTTCTTGTTCTCATAGCCACTCAGTTTTCTGTCAAAGTTAAAATAATTCGTAATGATAATAGGACAGAGTTTTTTAACTCTGCATGCTCTAATCTTTTTAATTCTCAAAGAATAATTCATCAAAGTAGTTGTGTTTCTACACCTCAGCAAAATGGTATAGCTGAAAAAAACACAAACATTTGCTTGAGGTAGCTAGGGCTTTATACTTTCACTCTAAAGTGCCTTTAAAATTTTTGGGTGAATGTGTTAAGACTGCTTGTTATTTGATTAACATGTTACCTTCTTTTGTTCTTAATTGGTCTTCTCCATTTGAAGTTCTTTACAAAAAAAAAAAAAACTGATTATTCTCTTCAGTCTTTGGTTGTTTGTGTTATGCTATGGTTCCTAAATCTTCTGACAAATTTTCCCCAAAGTTATTCCCTTTGTTTTTATGGGTTACTCTTCTGTTCAAAAGGGTTATATTTTGTTCAATTTAAACTCCAAAACATTCTTTGACAATCAAGATATTATTTTTCATGAATCTATCTCTCCTTTTACATTTCCTCAAACTTCTTCCTCAAAAGTTTTTTTTTCTTCTTTTCCTCCATCATTTGATCATGATTTTTTGTATAATTCTCCTACTGCTATCTCATCAGTCTCAATAGATACACCACCTCATACCCCTCATGATAATTCAAATACTCAGTTCTCTCCTTCGCCAAGTCCTAATTCTTCTCCACCTAATCAGCAAACTTCCAGTTTTGTTCCTGGTCAACAGGCTTCCGGTTCTGCTCCTGGTCAGCAGGTTTCCAGTTTTGCTCCTGATCAGCAAGCTTCTAGTTCTGCTTCTGATCAGCAAGCTTTCAATTCTGATCAGCATGATCAACCATCTTTAAATCCTGTGCAACCTATTTCTCCTCGCCGATCTGTAAGAGTATCTCGACCACCTAATTAGTTAAAGGATTTTGTCTCAACTTGTCAATCGAATCCTTCAGGTTAGTACCATATTTCTCATAATATTTCTTATGATCATTTACCGCATACTACATAATCTTTTATTTTTAATATTTCTTCTCTTGTTGAGCCTAAAACATATCTTGAAGCCAAAAAAAAAAATCCTTTATAGGTGACTGCAATGAAAGAGAAAATTCAAGCCTTGGAAAATAATCATATTTAGTTTATAGTTCCTTTGCCTCTAGGAAAGACTCTTATTGGCTGCAAATGGGTTTTCAAAATTAAATATCAAGCTTCTGGTACTGTTGAAAGATAGAAAGCCCGTGTGGATTGACTATAATCAAAAAGAGGGGATTGACTATGCTGAGACTTTTCCCCCTGTGGCTAAGTTAGTTACTGTTCGAACACTTTTAGCTCTTGTTGCATCTTGCAAATGGCCTCTCTATCAAATGGATGTGTATAATGCATTTCTTCAGGGTGATTTGTTTGAGGAAGTGTATATGAAATTGCCTCTTGGTTTTTGCAGTCAGGGGGAGACTCATATGTGCAGACTGTAAAAATCGATATATGGCTTGAAACAAGCATCAAGACAGTGGAATTTGAAGTTAACTCAAGCCTTGTTGGGTTGTGGTTATCAACAGAGCAAGTCGGATTATTCTATGTTTACAAAGAAGCATAAGGAACAGGTTGTGATCATATTGATTTATGTGGATGATTTGCTCATTACTGGTAGTAATAGTACTTTAATTGCAGAATTGAAAAGTATATTGAACCGGAATTTTAAGATGAAAGATTTAAGAAATTTGAAGTATTTTCTTGATTTTGAAGTCCTAAGATCTGATGAAGGAATATTGTTGAACCAAAGAAAGTATGCTATGGAATTAATAGAAGATTCAAGATTAGGGGGAGCAAAACCGGCTTCTATTCCTCTTGAACAAAGTTTAAAACTGACATCAGTTGAGTATGATGAAGCACAACAAGTAATTGAGATTGATCCTGAGTTAGAAGATGCAACAGTATATCAAAGATTGATTGGGAGATTAATTTACTTAACTCACACGAGATCGAATATAGTGTATGTTGTACAACATCTCAGCCAATTTATGTAACTACCTAAAAAGTCTCATCTTGAAGCTGCTACGAGGGTTGTTAGATATGTGAAGAAAGATCCAGGTCAAGGGTGGTTGTTTAAAAGCAACTTATAGCTTATTGTGATTCAGATTTGGCATCTTGCCCTATGTCCAGAAAATCTGTTTCTGGTTACTGCATCAAGTTAGGCGATTCTCTAATTTTTTGGAAATCAAAAAAGCAAAACACCATTACAAGGTCTTCTACAGAGGCTGAGTACAAAAGCATGGTTGTAATAACAACAGAAATAATTTGGCTAGTTGGTTTGTTACAAGAAATGAGCATGTCAGAAGTGAAACCAGTGAAGCTGTTTTGTGACAATAAGGCAGCATTGCAGATTGCTGTAAATCCAGTATTCCATGAAAGAATTAAGTACATAGAAATCGATTGTCATTTCGTACGAGAAAAGATACAACAAGGCTTAATTAAGACCGAGCACATTTCTTCAAGTGAGCAGCTTGCGGACATTCTAACTAAAGCATTAAGTATTCAACAGCATCAACATTTATTGAGCAAGTTAAGGATTAAAAACATTTTTTTTTCAATTCCCAACTTTAAGGGAAGTGTTGAATATGCATATAGTTGGTTATATAGTTGTTGCAACAATTATATTTTCGGTTAATTAGTTTCTAGATGAGTTATTGTGTACATAAGGAGACAATGTATTCCTATTATTGATATGAATGAAAGAGAGTATTTTTTCTATAAAATAATAAAAAGAGAATATCCCTCTAAATAAGTCACATTAAATTAACATAATCTTTTAAAATTTTATAAGACATTAAATTATAAAGATGTTTTCCAAATAAAATTTTATATTTAATGTAAATCCTTGAATAACCCTTAATCTATGCATGTATGTGTAGTTTAAACAAAGCCTTGTATGAATCATTAATTTTTTAGATTTCTCACGTACTTACGTGGTTTCTTATTTTAAATAAAAAACGTAAAAATAATTTAAACGCAATAACCTCTTTTATGGAAGGTTTTGTTATTTTGGGTGCAAATGATATAAAATTAAGAAGGTATGATATAAAAAAATATCTCAAATATTTGATTAAATGTTATTTTAACTTATTTCTTTCTTAAATAATTTATCTCTCTATATTTTATTTTGTGTTAAAATAATCTATCTGCGGATGAAAACCGTCAATCAACTGGTCATAATAGTGCTTGTCTTGATAACAATGTAATAGAAACAAATATATTGATTTTTACAGAATAACACATTAATAAAAAATAATTTTATAAAATTATATAAAATATAAAATATTTTTTATACAGACATACTCACGAGAACTAATATTTTTACCATGAAAATAGTAGTATGAAGTATATCATCGTTTACACAAACGACAGAACAATTCAAAGACATCACGTCTATTAATCAACCAGTAAAATACCTATACTTTCACAAGAGAATCCTCAATAGTAGACATCTACCTATTTTATGCAACCATTAACTTTAAAAAAAATCTTATGCAATTATTGATCGTAGAATCTATCACTACATTGAATTAAAATATTTTGATTAAATCAATTTTATTCATGTGTGGGATTGTTGTAAAAAAACATGATAATATTAAAATTTTGAGACATATTTTCAATAGGTAAAGATAAAGATTCAAATATTAAAATTACGTGTTTATATTTTACTCTATGAAATATTTACAATATTATCTCATATGTTCAAAATAAATAAGTAATGAATGAGAAATTGATGCTCAAAACGGGTTTATGATTGAATTAAGAAAAGGGAGAAAGTTTATATTACCAAACATAAGATATATTTATGTATAAGACTCTACTCGATGATTATTAAATAATTTAAACATATATAATATAGGTAATATGAGTATTTAGTCCAATTAGGCTTTTTATATAAACTTGTAAATATTTTAACCCATTAAAAGATAGTTTTTCTGCACGAGTCCTCTAGTCTAAGTGATTAAAGAAGCGGTTGTTGTTCTTAAAGATTATGGGTTTGAGCACCAGCGATGCTAGTAGAGTCATTGAGCGATCAATGTCAAATAGTAGAAATTATATTCTAAAACAGATACTACTGTAATCACTATTAGCTTGTAAAAAAAATAGTTTTTCTAAACATGCCAAATAGTATCCTTAAAATTGGATATTATTATGTTGAATATTCTGAAATTACAAGAATAACTATTTAATAAAATATCATCTTTTAATTCAGATATTATTATAATAATACTATTCGATAAATGAGCTCCGTCAAGCTGCTCCATTATTTCCTCATCGTCTCCTCCAGCATTCTTTTCCTGGCATTGCTTGCCTGCCATTTTCCCATGCAAATAGGATTAAGCAAAACTCGACTCGACTCAAAAAATTGAATAATTCGATTCGACTTGAGGTGAAAATATTCGACTCGTTTTCACTCGACTCAAAAAAATTTTAAATAAAATTCGAGTTGTAAAATGGAAATTCGAATAACTCGAATAAATCAAAATTTTTAGTAATTAAAGGATTAATTTTTAAGTTTGATACAAGTCTATCAATTTTTATGATATATATATATATATATTGATATATAAAAATATAAAAAAAATCGCTATATATGAAAAAAAATATGTATATATACATATCTTATATTATTAGAGAAAGCCGCTTAAATTGAAATCAAATCATACTATAACATAATAAATAATTACAATTAAATATTTATAAGAACTCGACTCGAACCGAAAAAATTTCAAATAAAGTTTGAGTTGTAAAATATGACTCGTCAAATCGAATAACTCAATTTTTTGACTCGACTCGACTTGATTCGATCGAATACTCACCCCTACTGTCAAGCATCTATTATTTAGGATTTAACTTACAGTACCAAATGAAAATTTACCTGTTTCTGCCAATTTGTCGACGCAGTAACGACAGCAAGCACCAATGCCTGAACAGTCGTACCAGACACAATCCCTGTCCAAAGCCCCTTCCCTTTAAAATTTCCAACAAAACACAACAAAGCAGCCACCGGAATCCCCACCAGGTAATATTCCCCAAGATTTACAAACGCACCAATATGCTGCCACCCGGTTCCTCTAGCAACACCTAATCATCATCAACACAAAATTCCCATAGTCTAAATCATTGTAAATTGCAGTGTTATTGTGTTATTCTCCATGGATGAAGTTGTTCTTTGTGTGTCGAAACAGGGTAGGGAAACTAACCAGACAGTACAGCTTGTAAGCTGTCCATGAAAACTGAAATGCAAAGCAGAGGAATCATTTGTGAAATATAGTTGACGACTGATTCTTCATTGCTAAATATGTATCCGAAGATGTTGCGACAAGAAAATAAGACGATGACCACCACGATTGGCTCGATTAATCCGATTACCGTAACAACAATGACAGACAGTCGAGCTGATTTAGGATTTCCGGCTCCTAATTCATTCGAAACCCTCGTGCTGCCAGGTTGAATATAGCCACTTCATATACTAGACAGAGTGTGATAGGATGAAAGGTTATGAATTGTACCTTGCAACAGCACTGATCCCATAGGGTACAAAGATATGTAATCTGGTGATGGTCATGCTGTAACATAATTAGCATTAACTCAAGTTCTAAAACACTAAATTACTACAGCTTAGATGCTTACCATATCGAAAGAACCGATGTTTCGAGCATCGAATCCGGTAAAAGTCCTGATAGCAGTATAAGCAGCTCGAACGACCACCATTCAAGGCTACAGAACCATCAGATTACAGAATTAACCTATAACCGAACCGAATAACTTTAAACAACAAGCTTATTACATTACCAAATCATTACTGCAGAAGGGATTCCATAGGTAAAGAACTCTGTGACACATGAGAAGACATCCTCGACGACGAAAGCTCGAGACTTCTCACATGTTGAAGAGTACCTCATGTAGATACCAAGCAATGAGACATTAAACCAGGTAGCTACACTGTTTGATAAAGCTGCTCCCGCCAATCCCATGTTTGTTTTGTATGTTAGAACCCAACAAAGAGGTGCATGGAGAAGTAAAGCTGCAGAAGAGCTGAGCACCATAGGACGAATCAAGGTTTGGCATTGTAGATATCGAGTCAATGACTGGTTAATGGGAAAAGCAAGTAATCCAGGTATGAGCCAGATTGCATATCTGCCAGCTTCCCTTGCGATTTCAGGGTTTTGACCTAATGATACTAACAGTTTGTCCATGAATATCCAAAGCATGCATATAGGAATACAGATGGGAAGGAGGGAAAGTATTGAACAGTAGGTGTAGGTTCCGATCTTCTGATATTGTTCAGCTCCATAAGCTTGTCCACAGAGAGTCTCCAGGGCACCGGAGATTCCAAACTAGTGAATTAAAACATAATAACTTACATCATATAGTTTTAAATTTTAAAATTAATAATTTAAATTATAGTTTTTAAAGAGAGATTGCATGATTGTTTTTTTTCTTTTCTAAACAGTATGATTATTTTGTTACATATATTATAATATAAAAAATCATATTTTATTTTTTTTAATTTTTAATTGTTTTGATTATGTTTCAGTTTTATAACCACCTAAATAATTAATCAGTATTCTAAAAAAATATTAGATGAATATGATTTATTTTATCATTTATGTTTTTAATTAATAATATTTATTTATCTTATTTTTTTAAAATAAACTGTAATTTTTTCTTACCTATTAATAACAAATAAATAATAATTAAATAGTTATTTTAAAGTGAATAAGCTTTTTCCCATTTTTTAATGTTTTAAAATGAATATTTAAAACTTTCCTAATAAGAAATACTAATAGATAAGTTATTGAATAAACAATAATATTAATTATTATAGTTTTGATTGAAGTTGATGTTATACATTTATTAGATCCCTATCATAAAAAATATATATTAATTAGATCTCAATGTAATTAAAATATTAAATTATATTATTTTTTATAGTTTATATTATTATGTAACATTTTATTGTGATTTTATGATAATATAAATTACTTTTTTATTTTTAATAAAATTCACGTGTAATTAAATTCTAAATCTTAAATTAAAAATTTTAAATTAAGACGCTTATAAAATATAACAGTTTAATTTATAATTAAAAAATTAAAATTATAATTAAGTTAGTTTTTTAATGAGTTTTTTTAGTTAATTTATTTTTTTAAGAAATTTTAAAACTGTATTTTAAGTTTCAAAATTTAAGAAAAACTACGAAAAAAATAACCTAAATAATATAAAAACTATCCTCTTCGCTTCATTAATTTTGTATTTTATTAATTTCTAAAAGTCAATTTTAAAATTTTAACCATGAATATTTTAAATAATTAAATAATTAAATTTTGACCATGACAAGTTTTAAAAGTACAATATATATATATTTTTTATTTTTTTATCAATAATAAATTTAAATAATAATAATTTAAATTTTAAAAAATAACAAAAAGAGTCAATAAAAGACAAATCTAATGAGACAATAAAACATAATATTATAGGTCGTGTAAAACAAAATAAATAAATAAATAAATAATTTTTATTAATTTTTTTCAATATTTAAATTAATAAATAATCTCATTTTCATCTTTGTATCCTGGTAAAACTTAATTTTAATATTAGAAATAGTCTATAAGAAAAACAAAGTTTAAATAATTAAAATTCGATTTATTAAAAATAAAATTTTAAAATCATACTATAAAAATCTTAATATTTTAAATATAAAATAAATAAATATTTAATTAAAAAATTAAGATTAAAATTAAGATTTATGATTTTACTATAAAAATAGCTTATTTTCTTAAATAATGTTGGGAGAATCTTATTTGTTTTAATATTATTTTAAGTGCACTATTTTTCTAAATAATCCGAAAGTCAAAGGATCGGAGAGGCAGAGAAGACGTACAATAAAGCTGAAGCCGGTGACGTTGGCGAAGGAGAAACCGATAGCAATTCCGGACAGCGGTAGTTCCCCGAGATGTCCGACCATTATCACCGATATGACCTGCAGAAGGTATCGCGACACCGAAACCGCCACCATCGGCACCGCCATGTAACTCACCGCCTTCAACTCCTCTGTGAATCGGCTCCATGTTATCTTCCTTTTTTCTTCATCGGAATTTCTTCTACTTAGCAATGGCTCTTCTTCCATTTCCTTTTTCCTAATAATACGCTGTACGATCCCATTTATTGAGCTGGAGCTGGATCAATTTCAGAAATGTTAAATAATTATGATGTGGGATCAGTGCTTTAAGTACATTTGATGGGTATTTTCTAAAAAAAAATTATTAATTTTCCTGGTCAAAATATTAGGTAGGTTGATAAGTTTTGATGGAGTTCTTATATTTTGAATTTAGGGTAAATATAACCGAGGTCACTTAACTATAAATAAAAATATGTTTGGGTCACTTAATTATTAAAAATTATGTTTGAGTCATTTAAGTACACATAAGGTTATATTCGGTTTATCTAATTAATAAATATATTATATTTGGATATTTTTTTATTATTATTTATGTATTACGTTAATTAATGATTTCAAATGAAGTATTCTAATGTTAACGAGAGTATACAAGTAATTTGAAGAAAAACGATCAAATTGATATAATTTTTTAAATATGAAAGATGACTCAATCATAAACGTACCGATAATTGAGTGACTCAAATGTATGTAATAATTAATAACTAGGTGATCCAAATATAACTTTAATCATAAATGAGTGACCCAAATGTAATCTTACCTATAATTAAGTGACTTCTATGGTATTTAATCGTTTAATATTTTTTTATTTTTTTACTTAATCATTAAATAATTAATAATATTATATTATAATAATAGCTAAATGATATCAAAACCATGTGTTTTAAAATTATTAAATTGAAACCAAAATAACATCTATTTAGATTAAAAAAAACTTATTATTAAATTGTGTTTGATCCATTGTTTGTATATTTCTAAATTGAATTAAATATTTTTCTATTACACTTTATTTTTTAATTACATTTTAAGTAAAAACATTTTAACCTAACTATAGTTTAAAAATGTAATTGTAAAAATATTTGATTTTGTTTAGTATAATAGGGTAAATTATATGAATAGTCCCTAACTGTAAGGTACTTTATTGTTGAGTCTTTCTTTCTCGACTTAAAGAAAGATAACAAGTTAGTTCAGAAAGAATGATAGACATGATAGTTAACGAATATTGACATAATAATATATTTAATTATTTATATTTACGCAAATCAATTTAATTTTAATTTAAAAATAATAAATTTAGCTTTTTATCTTATTTTCATATTCTATCAATTTGTTGTTTTTAATTTAATTTAATAATATTATAATTAACCAATTGTCATTTTAAATTTATTTGGTTTGGTTTCATATTTCCGTACAAATGGATGAGAAGTAAAAGCATGGAATGAATGATGACAGATTGCATTAATAATGAAAACGAAAAAAAGGTGGAATAAAAAACGATCGATCAAAATAGGATGTCATTATTACTCGAATCGTCGGGTCCCGTCGTAATCGATCCGATAGAGATATATTTTTTTATTAAAAAATTAAATTCGGGTTAGACACGTCGGGTTATTAAAAAAATAAAATTAAGATAAATTCGGGTTTAAAATAAAAATTCTTCGACTCGATCTAACTGATATATTTATTATATTTATATATATAATATTTCATAATTTTATTAATTTTTCTAAGTTAAATTTAATATATGTTTTTTATTAAAATATTAAAATTAAATTAAGATCAATTATAATTTTTATTATATTGAGACGTCCTAACCCATCGTCATCTCTAGTTCAGAACAAAATATATTATTATAATGTCCATAATTTTATATTAATTATATTGCGTTCTTATATTTGTATTGTGTTGACATTATTATAATGTTTATATTATATTTTAGGGTAAACTATATTAGGTGTCACTAAATTATCGTTTCTGACTCATTTTTATCATTAAAATTTTAATTTATTCAAAATTTTCACCAATCATTAATTTTAAGACTTAATATCTAAATAGGTGCTCAAACTATGCTTACGGATCACTTTTGGTGCCTAAACTATTTTTAGCTCTAAATAGGTGCCTAAAGTTTTAATTTAGATCATTTTAAGTGTCTAACCATTAATAAAAAATTGTTTGTCAATAAAATTAAATTTTTATTTTTTTAAATTGACAGTTTTAAAATCTTACAAAATAGTCCTAAATCATTAACCTAAAATCCTCAAATTATCATCGTTGTCACCGTTTACTACCTCACCAGAGACCACTATTACCGTCGTCGGATCACCATGATCATGTACCCCAACCAACCATCGCCTATAACTGACGGTAGGTATGTCGACGACTTTATTTTCACGATTTTGGTTTTTTTCGATATTAGAAAGTCGATCGACACACTACTATCAGTTACCAACAATGGGTTGTTAGGAAAAACGATTGTGGTAAATTGTTGACGGTAATGGTGATCTCCAATGATATAATAAACGGTGATAATGATGATAATTTGGAGATTTGAGGTTTGGAGTTAGAGATTTGATACTATTTTGTAAAGATTTAATCTTTGATTTTTTAAAAATTAAATTTAAAATAAAATAAAATAAAAAATAAATAAAATAAAAAATTAATAAAAACAATGATAGTTTGATCAACTTTTTAAAATTAAAAATAATTTAGACACTAAATAATCTATAAATATAGTTTGATCACCTATTTAAATATTAAACTTAATTTTAATTATATTTATATTAACCTGTCGTTAAAACATTAACGAAATAACACTGTTGACGTAGAAAGCTTAACACACAACTACTAGACCAATTTAAAACTTGTTATAAATTTAACCCAAATAATATATTAAATATATAAAAAAATCTAATATTTTTATTTCAAATTTAAATAATTTTACAATATTATTTTTATTTTACTTTTAAAATTTCTATTATTATTTAATAAAATATTCCAAACGTATTAAAATATGATACATTATCATATTAAAATATGTATAAAAGGTACAACATTATTGTCTGACAAACTAAAATCTATCAATACACACATGGAAAATTCTAAATGTATATCGAACATCGTTAAATATTACTAACGTTAAATATTATGAATAATTTTTATATAACCGATTATTAATCTAAATTATCTGTTTTAATTATCTAACGATCTAAAAATCGTATAAAACTTAAAGAGTTTTATATTATATAATTTAATCTTATTTCATTATAGTGATTTTCATAAATATTTTAATTTTAAAAATATTTTTTTAATTTGAAAAATTAGGATTTTTAGAAATACGAAGAAATTGTATCATAGGTCATTCTCGTCACATCATTTAAGGAGCAACTAATTAAATGCATCTATTTTATTAAATTTTTTATCTTATCTTTTTATCAAGTAAAAATTCATTAATATTTATTGTAAATTAAATTTAAAAATAATTTTTATCAAGTAAAGATCCACTTAATAAAAAGATACGATAAAAAATTTAATAATATATATATATTTAATTGGTTGATCTGATAAATAATATGATAAGAATGACACGTGATATAATTTTTCAATAAAAATAAGAATCATGTTATAAAATATTAAGATAGAAAAATGGATTATAATAAAAAATAAATACATAAATTTAATATTTTTATTTTGCATTAAATTGATAACATTTTCACTTATATTCTAATAGTAAATTTTTAACTTTTAAACTTGTATCCATTCAAGCTTGTAATCTTTACTTTTTCTAACCTAAATAAATGTAGTTGGGTACTTTTTTAAAGTAAATCTTTTAGAAGTTACTTAATATTAATTATTTTTTATTTTTTAATAAATTTTTTTATTTTTGTGGTGTTTTTTTAATCTTTGTAATATATATATATATACTTAATTTTTGTGATTTATTTTGTATGTTTGATTCGGTCAATAATTATAGAAAGATAGACCCCTATCCATTTAATGATTGTTTAACGATATAATCAGACATGGATAATGGAACAATTTGTCTGATAGTTTGGTTCGCTCACCACTCTTTTTCTTATACAAAAATTTTTCTCGCTTGAATAAAGACTCATGTCCACTTTATAGTGGTCCACGTTCGAGATTCGTTACTCTTCCTCCTAACAATTTTTTCTTCAAGGTTTGAACCTGGATTCTCTCCTTGCGAAAGCAATGTGCTTAGTAGGGGTTTACAAAAAAACCATATTCTCTCCCAACAATGTCTTCTCCGAGGTTTAAACCCGGATTCTCTCCTTATGAAAGCAATGTGCTTGGTAGGGGTTTGCAAAAATCCCGAAAAATCAAAATCGATTCTGAAATCCAAAAAAATTGAACCGAAAAAATGGTTAAACGAACTAAAAAAATCAATTTTGGTTTGGGTTTTTATTTTTTATATAGAAACCAGTTCGATTATGATGTATGATTTTAGGATAAATCAGGTAATCGAACCGATCAATTATATAATATGTATTTTTTATGTAGAAACCAATTCGGTCATGATTAACAGTTGAATGATTACGATTTAAGGACAAAAAATTAAATAATCAAATTTACTAATTAACCGAAATAATATACTAATAATTAACCGAATCAATTTTACCAACCCCTAATGCTTTGTCATCTCACCCGACACTAATTATACATCGATAATTAATGTCACTAGACACTAATATCGTATTTTTTTTATCATTCATTGGTTAACTCAACATATCGTTAGTGTGCTCCCTAAACTATTGATTTAATACCTAATTGCCCCTTGGATTATAGTTAAAATATTTGTTCGGTACTTTTACAAAATTTTATTATTATTTTAATCAATTAATCTAAATTTGAGTTAATTGGATCAAACAACTCTAAACTATGACTCTCGTTTTAATTGATCCTCAAACTTTTAAATGTTTTAAATTTATCTTTAAATTATTGTTTTTATTCTAAATTAGTCCTAAAACTTTTGAATGTTCAAATTTCATCCACGAACTACAACCCTCATTCTAAATTGATCCATAAACTTTTAAACATTTTAATTTTATCATCAAATCAACACTTATAATACATCATAATATTGCATAATACATATCAATGTTTACATGAAAATTCATACTTTTTATAACAGATTTTTTAACATAAATATGATTATTATATACTAATAATTTAAAATTTTGATTTAAAATATTCAAAGTTAGGGTATTGATTTAGAGTGGGAGTCATAATTTAGGGATTGAGTTAGAATTTCAAAAAAAAAATAATATAACTTAAAATAAAAATAATATTTTATAGACATCGAATGCAATTAACTTTTTAAATTTGATAAATTAAATAGAAACAGCTAACCTGGCGTTTTCCGACTAGCAACAAGATTCCTTCACGAGCGATAAGTACGATTTGCACCCAACTTTTTAATACTAAAAATATATATAAAATGAGTTTATAGTATGCATAGAATATAACTTAACGTAATTAAATACGATTAACATTGAATTAATAAAAATTAAAAAAATTAAAGATTTAATATATAATTAATTTAAATTCAACATTAATAATATTTAACTATATTCGACGATTATAATATATATATTACTTTTATTGTAAAAATATAAAATTTTATATGAAATTAATTACTTGCACTAGAAAAAACAAAGTATAGATGGGTAAAATTTTTGGATAATCTAAATTTAAATTAAATTTTTAAATACAAAAAATTCTTAACTATATTTTTAAAAATAAAAAATATTATTTGTAGGTGGTGTCTTCATTCAAAATTATTATTTGCGGGTAATTTTGTTGTGAAAAATTGATTTTTCAAAATGGTTTAATGAGTAAGGGAGAATTTTAATGTTTTAATATTCTTATTTCTCTTATTCAAAGTTTATTTCACAAAGGGGGAGCAATCTCAAAAACAATTTTTTAAGTTGGTTTTATTATATCAAAAAGAGGGAGATTGTAGAACTAATGTTTTGATATAATAATTGAAAAATAGTTTTGGACTAATTTGAAAAGATTTCAAAAATGGTTCTTATGTCCAAACTACTTGAAAATATATTTAAGATGTTTTTGAGAGATTTTAAATATGTTTTAAATGATTTAAAGAAACCAAAGAAGTGTTTTTAACCCAAGTGTTTCGATACCTGTTCTTCAATGACATGTTTTCGAAGGCAAAATCACAGTGGTATCGATATTGGTATCGATACCCTTTCACCACTGTGAGGTTTGGTTTCGAACCTTGTTTCGATACCCCCAATGGTCATAAAACGATTTTATGAAAACCCCCAACGGCTAGGAGCGGTATCGATACTGGTATCGATGCCTGTTCATAAATGTAGGTTAACGGTTATTTCCCAAAAAGGGTGTTTCGATACTAGTGTAAGGGGTATCGATACTTCCTACACCAGAAGAGGAAATAAGCCTTGAAACAAGCTCCAAACGGCTCCAAACCAATCCCAACGGTCACCAACGGCTAGAAACTCATTTGGGATGATAAAAGGAAGCCTCAAGCATCAAGAGAAGACTAATGCTTCATTGTAAACAACAATATGATCAAAGATTTGTCTTAGTACTTAATTTCCTATTATTTGGGTAGACAAACACTTGTGAGCTTAATGTATATGTATACTCAAGTGTATTATGATTGGGTGAGTGCTTAGATTGCAAAAGCCTTATTAGAAGGATTAAACAAGTTTGCTAAGTTTCTCTTGTTTGAGTGAATTCCCAAAGTTCGGGTTGTAAACTTTGGATGCTTGATTCGGTTTTGATTCAAGGTTTGTAAGGTTAGCCCTTTAACCTCAAAAGGTTGAATTCTCAGTGAATTTAGGAAATCCTTAGTGGGAAGTTAAGGTAGTGGATGTAGGCGTGGCCGAACCACTATAAATTTTTGTGTTCATTGTTCATTTCATTGCTTCCACATCTAACACCCAAATTGCCACTTCTCCACCTCTTGACAAGCTTTAATCGATTATTCATCGAGCATCTTCAAGCCCAACAAATTTTATTTTACCTGTTTTGTAGTTTTTAGCCTAGATTCTTAAATAAATTTCAAACACTCTATTTTTTAAATAAAATATTTTAACATCTTATACATCCAAAGGAGTTAGATAAAAAAATCTCTTAAGTAGATAGCACGTTAAATCTCTTAAATAATTTTAGAAATTTAAATTTTAATATTGTATTGGTATCATCCTGAGAAAAAATTATTAGGTGAATCTTGTTCATCACGAACTATAACTCTCATTCTAAATTGATCCATAAACTTTTGAACGTTCTAATTTTATCACCAATTTTTCACTTATATTACGTCATAATATTACATAATGTTTACATGAAAATTCATACTTTTTATAACGATTTTTTAATACAAATATGCTTACCATATACTAATAATTTAAAATTTTAATTTAAAATATTCAAAGTTTGGGGATTGATTAGAGTAGGAGTCACAATTTGGGGATTGACTTAGAATGTCAAAAAAGAAATTAAAATATCTTAAAATAAAAATCACATTTTATAGACATCGAGTGCAATTAACTCTTAAAATTTGATAAATCAAATGGAAACCGCTAACCTGGCGATTTTCGTCCAGCAATAAGATTATTTTTATTTTTTGAATTAGTTGATAATAATTACAATAATATCTATTCTAGCATATGTTCTTAGTTATTTGATATTGATCGCTCAATCACTCTACTGATGTTATTGGGTGCACGAACCCGTGACCTCTAGAAACAATAACCGTTCCTTTAACCACTTGGGCTATATGGTTCATGCCTAACAACAAGATTCCTTCACGAGCGATAAGGACGATTTGCACCCAACTTTTTAATACTATATATGATGAGTCTATTACATGCGTAGAATATTGTTAAACATAATTAACGTTGAATATTAGTGAACACTATTAAATTAATTAATAAAGATTAAGAATTTTAATAACTTGATGTATAATTAATTTAATTAAAATTTGAGATAATAAATTATAATTATATGTATCTTTAAAAATTTTAATCTTTATTAATTAGTTAAATAATATTCAACGATATTTAATATTAATAATATTAAGTCATAGAATTTTTTATATATATATTTTTTTATTGCAAAAATATAAAATTTTATACGAAATTAATTACTTGCACTAGAAAAACAAAGTATGAACGTATATAATTTTTGGATAATTTAATTTAAAATTAATTTTTAAATATAGAAAATATTCAATTATATTCTTTTTAAAATGGTAAATATCTTTTTCTCTCAAATCGTTATTTATAAGTAGTTTTTTTTACCTGTATTATAATTTTTAAGTTAGATTCTTAAATAAATTTCAAACCCTCAAATTTATAAATAAAAATATTTTAATATTCTATATATCCGACGAAGCTGGATATTTTTTTAAATAGATAACATATTAAATTTCTTAAATAATTTCAGAAATTTAAATTTTAGTATCGTTCTATATATCCGACGAAGCTGGATATTTTTTTAAATAGATGACGTATTAAATTTCTTAAATAATTTCAGAAATTTAAATTTTAATATTATATTAATATCATCATGAGAAAAAATTATTAAATAAATCTTATTTATTACGTTATCTAATAAACATTTTTTATTATAAAAATATTTTATCCGAATTTATCGATCAATGAATACATAAAGTAATAAACAAACAAACCGTAAAGCAACCGTACTCAACATTTCTCAGCTGTCCACTGTTCTATAAAGGCAATGTAAGGAGCAACCTTCTTCACACTGCACTTTCTTCTCTATTTGCGAGAGTTTCAGAAAGAAAAGTAATCTCTTTGTTACAATCTTCATTTGCTCGGAGAAGAACCAACATGTCGCTTCTTACAGATCTTGTGAACCTTAACCTCTCCGACTACACCGACAAAATCATTGCTGAGTACATATGGTCGGTCTCTTCTCTGTCTCGCTCCATAAACTCGTTTCAAGAATGTTTCACTTAAAAAAAGTTTAAAATATCTGTTTTTGATCTTCAAAATGATGTTGGGTTGCCTTTTGGTTTTGTTTATCATCTTGTTTTGGTTGTTGAATAGCTTATCAAACAATATCCAGGTTCACTTTTCTTATAGTTTCAACTTTTTCCCCAGCTTTTGTTTGCTAGTAATGGAAAGTTTTGTTTTTTTGTTTTACATTCATTGAATAGGGTTGGTGGATCCGGCATAGACATCAGAAGCAAAGCAAGGGTAATTCATTTTTCATCTGTCTGAAACTTTTGGGGTTTTCTTTTTCAGTACTTTGAAATAGTATGAATCTGATGTTGTTGGTTTTCTGGGGTTGTTTTGAAGACCCTTTCCGGCACTGTTACCGATCCTTCGAAGCTCCCCAAGTGGAATTATGACGGTTCCAGCACAGGTCAAGCACCGGGACAAGACAGTGAAGTGATCTTATAGTATGTTTTATCTTGTTTTCTGGTTAGATTATTGTTTGGTTTTTGTTCTTATTGATTATCTTCTTTGAAATGGATTAGTCCTCAAGCTATCTTCAAAGACCCATTCAGGAGGGGCAGCAATATCCTTGTAAGTTTTGTTTCTATTTCTGTGCTAGGAAATGGAAACTGTTGAGTATTGATTTGTGCATATATGGAATTGATTGAGCTCGAATGAATGTGTTAGGTGATGTGTGATGCTTACACACCAGCCGGCGAGCCGATTCCGACGAACAAGAGATGCAACGCGGCGAAGATATTTAGCCATCCTGATGTTATGGCAGAAGTGCCCTGGTTTGGAATTGAACAAGAGTATACCTTGTTGCAGAAAGATGTTAAATGGCCAATTGGTTGGCCTCTCGGCGGCTATCCCGGACCTCAGGTACTCCTTTTCTTGCAAATCAATCCGGCTTGAATATCAAGCTATCGGTTATCGGTTTAATCAGTTCAATCGACCGTAACAGTTAAAATTTCATCACAGTTTCCTTGTGTCAACTTGGTAAGTTTATACCAGAATGCCACCAAGTGGATGGATGATGTTACTAGCATGTGATTGCTGTTTTTAGAAGTTTTGTAACGTGCCCTTATAACATGACACTTTTAAGAAAAAACCAAGAATGTTGGGTGATGATTTGTTGGTTTTTTCGGACAGGGTCCGTATTATTGTGGTGTTGGTGTGGACAAAGCCTATGGCCGTGACATTGTGGACTCTCACTACAAAGCTTGTTTATATGCTGGAATCAGTATCAGTGGCATCAATGCAGAAGTGATGCCAGGACAGGTACAACGACCGGATTATGTTTCTCGGTTATTATATTCGAAAACTTAATCTATCTTCGTTTCTTTACAGTGGGAATTTCAACTTGGTCCATCAGTCGGCATCTCTGCCGGAGATGAACTGTGGGTTGCGCGTTACATTTTGGAGGTAATCTACATTCTACCGTGCTGCCGTTAAGATTATCGAGCTCGTTACTCAATTCGGGCGTGATTGTTGGATACGAGTAATGTTATTTTGATCTATGTTTCTGAATTACAGAGACTTACTGAGATTGCTGGAGTGGTGCTCTCCTTTGATCCTAAGCCAATCCCAGGAGACTGGAATGGTGCTGGAGCTCACACTAATTACAGGTTCCATTTCAATCTATTTTAGGAAATTAATTGAAAAAAATGATTAATTAATTACTTGTTTTAATCTTTTTTCCCCCTAATTATGAACTTCATATGATGTTTCAGTACAAAATCAATGAGAAGTGATGGAGGTTACGTGGTTATCAAGAAAGCAATTGAAAAGCTTGGGCTGAGGCACAAAGAACACATTGCAGCTTATGGAGAAGGCAACGAACGCCGTCTAACCGGCCGGCACGAGACTGCCGACATCAACACTTTCACATGGGTGACAAACTGAAACCATCTTTGACAATTTTTACCTTAACATCATACTAGCAATATCATGCATCAGTCTAATTTCTCTACTTTGCATTCCAACTCTGTAATAGGGTGTTTCCAACCGTGGGGCATCGATCCGTGTTGGTCGAGACACCGAGAAAGACAGGAAAGGTTATTTCGAAGACAGGAGGCCTGCTTCGAACATGGATCCATATGTGGTCACTTCCATGATTGCAGAAACCACCATCCTGTGGAAACCATGAGGGAAATCCCCATGTCTGAGATGCTGTTGTTCTTTTCATGTTTGGCCTTCCTTTGAATTAAGGGTAGCAAAGTTGTTTCTAATGCTTATTTTGTGTTTAATAAATGAGAATGCTTGTTATGGTAGTAATAATGGAGGGCTGGATTTTAAGTTTCAAAACGATATCAACATTTTTTTTCGAAATCGAAACCGAAACATCTCAACTCAAAAACATAGCTCACATTTCGGGTTAAATTAATTTTAAAATTTTAAAATTTAAATCGTTATATTTTGGTCAATTCAATATTACTCTTAAAAAATTGTGTAAAAAATAATTTTAAAATTACTATATTAAAAATAATTAATTTTTTATTAAAAAATATTTTTGAAAAGTTAAAATAAATATTATATTATAAAATTTAATATATATTAATTTAAATCATATTTAAGTTTACTAATATTTTGACATTAAATATATCGATTTAAGTCATGTTTTTATAACTTATTAATAATATTTTGATATATAAAATATTTTTTAAGTAATATAATTTTTTAAGAAATATATGATATTATTTGGTTTATTTAAGAAAAAAAATAACATATAAACATTGGATAATAATTAGCTCAAAAGGATGAAAATGACATAGCAGAAAGAAAAAAAACTAAAAGTAACGCTAAATACTTTTTAAGGTTAAAAATGTAAACTCACCTAACGATTTTGGTTAAAAGTAAATTTTTTAAATCATTTACGGTAAATATAAGTAATATAAGTTTTAAAATATACTCTTAATTAATGTGTTCGAACTCGTAACTTCTAAAAATAATATTCTTTTTTCGATTGTTCAGACAAAATGGTTGAAAGCAACTCTAAATGTTGATGTTCAATTTTCTTTCATAAAATAATGGATAAACTATATCATCCATCACTTAACTTTTTTTTCTTATTTATTATGGTCATTATAATTTAAAATTTTTAATTTAATGAGTAGGTGGGCCGAGCCGGGCCTATTCTTATTTTTATGTCTGCTTGGAAACATAAGTTATTTTTTATTTAATGTTGTAAGGGATTTAGAATTTGTATAGGATAAGTAGGGATCCGCACGGACCCGAACTCGACGGGTTTCAACCTGATTTGATCGGATTAGATATTTTAATAAAACTTTTGAATTTAGATCGTGTCGGTTTTTTTTAAAGGTGATCTCGGGTGTGAGTTTAGGGTGAAAAAAATCCGATCTGAGACTAATAGTGTAATTTTTCATATATATATTTTAATGATATTTACAATAATGATCTCTCTTTATATATATTTTCTATAATTAGGTCATTAAAATTATTTTTCTATAATTAGGTCACTAAAATTTTATTTTTTATAATTAGATCCCTAAATTTTATTTTTTTACAATTAAGTTCCTAAAATTTACATTTTTTAATGATTTGGATAAGATCAGATTTTAAAGTTTAAAAACTGGGTCGGTTCGTATCGAATTTTTTTAATCCTAAAACCGAATCAAATCGAGTGACGGATGAAGATTATGATTCTTCAGTTTAAGTGCGAATGGGTCAAAAATCGGACCCAACCCGTGCTCATCTGGGAGATTAATACATAGATAAGTGAGAAGCAGTTACTATGAACTCCCAGCTCAATGGCCAATGGAAAGCAATGGCATTCTTTGGCTTTGAAATTTTTTGTTGTCAGATAAAATGATAATGTCTGAATGAGAAAAATAAAAGACAAGCAATGGTTTAATCACTACATTAAACACATCTTTAAAATATAAAACACTAACATCAGTATATATATGTATTATTTATTATATTTGTTCTTTTACATTCACATATATAACTATATATTTTTATTTTAATTAAAAATGATAATTAAATTATTATATAATAAATTAATTTAAAATTTTATTTAAAAAAATTTAAACCCTAAACCCTAATCTTAATCCCTAAATCCTAAATTCATTTAAAAAATTTTAAATTATAATAATAAAAATTCATTTAAAGAACCCTGACCCCTAAATAGTAAACACTAAGCCTCACCATAAATCATAAATCCTAAAATTATTTAATAAATCATAAACCTTAAATAGTAAACACTAAACCTCGCCATAAATTAAGTTTTATAGTGTAGGGTTTAGGGTTTGTTAAATAAATTTAGGATTTAGGATTTATGGTAAGGTTTACTATTTGTTTAGGTTCAATTCTTCGGTAAATAGATTGATTGATTTTTATTTTTCTGCTTTAAACAGGTGGTGACACGTGTCGTCAGTTTATTGTATAAGTTATTTATATATATATATATATATATTTAATTTAAATAAATTTATTTTATTAAAATAAAATTAAGTCTAAATTTAAAAATTGTTTGAATAATAGAGATTAAACGTGTAATTATTCTATTTTATTTTTAATTGTCATAGAACCATTCTTTTACTTTTAACAAAGGGTGACGATTATATTAGAACCATTTTAATAGTTAAATGATATATTTATCATTTTTAAAGAACGATAATCATTTCGACATCAACCTCATAATTAGATGATATTTTATATAATTTACCCTAAATTTACTTGATATTATGAACCAAATTGAAGTAAAATGTAAATAGCATAAATTAAATATATAATTATGTAATTTTTTATTAACGATCCATCATCATCTATGTTAAGTATTAACGATAAGTCTCTACCTCAAAGAAACACATTCCCAAACGATGAAACTGGATGTTCAAAGAAAAGAAGATAATAAGTTCCATGATACTGGATTGTGTTTCCCGCCCAACAAAAGACGTGGTCTATGGCTGCATGGCAGTGGCAGTGGCAGTTAAAGGTGAAAACTTTGTGTGAGCCAAAGTCAAACAATTCTGAAACCGATTCTGTTCTGGTCCTTCCTCCCTGACACACACAATATTTGCTTCCAGTTCAGTTTCATGCTTTATTTATATAAACAAACGAACCTTCACAACTCAACTGCTAGAAAGGGAGAAGAAAATGAGCAACAGAAATCACTATTTCAGAATGTTAAGACCTGGTGTGGAACTCGGAGATATTGAGGTTCAGAATATATATTTATTTATCTTTCTGTAGTATTGGCATTGAATTCATGACCATGGATGTTCACTAAAGCTTTCAACTCTTACATCTCTTTCAAACAGACTCATCTGCTCAAAGTTAACATCAACTGTCATGGCTGCAAGAGGAGAGTGAAGAAACTTCTCAGGAAAATTGAAGGTTATTTCACACAACTTTCTAATGTTGCATTGATTATGTATGTATGTATGTATGTATGTATGTATGTATGTATGTATGTATGTATGGTTTGCTGAGATTTACTTTGTTTTTTGGTCTAAGGGGTTTTCTCAGTTCACATAGATGAAGAACACCATGTGGTTAAAGTAACTGGAAAAGTTGATCCAACTCAGTTAATTAAGAAGTTGATCAAATTTGGAAAGCATGCAGAGTTTTGGTCTCCAAATAGACACTTCCAGTTCATAGGTGACAACAACAACATGGATCAAATGCAGCATCTGAGGATTAATGGGATTGATATTCCCCAAACTGAGCATGGAAGCACCGCCATTGGCTATGATTTTGAAGCTGATTCCGGGAAATATGCCGGTTATAATATCCGCCGTAACCTTATGACAGGAAAGGCTGATTGGAGTTTTGTAGACAAACCAGAGTTGCGGAGGATGCAGGAGGAAGGGAACACATTTGCCAAGAACGGATATGCGATATCTATGTATGATCCTACAGGCTTTGGAGGCAATAATGGTGCTGGTTTCATCGGCTTACAACCGCACGAATCTGATGCTACTGGTTATGTCGGATTACGGCCACACAAGTTTGGTATGTTTCATGAGGTTCCATCAAGCTTGACAACTTATGACTACAATCATCCAAATCTGCCATCAATGACAGAAACCAGCTTGCAAGGGTACCACCACCACAATCCATCCATGCATATGAACACTTACATCCGGGACATGCAAAGCAATAACCATATGAATACTATGTTTAATTATGATAACAGGTACATGTACACCAAGATATGAGATCTCTCTTAGCTCCTAGACCCTAGTCATCCATTATTAGTCATGAGGCAGGAAATGGAAAATTACTATTTAGTGGTTGAAAGTTGAAACAAATTTGAACTCTGTGATATCTTCATTCACCTTCATTACTCTGTTTTCTGTAGTTATTGGTGGGATTAGAACCAAATTCAATCCAAAGTAACTTGCATTTACAGTTATCCTCAGGTTAGATACTAAACTAGTGCAAAGTTCTCTAGGAACCACTTAAAAACCAGCCAATTGCTTCTTTCCTATAAAGACTTCACCGGGATGCTCGAGATCAGCATCTTCGTCTTCATCGTCATCATCTGCATCCTCATCTTTACGCCCTTCACCTACTGCATAAAGTCTGTTCCAACTTCCACCATTCTCGCTTGCATCTCCATTTTCATTCACATGCGTGGGAGCTTTGGAGTGGTTAACCTGATCTGCTGTGCATTTTAGCAACTGTGACCCCACTGCATTAAGCAGATCATGCCACAGATGATAACAAATGTGGTTAACCTTGCTTCAGCGCCATTAAAGGGGAATCATCAAACTACATGAACATAACAAATGTGCATGCACATCATGCCACAGATGATAAAATCTAGAATCTTAATGGTAACTTACATTGTGGACCGTAGGAGATTGTATCTTTTCTCACCAGGTATGAGCATCGCCATAACAACTTTCTGTTGTCTCTTTCTTCACTGACCACCCAAAATACCATCAGACTATCCTTCATTGTCACCATCACCATGCTCAGTGTCTGCTATTTGAGCACGAGTTCGCTTCCATGTATTGGCATGACCAGAATTATTCTCATTTGGCTCTAAAGTTCTTCCAATAATAGCTTCAGCATCTTTCACAACTGCCTTCAGGGAGCGTGTTCTTTTAGCTGCAGCCCTGCCTCTCTTGCGAACCTGCTTTCCATGATTTAAATTACAAGTTTGAGAATTTCCAAGCATTTCCAGTTCCTTACTTTTCATGTTGCTCTGATTATTAACTGAAAGGTCATGACCAGTGAGAGAAGCCTCTGCATTCAGTTTTGTTATAGCAAGCTTTGCATCAGCTGCACGTAATTTTATTCCTCCCAAATTTTAGTTTTAAAGGTTTAATAAATATTTATCTTTCTCGACGTTTAATCTTAATTCCGTCCCGACTGTATTAAATTTGACATAGTAACAAAATTTTGTTAAGTTTAGTACTCAGCTAAAGACATCAAAATGTTAAGTTATTTAGTGGCAAATTTTTATTCATTTCAATTTCTCAATTAAGTGAAGTTATTTTGTTCCTAAAGAGTTGCATAAACCCTGAAAAAGGCGATGAGCAAAACTCGAATCGACTCAAAAAATCTAATATCTCAACTCAAGGCTTAAACTACTTTTTTAGACCAATGAAACTTGGTTAGAAATATTTGTTTGATACAAGTAAATCTTTTGGTATTGCAGGATCAAGCATTCGATTCATATTGTAAAGATGTCGCCAACTGATTCATCTGAAGAGGAAAATGTTTACATGTCCAAGCTGTCTGAACAGGCCGACCGCTACGAGGAAATGGTTGAGTTGATGCAAAAAGTTTCAAAAACTGTCGAGGAAAGGAACCTTCTCTCTGTTGCATACAAAAATGTTATTGGGGCTAGGAGGGCTTCGTGGAGGATCATCTCTTCTATGGAGCAGAAGGAAGAGAGCCGAGGAAATGAGGATCATGTTGCAGCCTTGAAGGAGTACAGGATCATGTTACTTTTCCATAGATTCAATGTGGGCTGTTGCCTGTTGTAGAAGAAGGTTCCTTTTCATCAGCTCTTGGAGTTGAACTGTTCCATTACAAGGGATTATTGGACAAGAATATGGTTGTCTGGTTTCATGTTGTAATGTTATTTCAGTCATGTTTTAAACTTTCTATTTGCACATATGTACTTAAAACTAGAAAGTATTTGTTTTACCCTGTTTTGTTGACATCCTCTGCACGTTACACCATGAAAAAGAATACGTAGGGATGGTAACGGAGGAGGGTTTTTGGCTTTTCCGATTTTTGATTCAAAATAAAAATATTTGTTTTGGTTCCGTCTTAATATTTTTTTTGATTCGATGTGACATAACAAAAACTATAACCCGACTATAATCTTGATATTTTATTAAAAATATTAAATCTTACTCGATTTGGAAATAATTAATAAAAATATTAAATATTAAGTATATTAGGTGGGATAATAGGGATGAGTATTTTACCTTGCCCGATCGGGTTTTGACCCAACCCGGACCGATTGGGTATATTTTTTGATGAAAAAATTAGGTTCGGTTCGGGTGATTTTTTAAAGTGGTATCGGGTCGGATTTAGGGTGTAAAATATATGATCCAAGCCAGAACTAAATATATGATTTTTCCATAATTTTTTTAGGGATATTTATAATAATGATCCTCTATTTATATATTTTTATAATTAGGTCCTTAAAATTAATTTTTTATTTATAATTTAGTCCTTAAAATAATATTTTTTATAATTAAATTCCCGAAATTCTTTTTTTACAATTTAGTCTCTAAATTTATTTTTTCTATAGGTCGGATCGGAGTCAGGTTTAACGTATTTATTTTCAAGTCGGGTCAGAGTCGAGTTTATAATATTTGTGTTCGGGTGGGTTTGGGTTTGGGTGGGCCGAAAATTCAACCCAACCCGAAAATATATTTGTTATTTCGGTAAAATATATCATATATTATATTATTATAATTTTATTATTAAATATATTAATTTTCTTTTAAAATAACAATTTAATCCCAACTAAAATTTTATGACAAATAAAATATTTTATCGTTAAAATTAAAAATGTTCTAGTATAATAACTTTAGTTTTAATTTAAAAAGTAAAAATTGATCTGAAATCAGATATATAAATTAATTAATAATAAATTATAAATTAATGGAAGGCAAAGAAATAATAAGATAAGCTTAAAGCTGGAGCTATAAGGCTATGAGAATTGTACGGAGCAGAATTGTGATTAGCGTTTTAAATAAATAAAGCTGAATGCTTTCCATCCTTTTTATTTATATTTGTTTGTCAACTTAAATAAATATAAATAAGAATTTTAGAATAAAATTTAAGGATTATATCAAAGATAATTCGAATATAATATTTCAGTTTCAGTAATCTCGTAAAAAATTCAAAAGTATAAAAAAAAATTATAAATATCTTTATCTAAACAAGACGTATTATGAGGTAAAAAGTAATAATGAGCGAATCAAACTATCATGTAGATCATCTTATTATCCGGGACTGATTATATCAGTAAACAATTATCTATCGAGTGAAAATCTATTATGACCAACATAATTATAATTAGAAACTACTGTTACGAAGTTGTTTGTTCGAACATCAAGTGATCGTTAATGTATGCTTAAATCATGTCAAAACAATAAATAAAACACAATTATAAAATATATATTACAAAGATACAATTTCTTATTAAAAATATAAAATAGTAATAAATTTGATAATTTATAATTAATATTAAAATTGATTGTCGACTAAAGAAGCAAAAGAAAGAATAAGATTGTAACACTAAAAATAACGTTTAGAAAAAATTGGGTTTATATAGTGTATATGTTGAGTGTAAAATGTAAATCGTATATTTTTTATTATGATTTTATTAATGTCTTATTTTAAATTAATGAGTTTAGGGTTTAAAATTAGATATTATGATTAATTTTTAAAAATCTAAAGATAAAATTATTTTTTATAATTTAAAAATGATTTATATATATAAATTAACTCCTATTTCTTACTTGCTGGGATACATGCCCATGGCAATGAAAAGACATGAAAAAGCCGAAGAGATTGGTCTCTGAGATCTGAATTAACGGGTTTAAAAGTGTGAAATGACTGATATAGTCCCCCCATGTTGAAATTAAATTTATTGTCTTGGCTTTATATATTAAATACTATTTTTTATAAATAAAAAAAATAAAATTATCATTTATTTCTTTAAAATATTCTTTAATTTAGATGGAATCAAACGAATAAAAATCTCGTCTCCTAATCATATATCTTTTCATATTTTCTGTTAAAAAATCTTTAAAAAAAATAAATTTTAAATTATAATTCTAATTTTCTACATCCTAGACCCTAAACTCTACACCTTAAAAATATACCCTACCTCTAATCCCTAAACCATAACCATAATTACTAACCTTAAATCCTAAACTCACTAATTTAAAATATCAATAGAGATATAATTAAAAGAGAGACGATTTACATCCGAATCAAACCTGCCAAAAAAAACTTGGAAATCAACCACTATCCACTAGACCAGCATCAAACACTTGGAAAACATCTTTATTTATTTTTTAAATATTTTTGAATTTGCATTGATTATTCTGTTAAATATTAGGAATTTTTTTAATAAAGATAAACAATTAAAATATTAACAATTAACATTACAAAATTAATTATGCATTATATTATTATTGCAAATATTAGGAACACAAAAATTCAAATATATAAAAAAAAATAAAAATTAGGTGATGGAAAAGAAAAGATGAAAAAAAAATGTCAAATCTAATTTTTTTTATCTTTGTTCAATACTAAAGGTTAAATTTTATATTTTAACCTTAATTTTTAAATACTAAACCTTAAAATCTAAATTTAAAAATTAATCCACGTACTTCAAAACTTAAAAACATAAATTTAAATTTTAAATTTAAATTTTAAATCTTATTTTTAATAAAAATATAGATAAAAACACTAAAATAAATAAATAATTACTAAGGACAATAATAGAGAAAAACACACCAGGGCCTATAAAAAGAACACTTATTTGTTTCATTCACTTAATTTTTTAAAACAATTTTATTCTCTTAGTTATGGGCAGTGAATTATGAGCGTAAATCGTTTATCTGTAATCGTATTTTTATTATTGTTTTCATTTTAAATTAGTAGATTTAGAGTTTAGGGTTTAAAGAATTAGGGTTAGTGTGTATTTTTTAAGGTTTAGGGTTTAGAGTTTAAGATATAAAAAATTAGGGTTAGGTTTTAAAATAAAAATTTTTAAGATTCTTTTAACAGGATGTATGAAAGGAGAAACGGTTAGGAGGTAAAAAAATTCTGCTCGTGAATTATAAAATAATATCTAAAATGAATTATAAAATAATATCTAAAATGATACTCATATAATTAAAATATATCTAATAATTTTCCCTTTCCTTGGCCTTTCATTTTCAGGAAAAAAGAAATTTGCCAAAAGTAAAAGTCTTCTCATTGTCTTTTATAGCATCTAGCTAAGCTAAGTTTGAAAGTGATTCTGAAACATGAGGGACGAGGCAAACAACATGATACCCTGTCTTCCCTTAAACTGCTTTTCTCCAGGGTTAAATGCTGCTTCCACTGATCGAATCAACACATTTTCTTTCTAATTTTTAAGGCAACTCTGCTGTCTGCGGTCTGCCATAACCAAAACTAGTTTAGTTCTGCCTTAAATGTAAGCTATGCAAAGATGTTCTTTCCAAGCTCAGCTAACAACTATAATATCAACCTGTTTTCTCACCTTACTTCTTCTTCTTCATCGGCTTACCATCTTCCTCAACCTCTTTTAAGCCATGAACATAACGACAGTGTTGTCTTTAATCACCACCTCCATGATCTGGTGTCGGTTTCTTCATTGTTGCCTGCTGCTGCAAACCCTCAGCAACTCAACGTGGAGCTTATGAACAAGGACGAGAACCGCGGAGTACCTGGTTTTGGTGCTAGTCCTCTTCCGGGATTTGGTTTTCCCGTCAAGAAGGATCTGAAGAAAGATCGGCACAGCAAGATTTGCACTGCGCAGGGTGTGAGAGAGAGGAGGGTGAGACTGTCCATAGAAATCGCCCGTGATTTCTTTGACCTCCAAGACATGCTAGGGTTTGATAAAGCAAGCAAAACGGTGGAGTGGTTGCTTAGGAAGTCGAGGAAAGCCATTAAAGAACTGGCCAAGATGAAGCAATACGGGAATGTTGGTCATGCCGGTGGTCAGAAGGGTCTGTCTCTTGACTCAACGGTGGCTATGAATCGAGTGCTTGACCTAGAGGGTGTTGTTTCAAAACAGAAAAAGACTAAAAAGTTACAGAAATCAACACCAATCCTTCCTAAAGAGTCAAGAGAAAAGGCAAGGGCAAGAGCAAGGGAAAGAACTAGAGAAAAGATGAACAGTGCTAGAGCTGATGAGTACAAAACATGTCCAGATTTAAGCCCTAACCCATTAAGATCCTATGACCACAACAGCAACATGGCATTGTCATCGTCTTCCCTTAAACTTGTTGCTGATCAAGTTGAACAAGCACAAGCTACTGAAGCATCTATAGTGATCAGAAGGATGTTGCAGCCATCCGCCATTTTGGGTTATCAGCAAAACAATGTAACTTCAAAGGATGGAACCTGCAACATCAGTGACAGTCATGGCTTTCCCAATTTGTCCCAGAATTGGGACCTTAATGGTGCAATGGCCTCACTCTACCCTTTGTGCTACAACTAATGTCAATCTCTCAATAGGTAATCATCCATGAACATATATATGAAACCCTTCATACATCTGATTATCTCACTTCACAGATACTTAATTGATTTCAGTCTTGATTTCCAGGAGTTCAACTATATGGAAAACCCTGAAAGACCTGCTTTTGCTTATATGCAGCGCATGAGCATCAAAAATGTATGCTACAGTTTTAATTTGTTGTTGATTTAAGGTTTGATGGAGGAAATGAAAACTCTTTGGTCTAGCAAGAATTAATGCTGGTAAATTACAATAATTAAGTATTCATTAATATAGGCTTTCAACTCTTAATTTTGGGTAAATGATTTTTTATGTGATAATTAGGTGATATCATTAATTTTGGAAGCTGAAATAGCTGACATTTGAGCTTTCTTCTTAAAACAAATAATGAGAAAGATTTAACTATAATCTAGGATTTAATCAGGGACGGTGCTATTAAGTATTGCTTCTCAGATTAAATATTTATTTAATCTCTGTTAATTTTAAAGTTAGACGACTTTACTTCTTGATGCCTCCATTCTTGAACCTAATTAAGAGTTATTTTCTGTAAGGGAAAGAGATAGTTCAAGGATTTAACCCGGAATTAATGTTAACCTTTGCTACTCTAAGTCAGAGTTATTTTATATATTTCCGGAGTCTCGAGCGAAAACTAAAAAATGGGTTCTTATAGAACAAAAATATATCTCATTATTTTGAACAATTAATTTCACATTTCGTTAATAAACCATAAAAATATGATTAAAATTTATCAAACTCATCGTTTTGTTAAGAAAATACCTTAAATACATGAATGCATGCATGTAAGTTGTAATTAAGAAGAAACTGACTTGCAAGGAAAGTTTGAGATAAGTGATAAATAGTTCAGTATCGTTTAAGCAATATTAGAATTTAAGTTGTTGTGTACGTAGAAAAATTAGGATTCTTCAGTTAGCTAGCTTGTTGCCACACTTGTGCTTGTTGGTAAGAAACCCTAAAAATATTCTGCTTCTGTAATAGAAGACCGACAAGATTGGATCATAGAGCTCCTTAGATGAATCTCAAAACCAGACAACCTTAATTTTGTGAACATTATATGTGAAATTTTCATTAGAATGCATACCCTATTTCATCTAAATAATGTACATAAATCATCAAACTAGAGTTCAAAAGAAAACCTTACCTTAAAATTCAATGTCTAGTTCATATAAGTTCAAACTAGAGTGATGCTAGAAGAGATTTTTCAATACTTTACTTATCCTTTTGAGTATATTCCACCATGTTTACCCCTTTGATCCTATACCCAGTTTTCCATTTATGAGTCTTACATATGCCACCATCTTGTTCCTAGGGTAAGTTGGATTGCTGGCTTTGTACAGCTCGGAAGGTGTCTTGCCTATCAAAGCAACTGAAACTGAAAGAATGATCGAAATGGAAGGAGGAAAACATAGACAAATGATGATAGAAATCATTGTTTAGGATGGGAAGCTTCCCTTTTCCTTTGTGTGTATGATTGTGTCTTTTGTGTTTGGAAGTTCAGAGTTTACTGTTGTGTCTGCTGTCCGAACAAAGAGTTGTTGCAAATCGTCTACCTCCTAATTATGTCTCTATTGGTGCCTCTACTTTAAATTAATGGTTTAGAATTTAAGGTTAGGGGTTTTGGTTAGGTTTTAGGAAATTAGGGTAGGTTGTATTTTTTAGGGTGTAGGGTTTAGAATTTAAAAAATAAGGGTTAGAGTTTAAAATTTAATTTTTCAAGATTTTTAACTAGAAGACATAGAAGGAGGTATAATAAAGAGGTAAAAGATTTCTACCCTGGTTTAAGTGGTAAGTAATTTGGTATATATCGCTTAAGCAAATCTTGAGTTCAAGGTGTCGTGTATACAAAATCTATATCGAAAAACTCACCCATCAAGTTTAGATATACATATAGATAAGTTCAAATTAATCAAGATAAAATATTTAAAAATCGAAAGGGCAATAAAAAATCTTTTACCCGGGAAATAAAACAAATCGTTTAAAAAGTAATCTTGAAAAAGTAAATCTAGATTGAACAAAAACAAATAGTTTTTTTTACAAGAGAGCAATTAACCGGGATTGAATTTGGTGTAACAACTCAAAATTTATATAAAATATTTTAAATATAATTATAATGGGAAAATTTTAGAGATAATATAATCTAAAATTAAATTTGAGAATATAAAGAATTTTCGCCTATAGGTTATAGGTTAGATTTTAGGTTAATTTTTTTAAAAAGTATTTTAAAAATAGAGAATGTCATCCATATGTGACGTCTTATTATTTACGGATGACATTTTTTCACATATACTATAACTTTTGCATTAATTCAAAAATAAATTTTAAAAATTCTACTTTTTATAAATAAAATCTATAAATACTTTACATATCCAACGAAATCTAATTATAAAACTAGTTTAGGATATTTTCAGGCCCAACCATATAAAGTGTCTTAATAAGACTGGTCCCGTCCTAAAATCTTGAAAATTCCAAAGTAAACCATAAAGAGCTTAAATATGAACCAAAATGGGTTAATAAGATGACAAGACAAAGCATGTAGAGACGACTTAGAACAATTATAAGTGGATTTGAATGCATTTAAATGCATGGTATATGTTAATTTAGGGTTTATAGGTTTAATGAATAGGGTATAAAATTTAAGATTTATGATTATAATTTAATGTTTATGGTTTAAGGTTTAAATTTTATAAAAGGAGCACGAGCCCTCTAGCCCAAGTGGTTAAATGAACGGTTGTTGTTTTTAGAGCTCATGGGTTTGAGCACCAGCGATCTCAACAAAGTGATTGAACGATCAATGTCAAATGGTGGAGATTATATGCTAAAACAGATACTATTGTAATTACTTGTAGCTTCAGTCAAGAAAAATTATAAAAGGATTGCATAATTTTTTTTACGGTATATCAAAATTTTGGTATTATTTTAAATATGAAAAAAATATGTATGTATTATTACATTATTTTAGATTTATTTTATAGTGATTGAATCCTTTTTTCACTATCACAATCTAACATATATCATAGCTACAACCTAAATGTTATAAAATTAAAATAATAATATTTAATTGTGTTGTTTTTATTAAATTAATATTTTTATAAAATTAATTTTAAATTTTAAAATACTATACTTAGTATCTTGTTGATTAACAACCCTTTTATGAAGGGAAAAAACATTAGGAGCATGGACGGAGCTACATGTATAATTAGGGTGTCTGTTGATACCTTAAAATTTTAAAAAAAATCATATTTTTTATATAATTTGTATATAAAAAATTAAAAATATATATATAATTGACACCCTTTTGTAAATAATTAATTTTTTTAAATAATATTTAAGAAAATTACACCCGTTATAAAAAATATAAATGGCTCCGCCCTGATTAGGAGGAACCCTTTGGGGGAAACATGGATAACCCTTGAAAGCAGCAAAAGAGAAAACAAACATGTCTGCCATTGCAGCTCTTGAAACAAAACTCAGTTTGCTGTTTCTTTTAAAGCTTTCTAAATCTCTGCTCCAACAATGATGGATGACTGCAAAACCTAGTAAAAGACAAGGTGAAGGAAAGAGTTTAGCTTTGTACCTGGTAAGAGTTGAAGTTGAAGACGACCATCTCAGTTCACCTGCAGGCTGCAGTTTTCACAAAATGGAACACTTATCTCATGTAAGTACAAATGTTTTAATGAAAATGATGGAAAGTAAAGCATAACCATGACAAGATTAGTGGTAAGAAAAGTGACAGTGGATTGTAACAGTGTAAAACCTTTGAAGGATGAAAGATTAAGACAAGTGGAGAATAGTTGTAAGAAATCAAACAGAAAAAAAACCTGTTTTTGAGCTTTCTGTTTTGTCTGGACTGTTTGCATTTTGTGTTTGAGTCTTGGAAGTGGAAGGGAGAAAGTATGGAAAGGAAGAAATTGTTCTTTTAGTTGTTTCAGTTGGGAAATTATGGCATTCAGGGAAAGACTGTGTCAGTCTAAAGAATGGGACACCATGGTACGGTGTTCATTACTATTTTAAAACAAATCAACTTTCATTATCAAACTAGTAATATTAGATGAATATAATTCATATACGAAAGCATATTTGGCGGGTACGATACGATATCAACCGAAATATATATTATAAAATATAAAATTTTAAATATTATTTATTAACGTAAATTATTATATTTTTTTATAATATTTTAGGTCAATAACCTCACGAAAAATATTTGTAATTAAAAATAAAGTTTTAATACTTATATCAACCTAAAATATTATCAAAATTTGTAGGTATCGATATTTAATCTCAATCTAAAATATTATAAAAATTATAATACACAATTTTTTTCTCCGTAATATAATATTATACGTTAGATTTCGTCACAGTTAACCGGTTAATCAAACTATTCAATATTTTTTTATTATCTCATCTTTTCTTAGACTATGGGTTGTGGAAGTATTAGGAACACTTTCTTCTCTTAGAGTCCCTCTTTCTCTTCCTCTAGGTTAGATTAAGATAAAAATTTAAATTTATCAAAAAACAATAATTCATGTCTTTTACTTTGTATGTCATATCAATAATTTTGATACATATATTATTAATAAAATAAAATAATAAATAAAATTAAAAAATTATTAATACACATGACATGATATCGTTTGTAAAATATATAAATAACCGACGAAAGGTTAACTCAAATTTAGTGTACATTTTTTTTATTATCTAAATTTGGTTTCGAGAGATAATTTGGCACACATTTTTTTTGGTTTAGTTAAATACTTAAGATTTAATTTGATTTAGTTAAATCGTTTATATTTTAATCGTGTTTTTATTAATGTCTTTATTTTAAATTAGATTTAATTTGATTTAGCTAAATCGTTTATATTTTAATCGTGTTTTTATTAATGTCTTTATTTTAAATTAGTAGGTTTAAGGTTAGAGGTTGTTGTTAGGGCTTAAGGGAATTAGGGGTTGGATGTATTTTTTAAGACGTAAGATTTAAGGTTTAGAACGTAAAAATTTAAGGTTAGAGTTTAAAATTTAATTATTTAAGATTTTTAATAGGAAGCACGAAAAGAAAAAAATTATTAATCTTAATTTGGTATCTAAAGTGTTTGGTCTAATTAATAACTTAACTTTATTTACTTATTGTGTGAATTGATATTCTTAGAGAGATTATATCATGGGTCTAATTTGTCATTATCTGTAATCGTTAATCAATAAAAATCATCTATTCATCATTAATTATTCATGTCATTTATTTAACTTTCAGAAAATATATTTTTTAAACAAAAATTATATCATGAGTTTGATTTACCACATCAATCATAGTCCCATCCAATCATAACCACCCACTTCATCACTATCTTCTAAGTCGTTTTTTCAACCAATAAATCTTCACTTATTTTTTTCATGTCATTTAAAAAATATATATTTTTAGAAATTAGATTTAATGAAATAGATGATTAGTGGTGAAATGAATGATTTTTATTGATTAAGAACCACAAATGACGTGGTGAGCCGAACCCATAATATAATCTCTTTTTTAAATGACATAAAAATTGAGTGAAGATTCATTAGTTGAAAAAAAATAACTTAATGATACTGATGAAATGGATGATTATAATTGGATGAGACCATGATTGATATGATAAACTAGACCATAATATAATTTTTCCTCGATAAGTGATTTTTTTTATTATAAAATCAAATTTAATACCTATTTTAAATCTAAAAATCAAATCCAAATATCAAATTTTATATTAAAACTGAATTTATATGTCAGAAGATAAATTAAAAAATTGTGTGACCACTCACCATCCCATCTATGGAGAAAAATATATTTTCATGCAGAAAGCAAATACAGAAACTACTGAACGGAATTTTTGAGGGATTTTTCAGTTTTGACTTTAACAAACAATATGTACGGAAAAACTAAAAAGACAGAAGATTTGGGTGTCGGATAAATCAAATTCTTTATTTTTTATTTTTTTTTCTCTGTAATTAATGGTTAATTATGATTTATTTATTTGGTAATAGATTTTTATAACATAAAGACAGCATCTTCATACAACAACAATGAAAAAGGAATACAAAAAAGGGTAATTATGATTTATTTATATGTTAAGTGAAGTGTTTCTCTTCAAAAGCGACTTTAATTATGATTAATTAATTTAAATTTTATAATATAAAAATTTATTATAAAAATAATCTCTCAAATCTAATTTACATTATTCACAGAAAGGTTGGGTTTCTTTTTAAGGATCGGTGATAAAATTGAAAGTATTAAGAAATATCATAATTTTAGATTTTTATTTTAAGGCGTAAGGCTTAAGGGTATAGATGTAAGGGTTTATAATTTTAAAAGAAAATAATAAAAATTTAGGGTTTAAAGTTTAGAATTTAAGATTTAATAGTTAGGGTTCTATTTTTAAAGTAATATGATTAGTAATTATTTTTGTTTGAATTAGCTAATAGTGATTACAGTAGTATCTATTAATTCTAGAATATAATCTCCACCACTTGACATTAATCGCTCAATCACTCTGTTAGTATTACTGGTGCTCGAACTCATGATCTCTAGGTACAACAATCGTTCCTTAACCTAATGTACTTGTGAAAACTTGCTTTTGGATAATCATCATCTTTCATCAACACCATATAGTAGAGAATTCATTCATACCATGTACATCTCTCAAACTAATGATTTTGAATCGAATATAGATCCGGGACATGACAAGTCGGGTTAAGTTCTGTCGCTTGCAATGGACTACCAAATCTATATACAAGCAAACTTTGGTTTTTAAGGTTTTTTGGGTTAGGGTATGCTTTAATTGAAATATTATAGAAGCCACTTTGATACCTTGAGTCTTGGGATTACTGTAAATCTCATATAGAAAAAAAAAATCTTAACATATATAAACGATGATGTTATATATCTTATCAGACATGTCTTTTGAGAAGAGGGTATTAAAATTGATAATGGTACAACTGAAAAGTCATGTTCCATCCAACACGGGAACAAAGTTCTTGGCACTTGCAGTCCTTGTGCCTGGAGAAGAATTCAAGAAAGATTTCAATGTTATTCCTAATATTGATTCCTCGAAGCTTAGGCGGGGGGTGGTGCAACGGAAGAAAAGAAATGAGGCTTAGACATAGCTATGGTGTGAGATGGTGGTGGTTGCTTTGGATTTTTTTAAAAAAATATATATATATACAGGGACGGAGTAAAGAATTAGGATTGAGGGGAGGCAAAACATAAATGTTTAGAAGTAGGGAATAAATTTATAAAAAATCAATTTAAAAAAATAAATAAGACGACAAAAATGAAAAAATAAATCAAACCTTTTCACCATGTCATTAGTAGTCTTAACCAATCAGATTCATCCATCTCATATATTTTTCAAGATGAATCATCACCTCTTTCCTACATATAATTAATGAATGGATAATTATCAGGTAGTTATTCAAAGATGAACGAACCTGATTGCATGAACCACAAATGACGTGATAAAAAGAATTCATGATATAATATCTCAGCATTAAATGGTGACAAATATATATTTTTTTGAATCTAACCCGGTAAGCGAACAAATCTAAAGTACGGCTAAAAAATAATAAATTTTTAAAATTTATTAATAACTTAAAATATTAGATTTTATCAGTCTAACTGCAGATTTACCCCTAATATATCGATGGTCGAAATATTCTAGTTAAAATTTTAAATATTTCAAAAAGAAAAAACATTGTTAGAACCTTATTAAATGCGTTTTGTTGTATTGTACATCTTTCAATGGCTTTATTAAAGGGAAAAAAAAATCCTTAAATAGTTACAACTGGGACACCCATCCTACCCAAAACTATAACTCATCCATTAAGTATCCTATTCTTAAAGGGGTGAATAAATTGTTAGGGAATTGACTTTTTTTTAAGAAAAATTAATTATGAATTTAATGAATACATAATGAAATTCATAGTTTCTAACCACATATATGCATATTCTAAATTCGCCTTAGATTGACATTTTTTTAGATAAATTATGTATTTTATTTATTCAAGAAAATCCTGAAACAATATAAAAAATCGTGTCCCTGTGTAGCTATATCTTAAAGAATCATCCAAATGAGACAAAGTGTTCTATTTACGGTATCTATATGAATATCTCTACTACTAACCTTGATACTAATCGTATCTCTTATACATCAAAACAAGTTAGAGCAGTCTCTGTTAATAGACTTATATTTCCTTTGGTTACGTTCTTCCCAAATGAAATACACAAAGGAATTCCAAGCAAGTCGAAGGATAAAAACAATCATCGATCTCCCCTTTAGGTTGGTGCATAGCCACTCTAGTTTTCTATCTCAATCTAGCATATATCTAGTTATGCCATAATGAGTAAGAATAATCTCCCGTACCTGTCTAGAATAAGAACAATCAACAAAGAGGTGATTGCGTGACTCATGTTCACTACCAAAAAAAAAAAAATCAATTCACTAGATTAATTTTCATGTATTACAATCTATTAAGAATAGGCAAACGATCAACAATAACCAATCAAATGATGATAAAATATTGAAAAATTCGCCTTAAATTGACATTATCATTAATATAATATAAAAAAATTATAAAATCAAACATATCCATTACATGTTTCTATGTTGATATGGTTTTGACTTTATATTATGCGGACCTCTAGAGATGAAAAAAATACTAATAAAAAGTAACATAATTTTTCCTTGCTATGAATTTTGAATTTTCAGGTTATTTAGAGATTTTATTTGTAAAAATAAGGTGTTTAAAGTTTATTTTTAGAATCTAAATAAAAAGTTATAATACATGTAAGAGAACGTCACATGCACATGATAACTAGATGTTTAAAGTTTTTTCTTGCACATGATATTTTTCTATTTATACTGTAAAAATTGACCTAAAATTTAAAATATAGGTAAAATTCTCTTATATTTCAAAATAAAAAAATTAACTGAGTTATTCTCACAATTTCGGTTTGCTTAACAAAATTTGTTTGTCCTCACATTTTTAAAGGCTCATTTGGCGTTTAAAATTCTCTCTCTCTCTCTCTCTCTTTTTTTTTTTAGTTTTTAGTATCTTTTTTTTCCCCGATTCCAATTAACTAACGAAAAAATAATAGATTTTAAATATTTTTATATTTTTAATAATTTCATTTTTTATAAATTTACATATTTTAAATATTGTTTTATAATTTTTTTTATAAAAATAAATATCATTAATTTACTTATAAATAATATGATGAGAATAATTTATAATATAATTTATCTTTAAATATCTAATTGGCTACATGTACATCCAATCTAACAACAAACATGTCTATCTGTCTAGAAATTATATTATGAGATAATTTTTTCACGTCATTCATAAGACCGACCAATAAAAAATATCTATATAATTATTTTTTATCTCATCATTTTTACCAAGTAAATCTTCACTAAAATTTATTATAATTTAAGTTTAAAACAGTTTTTATTAAGTGAAGATTCACTTGATAAAAATGATGAGGTGAAAAAAATAATTACATGAATACTTTTTATTGACCGATCTCATAAATGACGTGATAGAACTGTACCATAATATAATTTCTCCTATCTGTCCGTGTTTAATCCACGTGTAAAATGTAAATTAGCAGTGAGTGAAGCCAGAAACCAGGCTCTATGCTCTGTGACTTTTACTGCAATTAATTTCCCATTGTTTCTCAGTTCTGGAAAAATCTAATCTTTTTTACTAACAAGGGTTTAATTGAAACAGCACTGATGATCCATCATGTTCCTGTTGTCTCGAATAATCAGTTTCTGTTTCAACCTTCTTAAATTCATCTAATTGAAATTGAAATTGAAATTTGAGATTCGGGATTACAGATTCAGTTTTTTCGGGGTTTTTATTGGATCCGGTTTGGTCAGGGCTGGATACAACGCCACCGCCGGCGATGATTTCAAAATCAATCAGTGATTGAGGTTTCCATGCAATTCAGTGATTTGCTTGGTTGAAACAAGATGGTTGGATCCTGTGCGGTCCAGTCCACTGACGAAGCGGTGGAGGAGATCATGAGAATCCACAGATCTCTGCCGCCGCGCCCTGCTCTCGACGAGGTTCAAGCTGCCAAGGAGCTCATTTTGAATGTTGAGAAGGAAGACCAAGCTAGGCTTGACGCCATTGCTAGGCAGACCAAGAGCCCTAATGTCCCCGAGGAGATATTCCTTATCCTCCTCGAGATGCAGAAGAACTGTGTTTATTTCCAGAGCAAGGAGCAGAAGCGGGAAGCCTATAAATTGCTGGATCTCGAGGCTGTCCATGCTTTGTTCGACGAATTTATCCAGAGAGCATCCAATTGCCTTTCCTCTTCTTCTTCCTCCGCGAAATATAACGATAAACCCTCCCTCTCAAACGCCTTGCCCAGCACCACCGCTACACCGCCGCCTTCCAACAACTCTTTTACCTCCGCTACGTCGTCGTCCTTCACCACCAGGGAGCCTGCATCAGAACGAGTTCTCTTCTCCAGAGATGACAGTTACGTTAAGAAGGCAAAGTCTTCTATGTTAACGCCACTGACGGCGGGTTGGGTATTTCTATTACATCTACACCTCACATAATGGATTCCTCTCTTAAATCTGGTGTCGCCACTGCTTCCGGTTAGCTTCTACTTACCTTAATTTCATTGTTTTTCAAGTAAAAGATTTTGAGTTAAGATTTTAGTAACTTTTTTCAGCCTACTGTTACTGCCACTGGTTTCTCTTTCTCTAATACTCCATGCATATTACTTGCTTGTGCAGTTCAAGACGGTGAGAAGTTGAGTTTGATTAAGCTAGCAAGTATCATTGAAGTCTCTGCAAAGAAAGGCACTCGAGATCTCAACCTCCAAGCCAAGTTGATGGATAAAATTGACTGGCTTCCTGACTCGATAGGGAAGTTGTCAAGTTTAATTACGCTCGATTTGTCTGATAATCGTATTGTAGCTTTGCCCGACACCATTGGCGGCCTTTCATCATTGAAGAAACTCGATTTGCATTCGAATAAGATTGCTCAACTTCCAGATTCCATTGGAGATCTTCTCAGCTTGGTCTTTCTAGATCTTAGTGCCAATCAGTTGTCATCTATGCCTGCTACATTTGGGAGATTGGTACGCCTGGAGGAGCTAGATTTGAGTTCCAATCACCTTCCTGCACTCCCGGACACAATAGGTTCACTCATTAGCCTAAAGAAACTGAATGTGGAGACGAATGACATCGAAGAAATTCCACATAGTATTGGTCACTGCACTTGGCTTAGAGAGCTACGTGCAGATTATAATAGGCTTAAAGCCCTTCCTGAAGCAGTGGGGAAGATAGAAACGTTGGAGGTTTTATCCGTGCGCTATAATAACATCAAACAATTGCCTACAACGATGTCATCTTTGGCAAACCTGAAGGAACTAGATGTCAGTTTCAATGAGCTCGAGTATTTGCCTGAGAGTTTATGTTTTGCCACCACACTCGTGAAGATGAACATAGGCAACAATTTTGCTGATCTCAGATCCCTACCAAGGTCTATTGGGAACCTTGAGATGCTTGAAGAGCTGGACATTAGCAATAATCAGATCCGGGTCCTTCCAGATTCTTTCAGGATGCTAGCACGCCTTCAAGTTCTACGTGCGGATGAAAATCCCCTGGAAGTGCCTCCTAGGCACATTGCTGAACAGGGTGCACAGGTAGTATTCCTTGCTATGCCTTTGTTTTCGAAAAACAAAAGAAAAGAAAAAATGTTTTCCCATGGCTGAAGCTATCTCTTCATTTCCTTAGGCTGTTGTCCGGTATATGGCTGATCTTGTCGAGAAAAGGGATGTTAAATTACCCCCGATGAAGCAGAAGAAGAGTTGGGCTCAAATATGCTTCTTCTCTAAGTCTAACAAAAGGAAGCGCAACGGAATGGACTATGTCAAAGCCTGATTTACAGCACTTGTATGTTTGGGTAAGTTGTCTGGAAAGCAATAGTGTTATCGTCTTGTTGCTAAGTTATCCTAGTGGCAAAATCTTCATTAAGGAAAGCTAATAGCAGAAATTTTACTCATAGCTGTTCTTGTTTTTGAATCCTACAGGTTTTTTAGCTGTTAGTGAGTCGGATGAAATCAATCAGGACGATGCAACCAGTCAGTGGCATCGCCAAGTAGATCATGGTTCTGACTTTTCTTCTCAAAATCGTGGATTTCTTTCCCTTTATTTTTCCTAATCAATTATAATCCCCCCCTGATTTTACTCCCACTTAATTTATGTTTTCCTTTTCACTAAATTGAGGTGTACTATTCAGAGCCGGGAATCAAGTGAGTAAATAAATGTTGTAACCTGTATTTCTATTGTAAAATTGAAGTTTGAGTACCATTTTAACAAGCCCGAGCGATGCTCGATGACTCCAATTTCTGCTGCTATCTTGATATGGTAGGCTCTCTTTTAAGGTCAGCATTGAGAGATACCACTTTTGTCTAGGCTTTGTGTCCATTGATACTGTGAGTCTCCCCTGAATATTGAGATCATTGTTTCCTTAATCCATGGTTGACTTAGCACAACAGCAGCATTTACGAGCTGATTCAAACGACACAACATGAATTCTGTAGCTTCTGGTTCATTTAATTCGCCCTTGTAGGCTTGGATGATTGATGGGTCAGCATCGTCTTTGTTTCAAGCCGATAGTACTTCCCTTTTGTCTTCTTCATCAGCAGTGAAGGGATTAAAAGTGGTTCGGAAGCTTGTCTGCAGTCTGCATCGCATTTATGAAAAAGTACATTAGAAGCTGAGTTTGATGAGGTTGGTACATGTAATGTTATACAAAATCTTTCATTTGATATGATTGTACACATGAAATTGTGATTTTCACCCTACTTTGACATACACATATAATTATACATTCATATGGTTTTAAATGTTATATAATAAATGCTTCCTCTTGTGTTTAAATGTTTGAAGCTGTCAAGTAGGCAGTGGAGCAGGTTATACCATAAAAGGTAGGGCTTGGGGAATTTTGTACGAAGTGGGTTCCACCGTTGTTGTCTTGGAGTGCATGACAGGTCGATAAGAGTAGATGGTACGATGGTTGCTGGCTGCTGGCTGGGTGTCCACTCCACGGTCCATGTTTGTTGAAGAACAAGACATGGTAGATGGGGTGGGGGGCAAGGCCAACACTTGTGTTCCAATCTCTATTAATATCCCCCCATCCTTCCAAACCAACCATTGCCACACTTTCCCTTTCGGCTTTTTCCAATTCCTAATGACCATTCTTCTCTCCCAAAACCCTAAATGAGTTGAAAAAAAAAAGCATTGTTGGGTTGTGAGATTCGTATCCCCATTGATTATATTAATAAAGGGTTTTAACTTTTATCCCATTTGAGCCAGAAATTATATTATGGGTAAATTTTACCACGTGCCCATGGATTAATCACAAAAAATCATCTATCTTATTAATTTTTTATATCATATTTTTACAAGTGAATCTTCATTTAAAAAACTGTTTTTAGAATGAATTAACAGTTATTTACGTGAAAATTACATAAGAAAATATAACATAAAAAAAAATAATGAGATAGGTGATTTTTAGTGGATGACGTGATGGGACTTATCATAATATAATTTCTCGCATCATAACTCTCTCTCTATACTCTAAGGATCCAAATTAAGAGTAAAAACAAACATTAATTATAGAATCTAAAACATTAATAGTGATTATACCACATTTATCTCAAGCCAAGGATCTTGTTTGTGAATAGAGTTTTTATTCAAAATTAGAGGACAAAACCACTTTAAAAGATTTAAGAAGTTAGGTTCGTTAATTTAATTGTTTGATAAATAATAATAATAATAATAACAATAATAATATATTGAGGTAAATCCTCTAAAATTGAAAAAACTACTGAATGTAATTTTTGTAGTTAAAGAATTAAATATAAGAGACGTTTCTAATCTAAATTTGAATATGCCATATATTATTTAAAATAATATATATTCATGTATTTTTTAATACAATTATAATTTTATTATTTTATTTATTTATTCAAATAAATAACTATAAATTATTTATTTTATCAAATATTTTTGAAGTAATGTAATAAACTAGTCAAATCAATTACTAACAATAAATTAAAGTAATATTAAAATTTTAAATCATAGATTATAATTGAAAAAAATCTGAGTTAGAAACTATCCGCATAATGAATCTGTAAAGACCCGATTTAAATTAATATACTAATTAATCGAATACTAATAATTATAAAAATAATAATAAGCAATCAATTAATTCAATTGCCAAACAAAATCAATATATCTATACTTTCCAAAATAATGCACATGGAAAAATTATATCATGTGTCATTCCCGTCACGTCATTCATAAAATCAATCAATCAAATATTTTTATTTAATTATTTATTTATTTTAATTTTTTATTAAGTAAAATTTTATTTGATAAAAGTTATTTTTAAACTTAATTTATAATAAATATTAATAAAGATTTATTTATAAAAAAGGTAAATTAAAAAATTAATTAAATAAATATATTTCATTGATTAATCTCGTAAATAACGTAATAAAAATATCTCTAATATAATTTGTGTGACAGTTAATATACATTTAATTTTAAAAATCACTTCCTAACCAAAATCATTTCAACAAAGCTGTAAAAAATATAATATTTCACAGAAACACATTTCATTTTAATCATCAACTCCCAACAATCTTTCACGGTTCCTTTGCCGGAGCAGGCTTCACAAAGGAGAAGTCATCTTCATTTCTTGCTTCTACATGGTAGATTTCACTCATTTCGGGTTCTCGATCATCATGGTCTACTCTTATGGTAAAATTTTCAGTTGATGCAGGTGTCAATGGCTCGGCCTCGAGATCGGACAAGTCATGATCCTCGATGGTATATGAAGAACGTGTCGAATGACCGGTAGTTTTGAACCGATGAAGCGAGTGTCCGGGAGAATGAAGTGTTGAGCTCGGGCTTGCACTTCCACCCAGGGCTCTAGTGGGAGACTTTCTTGCATTCTCTTGTCTCTTTTTAGCAGCCTTGTGCCAGTTCTTAAGTGCCTTGGAAGTTTGCTCATCGAATATGGACTTCTTCATGCGGGAACCCATCTGCAAGTATCCGACATCGGCATTATAAGCATCATCCATACTGGATAGTTCAAATGCAGAAAACAACAGAAGGATCCGATGCCAGCATTATTAAAGCCAAATATGGTCGGAAATAGAAAAGAGCACCTGAGTTACAAGCGCATACAGCGGAAGGGTGATGTAGCTACATAAAAGTAGAACTCCGACCCTGCGAAACACGAAAAATATTCGAGCAACGGTACTTTTAAGTATCATATTCCGACAAGAATCATATCGAAACTTATAGAACTTAAGCTTAAGCTTACCCCAAAGCAATTTTCACTATGGTAAGGTTGAAATTAGTATGAAAGCAAGACTTCATCCCAAAGGAATACTGCACAAGGAATTACAAAAAAAGGTTACATACTTGCTTGGTTGCACCGATCTTACTTATACCGGAGAAACTCGAATAACAGGGCATGAGAAGTGTTGCAAATGGACAAATTGGTAGAGCTTAGATACTTACCAAGATCCACAGGAAGTAAGTTATCTGGAATGCATTCTGAGAAAAAGAAGAAAAGTGGGAGAATTAATTAGGATATTGCTGATGCAAATAAACGAACTCGAAAAAGATACAGATAGATTATTACAACAGGAAAAGAATGTCTTGTATAGTTCAGATTCAGACAGCCATTACAGCATGTCTGATCAGTTCTCATCACATGAAACATTCTAGACAGACAACTATGAATTGAACAGGTTCATTTTTCTGTTAAAAGGATATTCAAGAATCAATGGAAGTAGAAACTAATGAATACCTGAAATAATGCAAAATGAATCAGATGAAGAACTAATTGTGGTCGACCGAACCAAAAGTATTTGTCTGAGGCTTGTACAAGAGGTATTCCCTGGACCACAGCATGCCGTTCCGTAATCTCGAGAGCCATCTTCGTCAAAATGGCTTGAAGTTCCGTCCCGATGGCTAAGATGATCTGTATATATTAAACAATTAGAAGTTTACAATCTTCTGCTATAATTATAAAGAAGCTGGTATAAGAAGTATTGCTTACAATCACAGGAATTAGGGATGCCCAAAATAGTGCTTGCCACCCTGAAAAAAGCATGTGTGATATATTAGCAATCAGAATTCAGCTTCTAATTCAGTCTACCATAGCAACATTTTGATCTGAAATGACGCCGGCAAGAAAAAGCGGCTCACCTTTGACATTTAGCAGGAGGAAGACCACAAATGATGCCCATAGCACCGGACTGCCAGCAAGATAAACCTATGATCAGGCATTTAAACAAGTAGGAAAGTTGTCCAGTGCAAGACAGAAATATAACTAGTACCTTACTCCGACGACGATCTTGAAGTCGTCCTCTAATGATCTCTTGATGTATTTTTGGAAGTCAAACTTACTTCCGGGAGCCAAATGAACCTACGAGGCAAGTTCGAAATTGTCAGGAAGAAAAGGATGAACTCACATCAAATACTGGTGGCCTTGCAATTGAAAGAAACTCACATTGATGAATCCATTTCGCAGTGTCAAGTAATCAACCCTCCCAACAGACCTGAAAAACTGTCGAAAGAAGCATCCCTGCAGATAATGTCTAAGGTCAGTACTGAATTACACCGAATTCAAGGGGACAATCAGACCCGAATTTTCATTCTTGTTCATTATCTAGTGCAACATCTCCTAATGCAGTCATTTCTAACATGAAACAACTTATCCTTTTTTATTTCAGCTATGTGATCACCTTAAGGCCACAACCAGAACCAAAATGGTTGCACTTCAACTTTCTGGTCAATATCTGGTTACTTGACACTCCATCTTATTAAATAAATTGTACTATTTTTGCTAGCTACAATTACTTACAATGTAAAAGAAGAAAGGAATCCTAGTCCAAAAGCTGGTGTGAGCTTTCACAAAAGATGTCTCGTGAGTAAGCCTGAACCGTGAGGGATCTGCAAAAACAACCACACCTCAAGTTAGTTTCCAAGATTGAAACAGTGACAGTTGAAGATCTAAAGCTATAAAATGCACAGGAAGCTGTTCCTTAGAGGAAAACATACCGTTTGTAAACTCATAGTCATGAGATAGAGTTTCCTGTTCCCACTTCTTCCAGCCACGAATCTGTTCAAACCTCCTTTTAGTTTAAAAGAATACAGGTATCATGAACAACACACGCAGATGCCATAAAACTTAATTACCTTTAGTCTCCCAAACATCATAGTAACAAAACTATATAAAACATGGAAAACTGCTAGGAAGAATATGAGGATGTGTAACTCATGCAACCCTTCCACGGATATAAGCGGTTCATGCCCCTGCAAGCAAAATCCAGGTTAGTTACAGTTTCATGAAGACAGATATCTATGTTTCGACTATAAAGTTGCGCCGACAATGAACACATATTTGATTAGGAACATTAATCCAGAAAAGTAAACAAGAGAAGCATCCCTATAGCTGTAATTAGAAATGCAATAGCAAGATGATGACTTCATGAATCTTAAAGGAGTATTAAATGTTTTTGTTTTTTATTACAAAATGGTATATATAAGACCAATTGGAAACTGTAAATGGTATATATATAGATAGATAGATGTTGGTCAAGGCTCACCTTCTTGCATGTAGGAGCAGAAGAAATAGCAGCCAAAATTCTATGGTCGAACCATAAGAGCCTTCGGCGGTGTTCTTCTTCACTGTCATTAGAGGTGTCCTCCTCCTTAACATCAGATTTACAAGGCAACATGGTATTTGCGACACCTTTAGGGATACAGATTCTGGCAATATAGCTTTGGCTAAAAGTGAGGATAAGTGAAATGAAACCCAGAACCATCAGCTCTGCAATAATCATGTTCAAAGTCAGAATTTTATGGGGCAAAACAGTGGCAGCTCAAAGAACATAACCAAATAAGTCCAATAAGCAACTTGTTTGTAAATTGCACAACCAGTTTCTGGCAATTAGAAGCAGTATGCATAACAGCATAAGAATTAGTGAATCATACAAATAAAACCCTTGACTTACCAGCTTTAACCTTGTCCAAGGCTTCAAACAAAGCTCTCTTGTGTCTTTCTGTAAACCACTGAACGATGATGAAGTGAATTAATTTCAAATACCCAGAAAAGTAAAGGTGAGAACTTGATGAAGAACATAGAAAAAGAGGGATTACCGTTCCAAGTTTGTGAAGAACCTTCTCCAGGGTAATAGAGATGATGATGATAACAGCACAAACACCAGCCACCGCCCATGTAGGTGTCTGGTCAAGCTTCCTCTCCCCAGAATTCTCGGTTGCTCCCATCACTCTTTCTCCTTCCATCACTAACAAAACCCACAAACAACACCATAACAACAACCCCTTCATATTTTTCTTTTCAGAAAGCTAAGACAGATGAGAGCAGAAGCAAAAGGCAATGGCAAAAGGAGTGGAAACTGAAATGAAGACAAAATATTAATTTGGGTTTGCAGGAATTTTAGAAAACAGTAGTGGCAGTAATATGGGTTGCCGTTGCTAAAAATGAGTAATAAATAGTAGAGATTTGGAAGAAAAGGAGAAGGTTCAGAAACGTGCGCCTCCGCTCTGCTCGGTTCCACCACCTTGAGCTGAGTCAAATACCATGAATATTAAAACATTTAACACGCTTACAAGAGCAATACCATCCATCCATCCAGCCAGCCAGCCAGCCAGCCAGGTTACTTTAGACGTAGTAAATTATGGGTGGCAGTGAAATTCATTGTTTATGGTCAGTTTCAACTTTCAATCCCTTCAGAGTTTTGAGATTAAACAAATAAGTTGACCCAGAAACAAATAAGATGACCCAGAAACAGGGAGTCTGCAACTAAAGATTAAACAAATACAACCCCGACGTGGAAATTCTATAGGTGGATGGATCAAGACATGAGTCAAGTCAAGTTGTCCATGGAAATGATTAAAAAAAATACAAACTTTGGCCAATGAAATCGATCCTATATGGATTGGAAGCCATTCCAAAACTGGCTGCTCCACCCACTTTCCAATTTTCTTTCTTCTACTCTTCTGGGAAATTGGGTTACCATTTGGAAACTAAATTAAGTAATTAGTTTATGCGTAGCTTTCAACTTACAAAAAATCTCACCAAACATCCGGCATTTGGCTTTAAATTTTTGTGCTAATTCTAATCTTAAATGCAGCTTTTAGATAATTAAAAATTTCAGTTTTTCTCCTAAAACACTATTTTTTAACTTAAATTTAGGATATAAGATTTATGTGTTAGAGTTTATGATTTTGGTTTTTAGGGTTTATCTATTGATATGTATGGTTTAGAGTTTAGGGTTTATAATTTAGGTGAATTTTTGGACATGTTATAGATTTGGCTATTTCTTATAAATTAATTTTATAATTTTATAATAATATATTATTTACTTATATATTTTAAAATTATATATAATATAAAGTATTTATTAAATATAATATTTTTATTGAGTTAAGATCAACTTATATATTATAAAACTCATTTAATATTATACTAATTTTGGACCGTTAATCTCATTCATCCAATTGCTATGAGTTAGTATAAAACTCTCTCAATTTTATATTGTGTAACTTATCTCATCCCATTTTTATTTATCTATTTAATTATATTAATATTCTTTATAAAATTAAATGATTTAAATTAATTTGAACCGTAGTTTAATATATATATCATTTGTGTTAACATAAAAATAAAAATTTGTAGTTAAATTTAAATAATGATATTGATTTTATTATTAGGTTTAAGGATCTCTTAAATTTTTGGAAAAAAAAAAATCAATTAAGCCTTAAATTTTTTATACTTAATTAAATTCTTGAATCAGAAAATTTAATCAATTAAGTCGTTAAATCAAGAAATTCAATTAATTAAGCTTTTTGATTAATTTTAATTATTAATTATTGACAATTTTTTAGATTTATTAGTATAATACGTCAGATCACAATATTTTCATTTAATTTTTTAAAAATTTTATTACATTTTTTAAAATATAAAAATTAAGATTAAAATTTAAAACTTAATTTTAAGTATCTTTTAGGAAAGATACTTAAAAAAACATAAATATAAACATAAAATTTTTGTTCTAATAAAAGGCGAACAATTTATACCTTTTTATTATTATAGTATTGACCAGTGACATAGACACGTTTAAAATAAATAAAAAATTATTTTATAATTTTATATAAAAAATATTATAAATAAAATTTAACATCATTTTAAAATTAATTAATACTCTTAAAAAAATTAACCTACATTGTTCAGTGATTATTAGGTGAACCCTGTTCACCACGTCATCTATGGTCCATGTAATCAAGACTGTTGATCTTTAAATAACCACTTAAAAACTACCTACCCACTAAGTACAAGTAGGAAAGAGACGATGATTCACTTAGAAAAAATTGGTCCATGGTAAATAGAGTTCATCTAATAATTTTTCTACATTGTTAGCCTATGTCTACTAAGAAAAAGATTTTTTTTTTAAATTCCAACACCGTAATCATTTTCTTTTAATTCCACCCCATATATTTAGACCATATTTGTCAAATTTAAGACCTAATCATTGTGTTTAACATTACTGTCTGCATGATTATATGTTTTAATAAGACATTAATTATTCACATGTGAAATTAGTCTCATTAATTAATCAAATTAATCTGTATAGATATTTTATTTCAGTACTTTGGTTGTGTCATTAAAGTCAAAGTTGGACCCCACAGTGTGCCCCACAATCTCTCAATTTGAACAATCAAAAAATTACAAAATTTTTAAGGGCAATCTTCGCCCCTAGTACCTTTTATTTAGGTTTTGTTTTATTTTAGTCATTTAAATTTAACATTATTTTTATCATTTACGTTCGAAAATATTTTTATTTTAGTCACTAAATTATTAACATCTGCTAAAAAATAATTTCTAATTTAACTTCCAAACCTTCAAAAATTTACTTTTCATATATGATTACGGTGAAGATTACACTTTAATTATCCTTTAATTTTAGGGGTTAAATTATAAATTAATTTTTATTAACGGTAATTAACGGTTCAGTAACTAAAACAAAAACGTTTTGAAACATAAATGTCAAAAATAATCTTTTTTTTAATTGAAGTGACCAAAATAGAATAAAAACTAAGCAAAATATAATTTTTTTTAATCAACTACAGTGGGTACAAATAGTATAGGTTCTAAAATATACTTTCAATCATTGAATAATATTGACCCTTTAATCACTATGATACAAATACTAATGCTTCAATCTATGATCTTTAGAAATAACAATTGTTCCTTTAACCACTGATAGAAGATGGTTATATATAATAATTTTTTTACAAAACATAACTATTCACTTTTAAAATATTATAATTTATCTGCACAAGTCATCTAGTCTCAGTGGTTAAGGGAACGATTGTTGTTTTTAGAGGTTACAAGTTCAAAGTGATCAATATCTAATGGTTAAGAGTATATTTTAGAACATATACTACTATAATCACTGTGTTAACTGAATAATAAAATAATATCGTAATTTATCTACAATAAAAAATCTCATATTTTTCCAACTCACAGAATTAACAAAAAAAAAGTAAACAAATAATTAAATTAATATATATTAAAAAAAAAGTGGATGATGGGAACTGTTAGAGGTCAGAACATACCAAAATAATAATAATAATACTTCCTATTTTAAAATACAATAAGTAATGGCGAAACTAAATAAGGTTGAAGAGAGATAATTATTTCTTGAAGAATTTTTTATTTTGTTTTTTTATTTATTTTTTAAATTTTAATTTATTTATGAATTTATTCTTTTATTTTCAAATGTTTATGTTTTGTCTTTTAATTTTAAATTATGACTCCATCCTTGATAATAAATTGATTATCAATTATGCACAAAAACAAAAACAAATAAGGGTGGAGAGGGTAATCGTCCATATATTTATATTTTATCTCAATCCTAAATTTTAATTTTGTCTTTTATATTTAGGTGTGTTTAAAATTACTCAACCCGATTGATCCGATTCGACTACCCAACTATCCGAAACAAAAATGTCGAGTAATTCCAAAAAAAAATTACCCGACCTGAGAATAATTGGACCAAGCTTAAACCATTTTTTTAGTTACCAGGTATCCAATCCGACTAATTTTAATTTATATATTTTTTAGTATTAAATTATATTCTTATTATAGATTCTTTAATATTTATAAATAAAATAAAATTCTAAATTAAATTTATATTTTATTATATACTTCTAATCTTAAAAAATGTAAATATATTTTTATTAATTTTTAATAAAAAACGATATTAATATTTTTAATATCATTTTAGTGATAAGTTTTAATAAATATATGTATATATATTTAAATATTTTAAAATTAACATTAAATTATTAATTTTTTGAAACACAGGCCAAAAAATTAGTATCCAAAGAAATCGGGTATTCAATTTTTCAAGTACTCGATAATAAACAACTTTACTTATTTTCCATCATATTAATAAATTAATTAAATTTGAAGAAATTATGAAAAAAATGTACTACTAAATGAAGAGTTCTTTTCAATTTTTAAGGTTTGATTAGTGGATTCAACTTGAATTGAATCCTTCAAAGTCTTTAATTAGGTTAATAATCCGCGTTAAGTATATGTTACCGCAGCCTCTATTTCCTTCACATTCAAAATAAAATATTGTTTTATTTTATTTTAAATTATTAATGGGACAACAACTCCACCAACAAAATATCTCGCTCCCCACATTCCATATAGTATACATAAATTAAATAATATTAATTTTGGACCGTCCAACATGAAGGATAGTTTCAACTTTGAACTGGAACGAAAAAATCATTTGGTCTCAGTGGTTATAAGAATGATTATTATTCTTGGAAGTTACAGGTTCGAGCATTAATAATATCAGCACAATAGTTAAATGATTAATGTCCAGTGATTGAGAGTATACTCTAGAACAAATACTACTATAGTTATTATAGTTAATTCAAAAAAAACTTTGAATTATATCACGAATTTAGATTTATACTCTATTTTATCTTTCGTTTCTTCCGAGTAATTGAACCGAACAAGTAATTCTAGCAAAAGAAATATTTATTTTAAAATTTTCGAATTTAATTAGGATAATTTCTGAGCCAAAATAATAAAAACGTCCGCGCAAGATCTAAATCCGGTGTAAGTCCTACACCCAAAAAAAAATAATATTCTTTTTTAAAACCTTAAGTGTGTTTTTTATTCTTACGGGTGGATGGGGAAAAAAGCTCAATGATGAACATATCTAGTTAGATAAGTTCGAATTTGGATATATCTTAAAGACTAATCGCTCAATTATTGCCCCAACATAGTCATTTAAAATAATTAAATTTAAATAATTATTAGTATTAAAGATTAAAATTTAAGAGTATGCTTAGAAAAAATTTAATAAATATTAAAGAAAGAATTCAATCCCTAATAATAAATATTAAAAAATTAAAAATTAAAAATATGTTTATAATAACTAGTATTAAAATATAACTTTTTAATTTTTTACTATTTATTATTATGAGTCTACTCTTAAATTTTAATTTTTTTCAATGTTTGTTACAAGGGCCCCAATTTTTTTAATATTTATAATTATATAGGTATTTTTAAATTTATTTTATTAATATTTGGTATTATAGATATATTTTTAAATAAGGGTATATAATCGCAACAGAGACTGTTATATAATAATGGTAACGGTATCATCCGAAAACACTATAACTATAACCGTTATGTCCATAATAGTATATGTTATTAAAAAAAAATCACAACGGTGATAGTCACAATGACCTGAATAACATTCATTATGTTTGTAATTATAATAAACGTAACATAACCGCACATACGACCATAATCGTAATTTAAATTCCTACTTTATGGTTCGTCCTAGGATCACAAAAATCTCAAAAACGTCCATAAATTTAATTAACTTTATCTGTAAGATATATGTTTTCAAATAATAAAAAAATAACGTATATTACTTTATAATTATCGTATGATTTTTTATATAAGAAAATAGAGATTAACGTGGTTGTGGTTTTTGCAGAATACAAGAGATGGCCCCAAATCAAAAAGAGAATGCATCGTTGTGGGTTGAAGTGTTTGGCTTTTTCCAGCAGATTTTGAAAAATCTACATGTTTAGCAACAATAGAAACTCAATTGTGGAATGAATTCCCAGAATCAAACATAGAATTTGCAGAGATGTTTGCTTGCTCAAACTCTGTTAAAAATATGGTCGTGTTCATTGCCAGAACCACTGGCTTTTATAAACCTAAGCCGGAGGACGACGGAGAACAACACGACAACATTCGGAAATGGAAAGTGGTGAAATAGAGTACACACATAAATCAACTCAAGCTGTCCTACCAGTTACTAACTCAATCTATTTGAGATGTAAAACAACAGGATCCTCAACATCCATCAATGTTAATGCTTCAACTTGCAAAATTCATATTTTATTCATCTTCTTGTGATTCAACATCTGAAATCATTGGCACATGCAGGAAATCATAGACAAATTCCAAAGTGGAGATCCTATACAGCTATACTGATACTTTTCCAATAGGTGGAAAACTTTAGAGCATTTGAAAGATGAATGCTCACCTTTTATGAACAAAAAAAAAAAACCTTTGGGTCCCTCAACCAGACACCACTGAGACAAGAAAACACAAGGTGCAACGAATCCTTATTACACTCCAAAATTGTAGGCACAAAAGGGCTCAATAGATCTCCTTTCCCCCTGGCTTTTTCCACGATATCGTAGCCTTTCGCAACAATCAACATATAAAAACAAGCATTGAAACTTACTTAAAGATTCAGAAAAATATTGCTATGTACCGGTGAATGAAATAAGATATACTCGGGCTGAGAGGAGGACATTTCGAGTTATCTTCTTTTGCTGCAGTAGGAACTTCCAAAAACTATATTCATACATGTATCTAGCAAGACATCACAGGAAGTCTCCTATAACAGAACTTTAGCATGAACGGATTACACTTCATGAATTGTTTTTTTGGGGTATATTTTACCTGTAATTGGTCCGCAACAACAAAGATAAAATTTCGGAAATTTGTGGTCGCTTCGTTGGACAACTATTCCAGCACTTGGTCATCAGAGATTTGAGGATTTGCGGGCAGTCCTTGGGGGATATCAGGCCTTACGCTACAAGCAGCTATTCCTACCGCTGCTTGCACCGGTGAACATGAGGAATAGGCCGCCTCACCTGTCACCATCTCCCAAACCACCATCCCAAAACTATAGGAATTACTCATCCATGTCTCGGTAACATTCTCGGGGTCCCCAGAAATGATCTGCACTCCAAAAAATGTTAGGGCCAGAAATAATCAGCAACTGTAAGTTGAACAGAAACAGAATATGAAAAGAAAAATAGATAAAGTAGTTATAACATATTATTGTGCGTGCAAGTCAAATCATGATATAATGCATCAAAACTCTTCACAGTCCCGTTATCATGTTATTTTACGCCAATATATGAACAGCTATGTTCAAAAAGCTATACACTAAACATATTATTGAAATTTGGTATAATTTGCAGATGGAAAGAGAACCAGTTGGTTAAAGTCAAAACAAATACAAACAATAAAATAATAGCTTATTGCATCTAATTATGCTTTAAAGATAATCACAACCTAAATAACAATTAGGAAAGGTAGTAATCACATAGTGGTCTTAGGTATGGAAAAGGACTATAATCAACTGTTGGAGAGGTTTGTTTAGGTGAATTGATTTATGATAACTGTTCCGTGTGATTGATGGAGTTGAGTGCACACGATGGTTATGAGTTTTAAATTATGACCAACATTAGCAAATAGATTTTGTGCACTCGGACGAGGTGAGGGAACGAGATTATGACTGCATAATGACATTAATTCAAAGAACGGTAAGGTGATGCAAACCTCAGGAGCAAGCCAACGGTAACCATCAGTTTCGTACTCCATTGCTTCACTAACCCTCATGCAAGCAGTGACTATACCCATGTCCGCTAAGCATGCATTCCCATGCTTATCTAGCAGAATATTCTGTGTGTTAAGGTCTTTGTACGCAATGCCATGTTCGTTCGTTAACTTGAGTCCTTGTGCTACATCAGCAGAAATTCTCATTATATCCTTAATCTGAAGCTTCTTGTTCTTTAGCATCAAATCATGGGACTGACCCACCTTCTATCAACTTGGTAACAACGCACAAACCATTATTTTCATCAACACAAACACCATATAATTGTAAAATGGTCCTATTCCCACACGCCATAAGCTCTACGAGATCTTTTCGAAGTTCAAAATCATAAGAATTCCCCTTGTCACATCCTTTGAGCTTCTTGATTCCAACACGTTTACCCTTGTAGACACCTTTAAAAGTGTTGGGAGCAATCTGATCAATAAACTATATGATTTATATAAAATTATATGATTAATAGTTAATTTGATTTATATAAAACGTAAATAAGTTAAGTCGAGTCCGAATAATATTAAGTTCGATTCAACTCATTAAAAACTTAAATCGAACTCGTTAACATTGTACTTGACTTGTTATATAACGGAACTATTAAATTTCATTTCTTACTAAAATTTTACCATTTAAGATTGAAAATAAAAATGGTTTTGTTTTATAAATTGCTGTAAGCATCCGATGACATGGTCCATGATGATGGTCAAAGAGGGATTATGGTGGTGGTCTTCATCTCTGCCAATGCCATGTGACCCACGGTGAGGAATCATGAGAAATCAAAACAAAGGAGAAAAGGGAAAGATGGATATTAGGACTGTTAATTAAGGTTACTTTTGGACATTTATTTCTTAGCAGTTTCAGGGGTCCACATTAGGATGGAAAAAAAATTCAATTATCCGGTCTCGGTCCCGGACTTAGATTCGAATCCGGTTAGACTCAATGAATTTTTATCCGAAATTGATACCAATGGGATTGAGATTGGATCCAAAATTTAGAAATCAGTTGTAATCGGAATCGAGACTGAATCTTGATTTTTTGGGCCCGTTACTCAGTGGGTACACAATAGAACCGGAGCAAATATCAAGTACTTGGTACTAATTTTTTTTTGCTTGTAATAGATAATATTCTTTTATTAATTTTTCTTATCAAACTCTCTTTATGTATTAATATTATGATATGACTCGTTTTAAAACTTTAATTTTCAAACCTACAATATTCTAATTTTATTATTTAATATTATTATTGATAGTTGAATTATTTTAATAATAAATCAATTGACCGGGTACCCGGTATTGAAACCGGTTCCCACTAGTAATGGCACTGGTTTTTAAAATTTAGGACCCGGTATTACTTGGACCGAGACTGGTTCTAATTTTCAGAAACTAGTGATTACCGAAACCGGGATCAATTCTAGTCAAATTGGTCGGATACCCGGTCTTATCCACCCCTAATCCACATGCTCCATGTAGAAAAGAATCAAACAAACCTTATGATTTAATGTAATAATCAAAATATTATACGAAAAAAATCCAAATCTATCATCAAAATTAAATATACGATTTAAATTAATCATGAAAATGAGTTACCGATAAAAACAGATATTATAAAGTAGCAATAATAATGTTACCCAAAGCAAAACCAAAGGCCAGTAACTTAAACTCCCACAAGACTCAGAAATCAAACAACGTCCCCATCTATATCTTAAATCCTACAACACTTCTTCCTCCTCTTGTGTATGTTTTTTCTTCTAGGTAACAAGAACTGCTGTTTGGGCACAAACCCGATGGACCTTATCTTCACTATCCTGGCTAAGGCTTCTATGCCAAAATCTGCAAATTATTCACGATGGTTTATACAAGGTTGTTTCGACTGGATGGGAGAGATTAAGGTATCTATCTAGGGATGGACGTAGAGGTATTGTACCTTTAGAAATCAAACAAGCGTCCACGCAAGACACAATCATAAATGATCCACCAAAGATCCTTAAATTTTACTAACACAAACAAATCTTTCCAATATAATAAAAATCATTTAAAAGTCATACAAGCAATTAAAAACATTTTTTCCAAAGTTTTAATATTCATATTGCACCATAAGAGACTTAGGAATCTTAACTATAAATTACGAAACCTCAAATTCAAAACATAAAAACTTGAAAAGATTTTTTTTTTTTTTGTAATGATACGTTTTGATGTGTATCGACCTCTCTCTGCGTATCGAAGGATTTGGGCTGCCCTAACATACCGATACACCTATTTGACATTCTAGTATACTACATCAATACTCATACATTGAGAACTAATCTCGAAACCCGTAATACACCCCTAATATATTGATACTCAATGATCATTGTAATTTATAATTTAGCACCCGTACTGGTACACCCCCTTAGTCATGGGGTAATTTGTAATTCGGACCTTAATCACGGGAGACTCGGTGTGTATATTCCCATTTCACTGTACACCTAAACTCAGGACAAGCATCCCTCTCGCATTTCATCCACTCGCCATCTTCCTACCTTCCTTTGAGCTTGCTGCTTTTCAACAAACAGCCAACCTTATCATACTTGCCCCAGATGAAGATAATCATGTCCTCGACCGATGTCAGGGAGGTTATTGATTTGGCTTCTCGAGTTTATACTTCCCTTCTGGGAAGATTTCCAATTCAATATTTGTGACTAGTAAACTCATATCCTCTATGATTGCCTACTAATTCGAAGATTTTGCCAAAATAGTCTTCTGCAATTGCCTTGCAGGAAACTCCTGTCACCAAGTGTTTGCTAACAAAATTATCATCTAGTATATGCCATCACAAAAACAAACATTCAAAACACACACAAATATATATATATATTACGAAAAACAAACCAAAAAACATAACAAGAATAGAGTGCATGGGAAATGAGTTTATACAAATTTTACGTTTCATGTCGCATACAATGATTTATCACTGAACCAACTATATGAAAACAACAGTACGTGAGTCCAGACCCGTCCATAAACCAGGAGAAAAATCACGAAAAATAAAGACCAACGAAAGAAAGAAAATGAAGAGTATAAAAGATGCAGAAGAGAGGAAAAAAAGACTTTGGCACAATCACTCCTTTATCGAGTCGATATATATACTAATAAAAGAATCGAAGCCGACGCACAAGACACCAAAATCTCGACCTAAAAGGTATGATAACGCGAAAACACCTGCATCAGTCCATTTAATTGCATTTATATTATGTTATATTGTATTTATACCTAAAAAGCACTCCATTTATCGGAATCTCTCCTCGGAGTCTGGCTCTCCAGTGAAGTTTTAAATGGCCCGGTTGACCCAAATGGATCATTGTCATCAAATGATGTGAACTCACGACTATGATCAAACCCTGTAGTGCTTGCCATAGAATCAAACTTCGATAGCGATTTGTCAGGTTGATCATGTGCGTTAAATGAATCAAACCTCGATGGGGGAAACCCATAACCCTGGTCAAAGTCTGTAGAGCTGCGCATGGAATCAAACCTGTCGAAGGTGCGGGATTGAAATAATCCACCGTCTTGCATGTTGAATGAATCAGACCTGGAGAAGCTGTCAAATGAGTAAGCTTCTGATCCTTCACCAAAACTCTGTTGGGAATGATGGTAAGCAGGGGTGCTCGGAACAGAATCTGCAAACAAGGATGAACTTTGACCCTTGAACATGTTATCTGAATAGGCAGGAGTGCTGGGAACAGAATCTGCAAACAAGGATGAACTATGGCCCTTGAACATGTTATCCGCATAGGCAGGAGTGCTTGGAACGGAATTGGCAAACAAGGATGAACTTTGACCCTTGAACATGTTATCCGCATAGGCAGGAGTGCTTGGAACGGAATCGGCAAACAAGGATGAATTTTGACCCTTGAACATGTTATCCGCATAGGCAGGAGTACTTGGAACAGAATCGGCAAACAAGGATGAACTCTGACCCTTGAACATGTCATTGGCATAGGCAGGGGTGCTTGGAACAGAATCTGCAAACAAGGATGAACTCTTCCCCTTGAACGTGTTATCATATGCAGGGGTGCTTGGAACAGAGTCTCCAAAAATAGATAAGCTCTTGCCGTGGTACATGTCACTTGCGTTTGCAGGGGTACTCGGAACAGAATCAAAAACAATTGGACCTTTGCCTAGGAACAAGTTTTCTGTGTCCGAGGACTGTGTTTTTATGGGCTTTATATTGAAGCCACCAAGACCAAACAAAGAGTTGTCATCATGACTCTTATGATCCATATCCTGCAAGACAAGTTTTCTTTAGACCAATTTATGTTTCTCGATAAAGTTCTGACCAGTCTTTTCAAGAAACAAATGACCAGTCTTTTCAAGAAACAAACATCCGTTGAGAAATATACTGAAATCAAAACAAACAAGAGAAACTTTGACATTCAGGAAAGAGATAAAAACAGTAGAAGGTTGCCTTTGATAAACTAATTTGACACTAAAAGGTACTGAGATATTAAATTAGAAAATTGTAGGCACTAAGCCTTGGCCAAAAGACAAAACAAAAAATTTCATCATAACTGAAACATAGTTCTTTTTCATTGACGATAGAACTAAAACAAATAGGTTGCTATGAAAACCCAAGCTGAACAGAGAAAATTGGTTTCATTCTCTTGATTTGGCTTAAGAAAGAAAACAACCTGCAATTTAATCTGAATGAGTGCCGCAAGACTAAAAATCCACTTACCTTGCCATGTTCATTGTCAAAGCCCCAAACTGAATCTCTAAACTGAGAATCAAATTTTCCCCAGCTAGGTTCATCAAAACTCTTGTCCTCAGGAAATACAGATTCAGCACCAACCTGATCACTGTAAAGGTATATCACAAATGAGTTGATGACCAATTGGTCAAGAAACCTTAAGCCTAAGACAACCAAAAAACAAACCCCTACTGTACAACCATGTGCAGGTTCACTGCTTGCAGAAAATAAATGCAAGAGGAATAGTAGCTGGAGAACTACATAATACTACAAACGAAACAACACACCTTCTAGATTCTTTAGCAACAGCTGATCTATCAGTATCATCAGTTTTCTTGGCGTGGGGAGAACCATCAACACCACTACTTGTCCCACGGGAATCCTGGAATTCTTGAGATTGCTTATCTGTTGTAACAGCTGGTTTTCCAGATGGACTTCTTGCCAGGCCATCCTCACTTTCGCCAATTGCTATGTCTTTGTCAGGGATCTTTTCACTTGTATCTGGCACCTTATCTGAGTTAGCATCAGCATCAGTTGCAGAAGTTGTTTCTTTTTTAACTAATGAAGATTTTGGTTTTGGAGGGGCTACAACATTTTGCACATCAAGTGTGAGCTCCTTTACAAATGTGAATCCTACAAGGAGAATCAAGTCATTCTTCATCAGCATAGAATGAAAATAACACAATTCAGAAGAAAACACCATATCAAATTCTAAACATTATGTTATGGGTATGCCAGGTATTATTAAATAAGGATCACCAAATAATAGGTTGGACATCAAAATATATGGCCTACAAGCACATACCTTCTTCTTCAAACTTGTCCCAATCTTCATCCCAATCAGCTGAACTTTCTTGGATTCCAGGTTGCCAGCCTTAGAAAGTTGACAATAAAGTGAAAAAACTTTTCGGTATATGCTTATATAAAAACACATAAGATTAGCCGGACAATGAAATGTTCACAAAAAGCGTAGCCTGATTAAGAAAACAAATCCAATTAAAGCTTTCTAGACATCTTAAATTTACAATATTGAAAAAAAATGAGGGGAACCTTACAACGACATTCAGCTCAATGCAGATTAAAAAGCAAATAAAAAGCATGACAAGATAATATTTGTATCACATAATAACTTCTGGACGAGATTAAGACTAGTAGCATAAACAGAACAAAGCAAAACTAAACCAACAAGTGTTAATCCCAACATATTTGGAATCAGCTAAAAGAACCAAGACAGAAATATTTGCCTCAAGTACACAAGTCATCCCCCAATCATTTTTATCCACCACCGTCACTTCAAGGTCTATTCAAATCACTATTCATCACCTCCAAACTATGTGGTCATATTTTAACATTCGGGTCCCTTGATCTGCATCCGAACCTTCTAACTCTTTTATATTTTGTCTCCAGCAACAATTTGCTCTATCCTTCTAACATAAGCATCCCTCAATTTGTATCCTAAGTTGACATACCTTATCGTCTATAGTCTATACGAATTGTCCCAGCTTGGAGACGGAATACCCACATTTCTAAGTTTGGCCTTCTTTTACTAAACATACACTCTATTTTATTTGCTCAATCTAAACACCCAACCTTCTAGTGTTTTGTCTCCAAGAGATAGGGAAAAGTCCATACATCATAAAATAATTATAAAAAGCAGACAGTGTGGAAATAATACCAAACGGAAGCTCAACCAGTGAAGTCGGTTTGGCACGTAATCCATATTGTTTGCAACGTTCATTAAGAGATTTCACTAATTCTTCCAGATTTGATTGTATTTGATTAGCACGCTCCTGCACAAGCCAACAGAAACTACACTCTTACATACAAGTTTCAGTATCCACGACCAAATCTAATTACTTGTAAATAGATAATACCTGCAGAGCACCATCCTTATTGTCTCCTTGTTCTATTTTGACAATTGCTTGGTACAATTCCATTTTTTTCTCCTGCAAGTGATTCAAGTCAATCTGACAGAAATTTCTAATGAAAGCAAAGCACAAGAAATTTTCAGCAAAAGGAAATTCAAGCATGGCCATCAAGCTAATCAACCATTATCTATCACTCAAAACATAGGAAACTCCTAAATACCTGAATATCACGAAATGTGGACTCCTCAATGGTTAACCTAGAGGTTACATCTCCAGACAGCCTGTATTTCTCTTCGTACTTCTTCGCCAATGCTTCAACCTGAAATACGCAAAGTTCAACTTCCCAACAACAAACAAATCATGGGGAAAGTAGAATTGAATTGTGGAACATTGAAATAAAAGGCAAAGTACCTCTCTTTTGTCAGCAGAGGTTCTTTCAGTAATCTCATTAAGTCGATTGTCACATCTGCTTTTATATAAAATCTATTGCCGAGTGGCAACAAGTAGAAATGAAAAGGGAAACAAATCAACGGTCTGAACATGCAACATCAAAAACAGCAAAACATGTGCATTTTAACAAGAATTTAATTCAAAGATGGTTCCTGCCTGAGGCATTTTTATGTCTTTAGTAAACTAGCATTCTAGAAAACAGGGTTTGTTAAATTCCAAAGAGGTCAACTGTAGTTGAATGATGAAGGTGCAATAATCATAAAGACAAAAGAAGCATACTTACAAGTTCTTGCATCTTAGCACGAAAGAATTCAGTCTTTGCTCGTGAATCTCGTATCTCCTTTTCAAGTTCCTCAACCTTCAAAAAGAAAATAAGGCTGACTCAAATTTCTAGAATAGATGATACCATGCATTTCAGAGACTAGAGAGCCTAAAAAGAAAAGAAAATTGTAGCAGTGTATATTATATCACATTTCACAAGCAATTGCCTAGAATCGATTAGGTTAACCATCTCTCAGGAGTAGCTAAAAAAGATGAACTAAATGATTTTGTACATGGCAGCCCTACACCTGAGAAGTCGTCTATAGCATTGATTGGGGAAAAGAAGAACAAAAGTATAAGAAATTTCATAGAAATTAAATACAAAGGAATCAAAAGTGGGAAAGGGGTGGGGATTACAATAAATTCCACATAAGCTACTAGTACATAGCAAGTCACAAAGAAAAGAGAAATGCCTTTTTATTTGCCTCTGATGCCTCTTTGAACTTTGAGTTGAGAGAATCTTGCTCCTCTTGGCTAAGTTGATCTACAAGGTTCTTTTCCAGAACTGGAACCTTCGACTTTTGAGGAGCGGGTGGCGTCTGTGAATCAGTCAAAGAAACTGGCACTGGCCTTGGTGGTCTTCCCCTAGCAGAAGGTAAAGGTGGCCGTGGAGCAGTAGTGGCTTGTGGTTGCAGGAAACCTATAAAGATGTTTTTTTGCAAAAGGTGATGATTCATGAAGAAAACATGGAAAAGCAAAATACAGCATAAATATGACAAAATATGAAAACAATACCATGAGCGGGCCCCCAAGCTACATTTCTGTGTGGAACTGGAGGGTGACCTAACGTGGATGGAGAATCATCAGATATGAGAGTACTTGGGAGCACTGAAGGAAGAGGGCGGCCTTCTCTATAGCGTTCCATCAAATAAAGAGCAGTACAGAACTCTCTCAAAGAAAGCATGCTGTCATTATCTCGATCAGATAGGTCCCACACCTGCTTTAAGACCTCTGAAACAGAAAGAAGACACACACAGAAAGAAAAGAAAAATAAATCCATCAACTATATTGGTAATGAAAGAGAGAACAAAGCCTTTAAAACTACATATAACCTGGTGTAACACTATACTTATTGAGTACAGTGGTCTGGACATTTAAAATTAATAGCTATAATATAAATAACTAGATATATTAACATTCCATTGATCAATAATAGAATTCATTATTAAAACACAGTGGTGTAACATTATACTTATTGGATACAGTGGTCTAGCCATCTAAAATTAATAGCTATAAATAACAAGATAGATTTAACATTTCATCGATCAAGGTTTTAGTTCATTTCTACCATGTTTCTTTCTACCATGATTTTCTTTCTACCATGTTTCTGTTTCATCAAGGTTTTTAGTTCATTTCTACCGTTAATACCTGCCATAAAATTTTAAAGAGGCTAAAAATTATGTATCAGGTTTTAACGAGGCATTCACTATAAATAAACTAATAGAATAGTCCTAGAATAGAAATACTTGTATAGACAGTGCCTTGAAAAAACTTACATCAATTGATTGGTTAAATAATAAAAGAATCTCATCTTTATACTTATAGGTAGTTAAAAGATTGTGACTAGCTGTTCAAAAAATTAACTAAAAAACATTATACAATCTAAATGATCTGTCAGTTATGTCCATGCAGCATCCGCATGATCTATTACAATAAAACCATAAAATTTCAAAAATAAGAAAAGGGTATTATAATCAGAACAATTGAGCTACTAAATGATAAACTAAATGTTGATTACCACTCAAAGCCTACCTCTTGGAAGCCTCCAGCTTAAGAATAGATTGCGAGCCTGATCACCAGTAATTTTTCCATCTCTATCGGTGTCAACTTGTACAAATACTTTTGTATACTTCTGTATATCAGATTGAGTCATCTTTGGCCATGGGGGCTGAGACTGAGTTGATTGAGTAGAAGATAAGTTCACAGGTCCAGTAGGAAACCCAGTTGAACTAGATGCAGCATTGTTTTGACCTGCAGCCTGCTGGTATTGTCTCCCTGTTGGATGACCTGAGTGATACTGACCACCCACAAATTGTTGAGAAAGTGTGCCCTGCAAAGACTCAGCTGGAGTTGACTTTGCAGAAGGATGGGGCCCAGAAGCTGGAACAGAGGTCGTTGATACAGTGGAGCCAGTAGCAGACGATGTGGTTGCCAAAGAAGTTTGTTTTGATTGCGATGGGGTTGTAGAGAAGACATCACTAAAAAGAGAATCAGAGGCAGATCCATTTCCTGAAACCACCAATGCCTTGGAATTCCCTGCCGCTAACTCGTTGGATGGTACGGATGAATCTTTCGGTTTCGAAACAGAAGAGGATATCTGCACAGGGGTTGCTTGTGATCTTGGTTGCATTGGAGGTGTCAACCCCGATGCTGTAAGTCCAAATCCTTGGCCTGTAGAAGGACTAACACTTCGGTTTTGAGCTTGGTTATCGACACCCGTTATGAATCCACCTGAGCTTCCACTTTGCCAATTAGTTGACGAATTAGATGTTGGAAGAGGAGGAGCCACCATGTTACCACCCCTAAGCATGCTTTCTGCAGCAAGTGCTGGTCGTATTTGTGATGAAGTGCTGGGAGGTATGGCTTGAGGTGGCCTCACAACTTGATTTTGCAATGGTTGGGCATACTGCTGGTTTCCACCCACATTGCGAAGACCAGGTGCTCCATTGAGGCCAGAACTTTGGGATGGCACAGATGAATTGCCACTGGACTGTGGAGTAACTGTTGCTACCTTTGGGTGTGGTGGAGGTGTGGCGGCAATGTTTATTTGAGGAGCAGGAATCCTAGCTGAAGCTGGGCCATACAGTGCAGCTTTGACCATATCTGGTGTAAGATCTCGCTTACTCTGTGCAACAGTTACAAGTTTAAGGGCATTATAAAATTCCTGTCTACCAAGATAACCCAGTTTCTTCTGATCGGCGTACATCCACACCTGTAGGTCACACAACATAAACAAAAACTCAAATGACCGCGGAAAAAGCCATGTTTTCACATTATAATTGCTCCCTCAACAAAGCAGATACAAGGAGGAGAGGGGGTACCGAAATCCTGCTTATTGTTTCAGATTTTAAAAGATTCCGACAGACAGAAAATCACGAACAATTACGAATTCAAATCACAATTGAACAATTCAGATTACTGTAAACCCCATGTCGATTATGTGTATTCCGTTATGCTTTTCTCTCAATCGACATATAGTTGCCAACATCTAAAAGCAACAAACTGAATGAAAAAAAAATTACACTGAGCAGTTAGCGATCGATTAGAGACAAATCTGATGAAGTCCAACATTTTCAAAATTAATAGCACCTAACCCTAATCAAATAGAAAGATTGTAAAATTGGCGTTATGAAAAAAAAAATCTGATCTCTGCCTCAGGAGCCACCAAAGAAGAAAGGTAAGTTGTCAATATAAAGGGGAAATGTGAAAAAGAAGAGGGAAATGACCTGAGCGAGAACTTGTTTAGGCAAATTTGAGCCTTGAAAAAAGGCAACGGCCTCGGCTCCACTGATCTGTCCGTCTCCGTCCAAATCCGCCTTCCTAAAATAAGCATCGAACAGATCGGTCTGGTTTTGCGCCGCCATTCTTCAATTTCCGGTCAACCCGAATATTTTATGACGGAATTTGAATTTCAATTTGTATCCAAATCCACGATTACAACAAACAAAATCGAAACCAGATGGGAAACGGATCAATAACCCTAGACCATCCTGTTCCACACTTCAACATGGAACACGAAACTTGGAAGGCCGATGCCGAATACAACAAGAGAAAAATGCCTGCTTTTTCTTTTCTTTTTTTTTTTTTATGTTTATCTTCTTTTCCTTTCGGCTTTCGTTGTTTGTTGTTGTTGTTTGAGCAGTGCACCAAGGGGAAAATATTATTATTTTTAATTTGTGTCGCCAGCAGTAAAAAATTATATTTTTAAAATAAATATATATTCTATCTATATAAAATAAATAGAGTTAGTTTATAAAAAATTCACAAATTGAAATAAATTTTTATGGATTATTGATTATTTAAAATATAATTTTTTATTATTCTTCTATTTTTTAAGATTTGTCTTGATTAATTTCGATTAATCTACATCACACATATAGTTTTAGTAGGTGAATTTCTAAAAAGAAATTTTTTGCGTATAATATTTCAAACTCGAGATTTACTTAAGCGGAGCCAAACTGCTTACTATGGGTGGGCAAAAACCCAATCATTTAGTCCTAGTCTCGGATCTGGTTAGACCCGATAAATTTTATCGAGAATTAATTTCGATGGGATCTAGACTAGATTCAAAATTTAGGTCTCGATCGTAATCGGGACTGGATCTATAAATTACTTATCATTATTTACATTATCAATATAATTAGTAAAAATTTATTTTTATAAATAATTATAAGTGAAATAAGAATATTTATATATAACTTTTCTCATAATAAATAATGTTGATTATAGTTTAAAAAAATAATTTAATTTTTTGACATTAATATGGGATAAACAATAAATAATATTAAACAATTTAAGCTTTAATAAAAATTAATAATTGAGTTTAGCTATGTTAATATGGTGTTGGTAGTTGGTATAATATATATAAAGAACTCACCTTAAAAAAATTGACAAATTTTAATCTTATATAAAAAAACACGTATAACAAAAATATTTTTTTATTAAAATAAAAATTATAACATTAAAAGCGAAAAAAAAAAACATTAACGACCGACAATTAATATTTATAAAAATATTTATACATTAATTTTTATTAAAATATTAATAAATATGTAAGCAATTAAATAAAAATCATATTTTGATTTAAAATTATTATTTAAATAGAAAAGTTTCCTAACAAAATAAATTATATTTAAAAAAAAATGGCATAAAGATAAGTTTCACCTTTAACGTGTATAATTTTTATCATTTTAACCCTTATTTTTTTTTTGGATAAATTTAATCTTTGACCTGTGTCTTTTTAACGAATAACTCATTTTTTAACTACCATAATAATTGAACCGTTAAATTTAATAATGATCACATGTCATATATATTAATAATATATTTTAAATGACTTAACATCTAATCTATTAAATACATACACGCGGAATATAGTTTTATTCCAATCTAAAAATATAAAAAAATTAAAATTTAAATAAAATATTAAAAAAAATAATTTTTTATTCATTAAAAATTAATTAAATCTAAAACAAAAGGCTACTAAATATTCTCAACCTTAACTATAGTAAAATTAAAATTTTATCTAAAAAGTTATGAACATAATTTGAAAAGAAAGGGTTTTGTATAGTTTGTTACCGGTGAATCAAAGATAAAAGATTTTGATAATAATCAATTGGATTTTTATTATTTTAGTTTAGAACTTAGGTATTTTAGTTTTAATCTAAATCGGAGTTTTAGGGTTTTATAAAGATATTTTAGTTTAGTTAGAGTCGAGAATATTTAGTAAATTTTTGTTTTGGATTTAATTAATTTTTAATATTTTATTTAAATTTTAATTGTTTTATATTTTATATTAGAATAAAATTATATTCTATATATATGCATATATTTAATAGGTTATATTCTATGTCATTTAAAATATATTATCACATATATATGACATATTATCATTATTAATTTTTTAACGGTTTAGTTATCATGGTAGTTAAAAAATGAGTTATTTGTTAAAAAGACATAGGTCAAGGGCTAAATATATCCCAAAAAAAATAGGGATCAAAATGACAAAATTTATAAACGTTAAGGGTGAAAATTATCTTTATGCCAAGAAAAATTAATTATTATTTATACTTTAGTTTTTTATTAAAATACTAATAAATCCGCCGTTGGTATTAATCACAACTTCTCCTTCCATTTAAAGTTTTTAATTCCAATCTAATCAACTTTTTAAATTCCTTATAATTTTTAGTAATATTTATTATTAAATTGTTTTAATAAACTTTTTAGTTTTAATTTTTCTTACCAAATCATAGAGTTGTTTTAATCCCTTAACCTTAATCTGAGTTAGACCTAAGCTGGATAAATTAGGTTTGATTCAAGTAACATAACACAAATGGGTAAAAATACAAGTAGAAAACGGGAATAACTTAACTATGGAAGGATTTAGTTTAAGGATTTATATCCTATGCATAGGTAGTAGTGTCTTAATTTTAAGGTGTATGGTCTTAGTTTAGGATATAGGTAGTGACATATGTAAGTATAATGTAGGGTGGGTATTAAGGGTGTTCATTGTCGGATATCAGATTGGATCAAATTTTTTTGGATATTCGGATTTTCGAATCAATGATATAGTGATTTATATCTGATTTGGAAAAAAACGGATATCTACATATTCGGATATCGGATATTCTATTGGATTGTCGGATATCCGATTATCCAAAAATATAATTTGATTTTACTAATTTTTTGAATTTAAAGGTTGTATTTATAAAAAATTTAGAATTTTGAATATAATAAACAACAAATTACTAAATATAATAAGATTCACAATTATAAAAGTTTAAATTTTTAAATATAACAAACACTAAATTGTTAAATAGAACAAGATTAATACTAATAAGAATTTGAATTTTTGGATTTTAGGATAATCCGAAAGTTGAAATATTATGATTTGTATCCGATCCGAAAAACTTAAAATCGGCTCGAATATCCGATCCAAAAATAAAAATCGGATCGAATATCCGAATTTTCGGATCGGATCAATGGATAATCAGATCGGATATTTTTGAACACCCCTAGTGGGCACAACCTCACCCTAAACTTTTTAAAGTTAACACATTCACCTTTAATTTTTAAAGATTTTATGAGTTAATCCTTAATTCTTTTTAAAATTTATGAGTTATGTCCGCCCTGAAATTTTAAAATTTTATTAGTGCAATCTTAAATATTTTTCTAGATCCACCACTTGGTGTAAGGTTTAAGTGTTTAGAATGTAAAGACAGTGATTAAAATTTATTTTTTCTTGAAAGATAGTGATTAAAATTTATAGTATAGAGATTAGGTTTTGTTTTTAGAGTAATATGGTTAGAATTTAGATTTTTAACTTATAAACCTTAAATTATAACACTAAATCTTAAATTCTAACAACTATCCCTAGATTATAAACCTAAACCTTATTCCCTAAAACTAAAGAGCTTGCGAAAATTTTCAATTTTCACCGTGTATAGTATAATAGTCTTTAGTTTAATGTTGTTGAATTATGGTGGGTGTATGTCAAAAACATTATCAAGTTCATAGATTTTCTTCACAAATCTAGTTGGATTATAAATTATTTGTGCATCCAATAAACAACAATATGGGATTATATTCCTTAAATCAAATGAGAAAAAAAAATAATATACTAATTCATTTGCTGAAAAAACAATACCAAAGCCATTAGAGTTTTACTACAGCTATGGATCATCCCAGAAAGCAGGATGGATGTACAAACATTAACCAGGAAAGAACCATCTAATACTTATTGCATTGCCTTCCTCTTTATCTCAACTGTAATGATTGGGTGTTATTCTATTTCGAGGCAGGCAATCGGAACATTCGAATGTACATTCTATCAAATTCAACTTCCTTCCGAAACCAGAGATGAGGGAGAAAAGATAAAGGTGTAGTAAAACTCATTTCTATAAAAAGAGATCTGTTGAATCCTACCTCAGCTATTGTGTTTCTAACATTGAAGCCAAATGGTATCAGAACGGGACCGTTTGTTACGATGGCATGACTTTGCTTTGTTCGGTACAAGCAGGAGTGTTGAAATCCTGGCATTTCCATAGTGGTGTAGCTTGAATAGAAATAAAAGCATCAGCAGCGGGTTCCTGAGGATAAAACAGGGTTAACAACAACAGTTGGATTACCCATGTTCTTTTCCATCAACGGGGAGCTCTTAGTAATCATCTCTTCCTTGAGATTCACTCGATCCCTGTAAGAACAAAAGTTCAAGGGCAACTTCTTGAGCTTTACTCTTCCCCTCTTTTTACCGGAAGAATACACATCTTCCCGATCTTTTTCCTTAGAATAACCCGATTCTACTTCACCATTATCCAACATTGGCTGCCCTGATTTTCCATAATTGGTTACCTTTACATGCTCCTTAACCAAATCATCAGAATCGATTTCGGCTGCCGTAGTACCTCCATTGCATGTAGAAGAGGGGCTTCCTCTGGACACAATACCCCCAACAGGAACCTTTGTGCTCTCAAGAGTTGGCAAGCTTTTCAGCCTTTTGTGTTGATGACCTTTCCATTCAGATCTTGGTGAAGCTTTTAAGATTCTTGGAGAACTATCGATTGCTCGGTGCAACCTTTGGACTAAATCTCCATCTACCCTAGAATTCTCACTTGGTTGGTATTTTTTGTACAAGGCTTGAACTGGAACATGCTTCTTGAGCTTATTCTTTTTAAGATATCTATCCTTACTACCAGCATCTTCACAAAATGTGGATACCATGTCCAATGCACTCTTAGCTGCAGCAATAGCTTTAGCTGCAATTGCAGCTTTCTCCTCTGCTGCAGCTCTGGCAGCTTCCGCAGCCTTAGCAGCGGCAATGGCTGCTTCTCTCGAGGCCTCAAAAATCTCCTCTGGTGAAAGGTTAGAGTTATTGAAACGGGATCTCAATAAGTCATTAAGATGAGCATCAACATCAGTCAATGAATTAGCAGATGACGGTGAAGGTGGTGCCGGAGATGTAGTGGAAGAAGCGGCAATTGGCTGATCTGAAGCAGCAGTTGCATTCAAAGCCTGTTTCTTAAAACCCGCTAACAGGCGCTTCCAAGGAGGCAAAAGGACTTCAGCATCCAAGTGATTAATGTCACAAATGTTGGCCTCCATTAAAACCAGCTTCTTCAAATCTGAAGCACCAGAGAATGAGTAAATTCTTCACAAGGATAATCCAACAGCTCCAATTCACCTTGATTCTATAACATCAAAAATCATAGATCAGTGCTAAATGGTATACAAAACCCCAAAAGAAAATCTGAATAATAAGGCAAAATAACAATTAACAAATATAAAAAGAATCTCAGATTAAAGAACATTTTGGAAATAGCATAAATTCAAGCAGGTGATCATTGAAAGCTATTTCATTCGTCATAAATGGCATAAAAATAAAATCCTGGAAACCCTATCTACATATTCTTCTGTAGAATTACCTGTAAAGCCAATGGAAAAGCTTCGTTGATCCTGCAACTAAAATGAATAGCCAATTGAAACAGGAGAGCTGGGAGATTAAAACAAAGCCACAAAAGCAAACAACGTAAATCTGGGGATTGCAGAGAGTGAAAATTATGATGCAATGCTAATGAAAACGATGAGATGTAAATGGAAACAAATAGGGAATGAAAAATGATTGAATACCTGATTCTGTGAATATACCCGGAGAAAGAAAGTGGGTTTGTTTTAGGATTGTAGAGGAAGATAGAGCTGAGGAGATGGAAATTAGGGTTTGTGGGGGGGAATTTGAAATATACCATAAAGGGAGAAATGGAATTTCAAGGTTTCTGGACAGAAATGGCTCCCGAGACGAAGGAGGGAGAAGGGATGAGAATCTGAAAGGTAATACAGAAAGAAATATATAAGACTTATTTAATTCGAGGAGAAAATTTTTGGATTTTCATTTTTTTCAATTAGATTTTTTTTAATATTAATTATTAATTAATTTATAAAATTAGATATCAGATTTCATAATAATATTTCAAATTACATAAAAAAAATTAAATCAAAAAAAATTATTACAAGTATTTTGTAATATATGATCTAACTTGATGGACAATTTATTAATTATGCAATTATATTGTTAAAAATATCCCATGACAAAATATATTGAACTATTAATTTTGTTTAAGGCCTACTACATTAATTGTTGATTACACGTTTAGAAAAAGACTAAAATAATAACTCTACATTAAAAGTAAAAGTTTTAATATATATAAATTATAATACTATACATATTATTAGATATGTCTTTTAAAAGAAAATAATAATTTTGTGATAAATGATTTTTGAACGATCTTTTGACTATCCAATTTTATATTAAATATCTATATTAACATAGATAAGATGAACAACTGTAACAATAATTTATCACAAATGTGATTAACGCATAATATAAACGTCATAATGTTAAATGAGAGAAAATATCACACATTCGTTTGTTCATTTTATAAAAAATTTAAATATTTGAGATCATTATTTTTAAAGTTCAAACATGAATTATCTTCTTAAGAGTATAATATATCTGACTACTGCACTCAATATTTGTCGGATTTACATTAAATCATATAGCATTAAGCCCCTAAGTTTCAGGTCATCAGACTGCATGAAGATAGCCCAAAGTGTAACCATATAGCATTAAGCTATATCATCAAAGGGTCTGACAAGCATTAAGCCGTATCATCAAATAAGTTTAGTATATAGCACACTACCTCCTTTTACGTAAAAATCATCCGCCTCTTTCTCGTATCTCATTTGAAATTTTTCTAAAAAATTCAATTTTCAATCCTACTACTTATTTTTGTATCCTAAACTCTAAACCATACATCCTAAAGATATATTATACCCCTAATTATAACCCCTAACTTTGAACCTTAAACCCACTAAAGTGAAACGAAAGCATGAAAAAAAGAGATAGATGATTTCCACCTCTTTTTGGACAATATTGGGGTGCGGCAGGTATAAGGTACAGCTAACAAACAACAAGTTTTGAAACTTATACAAGCCTGTCAAAAATCACAAAAAATCCAGCCTAAAATGTTATCATAAAGTCTAACATTTTAAGTTTTTGGACAAGTTTTGAAACTTGCAACCACACCCTAGACTTGTTGTACCCTAGACTCGCCCCTCTTTTTGCTGCTGCATTGTATCTATTATTCTATTTCCATTCATACACACAATTAAGAGTTTACACCACTGTCTATTTACTCTGTTTCCTTTCACCTTCCCAAAGCCAAGACATCAACTAAAAATGTGTTGAAAAGCATTATAGCTACATTCTCAGACTACAATATCATTATCAAATTTGTAGGCTAACTTGTTGAAAATAAGAATGATATATATGATAAAGCTAGGAATCATAGGAAACACAAAATATAAAGCTGAAGAAATCAATTATTGAGGGAAAAACTTATCATAAGTCACTGTGTAGTGTGTACATATACGGTGTGTACCAAAAACGATAGAAACAGTAGTTCAATACATGGCAGACTATATCCATTACTAATAGGGTGAACCAGATACATCATCAGACAAGTTTCAATCAGTAACCTAGTCCAGTATCTAAGGTTTATGAAGCATACCCACCAACTGAGAGTAGATTTGTTCCTTTGCCGCTTCCCTGTTGCTTTTATCCAACGTTAAAATGGTTGCACATGGATGATTCTTCAATCTTACAACTGCACAAATTTTCACACAGATGTACAAATTTAGCTATGGAAGACATTAGAGATCTAGACTCCAGCAGGAAAATCTAGGAGATACCTCCAATGGTCCTGGTCTTTCATGGTTTCGTAAAATTAAATGGGAACATGAGTTTTAAAGAAACACCCCTTGAGAAATTTTACCTGCAGGTAAATCTTTGCCAAATTTTGGTATTGGGATGGTGGCGAGAAGAGGAATATTGGATTGGAGAATATTTAGAATGGCTGGAAAGAAGTATGAACTGAACAACTCCATTTTACCAACTTCATCAATAATGAAGAGATCAGTATCTTCTCTGATCTGATAACAGAGCTTAGATTAGCCTTCAAACAATTACTTTATGTACACAAACGAAACGAGCATGCTTTGTGCATAACAGTTAACGCCAAGTTCCTAACCCGACAGATTAGACCATACAACTAGTACACTACAGTATTAGTTTAGCATAAAAAAGATGACTTTATGGACAAGGGGGAAGGGGAATAAGGATCAAAGAAGCATAAATCATAATAAAGGATCAAAGAAGCATAAATCATAATAAGCATCAAAGAAGCATAAATCATAATAAGGATCAAAGAAGCATAAATCATAAAACCCGCAAAGCATCCAACAATAAGAGTTCACATTGAGCAAGCAGCCACCTTCAATTCAGGCAATACCAACGATTCGAACGATGCTATATCCACTTTGTATTTCCCAACAGCAGGCCACCGGTGAGCTTCCGGACTGTCAAATATCATAGCAAACAGAGTTTTTAGCAGGACTCATTCTTTCTTTAATAATAAAGGAAATCATCAAGTCTATGGATAGTGTTAGAATCATCATAACCAGAAGAACCATGAGCAATTCGATTGCTCGCACAGTTCACATGCAAATCGGTGTGTGTTTCCTCTAGGAACAATCCTCGAACAGTGAGAAAAAACTCGATTTGACTCAAAAATATTTGAATAACTTATGGACTCGAGGCAAAAATAATTGACTCGTCTTAATTTGAGTATATTCAAGACAAGTCACTCACATTTTTATGATATATATACATATCTTAGGAACAAATATTTATAAGAACTCGAAAAATATACTCAAATTTCCTACGCTTGAATAACTCAAAATTTTTGTAAAATTAAATGTGAACTAGAATAACTTAAAATTTTTTACTCTCCATCTCAAATTTCACTGCATTTTCTTCCACCAATCCCAATTCCCACATGACTACAATAACGAATAAATTAAAAGAACAATAAAAACCTGGAAATGGTAGAGGAGGCGAGACGACCTCTGCGACCATCCAAGGTGACGACTTCAAACCCAACCCTTTCACCTCCCTGTCGAATCTCTTGAGAGTAGAAACCCTGAAGCTTGATGTTAGGGTTAGAGTGCTTCAAGCTCTCGCAAATCCTCATAATCAGAGTGGTTTTACCAACGCCCTACACGTTTTAAGAATCCAATTTCAAATTTCTGAAGATTCCAGCAAATAGTACAAGCAATAGCAATGCTTACGGGAGGGCCAGTAAGGAGGAAGCATTTTCCGACGCCTGCCATCGTTCCACCCTCGACGGAGCTGCGAGCGGCAGATACAGAACCCATCTCCATTGTTATGGGTATATACAAATGGAGTACGTAGTTTTCGAAGTAATGGATTCAATCGATTTCTAGAGTTTTTGGGCCAAAGTCCATTTGTTAAATACACAGGCCACGGCCCGCACTTCTGGAGTTCGAACACTGCTCTTCCATTTATTCCGTTTAAATTTAATTTTTTCGAGTCGAGTAAATTATTTTTATTAAAAGTAAATAATTAAATATAAAATATATCTTATCTAAAATTATTTGACATAAAGATAAATTTAACCCTTAATATTTATAGTTTTATCATTTTGACCCTCATATTTGGGATATATTATCCTTAACCTAGGTCTTTTTGACAAATATCTCATTTTTTAACTATCACGAGGATCATACTGTTAAAAATTTAATGATAATGACATATAATAACATCTAACCTATCAAATAAATACATATGAAATATAATTTTATTCTAATATAAAACATAAAATAATTAATATTCAAATAAATTGTTAAAAATTAATTAAATCTGAAATATTTTGGCTATTAAACCTTAAATAAATTCACTGCTTTGTATTTTTTTAATAATTATAAGGTTTTTTAGATTTAATTAAAATTCAAAACCTAAAACCTCAAATTTACTACTTTTAAATTTAAATTTTAATCTTAAACTATAAATCAAAACCCTAATCCTTTCAATTTAGAATAAATACTAAAATACCTAAATTCTAAACTAAACTAACAAAAACCCAATTGATTAGTATTAAAATCTCTTACCTTTGATTTATCGATAACAATCTTTGTAAAACTCTTCCTTTTCAGGTTGTGTTCATATTTTTTAGATAGGATTTTGATTCTATTTTAGTTAGGGTTGAGAATTTCTAGTCTCCTTTTGTTTTAGATTTAATTAATTTTTAATATTTTATTTGAATTTTAATTGTTTTATATCTTATATTATAATAAAATTATATTTCACGTGTATGTATTTGATAGCTTAGATGTCATATCATTTAAAATATATTATCATATGTTATCATTGTTAAATTTTTAACAATCTAGTCATCATGTTAGTTAAAAAATAAGACATTTGTCAAAAAGACATATGTTAAGGTTAAATTTATCTAAAAGAATAAAGATCAAAATAATAAAAATTCTAAATATTAAGAGTTAAAATTATTTTTATACCGAATTATTTTTAGTTAACCTTGTGTTGTGTATTTGTCCTATAAAAGTAATTTATAAATCAATGTTGGTTAATTTAGGGTAAGTACCTCGTCAACTTCTCCCAAATTATTTTGATGTATTTTTGTTTATCTTGATATTTAAATTTATTTATTTTTCTTGTCATTTTTTTAAAATATTTTAATTTATTTTAATTATTAAGTTTTAATATTTTTTAAATATTAATATAAGATGATACACTAGAATATCATTTATATAATTTGTAAAATTGCTTGCAAATTTTAAAATTTTTAAAAAGGTTAGATTTTTTCCCATGTGTTTTACTAGTTTCACCGGATAAAATATTATCTTTGATTTATAATAACTTATTACTTAATATGAGTATAGGTTGTTAATGTTTATCTAATTGTCTAGTTTATCTCTTTATGACTTTATAAATACTACCAAGTATTAAGTGTTTTCTTTTCACATCACTTAGATTTAGAGGAGTTTTTAATGAGGTGTTTAATTAAATGATCCCTGTATTTAGAACAAGATTTGCAGAAGAGACGTTGCAAGTCACCTACTTAATTAAAAAAAAAATAATCATTATGTCACGTAATAACAAAAAATAATGTAACTATACCGCTATAATTTTCATTGTTTGGAAATAAAATCTGTAATCACTAATAATTTTTTTATATATGTTGAGTGGATTGTTAAATCAATAATTGCTAAGAGGGGGAGTGAATTGGTGTTTTTAAAATTGAGGGGGCAAATGAAAAGATAAAAAGATTAAAAACACAAGTCTATATCTACTACCTTAATTCCCACTAAAGATTTTCAAACAATTCACTATTAAAATTCGTCTCTTTTTCTAAGCTAAGGAGGCAACCGTTACAACAAGTCAATCTTTCTAGCCAAATTTAGAAATAAAAATTACAATGAAGAACAAATGAGTTGAGTGTACAAGATATGACAATTGAGTGTTTGAAGTTAGATTGATTGTTTGGATTTTGCTTGGAGGATCGATAGTTATTGTTAAAACTATTGAGGACTATTTTTATTACCCTCTCATTAAATTCTAACTGTTTGGGTGATTGAAATCATCAATATAACCGTTGAGACATTTTCTTCTCATCATAAATGAACTTCTGTAACATGTTTTAATACACGAAACTCATGTATCAAAACGATGCTAAATAAAAAAGTCGTTATGTGCATTAAAGAAGAGCATATCAATACACTTAATAACTGTATAGAAACGAGTAGCCTTTAAAACGAGTGCATATCAAAATAACTTGGGAACTATATCGAAATATTTTACCACTATAAAAATATGTATCGAAACACCTATAGGGATATATCAAAATGGTTAATAAACTTTTAAAATTTTAATTCCCAACAACACTGACAAGTAACAATAAAAAATTAAATGCTCAACCAATAACAAAACGTTTTAAATAAAATATTCAATTTAAATACAAGGATGAATCAAAACAACCAAAAGTTATATTAAAACGCATATTTCAATATACTTTCTTTTTGTTTCAAAGCCAAAATTTACAGTTTTAAAATGAATCAAAACAGCCAAAAACCGTATTGGAATACCTTAATGATTTGCCTTTAAAAACTCAAAATGTATCAAAACACTTAAATAGTGTATCAAAACATCTAGGTAAGAATGAATGTTTTAACTTTAAAAACACTTAAAAAATGATTGACGATGTAATTTTAGACTTCGTAAAATATTTTGATATCTTAATAAAAAATTATACCTCTTTTATAAAATTTATAAAATTCAATAGCAAACATTAACGTTTTAAATGCTAAACCTCAAATTTTAATCATAAATATTAAATTTTATATATCAATTCTTTAAACTTTAACCTAAAATCAAATCTATATAAGATAAGACAATATAAATTACCATTATTTCAAAATGGATAAGCTCAAAATATTAAACAATGATTTCTAAGCAAATAGCACCACTCAGTAACCACTTATTGATCCCCAAGAGAAATTTGAAGTACAATACCCATGAAGAATCTACTGCTCAATAATTCCTTTTACATCAATCTATTATCTAATCTAAAATACCATTGTTGGATATTATCATATTAATGCCAAGTCAACTGTTCATATCTAAGCAAGAAAAGAAATCATGAATCAATCTAACCAGTTCTAATCAGCAAATTAGCTCATTTAATCCTCATCTGCATCCTGCAATAACACAAAAGAAATAAAAAAGAATTAAACCCAGTTTTTTTTACTCTTAAGATCCAATTAGTACTGAATTAGAACCAACCTCTTCACTCCCCCCTTCATCATTATCGTTAACTTCAGACTTCGACTTATCAGATTCATCATCGTTGCCTCCACCGCCGGCCTACACATGTAAAATCAGTACATTTACTCTATGGTGTTAATTACAGGAGATAATCAGAAAGAATTATGCTAAACAAATGATGCATTATTACTACTATTGTTTACCAGTTTCGTGTTGTATGCCTGGATATTCTTGTTGTACTCAGTTTTGCGCTTATCCGCCTTCTGAATATAAGGAGCCTTCTCCTGAAATTCCAAATGATAATTAGAAAACACTTCTGGCGGGTAACAGAAATATATGCTCTACTAGTATATGATCTGAATCAAACAGACAAAAATACTCACGGCATCTGTCATGCTTTTCCACTTTGCACCACCAGCTTTACCGACCTGCATACAAAATTTTAGTGAATAAGATCTTCGAAGTTCAAATTCTAGTTATAAAATTTAAAGAAGCTATAGACTTTAACGATTTGTGTTAACTATGACAACTCACAGCGGCGACGGATTTGTTGTTAGGATTTTCTTCTTTGTACTGCTTCCTGAACTCCTCCCTTCATCGATCAATCAATTACAAAACAAATAATAAGAACAAAAGAAACAGAGACGCGGTAAAAACGAGACGCTATAAATTTTCCAGATAATATTTAACATACATGAAGACGAAGAAAGCACTAGGAGGCCTCTTTGGCTTGTTTGGATCCTTGGCGGCCTTCTTCGCACGCTTTCCAACGCCTGCATCTTTGCTCTTCAGTCTATCAACAAATCCGAAAACAAACAACCGTTAAGCGACGAACTCAGCAGATCTTACGTTCTTGGTTTTGATTTATCAAACATCACGAAGGAAAATACAAAAAATAAAAGAAAAAAGAGAAGAGACTGATATAAAACTCACTTGTCAGTTTTCTTCAAATCGGGCTTAGATTTACCACCTTTCATAGTGAATCCTGCAAGAAACAAACGTTACAACGGATGAGAATCCTTCGGTTTCGGTCGAAACCAGGGTACTGAATCGGCCACGCGAGTTACCTGAATCGATCGGGCTTTGCTTTGGGAGCGTCTTTTGTAGAGTCGTCCTTTAGAGCGGTTTCTAGTGCTGGGGATTGGGTTCTGGCTACAGCGAAAAGGGTTTTCTGGGATAAAAGGAAAATATATAAAAATTAAAAATCGAATCGCGGATATTATTGAAACCCGCGTTTGGGCGGGAGTTCAAAAAGGAGAAAATTTCCTGCCACGTCATTTAGGGGTGCATTCGGTTCGGTTAATCAAATTAACCGACCGAGCCGATCGGTTAATTTTTGATAATTCAATTAATATTTAATTTTTTGATATTCACTTATTTGTTAATTCGGTTCAAAATCGGTTAATTAACCGAAATTATATATATAATATTATATATATTATATATTTATTTTTAGTCTTATTAAATTAGTATAAAATAAAATTTAGTGACTAAAAGATTATTTTAGCTTAATTTAGTGACCTATTATGTAGTTTAACCAAAATTTATAATAAATTTCGGTTAATTCAGCTAATTAACCGAAATAATTCCGGTTCGGTTAATTCGGTTAAAGAAAATTCGGTTCGATTAACAGTTAAGATTTTAAAATTTTTGGTTTATTCGGTTTGGCCACCGACCGAATTAATCGAATGCACACTCCTAACCTCATTAAGTCAATATATTAAAATTTTATAATTTTTATAAAAAGAATAATATATATAAATTTTTTTATAAAAAATTTAACGTGGATAAGAAAAAATAATAAAATTATATTATAAAAATAATAAAAAATATTTTATTATATTGTTATTATTTTTAACGGTTGATGATTAAAACAATAAAAAATAAAATATTAAGGTCGTTTTTTAAAAAAGTTTACTTTAATAACCAGAACAAAAAATAAAGATAATTTAGTGATAACCTGTATAATTTTTTTTATATATAAAATTTGATATAATTGAACTCGAAATTAAATTATATAAAAAAAAACTATATGAAATCAAACCACGTCGTTAATCAGATTCGAATATTTTAACTAATTCCAAGTAAAATTAAACAGTTTAGGGGTTGCTTGTCCCTTGTAATAGAGGTCCTAATTTGCAGATATGGACTTTCCGTTATCCCAAGGGTACAACGTTTTTTTTTCAAGATTTGAGTATGAATTTAAAATTAGAAGAAAAATATAAATATATATTTTCAAAAAAATAAATTTACATTTAAATTATTTTTAAAAAATTAAATAAGAAAAAAGTAAAAAAAATTCGAAGGTACTCTGGGTTTGATCTAATGATAAAAGTAATCGAATTCGAATTTTGAAAATAAACATTATTATTTTTTATTAAAATTACTCATTATTTGTTAGGTAACTAGGTTTAGATCGTATCTATTTTTTAAATATCTTTATTCGTATTTTTAATTAAAAAAAGTATAAGCCACAGAGCTAAAAATATAGCAAATATACATTAATGAATATAAAATATCTCAAACAGCTAAATATTGAATATCGGTTTAATACAGATTTCGTTAGATGTATAGGTCATTTAGTATTTTTATTTAAAAAAATAGGGTGTTTTAAGTTTATTTTAGAATTTAGGTCAAAAATTACGGTACAGGTAAGAGAACATTACCTGCACATGATGACTTAGGAGAGAACGTCACATACACATAACGTTCTCCTATTTGCACTGTAAAAATTAATCTATATTTTTAAATATATGTAAGAATTATTTATGTTCTAAAATAAAAAATTAAATTAAATTATTTTAAAATTTTCCTCTCCCTTAAAACCTAACCATTATTGATTCAATACTAATAAAATTGCCACCTAGAATCGAACACGAAAACAATTATTGAGCTAATCAATCATGTGCACCTTCTGCTTTCAATCTGTATTGCTAAAAAATAAAAAATAAAAAAAAAAAGTTGAATTAGAAGCAAAAATTAGTGGAGAAATATTCTCGAGATAAATATTTAAATTCGAATATATATTAAAAATATAATTAAAACATTTTTAATATAATATATTTAATTATAATAAATCGAATAAAAATTACATATTTTTTGTATTTTTATTTATGATTTTACATTAAAAAAATTGATTTATGGTTTAAGGATAATGTATTTACGGATACTTTATTTTTCATTAAACAAACATAATACTATAGTTTCTTTCCCTAAACCAACACATAAATTCATTACAATCGGGATTTAAAAAAACGTTTTCGGTCACGTCGTGTTTATTTCGATTACAGACGTAACGGTTGCTATCGTGGTCATTGCAGGTGTCGCGGTTATGAACTTTTAAAATTCGCACAACTTATTATAAGAGAATTTTAAAATAATAGTACAATAATGATAAATAACGAACTTTTATTACCGTTATCGACCATTATCTATTAAATAACGATCGTTATTAATTGTTATTGGCGTGAATTTAAAACATACCGTTATTTTTACGAGTAACGGTACTACTATTAAATAACGATAATTATAATAGTAACGAATCGTTTTTTAATCCCTAACTACAATCTCACAATCTCATGATATTCCAAGTATTAGTGTTTAAATGTCACGAAAGTGAGACTAATTAAGCACGTGCATCAACTATAGTAGCAACAACAATTGACAAAGTGAGACCAAATTCCAAAACCAATATAAAATAGATAAGTATGCTATATTTAACGAGTAATTATTTAATATATTTATAACGAATGAGTATTATTAAATATTATTAAATTATTTAATTTATAAGTGATTATAAATTATTTGTTTTTATTTAAAAAAAATGAAAATTTCTTTTATTTTTTAAAAATTTTTACCTTTTAAAACTTAAACCCTAAATCAAAAACCCTAAACCATATATTCAAAACCATAAATCCTAAATAAACCATAAACTATAAACTCTAAATTATTACTTAAAATCATAAACCCTAAGTAAACCGTAAACTATAAGCCATAAATAAACCCTAAACCTAAACCATATACTCGAAACCCTAAACCCTAAATTATATACTTAAAATCATAAACCCTAAATAACCCATAAAATATAAACCCTAAACCATATACCCAAAACCATAAATCCTAAACATTAAATTTGAAATAATAAAACCTAAGCTATAAATACTAAACCCCAAACCATAAATAAATTATAAACCCTAAATCCTAAACCTTAAGCTCAAACAATAGTCTGCATAATTTTATGTTTAGATTAATATGAAAATATAGTCGTATTCATGATATATAAAATCATTAAAATAAGAATAATTTTAAATGAATTGCGATGATAATATTTTTTTTATTATAAACTATTTTTTATAATAACGGTTTCAGATATTACCATAACCATAAAATAAAGAATCAGATTACAATTACAGACCCAAATTTAAATCCCTGGTAAATTATATAAATATAAAGTATAATGAATTTTATTACATACGTTAATTTGAAAAATATTCTATGCGTTAACTGGTAGAAAAATTTATTTTTTACAAATATCTAATTTTTAGTGTTTAGATATTAAATTTAACGGTCTACATTTTAATGTTTGTAGTTAGGTTTTACGGTTCGAGAATAAATTTTATAATTTATAGTTTATGGAGTTATTGGTTAGGACTTAAGGAGTAGAGAGTCAAAATCTTTTACCTCTTAAATCTTAACCATATCTTCTTTCATGTCTTTTATTAAAAATCTTAAAAAATTAAAATTTAAACTCTAACTTTTCTTCTTCATTTCCTCGTCGATCAAAACAAATGGTGATGGAGTCGAGAGGAATATGAAGAAGCCTAAAGTCTTGCTGGTCCCTTATCCAGCACAAGGCCATGTGAACCCCATGCTAAAGCTAGGGTTAGCTTTTGATAGCCACGGGTTCGAACCCATCATCGTGACCCCGAAGTTCATTCACCGTCGGATCGCAGCGAACATGGACCCCGACAATGGTGGAGTCAGGTTCGTGTCGATACCGGATAGTTTGGATGGAGAAAGGGGTTTTTCGATTTTTTCGTCATCGAGAAATCTATGGAGAATGTCATGCCGATATATCTATTTAAAGAATCTTATCGGTAAACGATAATGATGACTTTAAGTGATTTGTTTAGTTATTGATTTGTTGACTTCGTGGGATATTCAAGTTGCCGAGCGATGTGTTGGGATCCCTTCTGCCGGATTTTGGCCGGCTATGCAAGCCACTTACCAGTTGATCACCTCCATACCGGAGATGATCCATTCCGACCTGATTTCTGAAACAGGTAAATTGACTAACACATGATTTCATTTTTTTCTACTTTTACATAAATTTATTTATTTATTTATTTAATATCATTTATATAACAAATTATTTTATTTTTTATAAAATAAGATTTAAAATAATTATTTTATATATTTAAGTATATGTTTATGATTATGTTAAAAAAAATATATTTATGATCTTAATATTAAACACTTCAATTTTTAATCAAATAACTCTTAGTGTTATTAAATTATTAAATGTTTGGAAATTTTATATATAATTATTATTATTTTAAATAATTTATGCTAACGGTTTTATATATATTTTTAAAATACATAAATAATTATTACTAAACAGCTTTGATTTGAACGCAAAATCCTAATTATATAATTATTTTTTGGAAAATTTTATAATGCACGTCGAATATTATTGAACACCATTAATACTAAACACTGCTAACATTATTAAATTAAATAATAAAGATTAAAAATCTTAAAGACTCAATATATAATTAATAATTATTTAAAATAAAATTTTAATTAAATTATTTTTAAAGATGAAACTACAATGACGGTTATCCAGTTATTACTATTTTTTAGTTTTAGTCACACGATTAAAATTTTTGTTAAGATCGTCACTAATGATTATTTTTTATTATTATTTTGGTCATTAACTATTACATATTAACAAAAATTATGACATGACATGATTTAATAATAAATTTAATCCCTTAAATTATTATATCATATTAATTTAATTTTAATAAAAGTAATTTATCAGTCTTATAAATTAAATTAAGATTATTGGGTACTTAAATTTTACGAATTTTTTTGAGATTTTTATAATTTTTTTTATTAGACAAGATTTACGAAGAAAATCTAAGGGTTGTTTTTGCGTTAGATTATTGTCACATAGCCAAAAAGGTAATTTTAGTAGATAAAATTCTAATGAATGATGAGTTAATTTCACACAGTCAAGAAATATAAGTACAAATCTTACTTTTATTCGATTTTAAAATTAGTCGGATCATGTTTATAAAGTGAGGTTAGCGTAATCACTAATTTTATACGGGGTCATAAAACCCGATTTTAATTTTTGTTCTAATTTTAAATAATGGGCTTGTAATTATTAAACAAAATGAAAAATATTACTATATATTATGTTTTGAAAAATAATGATACTATGGTTTATTGCTTTTAATTTAAACTAAAAATCAAAAAATATATATAATATGTTACTTTTTTTATCTTTAGTTTATACTCTTTTTTTATTTGATTTCATCTTTAATTTATTTGTTATATTTAATATTTATTATTATTATTATTATTATTATTTTCTTTTACTTTTATTATTATTATATTTATATATATATAACAGATAAATAAATAAAAACATTAATTAAACAGAAACCCATTTTTATTTAAATTATAACAGTCCATAATAAATATACAAAACTCAAACAAATAATATATACAAGCCCGAAATATTACAAGCCCACTTCTTTTTAATTACAAGTCCAACATTAAAATTATATAAGCCCAAGTTTTTAAACCCAAACCGGAAAATAACAAAAACCTAATTAACCTATTGTGTATTCATGCGCAGCTGCTCCAGGGCCGTTGGATCAGCCCTTGGATCCAACGGCTGAGATTGAAGCCAGAATCACCCTTCCAGATCCAACACGAGCTCACGCGTGACTTTCGGGGTGCCTTATGCGCGAGTGTGGCGCACGCGTCAACCCTTCGAATTTCTGGAGATCATTCGAATCCCATCGTTGTCCGATTGCATTTCCAGTGGTCCCCTACCGATCACCACGTGCACAAGAAAACAAAAAAATTATTAAATTTGTACAAACATTACAACCAAATCAGCAGAGAAATCAAAGGCATCAACGAATATTTTCAGAGATAAATCGACAGATTTTTAGTGGGAACAATTCGACAGAAATCAGAGGCCACAACGCAAGTATCAGAATGCATCAGAGCATATGCAACAAGAATCAGCAGATCAACCAATAACATTTTTATTTTATTTTTCTTTGTAATTTTTGGCTACTTAAGAAAGCCACAGAAACGATTGTAAGGGATCCTCATCCCCTCCACTCCGAATCAATAGAAAAAGAAGAGTTTTATGAGATAATCGAAAACCTCTATTTCTTACACGCATAGAGAAAAAAAGAGAAAGCTAGATTTTAGATCGGTTCTTACCTTCAAAAACGTTTCGATTTCCCCTCTTTTTTTGTTTCTTCGAATCTGTCACGACCATTTTAAAATCAAAATGTGTGAAAAATAAAATAGCCTGACGAATGAAATTTAAAAAATCGAATTTTTATCGTTTTTAATTGTTAATTATGAAAACCAAAATTTTATTAAAAATACATATTATTTGAATTTTTAAAAATGAATTTGAAAATATTTAAAATCAAGGTCGTGTTAAAAACGTTTAACTTTAAAATAACTTGGAGTCGCCATCGGCCACTTTGGTAGGTCAGACACCATAAAACAAACCAGAGATTCTTTTAAAAACATTTAGGTTTGGGAGTCAGTTACGTGTAAGGACGACCCTTACAAACGCCCAAGATTGGTACCTTATTAATTACACGTGACATTTTGGTATTTCGAATAATAATATTAATTTAATTCGTTATTGTCAAATAAATATCATTCGAATGAGAATATCCTTTTGAGTAAAAAGATACATTTCTTTTAAATACGAGCTTTGAAAAAGACGTCCTATAATAGGAAACCTTAACTCGTATTTAAAGAAATATAGATTCTGACCCAAAAGATTTTAAATGCATGATAAATTATTATCTTGTCGATTTTAAATTCTAAGCTATAAGGCTCCATTAATTGAATATTTAAAACCCTATTAAATTATTAATTTACCAAGTGTATTATGATAACATCCGAATGATTGGACACTACCATCTAACCACCGAATAAATTAATAATTACTATTGGTGTTTTTAATTATTTACCTAATTAATTTTATTTAATTCTAATCCTAACTTATTTACAATTTTCTATGTTTCGATGATACGTCGAATGCGATACCAAAGTACACTATTGGCCAACATAATGTTACGTCAAAACACTGACCACTTAGTGTATCCGAGGTATATGATTAAAATGCCATCGTTACTACAAGTATCTCCCTATTTAAATTAATTATTTGATTAGAGTGATTAACCCTAAAAGACTCTAATTTTATTATCTAAGTGTAAATTAGGTGTTATCCTAAACAAATATACTATATGCTTTTAAAAATATGCAAACAAAAATAAAATAAATAAATACCAGTTTCTCATTACTTACCATCTTTACATCAAACAAAAGTGGAATATAAGAAAAGGAAAGGAGAATCGTTAGTGTCACTAACCTGATTTGTAGAGAATTAATTGAGAAAATGAAGTCAAAAGCTTAGAAATCGATCGGGTTCCACCGTGAACACCAAGCTGTCACCTTGGAATTCCTCTGAATCATCAGGGGTCTTCAATTACCCATTTTCACGTGGTTGATACATATACAACAAAGCCAAGAACTTCATGCACATGTTAGACTTCGCATTGTGTTCCCACGTGTTTTCTCATTCAAGAAAAAGCAGTCAAAATTGCTTAGCCCAGTGAATATCCTCACTAATGGTTTTGCATGCCGAACAAGTACCATAGATTCGGATCAAAAGAAAAATAGAACGGCCTCGTCCTCTCTCCCTCTCGTTCCAGATCAGTTTTTCTCCCTGTCCCCTAACCTATTCCTCTGCCGAAAACTCCAAGAAAATTGGTTTCATAGTCACCAATTGAATTTTCTTCAAACTTCCCCCATGTTTTCTCTGCATCTGGTGATGGAGACCGTGCCTCCACTGCCTGCATCAGTTTTCTCCTTTAATGCCTCCAACGAATTTGCTCAATTAACTTCCCCCAACTCCTTCTTAACAACCGACAATAACTCCCCGTCGTTTATTTACCTGGCCTTATTTTATATTCGATCGGGTATTACAGAATCCGGCGATAAACCTCGCGGCCTCCGGACTGTTGTTGGTGAGCCGAGGAAGAAGAAACTTTTTTTCCCTTTCCTTTTCTTTGAATCAAAAATAAAGATTTTTTCCGTTTTGTTTCGGATTTTGAGGAAAACAAAGGGGTTTTGGTTCTTAGAAATACAACGTTTTTGTGTTGGTTTGTAGATTCGAACGTGGTTTTAAAAAAAGGGATTCAAAAAGCTTTATTTTCAAGCTCGCCGGTCACCGTTGTTCCTGGGTTTCTATGGTGACCGTTTTCTGGGAACGAAGAATACTAAAAGGTGTTCTTCATTTTCTGGGTTATGTGAAGAACCAGAGATAGAGTCTCTCATTTTTCTTTGGTTTTCAAATGGAGAAATGAAATAAGAAGTTTTTTTTTTTTTATGTTATATACTTGGGGGTCAAAATAAAAATGGTTTAATTATTTTATAAATGTCTCCGCGTTTCGAAAATACCCCCCTCAGTCCCTCCACATTTTTGAATCTTTTTAATCTTGTCACCAATCCGGTTAATCAGTAAAAAGGGGGTTTATTCGGTTCAGGTTCCTCCGTGTTTACGGACGACCTTTTAAGACCTTCCGCTTTGTTAAATCCTTTCCTCAGTCCCTGTATGTTTTCAAATAGTTTCAATCCGGTCACAATTTTCTTTTTTTTTTTTTACTTTGATTTTGATCTGAAACTTTGTTTTATTTCAATCAAATCCTTTCCAGTACCTTTTTATTTTGTTTAATCCCTTATTTATTTTATATGCTTTATTAGTTACATGTGGTACATATTTATTTTATCATGTTTTGTATATATTTTATTTATACATTTATTTGCTTATTTATGTATTTATTCTCATGTTACATGTACACATATATGTATGTTTTTATTTATTTATTTATTCTCTTTGCATATTTATCTTATGTTGCATTTACATTATATTATGCATTTCTTCATTTATGTATTTTAATTCATTTTACATTTAGTTACCTTGTGACATGTATTTTTATTTACGTATTTTAATTATTTGTATGTTTTTGTTATGCTATTTTATTTTATTTGCTTTTCACATATTCATGTTTATATATATTTGTTTATTTATGTATTTTATTTTAATGTATTTATTTGTCTTTTTTATTGTTGCTTCGTCACATCTTGTTAATTAATGAATTTAACAAAGACGTCTTTATTCGGTCGTAACGGGCCCGAGACCAAACGTAGTGGTGGCGGCGTATGCGTTTACCTTCGGATAAAGACACGGTAAAAATAAAATTTGAATTCGAATATTTAAACAAATTTTAATTTAAATGTCACTTTGATCCAAAAAAAATCCAAAATTAATTAAGTGGTAATTTGATAAAGGTGCCAATTTTTGGGCGGTTTTAACCGCTAATCACATTTTTAATCGTAACCGAATCTCGAACCCTAATTTATTCGAATCTCTGGTTTTTACGGTGTCTGGTCTACCAAAGTGACCGGTGGCGACTCCAACCTTTTTTAAATTTTTTTCCAACCATTTCTTAAAATCATTTTCTCCCAATTTTCAATGCTTTTTATTTTAGGTATTTTCAAACCCTAATTCTTAGTTTCAATAACTAATTTCAAAATTCCCCTATTTTTGAGACAATTCCCTAATTTTAAAGATTTCAATTCTTCATGTCCTAATTTTTAGGTCTAATCTCTCTTTTTAATTTAAACCCTAAATTTCCTAAAAATTCAATTTTGAGACATTTCTAATTTTATTTAATTTTCAAGATGTGTTCTTTTTTAGCGACTTTTTACACCTAAGAAAAAAAGGGTCGTTACAGTTAGTATAGAAAAATTTCATGATATTTAATTTATTCTTTATTAGTTTAAATATTTGATAAGTTATTTCTTATTTTCATTGGTTCGTGTAATAGTACGAGATCGTGTCCTTCTTTTACCGACTCCTGCTCCGGGTCTGACTCCTCCTCCGACTGCAACTCCTTTAGGTAATTTTACTTTTAATTTTTTTCTCTATTTTTGATATATTATGTTTATGTTAGTTTGAATGCTCTATTCTTTGAATGCTCTATTCTTTGATTTAAGATTTAATTCATGTTTATGTCATGTATCTTGTAAAACTAAAATTGATTTTGATATAACAATTAAGTATAATGACTATTTTTGTAATAAATTTTTAAGTCCCTAAGTCAAACTTTTATTTTCAAGTCAAACCAAGAACTTTGAAATAAATTTTTTAAGTGTTTTTATACGAGGGTATCGATACCCTAAGAACAGGTATCGATACCACCTGGGTTTTTAAAGCATTGTTCTTGAGATCAAGAACAAGCATCGAAACATGGTTCGATACCTTTTCTTCACTGCCAGCATCTGTTCCGAACCATGTACCAAACCACTTCGAAGGTTTTAATTAATTTTAAAATCATTTAAAATTATGACTCCAGGTATCGATACACCCTTTAATCCCCAACAACTATTTTAGCATTAAATGAGTCGACCGTTGGTGGCAGTTAAGATTTTAATTGGTGGTTAGCATGTTCCGAAACATGGTTCGATATCCAACCTTATAGTTTCAAAAAGGTATCGAAGCATGATTCGATACCCCTTGTATTAAATGCACAACGACTCTTTCTACTTTGGTTTGTTTCGAAACAGGTTCTTCGTGTTTCGATACCGCCTGATGCAGAGTGCATTTATGGTGGGAAGATGAAGCTCCAACGGCCTTATTTACATTCCCAACAACCACAACGGTTAGAAATCAATGAGAGGGTATAAAATGAAGCATTTTCAACAACATTAAGGACTATTGATCCTTAAGCAACATCCAAGCAATCAAAATCCAACTCCCAAGCACTTTCATTGAATATCTTGTCTCCCATCTCTTGTAATTTCAATTTGATTCTTTGTAATTGAGTTTGGGGAGAGTTTAATTGTATTTGGGGTATATATTTCTTGTGAGAGAATTCATTTTTAGCCCACTCTTATCTCTTGTAACTCTTTGTGAGGTCAAAGTCAATTTTGGGTAGAAAATTGACTTGTTTGTAAAAGTTATCCCTTGAACCTAGAAAAAGGTAGAATTCATAGTGAATTGGTTTCAAAATCCTTAGTGGGAGCTAAGGTAGTGGATGTAGAGCTTGTTTGAAGCTTGAACCACTATAAATCGCTTGTTCTTCAATTTTTCATTTTTACCGAAAAATCTTCTACCACAAAATTTTAATTGCCAATTCACCCCCTCTTGGCCATCTTTCAAGATCGATCAACTCAACAATTGGTATCAAAGCCTAATCTTTGAAGAGATTCACATCTACCAAAGAAGATCCAAGGTGTGTTGATCATATCTACAAGACAACTCAATGGCCTCCACTTCCGGTAAATGGAACAAGTCACACTCCATCACCAAGCCACCCTTCTTCAATGGGGATAACTACCCCTATTGGAAGAATAGGATGAGGTTGTTCATCAACTCCAATGATTATGTCCTTTGGGATATAATAGAAGATGCTCCCTCAATTCCGATGAAAATGAAAGAAGATCGACAAGTGCCCCAAAAGAGGAATGAAATGACCGATGAAGAGAGAAGGAGGATGTCCACCAACGATAAGGCGTTGCACATTCTCTTTTGTGCTCTTGGTCCCGACATCTACTCCAAGATTTCATCGTGTACAAGTGCCAAAGAAGTTTGGGACTCTTTGGAGACCACATATGAGGGCACCAACGATGTCAAAGAGATGAAGATCGGTCTTCTCAATCTCAACTACGAGAACTTCAAGATAGAGCCGGATGAAGACATCACCAAGATGTTCGATCGGTTTTCCGTCATTGTAAATGGTCTTAAGGGCTTTGGTGAAATCATACCGGAGGAGAAGCTCGTGAGGAAGCTCATTTATTCTCTTCCCGAGTCTTGGGATAGCAAGAGAACAACTATCATTGAAGCAAAAGAACTCAAGACTCTCAAGCTTGATGCTCTTGTGGGATCTCTTCTCACCCATGAGATCATGAAGAAAGGAAGATAAAATGAAAAGAAGAAGGAAGAAGTGAAGCTAGAGAAGCGAGAAGTTGAAAAGAAAAAGCAAGGGATTGCTCTCAATGTTTCATCCTTCCAAGAAGAGGTGGATACAAGTGAAGAAGAAGATCTAGAAGAGTTGGCTATGGTAGCCAAAAGGTTTACTAGACTCATGAGGGCTAACCGGAATAGGAGATTCCAACGAAAGAAGGATTTCAAATCAAAGAGCAAAGAAGAGGAGAAAGATCAAATCATTTACTACAAATGCATGAAGCCCGGTCACATTAGGACCGATTGCCCTCAATACAAAAGAAAGGGTTTTGAGAAGAAGAAGAAGCAAAAGGCTCACGTTGCCACATGGAGTGATGAGGAGTCATCATCCGATGAGGACAATGAAGTAGCCAACCTTTGTCTCATGGCTCTTGATGAGCCCAAGGTAACCCTTGAACCATCTTGTAATGATTTATCTTATGATGAACTATATGATGCATATGATGAGTTACAAGATGTTTATGATGAGTTGGTTTTGAAATTCAAAGAATTAATTTTGAAAAGCAAGAAAACCATTTCCGAGTTAGAAATGAAAAATGATTCTTTGACAAAAACTATTTTGGATTTTGAAGAAAAGGTTGTTGATTTAAATGATGATTTAAAGTTCTTTTAAAAAGAAAATGTGGATTTAAACAACCTTATTTCAAGCTTGAGTGAGAATCACAACAAAGTGGTGAATGTGCTTAAGGAACAAATTAAAGTGGTTGGTAGTTCTACTTTTGAAAAAGGAAGCTCTTCAAAACCCAACCATGTGAAAAAGAATTTTTATAACCACAAACAAAGAAATTTTCAAAGACATGTTAGATATAGAAAAATTAGGAGTGTATGGGTTCCTAAGGAACTCATTGTTTCTAATAATATTAGTTCCATTGAATCTTGGATTCCCAAGGGAACCAAGCTTTTAGGGACTAACTCTCATGGACCCAAAATGATTTGGGTACCAAAAATCAAAAACTAAATCTTTGTTTGTAGGTTGAGCATTTCTTCAAGGCCAAAGTTTCAAGTCAAAACATGTGGTATCTTGATAGTGGATGCTCAAGGCATATGACCGGAGACAAGGGACTATTTAAGGAGTTAGAGATCAAAAAGGGTGGAGTAGTGACATTTGGTGACAACTCCAAAGGCCAAATTGAGGGTATTGGCTCTATTGGTAGTCACTCCTCTATTTTAATTGAATATGTATTGCTTGTTAATGATCTTAAGCATAATTTGTTGAGCATTAGTCAATTGTGTGATAGAGGTTTCTATGTCTCTTTTGATAAACATGGTTGCAAAATAATAGACATAGAATCAAATAGAACAATGCTCATAGGTCATCGCATAGGAAATATATATATTGTGCATCTAGATGACATTAACCTTTCTCATGCATGCTTAGTTGCTAGTGATGAAAATGATGCATGGTTATAGCATAGGAAACTAGGACATGCTAGCATAAGTGTTTTAGAGAAACTAGCCTCCTAAAATGTAGTTAGAGGTTTACCTAAGCTCAAGTTCTCCTTAGATAAAATTTGTGATGCATTTGCTAAAGGTAAACAAAAGAGAGTTTCTATTAAGTCCATTAATGATGTTTCAACTAGTAGAGTATTGCAATTGATCAATATGGATCTTTTTGGACCTATTAGGATAACTAGCTTGGGTGGAAAATCATATGCATTTGTTATTGTTGATGATTACTCTAGATACACTTGGGTTCTATTTTTAAGTACAAAAGATGAAGCCTTAGAAAAATTCATCACATTTTCAAATATTTCTCAAAATGATCTTGATCAAAGAATTTCTCATATTAGAAGTTATCATGGAACCGAATTTCAAAATTTAGGTTTTGACAATTTTTGTAATGAAAATGGGATTAGCCATAATTTTTCGGCTCCTCGCACTCCTTAACAAAATGGGGTAGTTGAGAGGAAAAATAGAACTTTAGAAGAAATGGCTAGGACCATGCTTTATGAAAACTATTTACCTAAATATTTTTGGGTGGAAGCCACAAACACTTCTTGTTATATTATTAATCGAGTAATGATTAGGCCAATTTTAAAGAAAACTCTTTATGAGATTTTAAAATCCAAAAAGCCTAACATTAGTTATTTTCACCCTTTTGGGTGCAAGTGTTTTGTTTTAAACAATGGGAAAGACAATTTAGGTAAATTTGATGCAAAAAGTGATGAAGCCATTTTTCTTGGATATTCTTTAAATTCAAAGGCTTATAGAGTTTTCAATAAAAGAACCTTAGTTGTAGAGGAGTCTATACATGTGGTTTTCGATGATAACCTCCTTCCTAGGAAGGATTCTTGTGATGATGATGATGTAGGAATCATTGAAACCATTGATGATGGACAAGCATCAAAGGTGGATGGGGTTCCAACCAATGAGGAAACACAAGATCCTCCAATAGAAGCTTTAGGAGATGTAAAGCTTGAAGAAAGAGAAGTGAGCTAGCTACCCAAGGGAGTTCAACTATGTCAAAAGTGGTGAAATCTTGGGTGATCCATCCAAGGGGGTAACTACTCGTTCTTCTTTTAGATTAATGAGCCATATTGCATTTATCTCATGCATAGAGCCTAAGAATATCAATGAAGCCTTAGATGATGATTATTGGATATTGGCTATGCAAGAAGAGTTAAATCAATTTGAGAGAAGTAATGTGTGGACATTAGTTGATAGACCTAGTAATAAATCTACTATAGGAACTAAATGAGTTTTTAGAAACAAACTAGATGAGAGTGGTAACATTGTGAGAAACAAAGCTAGATTAGTTGCTCAAGGTTACACTCAAGAAGAGGGAATAGATTTCGATGAAACCTATGCACCCGTACCTAGAATGGAAGCCATTAGGATGTTACTTGCATGTTATCATGATTTCAAGCTTTTTCAAATGGATGTTAAAAGTGCTTTCTTAAATGGTTTTATAAATGAAGAAGTGTATGTTGAACAACCACTGGGCTTTGAAAATTCAAAATTTCCAAACCATGTTTTCAAATTAACTAAAGCTTTATATGGTTTGAAACAAGCCCCTAGAGCTTGGTATGAAAGGCTTTCATACTTTTTGATTGAAAAGGGCTTTGTAAAAGGGAAGGTGGATACTACACTTTTTATAAAAAGGTTTAAAAATGACATATTAGTAGTTCAAATTTATGTTGATGATATTATTTTTGGATCTACTAATGAGTGTTATTGTCAAGAATTTTCTAAGCTAATGCAAGGTGAATTCGAGATGAGCATGATGGAGGAGCTCTCATTCTTTTAGGGACTCCAAATCAAGCAAAGGAAAGATGACACCTTCATCAATCAAGCAAAATGCATCAAGGATATGCTCAAGAAGTTTGGCTTGGAGAATGTAAAACCTCAAGCCACTCCAATGAGCTCATCTACTAAGCTTGACAAGGATGAAGGAGGAAAGTGTGTTGATTCTAAATTGTATAGATCCATGATAGACGCTTTTATTTACCTTACCGCAAGTAGACCGGATATCATGTTTAGTGTTTGCTTGTGTGCTAGGTTTCAAGCTAGTCCTAGAGAATCACACCTAGTTGCCATTAAGAGAATTTTTAGGTACCTTAGAGACACACCTTGTTTAGGTCTTTGGTATCCTAAAGACTCATCCTTTGATTTACATGCTTTTTCGGATGCGGATTATGGAGGTTGTAAGATAGATAGGAAAAGTACTTCCGGTAAATGTCAATTCCTAGGTAGTATGGTCATATCTTGGTTCTTTAAGAAACAAAATAGTGTAGCTCTATCTACCACCGAAGCGGAGTACATATCCTTAGGGAGTTGTTGTGCTCAAGTGTTATGGATGAAACAACAACTCTTAGATTATGACATTAAGGTAGAAACCATACCTCTAAAGTGTGATAATACTAGTGCCATATGTCTTACTAAGAACCCCATTCAACACTCTAGAACCAAACACATAGAAATTAGACACCACTTTATTAGAGATCATGTGTCTAAAAATGATGTTGTTTTAGAGTTTGTTGACACCTTAATTCAATTAGCGGACATTTTTACCAAATCTTTAGATAAAGAGCGTTTTTGGACCCTTAGGAGAGAGTTAGATCTAACTAGCCTATCTTGACCTCTTAAGTGTTATTTTTATGCAAATGTTGCTTGAATCTTGATTGAAATCATGCCTATGTTGTTTTATATCTTGATGTTTCTATGCATGTTGCTAGGGGGAGTATGAACTTGTTTATGCATTTTAATCATGTTATAACATTTTTTGCATGACTTTAGGGGCTTTAGAGACTCATTCCTAGTACTTTAGAAGCCTAAAATGCAAAGCACAGCTAAGTGGTATCGATACAGCTAGCACCTGTTTCGATACCTGTTCATCAAGTTCATCTGGGAATTTTTTGGGAAAAATAGGTATCAAACCATGTTTCGATACCTGGGTATCGATACTAGCATCGGAACAGGTTGTTTCGATATCGGTATCGAACCACGCGGCGACAGAATGCTTTAAAAGACTCCTAAACCTTTTTTAACTCAAATTAAAACATTCCCATATTTTTTCTCTCAAACCCTAGCCGTCTTCCCCTATAAAATCCTCTCTAATCCGTCCCTTTTAACATCAAAATCAACGATTTCTTTGAGGGATTTTCATCTACTCATCAAAGCCTACACTATATCATCAATTGGTGCTTCACAAACCTCAATTTCTTCCTAATACATAATCAAGGTAATTTTCGAAAAACCTTATTTTTGTTTGATTTTAGGTTGTTAAAATTTAGATTTTGAACATATTTTGAATGCTTATTGTATGGGTTTTCATAATCCTACAAAAAAATTTTCAAAATCAAAATTTTTTCATTCGAATATAAATTGATTTTATCGTATTGGTTTTTCACTGAAATTTTTAAAATTGTTTTTAAATTCTCAAATACCTTGAATTATTGATTAATAGGATTGAATTAGGTTGTTAGAGCATACATGTTTTTATGAAACTAATCCCAAATTGTTTCAATCTCTAGATAATGGCACCCAAGAAACAATCCCGTACCGAAGCCGGTAGCTCCTCATCTTCTCGTGCTTCTCGAGTTGATGTTCAAGAAGTTTTTACACAGAGTTTGGATACACCTCGTACGGTTGACCACTTCAGTCTCTACCGTCACCTTACTCTTAAAAAGGAACGGTGTGCGGATGTTCAATTCATGAACTCGCACAAGTTCAAATTCCGCTACTACGATCGCCTTATCGATTGGAAGTTCTTGCGTTTTCTAACCAACAATGGCAAGTTCTTTCCAACTCTTGTCCTTATCTTTTATACTAATGCCAAATACATTTTTCCCCTACGGACAAGTGCAAAGTGGTTGAATCTTTTCTCATGGGCCAAACTTTTAAAATTGATGTTACTACCTTTATCGATGTCTTAGGTCTTGAGGACGAGGGTATTGAAGATGAAACCTATCTTGGTTATTTCACCGGCTCAATCACCTCACTTGACGTGCATGATAGATTTTTACATCTTATCATTTCTTGGTGGATTCGTCCATCAAATGGTAAGTACTCTCGCATCCGTCAAGTTTATAGTTTTTGGATCAAATGTTTTTGTGAAAATATTCAACCAAATCTTGCCCAAATCGTTTTCTCGGACATTGTTTGGCATGTCCAAAACTGTGCCACTCCACTTGTCCAATCTTTTCCCTGTGCTTGCATTCTAAGCTCTATCTTCTTGCATTTGGGAATTGATTGCTCTTTTCACAAAGTGGAATCCCTTAAAGAACCTATTGATGAAACATCTCTAAACCGTAACCACTTCCAATATGTCTCTAATGGTGAATGGGTTCGCGGTGCTCCTCCTCCTCCCATCGATCCCGAGCCTCTTCGTCAAGTTGCTTCGAATGTCGACATGATGGCTTTTCTCACTACGAGGTTCGACAACTTGGATGCTCAATTTGGTACCTTAAATGATCAATTTGGTACTTTGAATGCTCGTTTGGATTCCATGGATGGAAGGCTTGACTCTATGTCAACTCAATTCCAATCAAGTTTTGATTCTATGAGTACGAGATTGACGGGCTTAGGGACTCAATGTCATTCCATGCGAATCTCCATTGAGGCTTTTCGCTATAGCCAAAAGCTTGCCGATGAAGATGGAGATGACAATGAGGAAAAAGATGATGACATGGCCGATGAGTGATCTTAGCTTTGTTTTTAAGCTTTGCATTGGCTTTAGGACTAGTTATGTTTCTTTTTAAGCATTATGTTGCCTTTTCATTCATATTAGAACTTATGCACCTTTGTTATTTCTTTATGCTTTGAACTTATTTTGTTGGATTTGGATTTGGATATTTTATGCTATGGATTTTAGTTTATGAATTATATTTCCTTTAATGCTATAGTTTCTTTGAATCTTGTCTTATATTCCATTGATTTTGATCTAACAAAAAGGGGGGAGAAATATCTTGTTTTTTTTAAAGTTTTTTTTTTAAGTTAGGGAACCACCCACTTTTAAAATTTAAAGTTATGCATATATTAAGGGGGAGTCCTTTTAAAAGTTTTCAACGTTTTGGAATCTAAAATCTTGACTTAAACTTAAAATTTTTTCAATGGTTTTGTTATATCAAAAAGGGGGAGATTGTAAAATTAAAATTGATTTTGATATAACAATTAAGTATAAGGACTATTTTTGTAATAAATTTTTAAGTCCCTAAGTCAAACTTTTGTTTTCAAGTCAAACCAAGAAATTTGAAATAAATTTTCTAAGTGTTTTTATAAGAGGGTATCGATACCCTAAGAACAGGTATCGATACCACCTGGGTTTTTAAAGCATTGTTCTTGAGATTAAGAACAAGCATCAAAACATGGTTCGATACCTTTTCTTCACTGCCAGCATCTGTTCCGAACCATGTACCGAACCACTTCGAAGGTTTTAATTAATTTTAAAATCATTTAAAATTATGACTCCAGGTATCGATACACCCTTTAATCCCCAACGACTATTTTAGCATTAAATGAGTCGACCGTTGGTGACGGTTAAGATTTTAATTGGTGGTTAGCATATTCCGAAACATGGTTCGATACCCAACCTTACAGTTTCAAAAAGGTATCGAAGAATGGTTCGATACCCCTTGTATTAAATGCACAACGACTCTTTCTACTTTGGTCTATTTCGAAACAGGTTCTTCGTGTTTCGATACCGCCTGCTGCAGAGTGCATTTATGGTGGGAAGATGAAGCTCCAACGGCCTTATTTACATTCCCAACAACCACAACGGTTAGAAATCAATGAGAGGGTATAAAATGAAGCATTTTCAACAACATTAAGGACTATTGAACCTCAAGCAACATCCAAGCAATCAAAATCCAACTCCCAAGCACTTTCATTGAATATCTTGTCTCCTATCTCTTGTAATTTCAATTTGATTCTTTGTAATTGAGTTTGGGAAGAGTTTAATTGTATCTAGGGCATATATTTCTTGTGATAGAATTCATTTTTAGCCCACTCTTATCTCTTGTAACTCTTTGTGAGGTCAAAGTCAATTTTGGGTAGAAAATTGACTTGTTTGTAAAGGTTATCCCTTGAACCTAGAAAAAGGTAGAATTCATAGTGAATTGGTTTCAAAATCCTTAGTGAGAGCTAAGGTAGTGGATGTAGAGCTTGTTCGAAGCTTGAGCCACTATAAATCGCTTGTTCTTCAATTTTTCATTTTTACCGAAAAATCTTCCACCACAAAATTTTAATTGCCAATTCACCCCCTCTTGGCCATCTTTCAAGATCGATCAACTCAACATATCTAGAATTATTCTAGCAAAATCGTGTGGACTTAGGTTTGACTCGCCTAAGTCAACCTCTAAACAAAGCCATCAAAGCTTTATAACTCGCGGAAACAAAACAAGCGAAGAAATGAAAGATAGAACAAGAGAAAGCTTTTGAGTGAATGTTTCTTTACTCAATGATTAAGTGAATTGTGAGGAGGGGTGAGTCTCTATTTATTATTGTCCCCTATTACATCCGACGATCACTATTAATTTACATAAATGGCTAGGAATAATTCCCACCAACCACAATGGCATAATTCTAAGAATATTCCCGATTTATTATGAAAAAAATCTCTTATGTTCACATGGTGTGTTCACGTAGGATAAGAGGACAATTCTAGTGGGTTTGGCAAGCCCAAAACCTTGGTAAAATAGGCTTGAGCGGATTGGACTGTAGCAACCCATCGTTGGGCTCGTGGGCTGTGACATTTACGTATATATAATTAATGAATGATCTATTCTTTGAGTCGTTTTTATAATCTTTAATTTATTTTTTATGTAAATTTGAATTTTCTACGGATAGTATGATTCAATTCATCTGATTGATTCCAGTTTATTGCTTAAAAAACTGATGATGAACTTTTTTGGCGGGAATTATAACTTTTTTAAAAAAAGAGAAACTAGAAATCATCTGAAGACTTCGTTGCTTAATTAAAAATCGTTCAATCTATTATCTACATTTCAGTAGTAATTCGTCCTTTGGCTGATGATTTTAAATTTTTGAACAAACTCTCTCCCTCCTAATTCAGATTTTACCTTTACTTAATATGGGCCAAAGTTTCTCTACAGGCCATGCTTCTAGGGACATCACTTGACAATTTAATTTTCTATTTTCACTAGTTCGTGCAATAGCACGAGATCGTGTCCTTCTTTTGCCGACTCCTCTTTCGGTTCCAACTCTCTCTTTGTCTGTAACTCCTTTTCCGGTTTCAACTCTTCCTTCGGCTCAAACTCCTCCATATTATTTGGAGGAAGAAATTCTTGAAATCAAGAGAATTCTTCTTCAGATGCAAGCTATAGATAGGTGGAGTTTGAAAAGATTATTTGATTTTTAAGTGTGTCTATTATTCTTCTGTTTTTTCTTTGCTTGATTCTAAAAAAAAATAAACAAAAAGTTGAAGAAATAAAAAACAAATAGAATCAATGCTTCAACTTGTTGAAAATATAATGGATTGGATTGATTGAAGAAGCAGAAGATGACTTCGTGGAAACTTTTTCGAAGTATTTCAATCAACTTTCTCTCTTTATTTTCACATCATCGGTGGAATAACGATTTTCATCTTTTTTTGTAGGATGTTAGATGTCTAAGGCCGGTTCAACAAGCTAGGATATAGATATACTGGCAGAGTAGCTACAAAAAAATACTTCAATTAGAACAGTTTTATGATGCAATCAACACATGTTTTTAAAATTCATCATCCTTTTTATTCATACAATTAAAGCAAAATAATTGAATTTGAATAAAATTTGGTGAAGTTACCTCTGATGAATGACATCTTTGTATTAGGGTGAGAAGCTACAAACTATAAAGATATAAAAGAATGGATGTAATCAAGTTTTTCAATGAAATATGATTAGCATAATGTCTATATACACACATTAATATAGATTTTACTACTCTTCACCAAAGAATCATCTTTGAAATTCTTAGCTCCAAGCTTAAGACATTAAAATAGGCTACACATTTTATACAATATTACGGTACATGTTTAACATTCATTGATAAAATTATAAAACACTTGACACTGAGGTTGAAACCGTTGATAATCAATCACTTTGAAGAATTTCTTCTTGGTTAAGACCAAAAAGGACCGGGAAGAGGCAATGGATCCCGGAACCCTTGGTTTCAATACAGGAGAACCTCAGATACAGCTTTACTTCTTACTTGGCCTTGTTTATGCTGTAGTTACTCTTATCTTGCTTCCTTTCATAACTGTGTTCTTTGGGTTATCTTATGTCGTATTCCGCCGTCAGGTGAGAACTTACATCTTTTAGGAGTAGGTTCGTTACATTTTCGATCATGAACTTGTTATATACTTTGTTTGAAACTTACGAAGTGTCAAATTTAAGATGCGATCTAAGTCGACATTAAGATGCTTTTGGAGATATCGAGATTATAGAATCAATCGAGGTTGTTTGAAATTCTTGCTCTAATATGTACTTAAATGAACTTGTAAATCAATCAAGAGTATGAAAGCGATGCTGCATTCTGGCCGGATGTTCATCTACGTATCATTGTCGCATTGATCGTCTCGCAGCTGCTATTAATGGGATTATTGAGGACAAAAGAAGCTGTTTCATCGACACCATTGCTTATCGCCCTTCCTGTATTAACCATATGGTTCCGCAGATTCTGCAAAAAGCATTACGAACCGGCTTTTGTCCGGGATCCTTTCGGCTCTCTGTTAAACCCCATCTTGCATGACTAATTAAATAATAAGGTTTAAGTTATTAAACCTTTTGAATTAAAACTAAATTATTAAATATACAAATATAAAAAATAAATATGTTATTATACAAATTTATTAAGTAAATCTTTTAATGATACGAAGACAAAAGGTGGCTGGTGAATAAAGAAATTTAAATATTTAAAGTTTTTTTAAAATTTGTCAAAAATATATCATATGCCATATTTTTATAAGATAACGAAAAGTTTTAATGTCTTTTATTAATTTTTATTTAAATTATAAAATAAAATATTAAACATTAATTTATATCGGAATAAACATTAAACACTAAACTAAAAAAATTATAGTTTAAACACATTTTTAATGCTTAAACCATAAAAGTAAATTTTGTCAAAAATTAATATATAAAAATTTTATTTTGAAGACTAAAAATTTAAATTACTAACAAAACTAAAAAATATGAATGACCAAGTTGGATACGATGAATGAGTAAAAATCATTTGCCTTTTATCATGTATCCTTTTATGTCTCCTTTAATTTTTTTTTTAAAATTGAATTTTAAACTTTAACACTTATTTTTTATATCTTAAACCATAAATCCTACACCCTAAAAAATATACCCTACCTTTAATTTCCTAAACCCTAACAAGAGCCCCTAACCTTGAACCCTAAACCCTCTAATTTAAAACAGAGACACAAATGGAGGCATGGGAAGAGATAGATGATTTGCACCATGATAAATACGGGAACCAAAACAATATCATATAAATAGGCTACATGCTTATAAAAGAATCACCTTAATATATACATCAACCTAAAGCTGAAAAACCGTAATCGTTTTGCTTGACAGACAACACATTCTGGTTGATACCAAGGCTGATGATCAATGAAGGACAAATAAGAAACGGTGGGATTACACAGATTTTGCAACACCATGAGAATTCATGCAGGGTTTAACTTTCATCGTCATCCTCTGATGGTGGAGGGTTGTTTAGATCCAAATTAAAACTGGTTCTGGGCTCATTCAGATCAATATCCAAGCCCCTCCTTCGCCCTCTACTCGACGAATTAGAACCATCCCCCGCCGCAACACTGGTGTTGGAGTTATATCGACTCAACTTTTGCATGGTTTCACGAGCCAAATTCAACAGTGTGGGAGGTAGTTGATCTTTGACTGGATTCTCAGCCTTATCGTTCCTTTCCGGAGAACCATCTGGAGGAGTAAATGCCGGCGGAGGAAATGCCCCAGGGGTTTCCCTCCTATGGGCTCTAAGATGTCCGAACACTGCCTTCCACGACCCGAAACATTTTTTACACACGTAACATGTTGGTTCAGGACTAGGAACACCCGGTTCCTCTGTCTTCCTCGCTTTTGACCCACTGCCACTGCCGCTGCTGGATCCAGAATGCGCAGCATCGGTTCTCCGTTTTTTTCTGGCAGAGATTGATGGGGAAGAGGAAGAACCACCACAGCCACCACCGGCGGTCTTATTTTGCCCGTTATTACTTATCTCATTCTGACATATTGTTCTGTGAGGACAGTTATCCTGTGAATACTGCTTAGAGTACGATGATTTCTCTTCGGGCGATTGATTATTATGGTCTGCCATGTTCAATATTTGGAGAAATATCAAGAAAATGATTGTTTAAACAGAAGAAACAAGGTTGGATTTTGGTTGTGTTTATATATTGATTTCGAATTCAATCAATGGCGGTTACTTCCCGTTAAGTCCACCGGTGGGTGACTGTTCATCTTGAAAGGTTACATCTCTCCATGCATGTTAGAACGTCGCGTTTATACATACACGAGCTTTTTCTGTCAATATTCTCTATTTCGACCACCGTTGGTGGCTCTCAGCCCCAACTCGAGGCGGGTGAATCGCCGCAAACGATCACCAGCTCCTCCTTAATTATTTCCTAGCCCGCAGAAAGAATCTTTTTCTTCTTTCCTTGTATATACTGACTGCACTACTGAACTGGTAGAGATTTGCTAGCAATTAATTAATCAATGGCTACCTTTAGTTTTCTCAAGAAATTATGAGACTTAATTTGTTTAATGTGTATGATGAAGAGATGAAGATGCATTAATTGATAGGCATGCATTGAAGCCAGAAGAAAGGCAAATTCTACAACTGTGGAAACTGAGCAGATCAGTAAGCTTAGCCGGACAGGGTATTAATCGTCTACCTCTTAGTCAGGTAATATCAGAGGAAGACAAATTTTACAATTGTGGAACCTGAGCAGATTAGTAAACTTATCCAGACAGTGTATAAATCGTCTGCCTCCTAATCGTGTATATTTTAGAGTTTAGAATTCAAACTTTTAAAATTTTTTAACAGGGGACATGAGAGGCACGATTAGGGGGCAAGAGATTTCTACTCAGTCAAACAACAAAAATCTTATGTCCCTGATTATACCTCATTTTAGGGTTAAAAATAATTAAAAATTAAATTCTAAATTCTAACCTTAATTTTCGTATCTCAAACCTTAAATCCTACATCTAAAAAAATACACTTTATTCCTAATTTTCTAAATCTTAAATCATTATCTTAGACCTACTATTTGTAAGTAAAAACTATATAAAATATAATAAAAAACAGACTATTCCTATCCGTCAAAGACCCATTTATGTATATTGTCATTAATAAAGGAATTTGAATGTTAAATAGAAAATAGAAAATTCTTGCAAATATTGCACTTGAGGAAAAAATTCCCCAAATATTGATGGTGAAAAAATATTTTTCGAAATATTGATGTTTCTACGGTGCATCCAAAGTCGGATGCTTTTGGGTCGTCTTTAAACAGGAAAATCAGAGAGGCGAGCTAAAAGGCTCCGCCTTTAAACAGTAAAATACACTGTTGGAAGACGTAGCCTTTAGGCTCCGACTTCTCTGTTATTTCTCTCGCCTAAAATCAACGCGACAGACGGGGGCAGACAAGGCTGCAGTGTGCTGTGTGCATGCAGGCAAGGTTGTAGTGTGAATTATTTCACTCGGGTAATGGGGTAATAGGGTGGCAGAAATAGTTGAAAAAAAATAAAGGTGACAGTATGTGAAATAATTGAGGTGTAGTAAATTTGAAGTGTGATTGAGATTGTTTTATATGTTGATAAATAGAGTTGTTAGATGAGAAAATTTTGTATAGATGAGTTTAAAAATTTTGAAAGAGTAAGAGTTTGAAGAAGAAAAAAATAGATTTTGTAGGTAATTTTTTTAAGTATTATTTTTTTAAATATCTATTTATATTTTTTTTTGATTTTTTTATATATTCCATGTATTTTTATTTTGTTATATTTTGTTGATAGGTTTGAGTTGATTAATAGTTTAAAGAAGAAGAAGAAGGAGGAGGATTTAAAGAAACAAAATTGTAAGTATTTTAGTAATTTCTGTAAATATTTTTTTTTTATTTTTTGTGTTATTTGAAAGAAATAGGAAATATATTTTGAATTTATTTAGAATTAAGTATGTGTTGAGTTAAAGAGAAATATATTTGATAGAGTTGAGTTGATTAAGAGAAAGAGGATGAATATCTTAATTTAGTAAGAATATGATTAATTTATTAATATTATTGTAATTTTAGTTTATATATATATAGTATAGGATTAATTATTTATTAATATTATTTTAGATTTATTTAAAATATCAGTTTAGTTTAATTAGGAAAATATGGAATCAAGTAATCTTACTAAATTTTATTTTTATGGAATCAAGAATTAGTATTACATTATTAATTAGTAGTAGTAGTAAGAGTTGGTGGTTTGTTGGAAAGAAGATTTCTTGTTAGAAAAAAAAAGTTTTAGTAAGAGTTAACTAACAATTAGTGATTTGTTGATTAGTAAATAATTTTTGAAATTTTTATTTTTATTAATTTTAATTTTTTGAATATTTTATTAGGAAAATTAATTAAATTTAATTAAGTTTATTTATTTTAGCAGATGGCTGAGCAAGATTCTATTTTATATTTAGAGGATCGACATATTACGAGCCTTCATGTTGATGATATGATAAAATCTTTTTAATTTATATTTAATTATCAGTTTGTTTATATTTTTTTTAACATTTTTGGTTTAATTATAGGATACAGAGGATACATTTAAACACCATCGATCTATGGTAGAAACTCCGTTAGATGATCGGATTTTGGATTGGTTGCGTATTGCTGGATTTTATTATGCGACAATTCTTCGGGGTTATAAGCTTATTCCAGGATTGATTATCGCTCTAATCGAGCGGTGGAGACCCGAGACGCATACGTTTCATATGCCATGTGGAGAATGCACGATCACTCTACATGATGTTGTGTACCTTATTGGGGTCCCTATCAACGGAAAACTGTTGATTGAGCATATGCATTGTTCAACATCAGAGATTTGTGAAATGTATCTTGACAGAGTTCCATATGGAACTAATGTTAAAGGTTCTCGTGTCAAGCTGAGTTGGTTAGAAAAGGAATTTGATCTGAATGAATACTGTACGATTGAACATATTTATCAGGTGAGCTGAGCTTATATTCTACAGATGATTGGTGGTATTTTATGCCTGATAAATCCGGAAATTTAGTTAGTTTTCGATATTTGAAATTTTTTAGCACACCTTGAGAATCCGGTTCGGAATATAGTTGGGGGTCCGCCGTATTAGCGTTCTTGTATCGTGAGTTATGCAAGGGCGCTATACTCGAAAAGGGTAAAAAGGTAGGTGATATTGGTGGATGTCTATTGTTATTGCAAGCATGGGCTTGGCAGCGACTTCCATTCTTCACGCCAGTAACCCGATCACATATTCAGTTTCCTCTCTGTGCAAGGTGAATAATTTATGATAAGCTTTACATTATTTTTTTGAACATAATGTTGTAGAGTCATGCTAATTTTTTATTTGTATACAGATGGTGCGAGAAAAATCACGAAACTGGATTGGCGCACAATAATGTTAGAGTCTTTAGATCTCTCATAGATTCATATTGTCAAGATTAGGTACTGAATTTATTTTTTACTTCTTTAAATATTTTATTTCTTATTGCGAAAAATTCTGTAGTATGATACTAATTTAAAAAAAATTCAGTTTATTTGGCCAATAGTGGAGTTTCAATTTGGAGATAAAGTGATGAGACAATTTGGCTTCCACCAGCCTATTTTGCTTATTCCACGTGAGCATTATTATCTTCATGCGCTTGATGGACGTGGTAGAGCAGATACAGATTGGGAAGTCGTACATATTGAATTTATTTCTTTGTGGCACAATAGAATTCTATCGGTGCCAGAGCGACTTCCAATAGAAGCTGGTGATTATGATTTTGAGAGTTCAGAGTACAATATTTGGTATCGTTCTAATGGGAAGCCGTATTTAACAACTCTCGAAGGACGAGAAGAATGTCAAATATATAAGAAAAAATATGGTGATAAAGGCAAATACTCCAAGACAACTATTGGCTCATCTTTGAATACAAATATATGGAGTCACAACCCTGAAGGTTGGCCAACCACATGGGAGCATGAGGTAATTCCTACTGTTGTATGAGAAAAAGAACTGACTTCTACATATGCGCATCTAGAGGAGCATCCAAAAAAGCAACCAGAATGTCAACCAGAAGTGAGTCATAGCTCTTCAGGTTATTTGGGTTTTGCTGAAGCCGATTTATATAGGTCAAAGTTTTTACCCTCCCAATCTCTCACTTACGTTTATAATGATGTCCATGATTTTCATGAAATGCAAAATTTGTTGCATTCACTAGATATAATGAGAGGAACCACAAGTTTTATGTTCACGATACCACCAGCTTATATCGCTATTAATGAAGAGGATGTTGAAGAAGCTGATGAAGATGAAGCACCATAGAGGCCACAACGTATTCGACGATCACCCCACACTTATATGTCAACCATGCCTCGACATAGTCAAAAATTACGCAAGAAATGATTCTTATTTCGTATTGTATAATTTGGACTGTATTTTATTTGAATTCGTATTGTATTACTTAATGTAAATTTAGACTGTTATGCTTAATATTTTACTTCCAATAATTTGAATTCTAAGTATAAATATTTTAACTATAAAGCATCAATATTCAATGCAAAAAGAAATTTAATACAAAGCATACTTAATGTAAATATTCAATACATATTTAAAGATGGAATTCAAAGACCAAATATTCAATACATATTTAAAGACGTAATTTAAAGACCAAATATTCACTACTGAATAGGAACAAATCTAGGTTCATTAGGACAATTTCCTCTAGAATGTCCTTCAGCTCTACATATTGTGCATCCTTTCCGTTGACCATACAACCACGTACCATCGACTTGCAATAAGGAAAGCCTTCGATGCAAGGTTTGAATGACCAAAAAAATCGATGTAAAAATTTATAGCCCAGAATAACTTGGCCTTGTTGGTCATATACATCCTTCGTTTGATATCTCACTATCGTTCCTAAGATGAAATGAATAATCGCTAGTAGTAAAATCGGTAGCTCGTTGTACGATTTATCATAGTCACCATAAACAAATTCCATGGCCTTATCCCTTGCACGCCACACTTTTTTGTATTTTATTTGATACTCAAACTGTTGTGTAATGGTTGCTTGAATCGTTGAAACAAGAATTTTTGGATTCGTTTCTAACAGATTCCTCACGTGATGACTTATTATAGTTGAGTCCAATTTTCTATGGTCTTGATCGATGGACGTCCGCAAACATGTATGGTCGCCATTGTATTTCGTGACCTCTCAACGATTAGAACGCTTTAGTTTCGTCAATTGGATCTTCCAATTAAATTCCTGACCATATTTTACGCATTTAGCAAATAAAGTTTTCTCACTTGATTTTACAACAACATAATCAACATGGTTCTTTATGTTGTACTCTTTTAATGACAAACTAGCTTCGTCCTTTTCATCAAATTGAAGCCCAATCGATAATTGATCATATTGACTCGAAGTTAACATTGGCATATCGGGAAATTGAGGAGCTCTCATTGAATCAAAATCCAAAGCAACCATATGAGCCGGATGTTCATAGAATGTCAGGTCGATTCCGGTAGGACAAAAGTCTCCAACACGAAAATTAGGTGCTTCATTAACATCATCAGGAAATAAATCAGGATCATCGATATCTTCATCTTCACTAGAATCAGTAAGTGATTCACCCCAACGACCTCGTAGGTTTTCTACGTAAACATCATCAATCAGAACACTAATTGGTGCGGTTGAGATCGGATTCAATTCAGTCGATATCTCATTAGACAACATTGCGACAAAACTTCCTCCGGGGAGATCAATATCATTATTGTTGTCCAATCGAGAGGATTCTCCAATGACATTACTCGATGGGTTAGGAACATCATGAACCTCAACAAATAACTCAATATATCAAATCTCCATAGACTCGTGCTCTGCAATCATCATTCTAACATCGTCATCATCTTGAATATTAATTGCAACATATCTAACTAGATTTTCATAGGTTAACCACCGGTAACGCAAACTATGAACTCTTGCTCTAATTTTTTTTGATATTTTCTCCTTCAATTATCGAAACGAGATATCTTTTGGAAATCTCAGTTTAGTAATGTCTCCAGATTCAAACAAAATTCTAGATTCGGTATTCACCATTTGACTGTTATAATACACGATCGTCTAAAATCTATCTTCGCTCATTTTATCTTTATATTCGAAATAAATTTATAAAATTTCAAAACTAAATACAAGAAATTTCAAATACATAAAAATAAATTCAAATATAAAATGATATTGTAGAAAAATAAATTCAAATAACAACTAACAAATATCAATTTCAAATACATAAAAATAAAAATCTATCAACATCTCTAAAATGCAACATAATAATAACGAAAAACTTACAAATATTTTCAAAACTTCAGTAGAAAATTTTCCTTTTCCTCTTCTTCAACCTACAACCCTCAATTTTTCAAATATCAACTTCAAATTTTACCACCACCCAACTATCCCTTTATAAACAACATCAGAAAAAATAAAATTAATTCTAACCGTTCAATAAAAAAATAAAAATATTACTTATCCCAAAAATAATCAATCTGAACCCCTATAACTAGGTATGTATGCGTCTCAACCTAAAAATTTAAGCTGATAATCTTTCATCCCATCACCCTGTTTTTTCACATACACTATCACCACTGTTTTTTCACATATTCGAGAAAAAACAGTGCACACTGCGCCTGCCACTGCAGCATAAAGGAGAAGTCGGAGCCTAATGGTTCAGTCTTCCAACGGTGTAAGGGAGAAGTCGGAGCCTAAAGGCTCCGTCTTCCAATAGTGTATTTTACTGTTCAAAGGCGGAGCCTTTTGGCTCGTCTCTCGTCAGCTCCAAGTGAATTCCTTGTTTAAAGACGGACCCAAAAGCATTCGACTTTGGATGTGATAAGTGTTCAATACACTATCACTTTTTACTCCTTTTATGGGCATTAATCATCAAATATACACCCACTCGGACCAATGCATGTGCTTAATGTGATATATTTAGAAGTTATACTCATATAGATAATATTTACAGAAAAAGGCATGTTTTACTGCGTTTTCATATCTATGCAGGAGAACCAGTGCCGCGGCAGCGACAAGGCCGCGGCAGGACCTGATGCCGAGGCAGCAGTAGAAAGACAGGAAGCAAGACTATAGGCGATGGAAATATAAAAATCCAAGGAATGTGTCTGGACTTGAAGCCTATGGATCGGAGCTGGCTAGCACAAGGAAAAGCCCAAAGGAAGACCACGCGGGAAAACCCCTTAGCCGAATCAAACTTGGAAATATTTTTATTATTATGTACTTGACTTGTTCCCTACTCCAAGTTGTATTCTACTTAGCAAAAGTTTTGCCCTAGGTCTAGCCTATATAAGGACCTAGCCACCCAATATACTATACACAGAATACCTAGGGAGAGAGCCGATTTATATTCTTGTTTTCTTCTCCTCCATTATGTTCTAAACCTTCTTAGGGATTAGGTGAAGGTTGTTGAGTATTTGTGAGAAGAGATTGTACTTTGTCTTTGATTCAATGCAATAAAGTTATCAAGGTTTGCTTATCCTTTGTTATTCTTTGTGTTCACAATTGAGCTCGGGAGAGGATATTGTGAATCATCCATTTATCTAAGCTCGGGAGAGTTAGATTCACGAAAGGGGTAAGTACGGTGTTTCAATCGCGAAATACTAACTCGGCCTAGGGATAGGTTAAGAGTTTCAGCGGCTAAAAGAAGTGTGAGATTGGTTGGTGAGTATAATTGGTTCACGCCGGGAGGTATCATCAAGGACTAGTCATCAACAACACTCTGACTTAGGGATAAGCGGAGTCATCCAATGACACTTTGTCGAACTTTGATAAAGTCTACCCACGAGCAAGGGATTGCCGCGGCAGACAGTATTGTCGCTGCCAAGGCAGTAATCTGCAGTACTACCAAGGCATTGATATATGATTGCATTGGACAGAGACAAGTCAATCAAATCCACAATACGACGCAACTGGATCCTAACCCATCTCTCTCTATTATTTCAACATTTTATTTTTATTTAGTTAATTTAGTTTAGATAAATCAAATCAACTCACTTGTGTTCTTTACTTTTCTACAGAACAAGAAGGTGAAGAAAGCATATTAAGTATACCGGTCCCTGAGGAGATGATAACTCGATAAAATACTTATCACTTATTACTTTCGATGTGTCCACTTGCACTAAACGCGCACTTTTGACACGCGACAGGATGCACTGTAGAAACATCAATATTTCGAGAAATATTTTTCCACCATCGATATTTGGGGATTTTTTTTCTCAAGTGCAATATTTGCAAGAATTTTCCAATAGAAAATAGAAATTCTCTATACTTTTGTTCCCTTATTTAACCCCACACTAAAAAAAATATTTTTATAGATTAAGATCAGCGGTTAAATTTAAAATTTAATATTAAAGCTTAAAAAATAAGATAGAATATTTTTAAGAATTAAAATTTAAAATATAAAATTAATATTTAAAATTTAATTTTTTAATATTTAACGTGAAAAAAGACAAAAAAAATTCTAAAATGTATCAAATTACTTAATTTCAAAATATCAACCCTTAATTAGATAATTCTAATCTAATTAGATTTAGAATTCATTATACTCCATTATATTAGTTCCAAGACTAAATTAATATATATATATATATATATATTTGATAAATCTTAATTGATAAAGTTTTAAACTGACATAATAAGGACGATCATACAGGGTTAAACTCTAAAAATATTAAGTATTTAAAATATAAAAAAGAATATCACTTTTTAGGTGAAAAGCTAAAAATGTTAGTTTTTAGATGTTCAATATTTTATTTTTTGTTGCTTAAAAGGATAATCTAATAATATTTTTTCATTAAGATAATTTTTAAAAATATATATATCTTTGAATAAATTGCACAAAACCATAAAATCTTTAAAGGTAATAATATTTTCGATAAAGTAAAAGTCTCGTTTTAATAAATAACACAAAGCCCTAAAATCCTTGAACCACATATGATCTTAATTGTATCTTATTTAGAGGGAAAGAAAAGGACTCTAAAGGAAAGAAAAGAAGCGATGTTTTAATATTGTATCTTAAATTGGAGTTCTAGATTAAGATATTAATTATTATAATTATTTTTAAAATTTATTTTATTTATAATTTTATCGAAAGAGAAGAGAAAGAGATTATAAGAAAAAAATTGTATTTTTTGGATTTAGAATTTATGTCAATATAAGGAAACAAAGATGAATCGTTTGAGTTGCTCTAGAATTAATATATCTTAGAACGGATAGTTTTAAGGGAATATATATTAAACCGTAATTATTAATCGATACAACTGTTATATATTATTTGTTAATCGATAAAATCGTTTAGGATAAACCATTTTTATTAATTAAACCGCTAAAAATGATGGTTAATAAATATTTTGTTAACAAGATCAATTACATCAATATCGAGACTCTCTTATAATATAATATCAATGTGATATTTATCAAATATATAATTTTAGGATGAGTCTACCATGTGCGTCGAACATTGCTGAACACCACTAACGATGAACACTGCTGAACACTATTAAATTAATTAATAAAAATTAAAAATTTTAAGGATTAAACATATAATTTCAAATTATTTAAAATAAAATTTTAAACAAATTATATATATTATATTTTAATTTTTTAAAATAATTTATTTAAATTATTTTTAATTTAAAAATAAAAAATATTAAATCCAAACCCTAAACTCAAGCTAAAAATACTAAACATTAAATCCTAAAATCTAAAAATATAACCGTAACCTAAACTCTAGAATAAAAAATTTGAAACTTTAAAAAATATAAACCTTAAACTTAAAACCCAAAATTAGTTTAAGATTTAAATATAAAGGTTTTGGTTATTTTAGGGTTTAGGATTTTAGGGTTTAGATTTAGTGTTTATGGTTTAGTATTTTTAGGGTTTTAGATTTAGGGTTTTGAGATTTTATATTTTAGGGTTTAAAGTTTAATGTGTAGTGATTTAGGTTTTGAATTTTGGTTTTAGGGTTTAGAGTTTAAGATTTTTATTTTTAAAATTAATTTAAAATAGTAATTTATTCAATTATTTTAAAAAAATTTAATATATATAGAAAATAATTTAATAAAAAATTTATTTTAAATAATTTATAATTATATGTTGAGTACTTAAATTTTTTTAAACTTTATTAATTAGTTTAATAATGTTCAACGGTGTTCATCATTAATGGTGTTCCGATATTCGACGCCCGTCGTAAAATTTTCGATAATTTTAATAATCTTAAAAGAAGTACGAAACTGATCTCTCAGTTTCCCGTACAATCTCCCACAGATAATCTAAACAAATTATATTCCGGTAGAAAGAAAAAAAAAACGAATCGGACGGTTTGGTTTTGGTTTTACCCTCCGGTGAAGAGGAAGCGGCCGAAGGTGGCAATGAACAGCCGAGCCTGGAGGCCAGGGTGAACGAAGTAAACGGCTTGGAGATTATCTTTGACATCGACGGGGATCGAGTCGTAGATTGATGGGAGTGCTGAGATTCCAGGGGAAGTTCTCGCTTCTTTGACCGCCGGTGTGCACGTACAACAAACACCGAGAACGACTTCTTTCTCAGCCTCGGAAATATATATTCCAAAGATATTTATTTATTTATTTATTTGGATGGGTTAGAGATAATGATGGATAATCCTTTTTTTATTTTTTAAATTTATTTTATTTTAATAAAAATGAGTAAATATTAAAAGTTTAATATCTTTTTATTTATTAAATTTTGACATGCTTTAAATACTTGATGGATAATTGATTTAATGTATTTGAAATTTATTTTTTAAAATTAATATTGTCTTATTTAATGATCAATTGATTCAAAAGGAATGCTATTTAACAAATTTAATATTTAGATTTAATTTTAAAAATGTCAAGGTCATGTGAATTTAAGTATTAAAAAATATCAAATATCCTATCTATTAAGTGTGTTTATATTTAAATATTAGATTTTTTTAGATCTATGATTTTTTGAATTGGTAATATAATTATTCAAATTTAATTTAAAAATTATATATTTAAATATTCAGATATCAGGTAATCAGATCTTATACATAAATTATAAATATATGATATTTAATTTAATTATTTTTCAAATTTGATGGTCATTTAAATTTTTTAGATATAACAATCATCAAATTCTTAAAAACAACAAAAACAATATTTATGAAAATTTAAATTTTTGAATAATCCAAACTTAAAATATTATGATCTATATTTGATTAAAAAATAAAATTAAATCAGATATTCAATCTAAAATTAAAATTTTTAAATCAAATCAACGAATAATTAAATAATATCAGTTAGATTAAATATTTTTAAATACCCTATTTATTTAGGCTCTAATTGGTTGAGTTTCTGGGTTTAGGGAGAAAAAAACTAATAGTAAATTGTATGATTAGTAACTTATTTTTTAATATATTAACTATATTTTTTAATTTAATCAATATTTTAAAATTTTAATCATTTAGATCACTTCAACGTTAACTCAGTAAAACTGTGTTATTAGATTTTTTTTATTTATAAATCTTTTTAATTTATATTTAATTATTAGTTTGTTTATATTTTTTTAACATTTTTGGTTTAATTATAGGATACATTTAAACACCATCGATCTATGATAGAAACTCCGCTAGATGATCGGATTTTGGATTGGTTGCGTATTGCTAGATTTTATTATGTGACAATTCTTCGGGGTTATAAGCTTATTCCAGGATTGATTATCGCTCTAATCGAGTGGTGGAGACTCGAGACGCATACGTTTCATATGCCATGTGGAGAATGCACGATCACTCTACATGATGTTATGTACCTTATTGGGGTCCCTATCAACGGAAAACCGTTGATTGAGCGTATGCATGGTTCAACAACCGAGATTTATGAAATGTATCTTGACAAAGTTCTATATGGAACTAATGTTAAAGGTTCTCGTGTCAAGCTGAGTTGGTTAGAAAAGGAATTTGGTCTGAATGAATACAGTACGGTTGAACATATTTATCAGGTGAGCCGAACTTATATTCTACAGATGATTGGTGGTATTTTAATGCTTGATAAATTCGGAAATTTAGTTAGTTTTCGATATTTGAAATTTTTTAGCACACCTTGAGAATCCGGTTCGGAATATAGTTGGGGGTCCGCCATATTAGCGTTCTTGTATCGTGAGTTATGCAAGGGCCCTATACTCGAAAAGGGTAAAAAGGTAGGTGATATTGGTGGATGTCTATTGTTATTGCAAGCATGGGCTTGGCAGCGACTTCCATTCTTCACGCTAGTGACCCGATCACATATTCAGTTTCCTCTCTGTGCAAGGTGAATAATTTATGATAAGCTTTACATTATTTTTTTGAACGTAATGTTGTAGAGTCATGCTAATTTTTTATTTGTATACAGATGGTGCGAGAAAAATCACGAAACTGGATTGACGCACAATAATATTAGAGTCTTTAGATCTCTTATAGATTCATATCGTCAATATTAGGTACTGAATTTATTTTTTACTCCTTTAAATATTTTATTTCTTATTGCGGAAAAAATAATCATTAAATTTAAATTATTTATTTAATTTAATAATTAAAAATTTAATTATTTTAATATTAGTATTAGATTATTTAATTTATTTTAATTTGATTATTTATTTTTAACAAACATTAAAATAATAACGTAATCATTAATAAAATTTAAAATAATATACTTAAATCTTCCTGTATATATATATATATATTTAAATAATTTAATTATAATTTGAAAAATATTAATAAATTCAAGCACTTGTTAGAGTATATTTAGTGAGGAAAGAAGCATCAGCTACTCTCCATAGATGTTGGAGTTTTTAGGTTTTAAATTTATAATTTATGAGTATAAGATTTTAGGTTTAAAGATCAAGATTTATAAGTTTCTTAAATTTACAATTTAAAAAAAATCAGCTAAAAGTTTTAATTATTTACTATAAAGACAATTGATAATATGGTTATTAAAAAATTATCGGTATTCGATAATCAGTATCAAGATTGATATTATTTATAAATAAAAAAATGATTATTAAGATAAAAAAATATTTTTAATAGATTTTAGATTTAATCTTAATTTTATCTAAGAAAAAAATGCTCAAGAAAAATTTTATATTTTTTCATTTGATTAAATAAATTAATCATTCTATTAATTGATAAATCTCAAAAATAATAATTCATAAATAAACAAATTCCAGTTTGGGGGAGAATGAAGTAATTAGAGGTTGGGGAATCTGAACCGAGAATGGTCTCCTCCCCTAGCCCCTAGACAATTTAATGGGATGGATATTCCTTATTTATTTATTTATTTAAAATTATCTTTAAAGAATATATTTTTACACATGGACATAATTTATATTCTACATGACGTGAATTATTAATTCACTTATTAAAAAACATCAAGTATAATTAACGTGGATTGTATGTTATTTATTTTTTTTTTAAATTTAATTTACGTCTTAAATGATGCAAATTTGAATAATTGGCATCCTGTATTTGCATTATACAAGATACAAATTTAAATAATTCACGTCCTACAAGATATAAATTTAAATAAAATATCATGAGAAATAGCACAAAGATTTTTAAAATTTAAAAGTAATTTGCATCATGTAACATATGAATTATATTTAAAATATTAAAAAAAATATAACATATAATTCACATCAGTCATACTTCATGTTTTGTAAGATAAAAATTAATAATTTGTTTCATACACAATACGAGTTATGTTTATGTGTATAAAAAGAGATTACTCTTTAAAATAAAGTTTGAAGAAAGTTATTTTTTAATAAGAGAATATTGTTCCATTTATGTCCCTATCTTGAGAAAAATTATTAGGTGAACCATGTTCACTAAATCAACCGTGGTTCCAATTAATCAAGAATGTTTATCTTTATTTTTTCCAAAATGAATCATTATCTATTTTTTATATGTAATTAATAGATGAGAAGTTATTAGGTAATTATTTAAAGTTAACCTAATAATTTCCCTAATAATTTTTCTAATCTGGAGAAATTATTACATGAACCCGTTCCACCACCTAAGATATGATCCTAACCAATTAAATTAAGATACATCATATATTTTTTCTATATCATACTCACATATAAGCATTATTCAAATTATCCACATTAATATATTTGATTTAAAAAAGGAAAAAATATTATAAAAGATTTTTTATGTTGTCTTCCTCTTTATTGTTTAATTTTTTTAATTATTTTTTAAACCCTAACCCCAAACCATAACCTTAAACCCTAAACCCTAACCCTAAACCCTAACCTTACCCTAACCATAACCCTAAACCTAAACCATGACCCTCTAACCCTAAACCTTAATTCTAACCCTAAACCCTAAACCTAACCTAAACCATAAACCATAAACTCAAAACCTAACCTAAAACCTAATCCTAAACCCTAACATAAACCCTAAACCCTAAACATAAACCCTAAACACTAACCCTAAACTTTAAACCTTAAACCCTAAACCATAACCCCTAACCCTAAAATCTCAACCCTAAACCCTAAATCTATAAAAAATAATTGAGAAAATTTAAAGAACAAAGAAAAAGATGACACAATAAATCTTTGGTAATATTTTTTTCCTTTTTTAAATCAAAGACATTAAATTGGATGATTTGGACAATGCTTATGTGTAAATATGATATGGAAAAAATATATGATGTGTTTTAATTTAATTGGTTGGGATCATATCCTAGGTGGTGGAACGGGTTCATGTAATAATTTCTCCCTAATCTGGGGTTACTTTGAGAGGACAGATTATATATTAGGCCTGACTCACCATGTCAGTCATGGTCCCTAACCAATAAAAATCACATATTCCTTCACTAATCAGCCATGTCATTAATATAATTTCTAAAAATTATATTTTTAAAATGAAATGAAAAAATGAATAAAGATCCATTGATTAAAAAAATGAGTTAGAAGATAATAATAAAATGAGTGGTTATCATTGGTTAGAGATATAACTCACGTGGTGAGTATATAATTTCTTCTTTACGAGGCAATTAGAAGATAAGACTTAAGAGAGTTGGCGTTGGTTGGAGTTTGGGGAAAATTGTTTTACGTTTGAAGGATATTTCGTTGATATTCCCACGTGTACAACAGCTCTGCCAGACATCTAGAAATGTGCAGAAACTCCATTCTGACAGATTCAAACTTATCCATGCCAAGGCAGATGTTGATCTATGTCATCGCCAACATCATCTTCTTACCCTACCCTTGTCTTTATCCAAAACTATGTCAAGTCATCAATCAACTGTCAATGCTTTCGTGGCATTGAATCTTTAGTTTTCTCCCTATAAAAACTTGAACCAGAAACATCTTCACTACACGATTCGTCATTCATTACCAATTTCCCCAAGGAAAACCAATCGAACATGGAAGCAACAACGTTTCTTTCTTCTTCTTCTTCTTCTTCTTCCTTCACTCTCTCTTCAAATCTTTTGCCTCAACATGTACACCCCAAGGGCATGTTCTCAGTACCTGTAAATCCGAAGACATGTAGAATTCCTGTCGTCTGCAAAAAAACGAGTTTCTGGTACAGACACACTATGAAACTGGTCTCTATTTTCAGTTTTTTTTCCCTTTGCTTTTTGGCAGCTACTTGAGTATTTTTGTATGTTTATGTATGTGAACTGTGAAGCACAAAGGCGGCTCTCAGAGGAAATGTGCTGGTAAAAGGAGTTCCGACTTCTGTTCCGGTGAGAGTAGCACACGAGCTTCATCAAGCTGGACATCGATATTTGGATGTCAGGTAACCTTTTTTCTGTTTTAATTGAATCTAGACAATTCCAAGTATTACAAAGCAAGGACTTCAATTTCTTTGTTTTTTTTCCTACAGGACTCCTGAAGAGTTCAGTGCAGGACATGTTCCTGGAGCCATTAACATCCCTTACATGTACAGACTTGGATCAGGTTGGTTGGTTGGATTGATGAAATTTCATTCACCATGTTTTTAAAGATTTTTTCCCTAAAATTTTGCTTTTGCTTTCAGGAATGGCAAGCAACCGCAGTTTTCTGGCAGAAGTATCAGCATATTTTGGGAAATACGATGAAATTATTGTTGTGAGTTTTTGTTTCCAATTAAACTCAAACCTTCCTTTTAGAACACCATTACCATTTTAATGATAAAATTGTGTGGTTACTACACAGGGGTGCCAATCTGGGAAACGGTCTCTAATGGCTGCCACTGTTCTTCTAGCTGCTGTAAGCATACACATCAACTTAGCATTCATCAAATTTTCTGACACGGTTCCAAAGGACCAAATCTACATGTTGAAGATGGATAGAAGCTAATTACAACTTGTATGATTGATTGTTTTTGCAGGGCTTTAATGCGGTCACCGACATTGCCGGAGGGTATGCGGCATGGACTCGGAATGGGCTTCCGACGGAATGGTGATGTTGTAGCCACAGAATAAGTTGCTGATACAATAATATAGTTAGAAGACAGAAACAAACAAGCAAATTATTGTATTTTGTGCAGTATATCCCATAATTATTGTGCTTATATTAGTCTACTGGTAAATTATCTGTAATTTCAAAGCTTCTGAAACAAGTGCCCTCAAATATCTTGTGGGAAATACAATGTCTTAAGCCTACATACAGGAAAGAAGCTTTGGAGAGGCAATTCGTTTTATGCTAAAAACAATAAGATAAATAGATATTTATTTCAAATTAAAATCATATAAAAAAGTGGAAAAAATCCATAAGCATATGTATATTACAGTAGTTACCAAGAACAATTACATAAAAGAATTGAAAGACAGATGCCAATATGATTTTTTTTTCACAAACTATTATTTCACACATTAAGAATACAATGTCCGGTCCTCCAATGTCATGCTGCTTTTGTTCCATGGCTACCGATCTCGAGCACGACATTGGAGGAAAGAAGATTCCCGATTATGTTGTAAGAACATCGGGGAGTTGCATCGAGTGAGCTCCGAGTACTTTACCACCAACATCTGGGAAATTTTCGTGTCCAGGGAGCAGGTTTACTGTTCCATCGATATCTACTTGCACAGGATACATCAGAAGGTGACCCTGCAATGGTGAATATTCAGCATCTGTGAATTTCTTCCAGTTTTCTTCAGCAATCCCATTCACTGTCTTCACGCAGTCTAGACTTTCTGGCTCCTTGAACAGCTTGTTTATCTCGCCAAGATGCTCGGCCCATAACGACATTCTATATCCATGTACCTGCCAAATGCAGATATAGGAGAGAGATAAAAGCATTTTCAAATCTAACACTATGAACAAAGGAGCAGAAATGTGAAGCATGTTTCTCTCATTGCAAAAAGTTCGGTTCTTGGGGTCCTAAACATGGTTTTGACACACTATATGTTGCGGCTTTTAAGGTCATTTGATACCTTTTTTTACCAGTTTCCATCTTTGAACAGCAGGCAAAATATTTGTATAAATTTCAACACTTAGCTAGGAAGAAGCAATAAGCAGAAGAATATACAAACCTGACCACGAGGATATTTTGTCTTGGCCCATGTATAATGTGGTTGATAGGCACCCATATCTATCTCTGTGTCTTTTGTACCAGCCAGGGATCTTTGGTTAATATTAGCTGATCCCACTATTACATACTCATCATCTACTATCATTCCCTTTGCATGCACATAAATCATGAACCGACCCAATTTTGCGGAGTCGGAGACCTAAGCAAAATATAAAATCTGTTAAAGGAATTTATAAGCAACTCCTTGTTTCATTGCGAATTATCGATATGACTATTATTCTATATATATTCAAGGAACTCTAAACTGTTTATCAAATCTAAAACTAGAGGGTATCAGAAGAAAAACATGATAAAACAACCACAAAATCCAAATGCAGAAATCTAGAGTTATGTAGGATCAATCCTGATATGATTTCAATACTCATTAATCTACAACAAGAATTTAGAAAATAACAAAAGGGATCAAGCAATTACCGAATTACTGCCACTGAGCATTTCCTGAGAGACCTTTTCCCGGTTACCAAGACAATAGAAATTGAGGTAATCTCGAGGATGTGCGTCCTTAATTTGCATGGACTTGAGTTCTTGTGCAACAACATCATACATCATTTGCATTGTTTGGCTCTGGAGACACAAGATGGGTGAATACAAGTAAAATAGTCTTGTATTTCTCTGATCAGAGCAGAGAATTCCACCTTCATATTTTTGGTAACAATAAAGGTGATGTAAAAAAACTAAACCCTAAACCAAAAATGAACTAAACATAAAATAAGTCCAACTAAGCTTAACTAGTAGAAACCATAGCATAGTTTCCCAAAGTACACTAGCAAAGGCATGCTTCCAGAATTAGAAGGTCTTGCATCAGATATCAAGTCTAAGTTCAGAACCACCTATGGAGTCGTGGACTATCAATTAAACGATTTTATTTTTAAAAAAGAATTTCTTCAAGAAATTAAAGTGAATATTGGAATAAGGACAATTACACTTTGGCTTCATGTTTTTCTCATAATGAATAGACATAGCTGCTTACAACTAATGCGGTTTGGGAACTAGATACCAACCTGCCAATATAGAACTTCCTGTACAGTAGCAGTTTTAGGATCACCCTCGGGCCACAAAGGAATGACGATATATACCGCAAATCTCTCCCTTGCTCGTATTTTAGAAACAACCTTTAGTGCTAGTTCCATGGGGACCAGATTATCGGCCCCTGTTTATAGAATAAAGAGAAGACATAAAGATCTAAAAGAAATAAAATAATAGAAGCACATTTTAGCTTCTTCATTGCAACCACACAATTAGTAGATGCATAACTCAAGGATAAAAAATGCTAAATATTTGACAGGAAACATTCTTCCAGAAACAAAGAATTCCAAGATATGGAAACATATAATGATAATTACCAAGGTTAACACCACTGACCTGCATTTTTATATGATGGCCATGCATATGAAGATCCAAGGAAATACTGGTTTTCAATATAAATGTAATGCTGGGCAGATCTGATAGCTTGTATATAAGCAGTTTGAATGCTTTTATCAATCACCAGATTTTTTGAACAGGTAAGATTCTGCAGAAAAGACATCCAACAATAAGAACCATTATATGGCATTATACAAATAAAAAGGTAGCTACAAGTAGTAATCAGGAACAGGAGAAAATATAGCATGTGTAAAAGTTAACACATATTAGGTTTCCTCCTATATTGAAATCAGAAGAAAAGCAGTTGCAAGGAAAGACCTGATTCTGAGCTTTTTTGATGTATTTTGGAAATCCTTTCAGTGACCCTGAGTCAATGGAGCGGAAAATCTGTGGAAGAAAAAGAAAAACCAACATTGCTATTTCCTTTTTGAAAAATGAAAAAGAACAGATAAAACATGTAGCCATCAGCAGTAAAAATTTACATGACCTGAACATCCCAGTTTTCACGATCATCTTTGCTAAGAACATGAACTTTGGGATCATCTTCTGGAACTATTGTAGTACCATCTTCTGTCACCGCTAAGGGAGGACTTTGTATCCATGAGATTCGTTCTATCCTAATCAAAGAATCATCGTTCCAGTGAGATTTTCCTTTAAAAAGTAGGCTGAACTCTTTCCACCTGGTTGATTTCCTCCACCGCTGCTCAAAGTTGATAAGAATATCATATGCAGCAGGCCCTTCGATTCTGCTGTGTAAATCATGCCAAGGTTGCCTTGGAGCCATGATTCCAGCCTAAAAAATAGAGAAGAGAAAATAAAGTGCCCAGATTAGAATGTAATGTACCTAAACGAGAGTTTGAACTTTGATGAAACAGTTGAAACTTAACTGAATAAGATTCCAGTCAAATATTCTAGCAGCTTGTTTCAAATTGCAACAAGCACACAAGCCCAAATCCCAATCTAAAGGGAACCAGTTATGTGAATCTCTTCCTCAACTTTTTTTGTGCAAGACCATGCTCCATGTATGTGTTAGGCAAAGTATCAGTATTTCATCATGTCACATCTGTGACATGCTTACAGGTCCTAACTAGTTGGGAATTTAGAGGGAACTTTGTTGATTTTATTCACTCAAAAGCAATGCTAAGAAATTAAAGTCGTCTAAGGTAGCATGATAAGAACCCGATCCCTTGCACTGAACATTCATGACCTGGCTGAATTTTTCCTCATCTCCACTAACCAGTTTCAGATTCTACATTAGATGCTTTACTGGAAGATGGTGCTATTACCACGCAACAAAACATCTTAACAGATGAAATTATTCAGACAAAAATATGGCAATCACTTACAGGATAAGTAGGATTATGAAAATCATCCTTGAAAATAGTGTCAAGATCATGAAGTAGTCGATGTTCAGGTGTATCATAGCGACCATCACAGAGATCGATACCTCCAACAAATGCAGTTATCTTTCGATTATTGCCGACTGCCTGTGTGTCAACAAGGACACATTTTTGATGATGCGTAAACATGGTTCCAACAACCTGCACAAAATAATTGCAGAAGCAACCTCAGCAAAGCGTTTAATTGAAATACTTATCAGAATCAAATAAAATTTATCAAATCCATAAAATAGTTTGCTAAACTAACCTACCAAGAAAAACCAGACTTGATAAATAGAATATATGCACCCAGTTAAATCAAGCAAAAACTGTGTATAAGTTGATATCCCATCGGAAGTCATCAACCATCAAAGAACCTCATACATTGTTTTTTTTAAAGGTAAAGAAACCTGAATATGCAGGAAACAAGTTCTTCAAGGTAAAGGATCAAACTTTCACATAAAAAAAAAAGCAAAATACAGAATTCGATATCCTTGTGCAAGGCAGTAGGTAAATTCTAATTCAGATTGATGGTGGGTGACAAGATAAAAATAAACCCAATTTACCTAATTAGATTGAGCAAGTGAAACACAAACATGATCTATCATCCATCACTAAAACACATTGCTAGGATACATTAATTAGCTACACAATGATAAACAAGTTAGTTGCAGACAACAATAGTTCAAAATAAGGAAAACCTTGCCTGCTGTTTGAAATACCCAAGCTTACTGCTAGCATAGCGAGGAGCCAGCACGCAATGAACAGATGAATGCTTAAAAAACTTAAAGGTTTCTTCATCATGCGTCTGCATCACTCCACCCTGCAGCACCCACATTAGGATCTCATAATTTCAAATTAATCATCGGATAAAACAACAGAGAGTTCGAGGGAACTTATTTTACCGTACGGATACCGAATTTATCATGCGAAGTTTTGTCATCCCAAACCAACAACAGAACTCTAACCCCTTCTTCAGATTTATATTTAAGCAATTCACCGAGCGTTAAGTCCCCGCCTCGAGGCAATGGCCGAGTAGGCTCTCTAACAAGATTAATCTTATGAAAAACAGACCAACCAACAATATAAACCATATGATGAGCCTCAGATATAGCATAACAAATATCCTCCCAACACTTCCCTTGGCTATAAATTTTACCGTCGTCTAATTCTATTTTAGGCAACATAACGTCCGGTACGTGAGCATCCTGGTAAAGGGTCACCTGGTTTCCTTTCCTTAAGGGGAAATACGTGTGCCTTACGCCTGCTTGCTCTGGGTCGCTGGCGACGCCCTGCTTATATAATGAATTTTTCTCGCACGGCGTGAACGTCATATCGAGATAGATCGCCGAGTCCTTCTTAGGAGGCTTTCCCTTGGGGCCAATAATCGGGAACCAGCCGGTGATATGCTCCCCCGAGGCGATTCTCGAAGCGGGGATCTTGGCGGTGCCGATTGCTTCAGCGCCGAAGAGGTCGTTGTCTTTGACGTTAATTTCGAGCTCAGTCGTCGGATGAGCCAAAGGGATGATGAAACGCTCGTTCCACTTTGGGTTCTGTGAGTTCTTCAAGACGCGTGTGCGAGCGACGGTGACTTGTGGCAGGCAAACGGTGACGTAGGGATCGCTCGTGATGATTTTACGGTGCCCGTTGATCTTGGTGTCCCCTTCTTCTTTAGAAGCCGCCTGTGACGGAGATATACAAGGCTCGCAAGTTACGCAACTTCGGATATGATTGACCATGAAATCCATGTTGGGCAACCTCCTAGCTTCAACAATGGTTAAATCTAAGTCACCATGAAGATAAATCACCTCCTTCGACCCTTCCTCCGCCATTTTCAAAGAACAAAAGGAAGAGCAGAACACTAAAAGAAACAAAACCCCAAATCAGTGTGTATCCTCTATGTTTTGGGTCCGGCGTGACGGTGGAGATTTGGCCTCCGGTTTGTGGTGTATTGAACAAAAACTGGTTGCAACGCCAGTTAGAGACAGCTAAACTTAAGCTAGAAAGCTGCTTTGTTTGCTTTGCTAGGCTCTTCTTGCTTTGATCATACCTATTTCATGAACATGCTAACCCTGTCATGATTCAAATCTAATAAAAAAGCAAATCGAAACCTCCTGTATAATTCAAGAGTTTATGAGAAAATATTTCAAGTAGGCTTGATTTGGATGAGTTCTCACTTCATTTCTATTTTTACTTTAGACGTTGCCTTTTAATTTAAAATTCTGGAAGGTAAATAAAGAAAAAAATTCCATCATTTAATTTTTTGCATTAATATTTTATTTTTTTAAATTCGGTTTAATGATAAAAATTATATAATTCATTTAGATAATCGGAGTTTAAACATCATATGTACATCATATGTGTATTATTGAAAAAGTTAAGAAAAAAATAACAGATATTAATTTGTCATCATACTGGTATATTCATTTTTTTTACATTTTTTTCTTTATAAGAATTGAGATTTTTTTATCTCACGGTATCTAGGAACAACAACCGTTCCGTTAACCACTTGGGCCAGAAGGCTCGTGCAATTATAATTATAAATTGTATATTTTATATACTAAAACCCTAAATTTTAACCTAAAACTCTAAAAATAAAATCGTAAAATTTATGTAAACTTTAATTTACACAAACTAAAATATCAAAATATTTTTCGATGAAAATGATATTTTTTTAAAAAATTAATGAGTTAGAGTGGAGAAATTATATCATGGGTCATTCTTGTCACATCATTCATGAGACTAATCAATCAAAAGTATTCATTTAATTATTTTTGTTATCTTATTTTTTTTACCGAGTAAATATTCACTCGTTAAAAATTATTTTTAAACCTAATTTATAATAAATATTAATAAAGATTCACTTGATAAAAAATAAGATAAAATAATAAAAATAAATATTTTTAATTAATTAATTTTGTAAATAATATAATAAAAATAACTTATAATATAATTTTTCATTTAAAGTATCATATAAAATTTTATTTATTTATTTTTGAATGTAAATTTTCCTTAGAAGTTACTTTCTCATGACATGACAATGTGATTCCCATGTTAAACGGAGAGAAAGCTACTTTCTCAGTTAAACAGAGAGTTATATTTTTTTTGGTTAATCTTTAGTTTATTAATGTTTAAAAAAATTTTAACTTACTTTTAAAAAATTATATAGTAATATTTATTTTAGCTTTAAAATATATATACCAGACAAACATATTATTCAAATTTAATTTTTTAAAATAATAACACTATTATTTTTATTAAAATCATTCAGAAAATTCAAATTTTCAAATTATTAAACATAAAAAAAATAAACTTCATACTTTTTTTTACCATGGGTAACTTTTTAATATGTCACTTCAATTTCATCTTAGATGTTTATTATTAACTATATTTCTAGTTTTTTATGAAGCTTTGAATTTCCAATATTCATTTTTATCATAATATTTCTTTTAAATATTAACTTTTGGTTGGAAACTAGAAGAAATATTTTAGTAAATCTTAAACGTTGGATAAAAATTGTAAAATGGGAATGATTTTTTTTTATAAAGACGGAGAGTATATTATCATAGGCCTCGTTAAAAATCTTCTTAAACTTAAATTGAAAGAAAAGAGTACCTATACTAATATCATATAATCAATCAAAGACATAAACTCAACAACAAAAACAATAAATAGAATAATTCAAGGAGACACGTTATAAGAACACAACTAGACCTCAAACACCAAAATCTTCATGTAGAAAGTTAAGAACAACATCAGGAGGTTGTAGAAAAAGTCGAGGCTCAAAATTATCACATGGATACAATCTTGCCATCATATCAACCACTTTGTTACCTTCACGAAACACATGTCTGACATCAACTTTCTCAAATGTTTGCATAATATTCCTAATTGAATGAAGAAAAGAAGAATCATTCCCTTTCTCATAACTATTTCGCAACAAACGAACCACTTCGGCATTATAAGATTCAATTATAATAGACCCTGTAGTCATGAATATGACACGTTGTAAACCCACAAAAATAGCCCATAATTTTAAATCAAATGTGGAACAACTTCCAATAAATTTTGAGAATCCCACAATCCATAGACCATAAGAGTCCCTAATAACACCACCACAAGATAACTTCCAAATCCCATAATCCGGCGAAACCCACTTCATAACCAATGGTCTTACGATATGTGTTTGATGATATATTATCCTCTGACCTTCTAGAGCACATTGGTGCTCAACACTCAAACGACGACTACAATCAAGCACACTCTCACGAACAACTTCATTCGACTCAAACACTTTTTGATTACGAGCTAACCATATATTTCAAAGAATAGCTCCAAATAAAATGTCAAAGCATCACCAAAAGCTACAGAACAATTAGGCGAAGCCAAGTTTACCTTGATCCATTCAACCAAAGGCATTGTGAAAAATTTTTGCTACTTGTTTTGAGGAACTAAACTCATCCAAATCGTAGTCATGTATGTCTACGAAGAGTCTAATATCTTTTGTCCCCTCCCCACAGACAACACATTCAGAAGAGTCCACGATATATCTGCGAACTTGCTCTACATTTATCAAAATGTGTCCCTTGCACACAAGCCACAAGAAATTTTTAACTCACAGAGTACCTTTAAATTTCTTAAGCACCTTTAAATTGGTATACAAAGAGAAAATTATATAGGGTAAGGAGGGGTAATCATCTTCTCACTCCTAAATAATTTTATTTTTTTTCATTTTTACATTTTTTCCTTCATATTTAAATTTTTAAAAATTAGTTTAATTATGAATATGATAGCAAAAAATCTTGACTTTTTCGTTTTTAAAAAAAAATCTTAACTTCGTCAATGTTGGTATGAATATGATAGTAATTAGTGTAGGGTGTAAATCGTGTACTTTCTAATCGTGACTTCATTGTTTCACTTTAAATTAGAGGGTTTAGAATTTAGGATTTAAGGTTAGGGGTTGTGGTTAGGGTTTAGGGAATTAGGAGTAGGGTGTATTTTTTAAGAGGTAGGGTTTAGGGTTTAAGATGTAGAAAATAAGGGTTAGGGTTTAGCATTCAATTTTTTAAGATTTTTTAATAGGAGACATAAAAAAAGACATGATAAAGAGGCATGAGATTTGTATTCAACGCAGAGATTAGAAAAATATGTCCACCCATATATATATATATAAATAATTATAATAAAAACAATTCATTCAAAATGAAGAATAATTTTAAGCGAAAAATTATTATGCAGGACACATTTTATATGAAGAAAATGAAGAAAATATATTTAAATTAGAATACTTTATATAAAATTATTATATATATTTGTTTATATATTACATATTTTATCATTTTTTTTTACTTTTAATATTTTCGTCAAATTAAATTAATAGACAAAGCAATGAATAGACCCATTAAATTATGTCAATTATCTTTATCTTTTTTCTGCGTTAAAGTAAGTTATTTTGTATTTTTGCACATGAAAATAAAAAAAAACTTCAATATAAAATATAAAATATTAAAAATTTGAAATATGTATTTAAATTATTAAAATTTAGATGAATGTGAAAAATTGTACAAATATAAACATTAATAAAAAAAACACGTTGTTATTGAAGTATGTACAGATATTTTTTATTTGAATAATTCACTTTTAATAATAATATATGAGCAATGAACATGGGTTGATCTAGGCGATAAATAATAACGGAGTCAGATAAATGTTTGGGTGAGTCTGTATTACCCTTAATCTTTTTTAAAATTCATACATTTGGTTTCAAATTTTAAAATTTTTGTGAATTAATCTAAAATTGTATAACTTGTGATCACTCTAAAATTTAGAGATTTTTATGAATTGTGCACATCCTCAAAATTATTTCGTCTTACGTCCATTCTCAAAAATGATTTTGCATTAACCCGACAAGGACGAAGTTGTGTACAGTGTGGACCAAATTTTTTAGTATAATTATATTTTTAGTCCCTTTTAATTTAAATATTACTTAAATAGAGGTTTTTCTCCTCTCAACTTTTAAATTTAAAGGTTCAATAGACTCTTGTCTCTCCCAACATTGAATCCTAGCTTCGTTCATGCACCACTGGTGATAAGTAACATGACATTGTTTAAAGCAAGTTTCGAGTTTAAAATTTTGTGTATGTAGAAAGTCTCGTTAAGAGACTTATTAAAAAAAATATAATATGTGATACGAATCAATTTAAATTAGTCAGGACTATGGGTGAGCGTTCGATCGAGTTAAGTCGAGTAAATTTTTTTTGAGTTATTCAAGTTGACGAGTCTAATTTTATCATTCGAACTTTCATTCAAAAAATTTTTGAGTTGAGTTAAGTCAAATTAAAAAAAAAATAAATCGAATCATTCAATTCTTTTTAAATCAAATTGAGAGATAAAAATCTTAAAAATCGAAAAGGTAACCAATAATATAATACGAGTAGTAGTCGGGGTCTCTGTGGTCCTCCAGTGGATCCTATCCAGCGTGTAAATGATAAAGATCTGTACCTACCTGCAACCAACCAACCATATAAAGTACTCGGACATCATAGCCCATATGTTGCAATTAAATATAAATAATCTTAAAAATTGAATTTTATGAAAGTTGAAATATAATTTATTATTATTTTACCACGTGTTAATTAAAATATTATAAAATCAAGAATTCATTATAGAATCTGAATTAAAAGTGCTCTGAATTGTTAATTTGGGATTTTGACTGTGAAAAGTCAAAGAAGAATCATAAGGGTATTACTTTTTCTGAAAAATTATTATATGATCTCGATTTATCATATTATTTATCGTCTATTCAATAAGATTTATTCATTTAATGAATATGAAGATTCACTTTGAGAGATTATATCATGAACCTTGTTCACCATGTCATCCGTGATCCAAGCAATCAGGTCCATTCATCTTTAATTAACTATCTAATAACTATCTCTCATTAATTACATGTAGGAAAGAGATGGTGATTCATCCTAAAAAAAAATGAAATGGATGAATCTAATAGGTTGGGATCATGGATGACGTGGAGTAAAGAGTTCATGATATAATTTCTCCTTCACTTTAGAAAAATGAGATAAGAAATTATCATTACACGAGACTATAAATGACATGTTAAATTAGACTTATCTAATAATTTTTTTTTAATTTTTTCCACATTAAAATTATATATTAAACTTTATTTCCAACTATAACAACCATCAATATCAAGTTTGTTAAAAAGTAAACTATTTTAATGTCCACTTAATGATAATTTAATCATTTGACCATTATATTTTCAATTGTGATAATATGAGATTCAATTATAGGATTGATTTCGATATAATTTCTTATATATTTGGGATGTATAAAACTATCTAAACTACTGGCATTTTTTTTCAGTTATCTTTAATTTTATTCTAAATATATGATATTCGAATCCCCTAAATCTATATTTATTTATTTATTTATTTCTGGAATTAACATATTAAGACATATATTGCACTGCTAAAGCTATGACACTTATTCTACCCTTGTCCACGTTTGAACCATGATAGAGCCAAGTTAATGTATTCTATTTTCTTCTTCCAAAGATGATGATACATGTCATCATCTGATTGATGTCTTTAAATTAAAATTAAAATCAAATTGATAGAAGATATAAATAACGAGGACTAAATATATAATTATATAGAATTTTACTGACTATCAAGTTACTCCATCGTTAGGTTTTAGTGACAGATAGTTACATTTAGACCAATTCAATAGTTGAGTAATCATATTATTACAATTATAAATATAATGATTAAATCGAGATCAACCTTATAACTAAATGGTCCTTTGAATAGTTTACCCAAAAACCATCAATAAAAATAGTAACCTTATTTTAGTGGTTTAAATTATGATTAAATTCGTCTTTGTATAACGGTCAGTTGACCGTCTGGATTCATTAACGATCAAAAATCAACGTCATAAAATGATGAATTTGATCGTAATTTAAATTGTGAGGGCTTATATTAAATAGGGGTGAACAAAAACCCAATTACCCGATTTTGATCTCGGACCTGGTTAGACCCGATAGATTTTTATCGTAAAATATTAAAAAGCTCTGGCTTGTTTTAATGCCTTTGCTATATGTAGGAAAAATACAAATGTGGCAAATCTGGACTAAGCTCTTAGTTCATGAGTGTAAGGTTGCTTGGCATGGACTTGTATGGTTTGGATCCCATGTCCCTAAGCATACAGTAAGGATGTGAATGACTATATTGGATCGATTACTTATCATGTATAGATTGTAACGTATGAGACTAGTAAATGAGGAATATAAGGCCTACCGTATGTCTACCACGTGTGGGAAGAACGAAATAATAGACGCTTTTGAGATATTCGTAAGAAGTATAAGAATTGATTGATTGTAATAAAGAAACAATGTATATAAAGATTTAAAGTAAATGTATTTAATTGAATGATGTAAATAAGAAGATTTGTATTGCTCGAAAAAATTTCTAAGAGGATAGATACCCTTGCACGTATATAGAATTTGTTACAGTTTTTATTCTTCGATTTCTTGGATCAGGGGCGGTTTAAAGATTTTGAGGGCCCTGTGAAATTTATTAAAATATGGTCCTTAAAAGTAATTGTTCATGACCTCCACTAGTTATAAAATTGTAGCTCTTAGAAGCAAATGTCCTTTTTAGGGGCCTTTGTGTAATCGTTTCTATTGTGCCTGTCCAAAACCTCACTAGTTCTACTGAAGCAATAAGATTCTATAATCAATTGTCATATTTAATAAATAATTATAACGTTTTAACAATTATAACCCATATTTCTTAATAGCGTTTTTATAATTTTTCAATAAATTTCGAGATTAACATCATATAATGAATGTAGTTTATCAAAATTTGGGCCCCTCTTTTTCAGGGGCCCTGTGCGGTCTTTCCTATTGCTCATGTTTAGAACCCCACTGTCTTGGATAATAAAACACAACACTTATCCAAATTTTTTTAACCAATTCATGTCTTTAAATTGAACCATTGAAGGATGGTTCAGATGTTCCTGCGTCACGTCTTTAAACCAACACCATCGACTCGTCCTGGTTCAACCAAATACGAAATCCGAGTCGGATCATGACTGAACACAATCCCAACCGGGGCACCAATTCAAGTATAATTTGAGTCCCATGTACACATATGGTTTATATACTTTTGATCATTGATTTTTAAATTCAAACGTTGTGGTTTTTAGGGTTTATACATTTTTAATCGCATTTTATTCCATAAAATTAAATGCCCATCTTGAATGAGAATCATGTTGGAATTGGATTCATAATTTAGTAAAAGAATAATATAAATTAGTAAAAATGTATTTAATCAAAATGAATTAATCTTATTTGTTAAACCTTAGTGAGTAATATACCAAATTAATCCCAATAAATTTAATCAAAAGAACTTAAGCATAATTATTTTAATCTAAATCATTTTTTTATAAATAACACAAATCAAATTCATCCTAATTGAATCTCATCTAATAAGATAATTATTCAATAAATAAATATTTGATTTAATTATAAAATTATAACTAAATTATTATATTTGATATAATTCTTGGTGACATAAAAGACATAATATTTTATTCCATCGTATAATTATAAAATTATTATAAGAAAAATATTACAAATGAATCTCTTAAAAAAATTTTGTAACCCCCAAAAATCCGACTTAATAGAAAATATTGAATTTAGAAAGTCACATTTAAAAACTTTACCATCAAGTAAATTAATTTTAAAAAGGCTTAACTCAGTAATAGATGTCCAAAGTATACACTTTTTTCTGAAATAAGTGCCTAATGTTTTTTTTTGGCTGAAATAAGTGCTTAAACTATATATTTTTCTGAGATAGGTGCCTAAAGTATTTTTTGGCTGAAATAGGTGCCTAAAGTTTTATTCCCTTAGTGTTTTAAGGTAACATTGTTAAAAGAAAATTTTTTAATTTATAAATAAGTACCTAAACTATATATTTTTTTTCTAAAATATGTGTTTAATTTATTTTTTATTAAAATAAATGCCTATTTTTTTTATAAGTAATTTATATTTCTTATAAGATATAAAATTATTTATAGAAATGTTTTAATCTATTAAATTATTTATTATAATTGATTAATAATTTATTTAAATTTAAATTATTTTATCCGAGGCCTTGTTTTTTTTAAACAATTTATTAATAAATTTTATTTCACTTTTAAATATTTATGTTTTGTTTTAGATACGGTTTCGTTGTTGCGGATTAAATATTTGTTGCATCGTATGATTGTAGAATCGATGAAAAATAGGTGTCAATGATGAAAAAGATTCAGTTTGCATGTGGGATAGTTGCATGAAGGTCGTTGTGAAACCTTGAGTTTGAGTTACTTACAGTTACTGGTCAAGTCGGGGAAGGAGCAACGGTGGGAATTTGTTTATACTACTTGAAGTTGTGTAGGACTATTGTGATACTATGAGATGAAATTGGATTGAGAACAAAACATAAATATTTAAAAGTGAGATAAAATTAATAAATAAATTATTTTTTAAAAAAAACAAGTCCTCGATAAAATAATTTAAATTTAAATAAATTATTAATTGTCGCGTGTCAAAAGTGTGCGTTTATTGCAAGTGGACACATCGCAAGTAATAAGTGATAAGTATATTATCGAGTTATCGTCTCCTCAGGGACCGATATACTTAATATGCTTTCTTCACCTCCTTGTTCTGTAGAAAGATAAAAACACAAATAAGTTGATTTGATTTATCTAAACTAAAATAACTAAAATGAAAGTAAAGGATTGAAATAATAGAGAGAGATGGGCTAGGATCCAGTTGTATCGTATTGTGGAATTGATTGACTTGTCTCTGTCCAATGCAATTGTATATCTCTCCCTTGGTAGCACTGTAGTTTACTGCCTGGGCAGCGATAACACGGTCTGCCGCGGCAATCCCTTGCTCGTGGGCAGACTTTACCAAAGTTCGGCAAAGTGTCCTTGAATGAATCCGCTTATCCCTAAGTCAGAGTGCTGTTGATGACTAGTCCTTGATGATACCTCCCGGTGTGAACCAATTATACTCACCAACCAATCTCACACTTCTTTTAGCCGTTGAAACTCTTAACCTATCCCTAGGCCGAGTTAGTATTTCGCGATTGAAACACCGTACTTATCCCTTTCGTGAATCTAACTCTCCCGAGCTTAGATAAATGGATGATTCACAATATCCTCTCCCGAGCTCAATTGTGAATAACAAAGGATAAGCAAACCTTGATAACTTTATTGCATTGAATGAAAGACAAAGTACAATCTCCTCTCACAAATACTCTACAACCTTCACCTAATCCCTAAGAAGGTTTAGAACATGATGGAGAGGAAAGAAACAAGAGTAGAAGTCGGCTCTCTCCCTAGATATTTCGTTTTTTGTACATTGGGTGGCTAGGTCTTTATATAGGCTAGACCTAGGGCAAACCTTTCCTAAGTAGAATACAACTTGGAGTAGGAAACAAGTCAAGTACATAATAATAATAATATATTTCCAAGTTTATATTCGGCTAAGGGGCTTTCCCGCGTGGTCTTCCTTTGGGCTTTTCCTTGTGCTAGCCAGCTCCGATTCATGGGCTTCAAGTCCAGACACGTTCCTTGGATTTTTGTCTTTCCATCGCCTATAATCTTGCTTCCTGTCTTTCTGCTGCTGCCTCGGCCTTGTCTCTGCCGCGGCACTGGTTCTCCTGCATAGATATGAAAATGCAGTAAAACGTGCCTTTTTCTGTAAATATTATCTATATGAGTATAACTTCTAAATATATCACATTGAGTGCATGCATTGGTCCGAGTGGGTGTATATTTGGTAATTAATGCCCATAAAAGGAGTAAAAGTGATAGTGTGTTGAGCACTTATCATTAATCAATTATAATAAATAATTTAATAGATTAAAACGTTGATATAAATAATTTTATATCTTATAAGAAATATAAATTACTTATAAGAAAAAAATTAGGCATTTATTTCAATAAAAAATACATTAGACACCTATTTTAGAAAAAAAATATATAGTTTACGTACTTATTTATAAATTAAACAATTTTCTTTTAACAATGTTACCTTAAAACACTAAGGGAATAAAACTTTAGGCACCTATTTCAGCCAAAAAATACATTAGGCACCTATCTCAGAAAAAATATATAGTTTAAGGCACTTATTTCAACAAAAAAAAACATTAGGCACCTATTTCAGAAAGAGTGTATACTTTGGGCACCTATTACTGAATTAAGCCTTTTAAAAATTATACTTTAATTTAAAATAAAAACATAATAATTTAATATATATCTTATAATAAAATACTTTAAATATTAAAATAGTTTTTTAAAAATATTTACATGAAAATCTCTAATAAAATTATATTAAAAGAATACTTAAATAATCCGAAAAACATAAATATTTAAATAAGTCAAAGTTTTTAAAATAATAAATTATAACCTGAATATCTAAAATAGTTTCGTATTGATCAATAAAATAACTGAATTAAATCTGAGATCCTCCAAATACTGCATCGTTTAAAGTCCAAAGATCTGTAAAGAAAACTATAGAGGAATAACCTAAAGAGCTTATTGTATCTCTAAAGTGCATGAAAAACCATAGTCGTAAACATAATATTATTTTCTTAAAATTCTTTAAAATTTAAAACAATGATACAACATCACAAGAGTAAAAGTAATGCAATGCACTCAACGAGGGCTTTGATCGAATTAAATAAATAATAAAAAAGATATTTAAAGAAGAAAGAGGGAAAACGGCGCATACGTGAATTGAAGAATATGGCTCTGTGAAATCAAACTTTATAATTGAAAATTTGTGAAAAATTACAAGGTTTGTCCTTGTTTTTTCCAGGGTTTTCAATATAGGCACTAAATTTTTAATCCTTTATAAAAAGGTTATTAAATTCATTAAAAATTCAATTAATTTTTAATATTTAGATTCTCAAACTTTTTGTAAATCGATTTAATATAAAAAATAAGGGTTTTATAAATTGGAATTTCTCGAAATTTAGTTTCTCAATTAGGGATCGAGAATTTAGGCTTTTTAATTTGGGGTGTTACATTTTCCCTTAATGTTGTTAATTAAAATATTAACTACATTAGTCATAGGGATTCAAGTGAAATTTTATATTAAAAATTATAAATAAAATGTCTATTACTAAATCATATCGTAGGTGACTAATATGATATTTATTTTAATTTTAAAAATAAGAATAGGTAATTATCATGTGAAGCTTTTTTCATAAGATAATTTATAAACCTATCATATATCGCATTTAACTCCAAATCCTAATCATTGTATTTAAAACTCTAAACTTTAAACTAAAAAATCTATTTTTCAAGCCTTAAAACATAACCCCAAACACTAAAACTCTAAAAATAAACCCTTATAAAACTAGAATAAAACTTATAGTAGTTTACTAATCATAATAGAAAGATTGTATGCAATGAATGGCCTCTTGGATAAAGTCGCTTCTAGTAGTTCGAGGAAGGAGTGTATACATGATTGCACTTTCATTTTCACTATGCGTAAGGTCAAGAGTATGTCTTATTTCATGCATGGCTCCGGATAACAAATCATGTTTGTTACCTGTTGGTTTTGATTTGTTGTTGCAATATGTATGGTCAATATCAAAGTAAACCATCCCATCGGGTGGATAAAAACCATAATCATACAAGTCGAGACTCAATGTGGTGAAAGAAATTATAATATCAACATCCTCGCCTGGGTATACCTTTTGAAACATAAATTCTGGGACGATAGTTTGCCACTTTCAGAATGCCGCATCGATGAAGACAATCACATTTTCACGATGCAAATCCAGTGACATGAGGGAAGTAGATTCGGAACCGTAGGTCATTGTAGAGTGATACTATTTTTTACCGTAAAGTGTATAGTTGACTTCTGATTGAAATAATCTATCGCGAGACGATTGAGAAATGTTATCAAGGTTACCTTTGCTTCTTCTTAGATCTTGTTCATGATTGTGAGAAGATTCAAGTTTAACAAATATAGACTCAACTAATAAAGATTGTAACCCAAAAAACGTGAGAAAAACTTTATGGAGTTGACGAGAAAATTGGATTGCCATTGCAAGCTTCGGTGGAAGTTGATGAAAGGTTGGTTGATGTGATTGAGGTTTGGTGTTTGCATATTCCTATTTATAGTCAAAGTTTTATTTCAATTCATTAACATAATTTAAAAGTTAAAGTTTTAATTTTATTTGCAATCGGAGTTCTATTCGATAGAAGAGAATTTCCTTGGATATAATTATTGATGAGAGTATATACTCTCTTAGTTTTAAGAAAATAAAATTAAAATTTTGAATATGAAATTTATATAATATAAATATAATACTGCAATCTATTTTAAAGTAAATAAAATTAAAATTTAGCTTTAAATTAAAATTTACATATCAACTTAACTTGATTCTTGATCCAATTGAATACAAACTCATATTCTAATCGGTTGGTATTATAACTTATTCTTCTAATGTATTTTACTTATAAAAAAATCACTTTTAAATGCGAAAACAAGTATTCCTAGTTTTAGCGAAATTGAAATTATTTTTGATAGCATAAATTATATAATTTATTTTAATTATTTTATATTATTATATAATATATTAATAATAATTAACTTAAATTTTAATTTAATTACTTTGAAATAGATTACACAATCATATTTATATTATATAAATTTTTTGCTTAAAAATTTCATTTATTCTCTTAAAACAAAACGAGTATTTACTCTTATCGATAATTATATCTAAGGAAAATCTCCTCTATTCAATAGAATTCCAATTCCAAATAAAATTAAAACTTTAACTTTTAAATTATATTAATAAATTAAAAAATATCGTTACAAAATTGAATTAAAACTCTATTTTATAATTTAAAATATCAATAAATTATATTGAAAGTTGAAACAAAATTTGTTATAAATAGGGACGAGAAGGCAAATACCCAACCACAATCACAAAGCAATCTTTCATCTTATAACTTCACCCGTAGCAAGCAAATTGCAATGGCTCATAAATTTTCCCTTCAACTCTATGGATTATTTCTTACGTTTATGATGTTGCAATCTTTTGTAATCAGGTCTAGATGTGTCAAACTCGAATTTACTCGTAATCTTGAACAAGGTCAAAGAAAAAATAACAGTATCTCGATTAACATTAATCGACCGAATCTCGATGAATCATCTCATTTGGATGCCGAATATAGCTTTTCCGGAGGAAAATGGTACTACTTACCATTAACTTATGGTTTCCATTCAACTTCTCTCATGCCATTGAATTTGCCTTCTATAGTAGTGGCCACTGTTATAGATGAGGCATTCCGAAAGTGGCAAGCTGTTGTCCCGGAGTTTGCGTTTCAAAAGATATATCCAGACGACAACGCTAATATTAAAATTTCTTTCACCACAACCTTGACTCCGGACTTATATGGTTATGGTTATTATCCTCCTGATGGACGAGTTAACCTTGATATCGATCACACATCATGGAGCACTAAATCTTATCCTTCGTATAATGAACATGATTTGTTATCTGGAGCCATGCATGAAATCGGACACACTCTAGGCTTGACACATAGTCTCAATCCAAATGCAGTTATGTACCACACACTGGATTATGGGACGATCAAAAGAGAACTTACCCAAGAAGATATTCAACGCATTCAAGATTTATATTATTATTATGGGTAAAGTATTAAATTGTCTTTTCTTTTCATAGGAGTTTATTTTAGTTTATAGAATTAAAAAATACTGCTTTCGGATTTAAGATTATTATTTTTTAATTCAAATTATTTGATAGGATTTTCCTATATGATATTTTTTGTGATCTTTGATGGTTTAAAAACATATTTAGTACATGTACTTATTCCAATTATGATGATTGAAATTATATGAAAAAACAACATATTTATTCGGTCGTCGATTTTAGATAACAATGTCAGTTATGAAGAAACAACATAATTTAAGCAATTCACCGAATGTTTAAGTCCCCGCCTCGAGGCAATGGCCGAGTAGGCTCTCTAACAAGATTAATCTTATGCAAAACGGACCAACCAACAATATAAACCATATCGTGTTAGCTTCTGTATTTTTTTTAAAATATATTATATTAATTTAAGCATTTTTAATTTGAATTAAAAATTGGTTAGATCTCTTATATTTAATGTTTTATGATTAAAATATATTAATATGTATAATTAAATAAAATATTATGTCATTACATCACCATAATTACACTTAAAATATGTAATTTACTTATAATTAAATTAAATATTATTTTATTAGATTAAATTTATATTTAGGGTTAATTTATTGGATGAGTTGCAATTAGGATGAATTTGATTTAGATTAAGATAGTAATATTTAAATTGGTTAGATTAATTTTATTTTGAATAGAATTGGTTTGATTAAAAATATTAATATTAATTTGGTTTAGATTAAATAAATTTTAGTATTATTTTTTTATTAATTATGATTCTAATTTGTTTATTAAATTTATTAAATTGTGGATATTTTCTTAAATTAATTTAGTATTCACGTTTTGCGTGAAATTATATTTCTTATTTTTTTAGGGTAAAATTTTAAAAAATTGTAAATTTAATCTTTTGTTTTTTAAAGTTTTAAAAATTATTAAATAATTGTTAAATTAATTAAATTGTTGTAAAATAATCATTTAACTCCATCAAACTATTATAAAACGGTTATTAAAAATTATCAAACTATTAAAAAAATACCCTTAAACTTATCTAAATGTATCGCATGTAGTGAACATTTTATAATAATTTTTTTACAGCAATTAAAATTTTATTATCTATAAATAAAACCTTATAACCCAAAACCAAAAATGTGTGCTCGGTTAAAAAAATTTCTTTAAACCTAAATATTAAAAAAGTGTAGAATACAATTACGTAAAAGTTAAAGCATAAAGATGACCCCATATTCGAATATAAGAAAAATAAATAATTTTTTTACAAAGAAAATATACTTTATACATAAATAATTAAATTCGAGTTTTCTAAGATAAATAGGAGCAACGTTGAAAACCAATACACTTTAAACACATAAGATTTACATCATCTTACAACTTCTACCGTGGCTTGCAATGGCCGCTAGAATTTTTCATATTCTCCTAGGAGCATTCCTCACGATTCTTGTGTTGCAACTTCTTTGTTCATCAACGAAACTACATGGGGTGGGGAGAGGTTATTGCCCCTTATCCCCGAAAAATTTTATTTTTATTTTTGTCCTTTTATTTAATTTTTAAAAAAATTATGAATTTGTCCCCCTATTTCTAAACAATTATGTTTTGCCCCCTCAACCCTAAATCTTAACTCCGTCTTTACTTTTCTTTGTGTCATGTAATATGTATGTTGTGTGCTGGTTTGGTTTTGCCAACCAGTTTTAAGTTAATATAATTGTAGTTGCTTGTGCATATTGTCACAGGACACATGTTGAGGTCGGAGACATTAATATCATATGGTGCGATTATGTCTGCCCAAATAATTTCAAAGATGATTTTGGGTTCGAGAAGACCATCAACATTGGCCTGATCCTAGTTTATCATTTTTTTATTCTGATACTAGTTAATTGAAATTAGTCTTTTCTCTATTGAACTTGTGATGTGAAATTAATTAATTATAATTTTATTACGTTAAAAAAGTAAAATTATCGTTTTTTAATAAATACGTTTTTAACCCGAATCCGTATGATTCATTGGATTTGGATCTGGGTCTCAATTTTTTAAAGACACGAATCTGGGGCAGATCTGGATCTAGACTTGGTCCAAATTCGACCCATTGTCATCACTACTCAAGTGATATCTTTGATATTAGTTTCATAAATTGATCCAGCAACACAATGTTTGTAGATAAAAACATTTAAAGTTACTAAGACCGACTTGGGTTATGTTGTTGCAATAATAACTGATCCGATCTCAGTTTTCTCTTAGCAAACAATTTGTTAGGTGTGTTCTCAAGAAGTCGAATTTGCTTCAATAGCAGATCCTTCCTCCCACACAAATAATCAAAACAACATCCTGACCAAGGTCAATCTTTAGATTTTGAAATCGTCTTGATTTTAGAAATAAGTTTAGAAAATTGAAAGAAATAAAGTCAAAGTTGATGAGACGTTTTTCAATCCTCACGGTTGGATCGAGTCATTGCTTAAGCCCTTTGCTATAAAAAATTTAGTCGAACATGATTATGGAAAAAATCATGCTTGACATATTAAAAATAAAGTAAAGTAACAAAGTAAATTAAGAAGAAGAAAATAAAGAAAAAGAGATTTTATAAAAATTTAAAAGCTAGAACAAACTTAAAATGAGAGATGAGAGACGTTAGATATGTTCTAGGCTTACACAAAGTGAGTATTTATAGCCTTCTAAAAACCTAAAAATAATAAGAGATTAATTCTAAGTGATAAAACAAATCTAAAAATAATTAAATTCAAATACAAAAGGTAATTCCCAAATTTAAAATTTAAATCCCGGATGATAAGTTTCATGGAACACAACTGATAAGCTATAAAGTGTAGTTGACGTCATCTTCTAGAAGTTATTGTCCGAATGTCACGTCAATGCTCATGTCTAAAGTCATACCCACTAATCTAGCCTCGATCCCAAAAAATTAAAAAAAAAAAAAACTTTAAGACTCAGTCATTTAAGTGTTCCAACATTTATAGTCCTGCACAGAAACACACGAAAACATTCATAAATCATCAAATCAAGAAGTAACTAAAGATAAAATATTAACTATTCAACACTTATCAGTCATCAAGAATTACATCAAAAAGCATAATTTAGTTATAATTTTATAACTAAACTAAATATTAGTTTATTGAATTAAGTTATATTTAGTGTTGACTTATGATAAGATTCTATTAAGATGAATTTGATTTAGATTAAAATAATTGTCTAATTTTATTATTAAATTTATTGGAGTAATATGATCAAGATTAATTCATTGTTATTAAATAAATGTTACAATTTATATTATAATTTAATTGAATCAAACTCTATTATAATTTATTTTTTTTGTTCGACTCGATTGAACACTCAACTTTATTTGAATTGCGATGAACAATGCAGTGATGTAACGGAGAAAGAAAAGGAAAATATAACAAATACATAATCAATTGCGCCATGGCCATGTTTCTAGCATATAGGTACTCGGTAGTCGTTCAACAGCTTTACATCTATACATAGAACTAATATCCCTTTATAAATTTGATTATATATATATATATATATAATTAAGTTAATGAATAAGTTTCAAATTAAATTAATCGATAATTAAATTTTAAAAAATATAATTGTTAATCAATTGAACATCTAATTAATTGATTGATAAATTGATATGAATTTTAGTGTTTTTATCTATGCCACGACACTAAAATATTAAACCCTAATTTATAATTCCTAAACCATACACCTTAAATCATAACCCTATACCTTAAACTTTAAACTTTAATCTTAAGACTCAAACCTTGTTTCTAATATTGAGACATACATAAAGATATTAAAAAAATATTTTTTTATTTAATCGATTATTTAATTTTAAATAAATAATGTACATTGTCACAACTTATTGATTAAAGTTCAAACAAGGGACTACATAATATATAGACTCGCCGCACTTAGAGTGTTTGAAGAAGTTAATCTAAAAAAATATGAGTTGGTGATTGAATCAGCCTCTTAGGTTGTCTTAAGTTGGATTGAAGCTCCACTTCCCGGACCTTGACGTTGGTGGGAATACTTTGATATTCGTGTTTAAATTTATTGAATTTAAATTTATTGATTCCAAATACAATTGAATAATCATTATTTTTTATAATAATAGTTTTAGATAGTATCAAAATTTAAAAATAATAATCTCGATAACAATTATGGATTCAAATTTAAATCTATTGTGACAACTAAAAATTTATAAAACAACGTGTAGGGATGTAAAAAGTTGATCCGACCTGAAAACCCGCCTGAAACCTGTTCGAGTCAGAACTTGATTTGACCCGGGAATGTAATGACTCGAACCTGATCTATATCCGACTGTTGTTGACCCGAACCCGAGTTGGACCTATTACTATAGTAAACGAACTCGAACTGTATCCGACCGAAAATGACACGAACCCGATTTCAACCTGTTACTGTGGACCTGAAACTTGACCTGTATCCGACTGAAACGAACCCGAACCCGAGGCTGACCTGACAAATAATTGATATTACCCGACTGAATTGACCCGAGACTTGATTTTACCCGACCTGTTTTGAACCTGACATGTTTTAAACCCGACCTGATAATTGACCCGACTTGTTATTAACCTGAACTAATATGGACATAATATTTATATAAATAATTTATATAACATACTTATATTATATTTTTAATATCAACATAAATACGTAATAATTAATATAACATACTTATATTTCTATTTATTGCTAATTTACTTATTAAAAATATGTTATAATCTTATATATAAAATACTTTTTACTTTTAAATTATATGATAAACTTATCTTATATTACTCTTATATTTGAAGGAAAAGAGAAAAATAAAATTTTGGAGGGAAATAAATCATTATTTTTTTTAAGTTTTGGATTAAATTACTTTTAGTGTAAAAATTTTGAAGGGAAAGAAGTTAAGGAATTAAAAATAAACTTTTATTATTATATAAAAAAGAGGGAAACGACAAAATTTTAAAAAAATATATAATAATAAATTTTAGAGCAATATTATTATTCTTTAAGTATATATTAAAGTATGTGGGTATAATGCTTGAATCTCACACTCTGTTTTTATAGGTTGTAAGGGAGTAGTTCGGTTGATTTAAAATTCTCTTTGAATTTTAAATACTTAACCGAATAGATTTAATAACAAAATATCCTAGATTTAAATGAATATTTTCAGTTATCAAATCTAATAATTTTGGATAGATATTAATAGAATTATCCGAGATTTTAAATGGATATTATCTGATATTATCCAAGATTTGATTTGATATTATCTGATATTAAATTTAAATTTTAAATCACATTTTATTTGATTCTCGGATAGATTTGTCTTTGCTTTCAACCTATAAATAAGATGTTTTTCTCTCATTTTTAATCATCCCATTCGGAATTCGTTTTGCTTCTTTGAGAGAAATTGAGAGCATTTTTTAAAAGCTTCTACTAGCTTTTGTTTGACTCTGGTTTAGACGACCATTACCGCCATAGTCTACTCCAAACTTTGGGTGTACACTGTTTGGAGCGACCGTGCTAACCTTCGGGGGACAACCGCATAAAGTAGCGATTACACACATCTGGGCGAATTGTTTCTAAGACAGTGGCCTCTACATCACGACGCAGTCTAATTATCTTTCAGTTCACTTATTTTATTTATTGTCAAGCTGATTTTGGGGTTGTTCAAGCTTAACGCACTCGACAAGTCAACATCGAAGATGGTGATAAAGTTGAAGATGAAAACTAAAATCTTAAAGATAAGGATCTTTTACTATCAGTGATTATTTATTTATTTATTATTACTGTTAGTAAATTATTTTTGTGATTAATCATATGTAATTTTTTATTTGAATTTTGTAGATTCAAAAATATGTAAAATATCAGTCACGATAAATTTTGAGATCATGATACAAGGATTGAAGTCGTAGGCATGATCAAAATAGACAAGGTATTAGGCATAAGAGATTAATTGGAAAGTAGTGAGATAGTTTAAAAAATGCATGTTTAGGATTGGCTCTTTGAAAGACTTGGTATTTAAGTGTACTTTATGTACCACCTCTCTTTCTAAATCTACCTGGTGCATTACTATGCTCGTTATTCCAATTTATAAAATATTATGACTAAATAAATATTCTATACTTAGTGTAGAAGTTAGAATAATAATTTTAATAATATCTAAGATATTTTTTTAGTCATAGTAGATGAATATTTCTAGTGGTCTTTTAAAGGCAATGATATTGTCTAAAATAAAGAGAAAATGATAGACATTAATGCTATTAAAAGATGTTTGTAGCTATTAAATCTCTTTGAGCTCTTTTCTTCAAAGTATTAACAAGGAAGAAAAGATTTGTCTATCTTAGGAGTGTGTAGAAATCTCCATAAAAATTCTCTTCATGAAAAAGATGAAAAGTGTTAGGTCCGATAGAGGTGGTGAGTTTGGATCTAATTTTCTTAAAGAGGTATATGAGACGAATGACATAGTTCATGAAACTTTTACCCCTTGTTTTCCTCAACAAAACGGCATAGCCGAGAGGAAAAACATAACTTTAAAAGAGATGATGAATTCATTGTTGATAAGTTCTGGGTTAGCTGGTAACATATTGGGGAGAGTCATTCTATCGGTAAATCTTAAACCGTACAAACTATTAAAAGGCCATGCACTTAACTTGCAATACCTAAAAGTATGGGGTGTTTGGCTAAAGTAGATTTGGAGAAGAGTTATTAATGATGAACTAGAGTAAGCAATGTCTAAATCATACTTGGGGATTGGTAGACTTGCCTAAAGGATTTAAACCTATTGGCAATAAATGGGTTTTTAGGAAGAAACTCATGCTAGATGGGTCAATCCAGAGATATAAGGCTAGGCTAGTAGTCATAGGGTTCACTTAAAAATGTTAAAGACTTTTGACAATTGAGAAGTCATCTATGCTCGAAACTCTTTTGACTCTAGCACTGATCTCGTTAAAAATAAAGGAAGTTGTGTTTCCCAAGTTGAATATGCTAAAATTATTGGAAGCCTAATGTTATTAATGAACTATACTCGGCCGGATATTGTCTATGCTATGAGTAGATTGAGTTGATATACTCATAATCCAAGTGTTGAACATTGGATGACTCTTAGACGCTTACTAAAGTACCTTAAGGGTATTATAGATTGGAAACTTAATTTTGTTGGCTATCCTGCTGCTTTAGAATGATATTATAACACCAACTGGGTTTCTGAAAATGATGAAGTAAGATCTACGAGTGGATATGTCTTCACTTTAGGCGGAGTTGCAATCTTGTTGAAGTCTGCCAAGCAGACTTGTATTGCACGCTTCACCATAGAGTCAGAGTTTATAGCTCTAGACTTAACTAGGCAAGAAACCGAGTGGCTAAGGAAGCTTTTAGCAGATATACCTTTGTGGGAAAAACTGACTCCTCCGATATCTTTATTGTGTGATTCGTAATTTACGATACATGTGGCTCTAAATCAAGCTTACAATGGTAAGAAGAGACACATTCACATAAGGTAAGAATATGTGAGGCACTTAATAAAGAACGGAGTACTCGTCTTAGAGTATGTTAAGTCGGAGATGAATTTGGTTGATCCTCTTACCAAAGGATTGAGCAGAAAACAAATTCTGGATTCATCGAGGGGTGGGTCTTAAGCCCATTGGTTGAGTGATTCATGGTGGATACCCAACTTAGTTTTCTAAGTTCAATGTGGTCAAACGAAACCATGAAACGACTCATAGTGTACATGTCCATCTACCTAATCCCTATGACGTTTCATGTACATGCCCAGGTTAAGCTTAATGCTCTTAATAAATTCATAGCCCAAATTTTGGGTGGTCTTAGTGAGAAAGACTTGATGAATTTACCAATTTTGGTTGAATAACTACTCTTAATAAGTTCTTAGATCTATTGCGAAGGACTAATTGAAATTACCGCTCGAAAAGATGAGTTTTTTAGCTCTTAATAAATTCTATCCAAAGAGATTGGATTGTTCTATTGAGAAGAAAATTTTTGAATTTACCGAACAAAGAGGTTGAGTTTTTATTCTTAATGATTTCTTAGCCTAGAGTTTGGGTGGTTCATTTAATATGAACTTGAAGAAAATCACCTTATTTTCTTGTGAGGTTGAGCTTCATACAAAGCTCTTAATTATTTCATAGCCCGATTTTGGATGGTTTATGTTGAGATAAATTTGATGAAATAACCTATGTAAGTGAAAAAGAGTTACCCGCCTTCTATGAAAAACGATGGGCTATTTTTCTAGTACACTTACTAAAATCATGAGATAATATGGCTAAATATATACTTCATGTATATACATATATCTTCACATCGCGGATTTTGGTGGATTAAGGGATTAATTATGTGTTATGAGTTCACCTCGATCTTAGAAAGTTCAAGACTAATTTCACTTATCTAAGAGGAGGATTACTCATCATCACTACGTACTAGTTCAAGATTCGTTCACTATGAACTTAAGTAACTAATCTCGCTAGTGTTCGTCTTGTGTTGGTCGAACTCTATGATTTTTTAGGAGGATTCCTTCGCATTAGTGGGGGATTGTGGGTATAATACTTGAATCCCACACTCTGTTTTTATAGGTTGTATGGGAGCAGTTCGGTTGATTTAAAATTTTTTTTGAATTTTAAATACTTAACCGAATAGATTTAATAACAAAATATCCGATATTTAAATGGATATTTTCGGTTATCAAATCTAATATTTTTGGATAGATATTAACAGAATTATCCGAGATTTTAAATGGATATTATCTGATATTATCCGAGATTTGATTTGATATTATCTGATATTAAATTTAAATTTTAAATCAGATTTTATTTGATTCTCGGATGGATTTGCCCGTGCTTTCAACCTATAAATAAGATGTTTTTCTCTCATTTTTAATCATCCCATTCAGAATTCGTTCTGCTTCTTTGAGAGAAATTAAGAGCATTCTTTAAAAGCTTCTACTAGATTTTGTTTGACTCCCGTTTAGACGACCATTACCACTATAGTCCACTCCATATTTTGAGTGTACACTGTTTGGAGCGATCGTGCTAACCTTCGGGGGACAACCGCCTAAAGTAGTGATTACACATATCGGGCCGAATTGTTTCTAAGGCAGCGGCCTTTATACCACGACGCGGTCTAATTATCTTTCAGTTCGCTCATTTTATTTTTTCTGTCAGTGTTAACGCCCTGTTTTGCAGTCTACTTAACCAACAAAGTATACAATTAAAGAATATATTATTACTATATATTATATACTAAAATATATATTAGAAGAATTTTAATATATTATATTTAAGTATATATTATACATATATACATTAATACATATATATTATATATATTAGTGGTCAAGAATGCTTCTCCTGCTCTATCTTGTATCGGTTCGAATCCTTGTATGGAAAAAAATTTATAACCTCTCTATTTAATAAAAAAAATATACATATTAAAATATATATATTATTAATATATACATACTTAAGTTCTAAAAATTAAAAAGTGAGAAAAAAATAATTTTTGAACTAATGGGTAAGATAATAACGAAAAAATATATTTTGATTTGAATTTCGACAATCACCGATGAGAGTGAATGGCGGCGGGTGGTAGTATATACGTGTTTTGAAATAGGAAAGTGTATAAAATATAAAAGTTAAAAAGAATGAAATTTGGTGAAAAAATGTCCGTCATTTTTTTCATTGATGCAAAATATGAAAGTTGAATTTGATGGGAAAGTGTCCGCCATTTTTTTTTCATTGAAGCAACACTAAAATTGAATTTAGTGGGAAAGTGTCCACCATCTAATATATATACATACATATAACATATATAAGAGTATATATTAATGTATATTATAATTTATATAGTATATAAATATACATATATTAATATATATATATAATGTATATTATATGCACATATATATAATGTATTATACATATACATACATACTTATATTATACATATATAAATATATTATACTTATATATTATACATACATACATTATACATACAATAATAAATTATTATACATAATACATACATACTTATATACAATACATATATTAATACATATTAACATACATGATATATATATATACATGTACTAATACATATATTAAAAATTAATATACATGTTAACACTTAACATGTATGATATATGTATAATATATTATATATATACATATAACATACATATATATAATACATATATATAAGATACATAATACATATATATTAATATATAAATATACTATGTATTAATGTATATATATATTCATATATATACATATATACATGTACTATATACTAATTACTATATGCAATTATACATATACATATGTTATATATACATTTACTAATTACTATATATACATATACATATACATATACATATATATATATACATATATATTAATATACTATGTATACTACTACTACTATGTCTATGTATACATATAACATACATATATATGAATGTACTTACGTACTATGTATAATTAATAATTGTATACATTATAAATACATTATGCATATGTTACATATATATAAATATAATAATAAGTATATATATTTTTAATAAGTACTCCAAATAAAAAAAAAATTATACTTAATTTGACTTTTGAAGTAAATCTCAAATGTGAAATTTTTTTGATTTGATGGGGGAAAGAAGATCAAAATTAAATAGAAATTTAAGGGAATTTTTTTTGATTTGAGCGGGGAGGGGGGAAAATCAATTTGAGAGAATTTTTTGATTTGAGCGGGGAGGGGGAAATCAATATGAGAGAATTTTTTTGATTTGAGCGGAGGAGGGGAGATCAATTTGAGGGAATTTTTTTGATTCGAGCGGAGAAGGGGGGAGATCAAAATCTGCGGCAAAAAAATTGTTACTAAATCTAACAATTTAAAAGTAAAATAGAAAATATTAAATAATTTATTTCTTATTAATTTTTATTTTTTGTAATTTAGCTTAATTTTCAAGATATAAATCATTTGATGATATTTTTGTTTAATATAGTGTATAATATTTATTTTTAATGAGATTCATGTTTGGTGAAAGACGTTAGATATTAAATAATTAATTCGAAATGAATTACCAACGATTCAACCCAAAGTATATCGGTTATTTAGTTGTTTGTACCAAACTCAAACTTAATAATTTTAATTAATATGAATTCAAAATCCGAATTAGTTCAACCTGAAATAAAACCGACTTGAAATGAACCCGACTTGAAATACAACCGAACTAAAATGAACCCGACCTGAAATCTAACCGACCTGAAATGAATCTGTCAATTATCTGATTTGGACCTGAACCGTTTAAACCCGACCTGAAGTGAACTCGACCTGAAATGGACCCGACCTGAAATGAACTCGTACCCGACCCGAATCGAGTCAAAATATCAAATAAACCTAAAATGACCTGTATCCGATTTACCCGACCTAACAGTATAAAACCCATCCGAATATATGTTTTTACATCCCTAACAACGTGACATTAACATTGAAATGTAAGAGTTAAGACTATACTATTACTAATTGCAATACACAGACAGTAATGTAGTTACAACCGAAGTGGAGTTAGACGTGTCGTGGTTCTCCGATTCCACAATCTTGGTTCTCTTGTTTCTTCAACTATTTCACTTTTTCCTTCCTTTTCCTCGTACAAAGGATTGGCCATGACCCCAACTGCTTCCTTCGCTGCATCACATTCACAAGCCCTCCAATCGAAACCCGACAGCGTGCCACGTGCGCTCGAAAACTGCTTCATCTTGCCAACGGAAGGAACCCTAGTAGCGTCGGCAACCTTTGCCTGGGAATCGGAGACGTTAGATTCATGACCACACTTTATCTCTTTAATCAAGTCCCCTTTCCTCTTCACTTCTCCCGCAACTGTTGCTTGCGGTGGAGGCGAGGCAGAAGCCACCTTGGATTTGCCAGCACCGTGTTTTTTCTTTCTGTTTTTGCTTTTGGTGCACTTAATTTGGCCCATGCATGAAACTTTTGGCGAGGCTGGTTCACGTGCATCAAAGCTTCCATTCCTAGACTTCCTCCGAGCTTCCTTAGGAATCAAGGATACCACGACGGGACTCGACGAAGATCCTTTGCCTACGGGACTTATCGGTGGGCTTACTTGGAAACTCAGTACAGCTGACGTTGCAGCTTTTGGCAGAAAGGCTGCCAGGATCTTCCTCTGTTTCGCCACCAGTTTCTCCATCTCGGATCCGATGGTGGCGTTGAAAAGGTGAGGGAGAATGACTGAGTGATGGGGTTAAAAAAGGAGTTTCGTGCCGGCAACTACTTGGCAGATTTGTTTCTAAGTCAGACTCATCAGGGACGGCAGAGGAGGCGAAGACCATTGGCCAGCATCAAAAGAGCATTGACATTTTCGAGATGACGAAATTAGCTTAGCGTATTGATGTGTAAATTAGAATAATAAAAGCAATGTTGAATTTATTCATTCCATTACACCACTACAAACAAAAAGGCTTTATGCTATTCTGCTAATGGACTGTTCTGGCACGATATTCCCCTACCCGGAGACGTGGAGAAACGCCTTCTGTTAGGGGTAAACATTCGATCGAGTCGAATTAAAAAATTTTGAGTTATTCGAATTAACGAGTTTAATTTTATCATTTGAATTTTTATTCAAAATTTTTCGAGTCGAGTTGAAGAAATTCAATCCGAATCGAGTTCTCGAGTTCTTATAAAAATTTAATTATAATTATTTATTTTGTTATAAAACGACTGAATTGTAATTTAAATCACTTTCACTAATTATATATATATATATATATTTCTTCATAATTTTTTCATATATAACAATATTTCTTCATATTTTTATATTATCGGTATATCTATCTTAAAAAATTAAAGAACTCGTCTCAAACTTAAAATAAATCCTCTAATTAATAAAAATTTTGAGTTATTCGAGTTATTCAGATTTCTATTTTACAATTTAAACTTTATTTGAAAATTTTCGAGTTGAATCGAATTTATAAAATTTTGAATCAAATCAAAATAAATCGAATATTTTCGCCTCGAATCGAATTATTCTCTTTTTTGAATTGATTCGAGTTTTGCTCGTCCCTACCTACGGTATTTGTGTTTCCCTGTGTTACTAGTTTCACATTGTTATCGAGTCCATCAAGGGTATTTGGGCTTCAAATCTGCATGGTTATCTCTTTACATTGCTTTCTTCAGTGTTCATGCTACTCTTGTTTGGTCTGCCGATAGAAGTGGCAAACATGTTATTTACATCGAGTTTGATTTATATTATCTTGATTTGAATCAAATTTAATTTTATTATTCGATTTTGGTTCAGTTTGGTTGATATTTTGGTTGGATAATTTTATGTTGGGTGATTTCAGATCAGTTCAATATCGATTTAATAGGAGATCGATATGTTTTAATTGCGTTTTTATACCGAATCAATATTTTAAATACAATAATGACTTTATAAAATTACTAATATATTTTATTTTATGATGAATTGTACGATATTTCAAAATATTTTTTATTTTTTTAACATATTTTTTAAAATTACTTTTAATTTAAATTTATTCAATTCGTTTGAAAATCAATTCAGGTGGTTATTTGACGTACCCATCTACAAAATTAATACTCCTACCAATTACATTATTAAATGAATTTAATTATTTCAATAACCGCTTGGTTTTGATTGGAAGGAAGACGACTTTATAAGAAAAGGGTCCTCAGCCAAAATCTAAAATCTCACCCACAAAGCTGATGCTTTAATTTGATATTAACAACTTGATTAAAATATCAGTGGGAATTAATTAATTCCAGGCTTTGCATATTGAGGTATTGATAACATATTGGTGGAGTTGGAATTTTTTTAATTCGAACTAATATTTTTCATCTTTAAAATAGTCAAAAACTAGAGTATGATATTGATATCGAATCTCTGATATTGATATCAAGAGGTCCATACAAGTACTAAACTCTCAATACTAATCTGCGTATTTGTAAACTGAAATAATAATTAGGGGTGATAATGAGTCTGGTCGGCTCATGAGCTATTAGGGCTTAGCTCGGTCAAAACTCAGCTCGAGTTCGACTCGAGACCTTAACGAGCGAGTCTCCCCAAGCTCGGGTCAAAAAGCTCGTGAGTAGGCTCGGAATAATTATATTATATTAATGCTACATGTATACTAAAAGTAATCTTTTTAGCAAAAGAAAAACAATAAAATAAAATAGGAGAAATCCATTAAAAATAAATAAACTAAAATAAATTGGACACTTTTTTTTTTCCTTTCTTAATATTGAATTTTGTTTTCAACGTAGGTTATAAAAAGGGTTTTTAACAACGCTCTATCTTTTATATAAAATTATAACAAAATTGTCTATTTTGTGTTGATCTGAGTCGAGCCTGACAAGCCTGAACCGAGCCCAAACAATATTTCATGCCGAGCCCGAGCCTAAAATTCCGAACTCGGCGAGCCTCGAGCTGAACCCATAAAATTGCTTTCGAGCCGAGCAAGACTCAGGCTCGACTTGTTATAACCCATAGTAACAATCCACAAATTGATAATTATTATTATTATTTGAATTTATTTTTTTAAATAAAATATTTTTAAAATAATTGCTAAAAATATTAGAAAAAAAATAATAAGTTGTTCGTGAATTTATTGAATTAAACTAAACTTTATTCGTTTTAACTTATCAAAATTTTAAATTAACTTTAAATTCGAATTAAATTAACCTAAATTAAATATTTTAAATATTAATCTGATTAAATTTAGGCTTAACTCAGTAATAGGTGCCCAAAGTATACACTTTTTCTAAAATAGGTGCCTAATGTTTTTTTTAGCTGAAATAAGTGCCTAAACTATATATTTTTTCTGAGATAGGTGCCTAATGTATTTTTTGGCTGAAATAGGTGCCTAAAGTTTTATTCCCTTAGTGTTTTAAGGTAACATTGTTAAAAGAAAATTGTTTAATTTATAAATAAGTACCTAAACTATATATTTTTTCTAAAATAGGCGTCTAATGTATTTTTTATTGAAAAAATGCCTAATTTTTTCTTATGAGTAATTTATATTTCTTATAAGATATAAAATTATTTATATCAACGTTTTAATCTATTAAATTATTTATTATAATTGATTAATAATTTATTTAACTTAAAATTATTTTATCCGAGGCTTTGTTTTTTTTAAAAAAATAATTTATTTATTAATTTTATCTCACTTTTAAATATTTATGTTTTGTTCTCAATCCAATTTCATCTCATAGTATCACAATAGTCCTACACAACTTCAAGTGGTATAAACAAATTCCCACCGTAGCTCCTTCTCCGACTTGACCAGTAACTGTAAGTAACTCAAGCTCAAGGTTTCACAACAACCTTCAAGCAATTATCCCACGTACAAACAGAATTTTTTTCATCATTGACACCTATTTTCCATCGATTCTACAATCATACGATGCAACAAATATTTAATCCAAAACAACGAAACCGGATCGAAAACAAAACATAAATATTTAAAAGTGAAATAAAATTAATTAATAAATTGTTTAAAAAAACAAGGCCTCCGATAAAATAATTTAAATTTAAATAAATTATTAATCAATTATAATAAATAGTTTAATAGATTAAAACATTAATATAAATAATTTTATATCTTATAAGAAATATAAATTACTTATAAGAAAAAATTAGACATTTATTTTAATAAAAAATATATTAAACACCTATTTTAGAAAAAATATATAGTTTAGGTACTTATTTATAAATTAAACAATTTTCTTTTAATATTGTTACCTGTCACGTCCCTAGATTTTCACGCCCGTAGAACTCGGCAACTCTATCCAGAACGTGCGGCCTTAGGCTTTGTAACTCTAGACAAACGCCTAAGTAAGCCTTTTCACTCCTCACGGAAGATCAAACTTCCCAAGCACCGACAAACGCAAAGCGTTCTATGCGGAAGCGAATCAAACGAGATGAGCTAGGAAGAACTCTTCAAGAACGCTCAAGAACGTTCAAGAACACTAAAGAACAAAGAAAGAAACACACTTGGAGATTTAGAGAAAATGCCTTTATTCCTTGGAAACTTGGAATACTCTGATACACACTGATACATCAAATGAGGTGGGGAAGGCCTCTATTTATAGTTGAACTCCCCTCGATCCTACGGTCTATACAATTTTACACCGACGGCTATGATACAACCTTATCCATTTACAACGCATAATTCTGGGAATATTCCCACCTAACTATGGAAAGAATCTTCTGTGTTCACACAAAGTGTTCACACACCTTGGATGGATAAGTCTCTCCCTGGATCGGGCCAACGTTGGTGGTCTTCGCAAGCCCAGCATTGCTCTTGGAATTACTTGGGCAGGCCACATCACACCATGTGATGCCAATGTCCTGGACCCCAAACAACGGCCCGTGACATTCTCCCCCACCAAACTTGGCGACGCCCTCGTCGCGCCACTCAGACAACACTGAGTTCGATCCTGGGGCTTCTCGCGTACCTTGGCTTGCTTCTGTCTCGGAGTCTGGCTTAAATGTCCCCCCATAAGAACTGCTCTCCCCATAAAGAGCACCGGACTCTGATTCAGCTGTCCCCCCATAAGAACTGCTCACTTCGGCTTGCATCGTCTAGTAAAATCAACCGTACCAAGCACATCTTGATCACTATCCCCGTGTTCAAGAGGTACTTCACTCATTGACCCAACATTTTCTCTCTCCGACAAGACTTCTTCCCTGAAGCTTGACGCCCCATTGCTCCGCGGCAATGCTACACCCATTGACACTTCGGTCCCCTTGAAGTTCGATGCATCGGCCATCTTGTCCACGGATGGCTCGTCGACGGCATCCACGCCAACAGGCTCAGGCAACACATGCCTCACCAAGGAAATGTCCCCAACAGTCGCCTTTTCCATGATGACTCCTCGGCTTGGAGCATCCTCGACACGCTGAATAGCTGTCAACTTCTTGGTCCCTTGCCCGACGTCTCGTTGTACGGGTACAACACATCGTTGTCTCGGATCCAAGATACACACGATGTTGGCACACGGAATGATGATCGCTTCTACACGGTCAAGGAAGTTAAGTCCCAAAATAAAATCAAAGTCATCAATATCGATTACCTTGAAGTGTTCCTTCGACTTTCAATCACCAATTTGCAACTCAACTTTCCGCACAGTCCCTATCACAGGAGCTTCCTTGGCATTCACAGTCTTGATCTTGTCTGTTGAATCCACAACTTTCAGACCAAGCTCCACTGCAGCCTTCTTGGACATGAACAGATCACTTGCCCCGGTATCCACCAAAGCACTCTTCGATCGTCCCGCCACATTGATGTCGACAAACATCAACCCATTCTGCTTCTTGCCATTCTTCTTGGCAGAACTCAGAATCATCGAGCCAAGCTTCGCAGCCTCATCACTCTCGGGCTCGTCCACCTTGGACTGCTTAACTCGACCAGGGCACTTTCGCGCTCTATGCGGCCCCTTGCACTGGTAACACTTGCGTCCCGTTACCTTCGGCTTATCACCTTTGACACTGGCGATTGCACCAAGTCTACTCGCTGGTTCACCATCTGAGTCGTTGTCCTGACGGACTATGGCATCGAGGCGGCTCCTCTTGTTCGGACACTCCTTCACCATGTGAGGTCCTTTACAATGGTGGCACCTTACGGTTCCTCGATCCTTCCGCTCATTTGGCTTGTCGTACCGATTGGACTTGGGGGATGGCTTTCCCTCGACGCTCTTTTCTTTGGGTTCGTCCTCATCTTCCCTATCACTGCCCTTGCCATGGGGCTTGGAAGACTCGTTTTGTATCTCAAACTCCGCAATCGATTTAGCAGCGGTCATCGCTTCTGAAAGATCCTTAACGCCCATTCTCTTCAGCTCCATTCTTGCCCAACGCTGAAGACCAGATTTGAAGAGATACAAACCCTCCGATTTACTCAAGTCTTTGATCTGCAACTTGAGCTCGGTAAACCTTTTGACGTAATCCCGGATTGAGTCGTCATGCTTCAATTGATAAAGCCCATCTCGAGCTTCCTCGTTGGCATTCTTTGGATAAAAATGCTCCTTAAGCTCAGACTGGAAATCCTTCCATGTCCCGATTGGAATGTCGTCATCCGACTCAGAACATTTGTTTCGCCACCACAATAAGGCAACATCAGTCAAATAGACTACAGCAGTGTTTACCTTCTCGGTATCATCAGTGATACTCATTCCCCGAAAGTATTGCTCCATGCACCATATGAAGTTCTCGACATCTTTCGCCGACCTGGTTCCACTGAACTCCTTGGGTTTTGGGATGTCCTTCACTGGCTTAGGTGTCGTTGTCGAATTCAACACACCGTTCCGCATAGCAGCCTGATATACCAGAACTTTCGCCTTGAGTCCCAACATTTCCTCCCTCAATGCCTCAAACTTGGCTTCGAGAGCATCTCTCTTTTCCTCCAACTTATCACCTTGGTCATTCAGTTCCTCGAGGCGTGTGTCCACCACGTCGAGTCTCTCTACGGCATCCTTCACGGATCCTTCCATCCTGGTGACCTTGTCCTCAAGTGTAGACAACTTGTCCCTTGAGTTAGCTCGGCTTTCTTTGTTAGCCTGGGTTTCCACACCCTTCTGGCTCGTAGTAGCAACAGTCTCCCTCTTTGGTGCCATCTCAAAATCGATGCTTTCGTACCTCGAACGGCTAGAACGTTGCTCGAACAAGGCTTTGATACCACTTGTCACGTCCCTAGATTTTCACGCCCGTAGAACTCGGCAACTCTATCCAGAACGTGCGGCCTTAGGCTTTGTAACTCTAGACAAACGCCTAAGTAAGCCTTTTCACTCCTCACGGAAGATCAAACTTCCCAAGCACCGACAAACGCAAAGCGTTCTATGCGGAAGCGAATCAAACGAGATGAGCTAGGAAGAACTCTTCAAGAACGCTCAAGAACGTTCAAGAACACTAAAGAACAAAGAAAGAAACACACTTGGAGATTTAGAGAAAATGCCTTTATTCCTTGGAAACTTGGAATACTCTGATACACACTGATACATCAAATGAGGTGGGGAAGGCCTCTATTTATAGTTGAACTCCCCTCGATCCTACGGTCTATACAATTTTACACCGACGGCTATGATACAACCTTATCCATTTACAACGCATAATTCTGGGAATATTCCCACCTAACTATGGAAAGAATCTTCTGTGTTCACACAAAGTGTTCACACACCTTGGATGGATAAGTCTCTCCCTGGATCGGGCCAACGTTGGTGGTCTTCGCAAGCCCAGCATTGCTCTTGGAATTACTTGGGCAGGCCACATCACACCATGTGATGCCAATGTCCTGGACCCCAAACCCAAATAAATTATTAATCAATTATAATAAATAGTTTAATAGATTAAAACATTAATATAAATAATTTTATATCTTATAAGAAATACAAATTACTTATAAGAAAAAATTAGACATTTATTTTAATAAAAAATACATTAAACACATATTTTAGAAAAAATATATAGTTTAGGTACTTATTTATAAATTAAACAATTTTCTTTTAATATTGTTACCTTAAAACACTAAGGGAATAAAACTTTAGACACTTATTTCAGCCAAAAAATACATTAGACATCTATCTCAAAAAATATATAGTTTAGACACTTATTTTAGCCAAAAAACACATTAGACACTTATTTCAGAAAAAATATATACTTTGGCACCTAATACTAAGTTAAGCCTTAAATTTATACTACTTACGAACTATTAAACTCGCTAAACTATAAATAAGTCATCCAACCTTCATGATCTACCTACGTCTCTGCTACATGTCTTTCGTCTAAATGTACCTTCTCTGTCTTCTCCTCTCTCGTGTCACTTTGACAACGAAGATAGGAACCACTCAGCACTCTTTGAATTAACCAATTTTATATCATTAAAACAGAGAGAGAATGGAATGGAAAAGAGATTTTCTTTCGTCCACAAAGACATAAAATTTCATGTTTCAACAAAAGCAGGTAGAGAGAGAAAACTGGGTTTGCAGAAAAACTATTGAAGCTTTAAATGCGGGTCCGTTAATTTTCCACTCTTTAAGCTTTAAATCCTCTGCATCTTTATTTTATTTTTTTTCAGTATATGTAAAAGCTTCTTCTTAAACCACCTGTTCTTTGTTGATCACCAGAAAAACTTTTTCCTTTACTTTCTCATTGGATTTCTAAAATAGAAGAATGGATTTTTACGCATACCCATCTCGTTTTTCCATGTCTTCAGTATCTTTGTTTGGAGATTTCATTGAAAAGATGAGATTTTCTTGCAACTTCTCTGTTTCTGCCATCATTGGGAATGTTTTCTCTGCGATCTTAACCTTCTTCTTTGCATTAGGTTGGTTCTTTTTTTCTCCTTTGTCCTCTGTTATGCTTCATTGTTTCTGCAAAAGCTTCTTTTTTCTCTCTCTTTTTGGACTCTTCTTTTCATTGGAACCCAATTTGATTCTTGATCTATTCATTCCTTGTTCTATATGAACTGAGCTTCATTATATGGTTTAATTACGATTCTTTTCCATTTTTGTTGGATTGCAATGATATGGAAGATGTTTTTGCGTGCCGACAAAGTACTCTGGGATTATTTTTGTCTTACATTTATGTCCGAAATAGACCTTGAATTAATGGACTTTTTTGTTTGGTTTCTTAGAATTATTTACCATGTAAAACTTTTTATTGCATGAGCTGAGCTTTAGCCTCTTTATACTCAAATTTTGGTGATGAAATCCATTTGCAGTGGGAACCTTGTTAGGGGCGATGACGGGTGCTTTGATAGGACAAGAAACAGAAAGCGGGTTCGTTCGAGGAGCTGCGGTTGGGGCCATCTCCGGTGCAGTTTTCTCAATCGAAGTCTTCGAGTCTTCCCTGGTTCTTTGGCAATCAGATGAATCCAGGATCGGATGCTTGCTTTACTTGGTGAGCAATTGATTCAGTTGGTCGAGTACTCGATAGCATCTTAGATGCCTGCGCCGTGCGGCATGCCTTGAGGCTTGAAACGAGTTCAAGTTGCTACAGTAGCCTTCTATGAGGCCTGTGGCAAGCATGTGCATGAATTTTCAACAGTTTGATCGTGGTTATTCTGCTCAGCAGTTTAAATCTTTTTTTTTTGTTTTGCTGCAAATTTTCAGATCGATGTCATTGCAAGCCTTCTAAGTGGGAGGCTCGTTCGAGAACGAATTGGTCCTGCAATGCTGAGTGCAGTCCAAAGTCAGGTAAGAATCCGCATTGTAAATCGATATTACCTTCATCAAATAGCAATTTGCTAATGATTTTCAGTTTCTGTTACCAGATGGGAGCTGCTGAAACAACTTTTGAGGATGTCCAGAACATATTTGACATTGGTGGTTCCAAAGGATTGGCTGGAGATTTGGTCGAAAAAATCCCAAAGATCAAAATCACAAGCAACAACAACAGCGTCGATGCTTCCGGGGAGAAAGTTTCCTGTTCTGTTTGCCTTCAGGTATAACCCTACCTAATTTTCGATTTCAACCCATTTTTCAGTAAAACTAGTTGCATAAGAAGCTTATCTGATCGAATCTTCACACAGGACTTTCAGCTCGGAGAAACAGTTCGGAGTTTGCCGCAGTGTCACCACATGTTCCACTTGCCTTGCATAGATAAGTGGCTCATTAGTCATGGTTCTTGCCCATTGTGCAGAAGGGATCTGTAATCTCCTTTTCTTTTTTCCCTGTAAATTATACAACTAGACAATCGACTGCCATCAGTATGGGAATCGATCGTATTATTGGATCGAACTTTGATAGGATTTAACTCAATGAAATATTCCATTATGAAAATATTTATCATAGCTAATTTCCTGGTTTCATATATGAAATTTCAGGGTCCTGCAATGAATATGCATATGGATGTTGTTCAGAGCCGTTCCTGAGATTTTAATGACCCTAGGGCAAACATAAAAAATAGGTCTTTAATAATAAATATTAAAAAAAATAATTTTTCAATAAAAAGTATATAAAATTAGATTAAGTATATGACTATTAACAAATATTAGAAAAAATTAGACCCCCTAATAACAAATAATGATAAAAAAATTAATCATTAATAATAAATACGAGAAAAATAAATTTTAAGAGAAACATCTAATAACAAATATTGTGAAAACTCTAACCTCTAATAATAATTATTGAAAAACTCTAACCTCTTATATAAGTATTAAAAAATTAGACCTAATAACAAATAAATTGAAAAATAGTTTTCTTACAATAAATATCGAAAAATAAATTTTAAAATTAGACTCTTAATAACAAGTGTTAGAAAAAATCGTGACTCTAATAGCAAATAAAGAAAACAAATAAATTTCAATAGTATATACTAATAAATATTAAAACATATTTTTTTAGAGTACCCTTAATACTAAGTTTAGTAAAAGATAGGCCCAAACAACAAGCATTGCAAAAAATTGAGATTTAAGAATCATAATAAAAAATAGTGAAAAATAAATTTTAAGAGTAAATCTAATATAAATATTAAAAAAAATAAAATCATAATAATAAATATTAAAAAATAAACTCGTATAATAATAAATATTAAAAAATAAATTTTAATAATAAATATTAAAAATAAAAATTAAATATATTCAATAAAAAATTAAAATTTGGAGCCTTGAATATGGGTGGCCCTGGGCGGTCCCTTATTGCCCCCTAGAATCGGCTCTGATGTTGTTATTGCTTGATAGCAGATTAGAACAAACACTACATTGACTTATACGTACATGGCCGCCATAAACGGGTCTGATTTTAACAACTCTGACTTTCAGGAGACAAGTCGGTGTCTTTCTTGATAAAAATTCGTAAATAGGTAGGTGCGGCTAGGATGTAAAAAGCTGACCCGACCTGAAAATCTGAATGAAACTTGTTCGAATCAGAATTTGGTTTGACTCGAAGATGTAATGATTCGAATCTGATCTATATTCGACTATTGTTAACCCGAACCCGAATTGGACCTGTTACTGTAGTAACAGAATCCGAACTGTATCCGACCGAGAATGACCCGAACCCGATTTCAACCTGTTACTGTAGATCTGAAACCCGACCTGTATCCGACTGAAACGAACCCGAACCCGAGTCTGACCTGGCAAATAATCGATATTACCCAATTGAATCGACCCGATACTTGATTTTACCCGACCTGTTATTGACCTGAACTAATATTAACAAGACTTAATATTTACATGACATATAATTAAGTATATCTATAATTTGATGAATTTAAAATATTGGTAAATATAATTAGTCTTAAAATATAAAATTAGACATGATAATTAATTTAAGGATTAATATTTAAATTTAGTATTATATATTTAATTAAAATTAATTTATTTACTATTTTATTTAGTTTTAATATATTTAATTTTAATTATAATTTTTAAATAATATTTTTAAATTAAATACATACATTAACTCATAAACAAATTAAATACATATATTAGTATACATTTAAGTATATATAATATATATATTATATATTAAAGTATATTATATATATTATATATTACATATAATACATTAATACATAAAATATAATATATATAAGTATATCATATATATTAAATTATATTATATACATAGATATATTAATCTATATTATATACATATATAAATAATAAGTATACATATATTAATGTATATATCTAATATATATATACATCTTATATACATATATATAAGTATACATATATTTATATATATATATATAATATACATATAAATATCATAATAAATATACATATATTTTTATTAAGTACTCCAAATAAAAAAAAATAATACTTGATTTGACTTTTGAAGTCAAGGGAAATTTTTGATTTTAGTGGGTGGGAGAGGGAAATTTTTGATTTGGGGGAATGATATATAAATTTAGGGGAAACTTTTTTGATTTTAGGGATCAAAATTGGCGGGAAAAAAATGGATATTTATTATATATATATATATTATAGTATATATATTATATAGTATATTAGTATGTATATATTATATTATTATATATGTGTATATTAATATATTATATAGTATGTATATATAATATATGTATAATATGCTAACATACATATATTAATATGTTATATAACATATACGTATTTATATATATATATAATATTATATATGTATATATTACATATATATGTGCATTAAAAATTAATATACATAATATATATATATATATGTATATATAATATATCATATATGTATATATGTATAACTATAATACATATTATATATATATATATGTATAATAATATAATATGATATATATACATATATAATATATATATATAATATACTAATACATACTGACACATATGACATATTAACATACATATATATATATATATTGAACAAGTTAATAGTGATTACAGTAGTATCTATTCTAAAATATATATAATATATGTACTAAAATTAATATACATATTAACATGTATGATATATGTATAATATATTATATATATACATATAACATACATATATATATATATATAATACATATATATATATATAGATTATAGCATACATGATACATAATTACATATATATATATTAATATATACATATACTATATACTAATGTATATATACATATACAATATACATAATTACATATTGATATAAGTTATAACATACATATATGATATATATATACATGTACTATATACAATTATACATATACATATGTTATATATACATAGTACTCCCTCTGTCCCATATATGGTGTCCCTTTTGTGTTTTAAAATTGTCCCACTTAAAATGTCTCATTAGAAAAATCAACAACTTTTACAAGGTATATTTCCCTTTTTACCCTTTCTTTTGTTTTCTAGCAAAACAAAATTTAACCTTTTAAGGATAAAATTGTCCTTTCAACTATTTTACATTATCTTTCTTACACAAACTTTTTCTTCCTAAAACTATGTGAAAAGTCAACAAAGGACTAAAATAGTGGGACGGAGGGAGTACATAATATACATATAACATACATTGATACATATATATATATATATATGAATGTTATAATATATTTATGTTATGTAGTATACATTATAAATATAGTGTTATGTATACCATATTTTAATATATATTATAATTTTATTTTTCATATATAGTATTAATTCATTTATGCTATTATTACATTTGCAAAAATAGTATTATTGATAAATAATATTATGTCATAAATAGTATTATTCCTTATTCTAATATTATTTTACTTTAAAAAATAATATTATTTCATATATATTATTAATCTATATATAATACTATTCTATTTCCAAAAATAGTATTAGTTCATTTATAGTATTACTCCATATATAATATATTTTCTACATATAATATAAATTTTTTATATAGTATTAATTTTATATAACTATTATTCTATTTATAGTATAGATTTTATAATATATATAAGTATATTATATATATATTAAATTATATTATATACATAATATATATTAATATATATTATATACATATATTAATATATACATTTAATATATATACACATATATATAAATGATAAGTATACATATATTAATGTATACATCTAATATATATATATATCTTATATACATATATATAAATATACATATATTAATGTATACATCTAATATACATATATTAATATATATATATAATATATATATATATCATAATAAGTATATATATATTTTTATTAAGTATTCTAAGTCAATAAAAAAAAGTATTTGATTTGATTTTTAAAATAAATCTAAAATTAAAAATTTAAAGTAAATCTAAAATTAGAAATTTGATGGAAATGTTTTGATTTTAGCGAGGTGGGGATGAGATTAAAATTGGTTTTAGCGGGGGTGGGTGGGGGGATGAGATTGAAATTGGTTTTAGCGGGTGGGGGGAGATCAAAATTGGGGGAATAGATTGGGTGTTTTTTAAAAAAAATATATATCACAAATTTATTAATGAATCTAACAATTTAAAACTAAAATAGAAAATATAAAAATGACGCATATTAAAAATATTAGTAAACAAATGAAAAATTAAGAAAATTCAAATCTTAAATTTTTTTTTCACAATAAATAAAATATGAAAGGAATTTGTCTGCTTATTTTTTTAAGGGTTATTATCACTTTAATTCAGTACTAATTTAAGAATTTTACTCTTAGATCTTTAATTTTTTAGTTTTAATGTAATTCATTTTAGTGTCAAATTAAATTTAATTTTTTTAGATTTTAGGTTTATGTTCGAAATTTAATGGTAAATATGTCAAATATATATACATAATACATTAATACATATTATATATATATGCATTAAAGTATAATATATACTTTATATTATATGTTTTATATTATAAATATTATATACTATAATATGTATACATTAAAACATATAATACATATAATATATACTTTATAATATATACTATAATATATATTATATTATATACTATAAGCATACATATAATATATATTATAATATATACTTATATTATATACTTTATATTATAATACATATACATATATTATTATCATACATATAATACATATATGATATACATATAATATAAACATACATATATATACTATAATATATACATAATACATTTAATATACCATATAATATATATATATACATCTTATATATTATATAACTATAGTATATACTAATATATACATCTAATATATCTACATATATAAGTATACATATATTAATATATATTATATACATATATTAATGTATACTATATAGTATATTAGTATACATATACATACTTATATATTATAAATATATACAAACATATTATATACATATAGTATATTAGTATTATATATTTTATATTTTTATATATAGTATTATAAATTTTATATTATAAATTTCATATTTTTATTTTAAAATGTAGTAAATTATATTATATAGATATAAATTATAATGTATTAAAATACATCAAAGTTAGATTTTCACCGAATTTAGTTATTATTAATTTATAATTTTTGCAATTTAGTTCTTACAACTTTATTTTTATTTTAAAATGACTATTATTTATTTTTCTAATTTAGTCCAATATTTTTAATAAGATGATATTTTATTTAATTAATGTTTATCCATTTTAATTTAAAACTTTATTATTTTTAATTCAATGTTTATTTCTTATTAATTTTTAATTTTTGTAATTTAGCTCAATTTTTAAGATATGAATCACTTTAATGATATTTTTGTTTAATATAGTACATAATATTTATTTTTAATGAGATTCATGTTTGGTGAAAGACGTTAGATATTAAATAATTAATTCGAAATGAATTATCAACAATTCAACCAAAGTCTATCTGTTATTTACTTGTTTGTTCCAAACTCAAACTTAATAATTTTAATTAACATGAATTCAAAACTCGAATTAGTTCAATCTAAAATAAAACCGACTTGAAATGAACCTGACTTGAAATGAACCCGACCTAAAATCTACCCAACTTGAAATGAACCTATTAATTATCTGATTTGGATCGAAACCGTTTGAACCCGACCTGAAGTGAACCAGACCCGAAATGGACCCGACCTAAAATGGATCCGACCTGAAATGAACTCATACCCGACCCAAATCGAGTCAAAACATCAAATCAACCTGAAATGACCTGTATCTGATTTTACCCGACCTGAAACCCATCTGATTAACTGTTTTTACATCCCTAGGTGCGGCAACGTGGTACAGTGGTAGGGCAGGGGTACGAATCAGTAAACTCGTCTGACAGTCGGCCAGCAATCACATTCAAAATCTTGATGTACAATAAAATTTGAGTTTATTCAATTGGTTCATATAAAGAGAAATAAATATATAAAGAAGCAGAGCAAGTGGCTGTGAAATTGGATTCTATTCTTGATGCAAATAAAAAATAAAGCAGACACAGAAAGAAAGGTTTAGATCAATATAAAACCTTATTTACACATAAGCAAATATTTAGTAGTATCCTATTCGGACCAATAGATATGAACCGTATTATCTTATTTTAATGATTTGATTTAACAGCACAAAGTTCAGATTAATTTTTTCCATTAATTAAAGAATATAAAACAGTTGGCCGATTTATTTCCAAAACCAATATTCCTAATCCTACTTCAACAATCTCTCATTGCCTAAATACCCTCCTAGGAGAATTCATACCTTTTATTCTATCAATTATGGGAGCATCGTCTCTGTAAGAAAAACACCATGATATTGCAATGACCACACTCAAGAAACCCTTTGAATGATTAACTAATCCGAGTATGAGCAGCAGTTAATAGAATGAGAAAAAATGCAGACCCTTTCTCAGAGATTAAAACAATATGGTAGAGAGCCTTATACATGGCATAAACATCATGATTACTGGTCTAGGGTCCCGTTTGGGAGTGCTTATAAAAATGCTTTTGGGAGAAAATTCCGTTTTAAACGCACAAGCAATCAAAAACATTCCAAAATGGTAAAAGCTTTTCCACTGCAAATTGCTTATTTACCCTTATTTTTGGTTTTTGAAACCTTGGTTTGCAAAAACTAAATTTTTAGCTTTTGCAAAAGCTTGGCTTGCAAAAGCTCCAACCCAAACCAAGTTTTTAAAACACAACAACAAACAAAGCCCGAGTATACAACAAGAAAGACCAAAGTGAAGAGACGTCAAATTCAAGAGAGCCTCAGGCATGGCATAAACATCATGACTACTGGTCTAAGTAAACAACAAGAGAGCCTCAGGCATGGCATAAATATCATGACTACTGGTCTAAGTAAACAACAAGAGAGCCTTAGGCATGGCATAAACAACATGATAACTGGTCTAAGTAAAATCAAATTCAATATCGAACACATTTCATCAAAAAGAGAAAGACCAAAGTGAAGAGACAACAACTCTTCCTCAATAGTTCTAATAATTGTAAAATAGTGATTAAGAAACAAGAAGCTTGGCGCTCAAGTATAACATTCATGAATCTGAAATCCTGACCAATTCTCAATGAACTTGCCAACTACTATGACTATCTCAAATAAACCATTGCAAAAAGAGATCATAGAATGCAGAAGAACAAAAGATTTAAGATAGAGAAAAGCACCCATAAGAATATAGAAACATAGATTCACACATGAAAATAGATGATGCTGAATCGAGAAATAACCAAAAATCATAGATAATAATCCAAAATAACCAGAATAAAAAAAATCGACACATTAATCCGAACCAGCTCATCTATGTATCAAAATCGGAAAATTCTTCCCCATAAAAGAAAAAACAAAAGAGCTGGATAATACGAAACATCCTTATGTATAACTTCTAATAATCGTAGAACCCCAAAACATAGAAAAGAGAAATATTTACTATTACTCTTTTTTTCTCCTGAAAATTCAAGTTTAAGATGAAGATTTTGTGTTTGGACACTCCCTTGCAAAATGCCCTGCCTCACCGCATTTAAAGCATTCTGTTCCTTTGCTATTGTTGTTGCTATTGTTGTTGCAATCCCTCGCCATATGCCCAGACCCTCCACAGTTAAAGCAGCCTCTGCCACCACCACCGCCACCACCACCACTGTTTCTATTGCAATCTCTGGCAAAGTGCCCAAATTTCCCACAGTTGTAGCACTTCACAGCCCCACCACCAGCAGATCCGGCAGAATCCTTCCTACACTCCCTCGCAAAATGCCCCGCCTCACCACAGTTATAACAAGAGCCCCCACCGCCACTTCCGTACCCAGCGTTATTGTAATTATCGTTATTATCGTAAGAGCCGGCGTTGTTATTGCAATCCCTAGCCAGATGATTCGGATCTCCACAATTATAACACCCACCGCTTCCGTTCCTCCTATCACTCCTCCAACCGCCAGCCCCTCCGCGACGGTCCCTCTTACTGATTTGAGAGCCACCAATCGCAGTGACATCAACAGCCTGAGTTTTTCCACCGTTGCCTTGGGAAACGGTGAACTCAACAGATTCGCCCTCAGCGAGGGTACGATAGCCGTCGGATTTGATGGACGATTGATGGACGAAAAGATCTTCGCCGCCATCATCAGGATGGATAAAGCCGAAGCCTTTCTGGTTATCGAACCAGAGGACCTTTCCGGCGGATCTTGATTGCTGTTGGTCTTGCTGTTGCTCAGCCATCGAAGCTGGTTGCGAGATTTGAAATGGTAAAAGGAAGAGATTTCTGATTTGTTTGTTTTAGGGTTTTTGGGAGAGTGAGAAAAGAGGAATTTATAGGGAAAACTATGAGATTGGAGAAAAAGAAGGTTAGGGGAAAGGGCTAGGCTACTCTAGTATCTTTACTTTGGCTTTATTACAGAATTGACCTCTAAACAATACTTGATTCTCATTTTAGTCCTTAATTTTTTTTTAATTGATATTGCTTAAGTTATTTTTTTTCTATTATATCCAAATATTTACAATTCTCGGTATTATATACAACGTGTCACATTAATATTAATTGATATTTTTTATAAAGGGTAAACTACGATAACGATTAGAAAAATTTTATAACGGACTGTGAATACTATTGAACATTATTAATGTTGAATATTATTGAACACTATTAAATTAATTAATAAAAATTTAAAATCTTAAAAACTCAGTATGTAATTAATAAAAGAGTGATAAACTCAACATATAATTAATAATTATATTTTGAGTCATTCAATTATTAAAAATTATATTTTGATCACCTAATTATAGAAAATGTAATATTTAGGTCACCCAATTTTTAAAGGTTATACTTTGGTCAATTAATTATCTGTTAAGTTATTTTTGGGTCACCCTTCGTACGTAAAAAATTATATCAATTTGTGTATGATCAGATTAATTAATGATGTCAAATGAAGTACTTTAGTGTAAGGGTATACAAGAGATTTTTAAATAAAATTGACTAAATTGATGTATTTTTTTTTAAAATATGAAAGGTGACCTAAATATAACCTTACACATAATTGAGTGATTCAAGTATAACATTTAATAATTAGATAATTCAATTATAATCTTACCTATAATTAAATGACTCAAATATAATTTTATTTATAAACGAGTGATCTTTATTGTATTTTACCTTGAAATAATCACATTTATTCTTTTTAACAATTATAAGTGAACTATACCATGATCATAATTCATAAGCTATAATAACTTGTGGTAAATTTGACAAAGCTTTAGCGATTCTACCTTAGTGTGTACTTGGGCAACTTGTTAGATATTAGCTTTACTTAGTTGTTAATTGTTATTATTAGTTTATTAGTTTGTTAATAATTAGATTATTAGCATGGGTTATATAAATACAACAAATATAATTCGTAAATCATCTTTACTTTATATATTTTTATTTTTCGAATCAAGTTTATAAAATTTCGAGTCGAATCAAAACGAGTTAAATATTTTTGTCTCGATTTGAGTTGATTTATTTAATTTTTTCGAGTCAAATTGACTTGAACCCAGATCTCTCTAGTGAGAGCCAAGTATCCTAACCAAGTAGACTACAACGGATTATTAATCATTTTTCCGTTTCCGTCTTCAACTCCCAAGCTTCCCACATTTTTGTTTGCTTCCCCATCCATTGCATCACATCCTAGCTCGACCCAACTTGGTATTTTCAGTCTTCTAGAGATAAGGTAAGTCTTTTCTCACCAGTATCTTTCACAAGGATCAGCTTCTGAACGCACCTGGTTAACACTCAATAATCTGGGAACCGTATATTTAGCCTTAGCTATCAGGGCTACCTGTTCCACTTCTTGCATGTTATTTAGCTTCATTAGTTTAAGTTTCACTCCACAGAACCCAATACCCTAAATTTATATTATAATAATTGTTCTAATTCTAAAAGGTGTTAATGTTAACGGAAGTTTGTGCTTACAAATGAAGCTATATTGGACCACATCAAGAACTATGAATGAAGGAGATGCCATGAATTGAAGTACTACACTCACCCGCGTAGCTAGAAAATTATTTTAGAGGTGTCATTTTTTTAATTATATTTAAGGGGTGTTAATTGTTTATAAATTGACGTTGTTTATTAATTTTTTTAAAAAAATTATATATAAAAATCATATAAAAAATATTGATCTAAAAATTTTGAGATGTCATTTAACCACCCATCGACAAGGGTAGTTCCGTCCTGCACTCGTGAATAGTGATTGGTAAAGGGTTTCACATGCACCACAAAACCCTACTTGATATGCACCATTCTTTGTAGCAGGGTGTAAATCATCTACCTTCTAATCGTATTTCTATTAATATCTTTATTTAAATTAATGGATTTAGGATTTAAGATTTAGGGTTTAAGATTAAGGGTTTAGGTTAGGATTTAGAGAATTAGGGATAGTGTGTATTTTTTAAAGTATAGGGTTTAGGACAAGAAAATTAAGATTATGGTTTAAAATTTAATTTTTTAAGATCTTTTAACAAAAAGCATGAAAAGAGACACGATTAAGGAGCAAGAGATTTCTATTCGCCAAATGAATCCCACTTGATTGAGTAGCTCTACATCTTCCATTGAATATGGTATTATTGCTTCCGTGTATTCTCCTCTTCAATGGTATAACCCAAGACAAAAAGACAAAGCAGCAGATGAGAAGCTAAAAAAAACACAACTGAGGACAAGACCTTAAAACAATAATATTGACACCATGTGGTAAAAAAGGAAAAACCAGAAAAGAAAGAAATGAATACTCATTTTGTACAAAAAAGAAATTATCTTCATTTTTTTAGGGTGAAAAACAGATAAAGAATTTCGGTATATATTGTTGTTCTTACAAAAGTTGTAAGAATTTCGGTATATACCAAAAAGTGTGTACTGAAACTCTTACAACTTTTGTAATAATAGCCGTTTTTCTAAGGATGTAGTTTATAGAATTTTCCCTATGGTTTCTATTTTTAGCAGCTTTTGTTTTGGCCTCTGTGTTTGTGCATGAAAGAAAATTCCAATGATAGTGGATTCAAACTCAGCAGAGAAGTGCGAAGACTTTGCTAATATAAATTCCAACTAATTGTGTTTTAACTTTGAATTTCATACAAAGATGAAATGTCATCATTGTAATAACCCATTTCAGATTCAATAAAAATAAATCCAAAAACAAACCGAATACCCAGCAGCCCACAAACAAAGACCCATGACCCAATCCAATCTAAAAAAAACTAATCTGATAAAAATAATAATCCTAGCATCTAACTAGACCCTAGCCGCCGCCGTCTGGATGACCATTCAACTTCGCGCGTGGGTCACATGCGCCCTCCTATTGGCCGATACAGCCGGCCACCGCCCAGGTCACGTCTCCACCGCCCACCGCCTTCAGATCTGCAAGAAAAAGCAGAGAAAAATCATGTAAAAATATTATATGTATTTTATAATGTGAAAATATGGGTATAAAACCTAGATAAAACAATGTAATCGGTTTTCACACCAAAAAAATCAGAGATCAATCGAAAAGAGTATTGTCGAAGCAAAAAATAGTACCAAACAACCAACAATCGAAACAAAAAAAAAGAAAGGAGAAGTGAGATCGGGGAAGCAAAACCGAGAAGGAAAGGTAAAAAAAAAATTATTATACTCGAACACTTATCTGTAGATCTAGGATTATCCGTTGATCTCCTCAAAAATCCGAGGCCAGATCTGAGTTCTACGCGTCGAATAGTGTTGGGAAGGTGAAACCTTTTCATCTTCCGGCAACGGTGACGACGGCCGGCAGCCGCGTGTGACGGCGACAAGGGGTGGCCGGCGACCCATCTTGCATCCGGCTTTGAGAGAGAGCAAAAAGCTCTGCTTTTGGTTGTGAGATAAATCAAATGAAGAGATGAAAGAAGAAAGGATAAAGGGACATTATGTTTGATTCAAAACGGCACCGTTTCAGGCCCCCCGTACCCATGGACAGACCCGGTAACCGACCCGGATCCGCGTTTTACCCGCAAAATTGGGAAAATCACGCCACCAATCCTTTTATTTCCAGCGTATTTTCACTTTGGCCACCCAGTTTGTATCCTTTTCAATTTTAGTCACTGTTTTTGCAATTTAGCCCTATATTTTTGTATTTTATCCAATTTCAGCCCTATTTTTGCAATTCTAACCCTAAAAATTTCTATTTTGCAGATTTGGTCATATTATTATTATTATTATTATTATCATTATTATTATTATTATTATTATTATTATTATTATTATTATCGGTAACTAATGTTTTTTTTTATTTTTACGTAGATTAGATTAAAAATGGGATCACGTTTAAAATTAAATCGGATCGATATTTTCGTTCATATAAAATATTTTGTAACCGAATGTGCCAATTTTGGGCGTCGTGGGGGTGCTCACCCTTCCCTACGCGTAACAGACTCCCGGATCCACTCTGGTTCGCAGACTTAATATTTGGTGTTCCAATCACACCGTAAAATTGATTGGTGGTGACTCCCCGGACCAATACCGGTGATTACAGCTGGCGACTCCACTGGGGACTTTTTTTGAGAGTCGAGCCTAAAATCGGTTACATTTTATTTAATGATCGAAAATATAAATTCGGTTTATTTTTAATTTTGTGATCCTTTATTTTATTTACTTTAAAATATTTATTAATATTTTTAAATGTTTTTTTTCCAGGTCTCCTCATTTCATGAGCTCTCAACCTGGGCTCCGTACGTTTAAGTGGGAGCATGAAACCACTCCTTCGTGAGGTTCCGCCTCCGTGTAGGATGGTGAATTGCTTTCGGGATATTTTTCCCTCTGTCTTCGTGAGACTTACGTCTCTGCATAGACTTAGAGAAACGTATCCCCCTGAATCGTGCTTATTATCCTTAGTAGGGTAATAAGTATTGTTCGGGTACCTTCTAGAACCAAACCACATATAGTGAGACCTAGAAGCCTACCCCTTAGAGCCATCAAGCCGAAACTCTGCCCGTTTGTCATTAACCTTTTAGGCTTTGTTGCCTTTATTTACAGCTTATTTATCTATTGTTATTATATTCGTAATTTAATTTATTTATTTACTTTAATGTGAATTAACTTTGTTTCTTTTTTGAATACATCATAACATTTCGTAATCATCCATTTTGCATCAATTGCCACGATCATGTTTTAATTTTTACATTTTACGAGCATGAAATATTGATTCACGATTGGTTCTTAATTTAAAATATGTTGGGAGAAAATCTAGCACCCTAGATATTAATACAACATTCAAAGTTGTGAACAAATTCCGAATCGTGGATTCGGGAACCACTTTTGAATCGATACTTTCACATCTAAGTCATACACCATGCATTCACATGCATTCATTGTTATAATATTAGTGCTAATGCTTGGGGTCCCCTGAGTCAGCAATACTGGACAAGACGATAATTCAGCATCCCTACGGAACCCGATACAAGACGAAAAAGATGAACGAAGATAGGTTAGATAAGATCGAATAGACTCAGAAGGATCTACAAGATGATTTAACACGGAAAATGGAAGACCAATTAGCCAAGGCTCAACAAGAAATGAAAGACCAGATTGCAAGATCTCAACAGGAAATACTCGGGAAATTAGCACAAATGCTCGGGTTTAAGCAAGAAGATGTGTCTGTTGTCAACCCAGGGGCAAATCCCGCCAACATGACCGAAGACCCCATATACCCTCTAGGTTTTACTCATGTTCAAACTAAAATACCATCAGAAGCTCACCCCCAGGTGTTTCTTTCTAAAGGGAAGTTACCATTGCATCCAACCGACACATTCGGCCCCATGAATATGCCCTCCACATCAGAAGCCAAACTAGGGGGCAACCAAGTTGAAAATTTTGTCTTAGAACTTGATCAGTTGATCGAAGCAGAGAAACCAAAGATTGAGACTTCCAAAGAAATTGAAGAGCGTTGCAAACGACTCGAAGAAAAGATGGAAGCTATGGAGGTAGTAGACACCTTCATTGGATTCGATGCCAACGAACTCAGCCTTGTTCCAGATTTGGTATTACCCCTAAAATTCAAAATCCTGGAGTTTGAGAAGTATGACGGGACTAGCTGCCCACGAGCTCATCTTACAATGTTTTGTCGAAGGATAACAGGATACAGTAGGGATGATAAATTATTGATACACTACTTTCAAGAAAGTTTAACAGGATCCGCCACTAGATGGTATAATCAATTGAGCCATTATCAGATAAAATCATAGAAAGACCTGACCAAAGCCTTTCTGGAACAATACAAGCATGTCAGTGACATGGTACCAGACCGTTGGACTCTGCAACACATGAAACAGAGGTCTAACGAAAGCTTTAGACAATACGCACAACGTTGGAGAGATGTAGCAGCACAAGTCCAACCTCCTCTTAGTGAAAAAGAGACGGTGGTTATATTCATCCAAACCTTGGAAGACCCAATCCTGGATCGCCTCATAGGCAACGCAACCACCAATTTTGCTGATCTGGTGCTATCTGGTGAGCTCATCGAGAATGCCATCAAGAGTGGCAGAATTGACCCTGGTGGAAGTTCATCCCATAAAAGGCAAACATATGGGAAGAAGGACAGTGAAGTGAATTCTTCAGGAGTCTATAATGTGAATTATTCCAAGCCTGTAACGATGACACAACATGCAGCTACCGGTACTTATAACTCCTTAAACCAAGATTTTAATCAGAGAAAGAATTTTGAAAAGAAGGAATTTACTCCATTACCAATGTCCTATGGAGAGCTACACAAACAGTTGTATGATAAACACGTGGTATCACCCTTCTATCAAGCCCCGGTACAGCCCCCTTTCCCGAAATGGTACGATGCCAATGCAAGATGTGATTATCATGCAGGATAAGTGAGGCATTCGATCAAAAATTGTCTCGGTTTCAAGAGGCTAGTGGAAAAGCTTATCAAGCTCGGAGTAATAAGATTCGATGACTCAGCTGAAACGACAATGAACAATGATCCCATGCCGAAGCATGAAGACACCAAATAAGAGCGACAATGTTGTTATTGTTTTTTGGGGGGGTTGTACAAAAATCAACTATGCCTAATATCGCTCTACCTTGACCATAGTAGGTCGCTTGTAGTTTTAATCTCTTTCAATGAGATGTTTTTGTGAACTATCTTGCTAGCCTAAGCCCACTGGCAGCGAGAGTCTTTTGTAAGGGCATAAAATTACAAGTTGCAATAGAAATATATTTTGTGTAATAATTTGAGGTTGAATGTTGAGCGGACCAAATGAATTCCTGCACTTTAAAGGTTCAGATTGTTAAAATTTGTTTGGGGCATCCATTTTGAGAAAAGATTTCGAGAAAGGAGGCCAAATCAGAGAACTTCAAGCATCTTCCATTATGATCAGTGGAATCAGGGCTTGGAAAATCATGTCATTCATGCATTTAAGCATTTTGCATTTAAATACCATGCATTTAGATTTAAACATGCATCGAACATAAATTAGAGACATCCTTTGAAAACAGAAATGCCATTCATGCATTCAAGTATTTTGCATTTAAACACCATGCATTTAGATTTTGCATGCATTGAGCATCAAGTTAAGAGCATTCATGATACATATGTTTTGTTTATACATATAAACAGGTCCAGAGAAGAGACCGAAAGACGATGACCAACCTTTGAGCCCGAGAAGGCTAAAATAACACAGATTTTTTAGGTAATGACTCAAAAATTTTGAACGGTAACTAACAAAGGTTTTATTTTGCTTTCAGGTCCTAACTACCCATTATGGAGTAGCAGAAACGAATTTTTCCCATTGGGACTATGGTACATATGAATCAAAATTATTTTGAGAAGAAAAAATAGTTGAAAAAAATGAAATAAAAAAATGTAAATGAAAAAATGAAAAAGATGAAAAATGAAAAATGAAAAATGAAATGAAAAATCAAAAAAGACATGCAGAAACAAGATATTGGACAATTCAAATGCCCTTCTAAAATCCATTTTTGCGAATGGTCGAAGGAAGATAAATCCTTTGAAAAAAAATCCAATCTTGTGATTAGTACCAACTGATTGTACCCAGGGGAATGGTACAGCTAGCCCGGAGCAAACGGCTACTAGTAAAGGCAAAACAAATCCGTTAATTCCTGTGCATTTGGGAAAAATGCATTGATAAGGACCATTCAAACGTCCATTGAAATCCATTGTTATAAATGGTCAAGGAATTAAATCCTTGGTACCAACTGATTGTACTCAGAGTAATGGTACAGCTAGCCCGGAGCAAACGGCTACCGGTAAAGGCATATCAAATCCGTTGATCCCTGTGCATTTAGGAAAAATGCAAAGAAGATACATGATATCAATTGAAGACACATTCAAGTCATATATTCAAATTTTTCAGACTTGATCTTCCCCCTTCGTTGATGAAATGGATAGATCCAATTCAATCCCGCTTCTCCGTTGATGGCGCAGTAAGATCCAAATCACAGACTTGATCTCGTCCCCGTTGATGGTGCGGCCAGATCCAACTTAATCATGCTTCTCCGTTGATGGCGTAGTGTGATTCAGGCTTGATCTTCCCCCTCCGTTGATGGAGTGGATAGATTCGACTCAGTCCTGCTTCTCCGTTGATGGTGTAGTAGGATCCAAATTGCAGACTTGATCTCGTCCCCGTTGATGGTGTGGCCAGATCCCATTCAATCATGTTTCTCCGTTGATGGCGTAGTATGATCCAGACTTGATCTTACCCCTCCGTTGATGGAGTGGATAGATCCAACTCGGTCCTGTTTCTCCGTTGATGGTGTAATAGGGTCCAAATTGCTAAAATTTGATCTTGTCTCCGTTGATGGTGTAGCCAGATTTAAATCATTGAAGTTCAATCCTGCTTCTCCGTTGATGGCGGAGTAGGATCCAAGTTGATGAAATTTTATCTTACCCCTCCGTTGATGGTGCGGATAAGATCCAACTTTACACTTCAGTTAAATCAAGTTTTCTCCAAAGATGGCAATATCATGAGTGTCGCTGCAGATTAAGCATATTTTGTCTTCTACAACAAGCCAAGCTCATTTTGTCTCCTCCAACAGATCAACCTTAGCTTTCGTCCTACTCAACAAATCATCGTTTTGAAGATTTTGCTGACAATGGCGGTAGAGTAGATCAAGTCAAAGCTCCAACAGAAGAAGCGGTGGCCAAAAGAATCCCCCAACCTTATTAAAAGAACCCCTTAACCTTACCCAAAGAGCCTCAACCTCACCAAAAAAGGAGCCTCTACCTTATCAAGAAGAACCCCAAACCATTCCAGATGAAATGGGTTATTCTTTATTTTTGCTTTATTTTCGTTACACAACAATGAGCAAAGAGGGGCAGCTGTAATAACCCATTTCAGATTCAATAAAAATAAATCCAAAAACAAACCCAATACCCAGCAGCCCACAAACAAAGACCCATGACCCAATCCAATCCAAAAAAAACTAATCTGATAAAAATAATAACCCTAGCATCTAACTAGACCCTAGCCGCCGCCGCCTGGATGACCATTCAACTTCGCGCGTGGGTCACACGCGCCCTCCTATTGGCCGATACAGCCGGCCACCGCCCAGGTCACGTCTCCACCGCCCACCGCCTTCAGATCTGCAAGAAAAAGCAGAGAAAAATCATGTAAAAATATTATATGTATTTTATAATGTGAAAATATGGGTATAAAACCTAGATAAAACAATGTAATCGGTTTTCACACCAAAAAAATCAGAGATCAATCGAAAAGAGTATTGTCGAAGCAAAAAATAGTACCAAACAACCAACAATCGAAACAAAAAAAAAGAAAGGAGAAGTGAGATCGGGGAAGCAAAACCGAGAAGGAAAGGTAAAAAAAAAAATTATTATACTCGAACACTTATCTGTAGATCTAGGATTATCCGTTGATCTCCTCAAAAATCCGAGGCCAGATCTGAGTTCTACGCGTCGAATAGTGTTGGGAAGGTGAAACCTTTTCATCTTCCGGCAACGGTGACGACGGCCGGCAGCCGCGTGTGACGGCGACAAGGGGTGGCCGGCGACCCATCTTGCATCCGGCTTTGAGAGAGAGCAAAAAGCTCTGCTTTTGGTTGTGAGATAAATCAAATGAAGAGATGAAAGAAGAAAGGATAAAGGGACATTATGTTTGATTCAAAACGGCACCGTTTCAGGCCCCCCCGTACCCATGGACAGACCCGGTAACCGACCCGGATCCGCGTTTTACCCGCAAAATTGGGAAAATCACGCCACCAATCCTTTTATTTCCAGCGTATTTTCACTTTGGCCACCCAGTTTGTATCCTTTTCAATTTTAGTCACTGTTTTTGCAATTTAGCCCTATATTTTTGTATTTTATCCAATTTCAGCCCTATTTTTGCAATTCTAACCCTAACAATTTCTATTTTGCAGATTTGGTCATATTATTATTATTATTATTATTATCATTATTATTATTATTATTATTATTATTATTATTATTATTATCGGTAACTAATGTTTTTTTTTATTTTTACGCAGATTAGATTAAAAATGGGATCACGTTTAAAATTAAATCGGATTGATAATTTCGTTCATATAAAATATTTTGTAACCGAAGGTGCCAATTTTGGGCGTCGTGGGGGTGTTCACCCTTCCCTAGGCGTAACAGACTCTCGGATCCATTCTGGTTCGCAAACTTAATATTTGGTGTTCAAATTGCACCGTAAAATTGATTGGTGGCGACTCCCCGGACTAATACCGGTCATTACAATCATCAAAGTATGTCATAAGTTTGAAACAAGATTGTAAGATTTTTCTTGATGAAAAAGAAAATGATGAAATGGGGTTTAGATTCCTTGTTTATTAAGTCTTGATATGAAAAATTATTTTGTTCTAGTAAATCAATAATTGGAATAAACTAACATATAGTTCCTTAATTTACAATGAAAAGGACCTAAAATGAAAAAAAAAATTGTTGAGTTCAAGACTAAAGTGGATTAAAAAGAAATTTAAGGATTAAATTGAAAATTATAAAGTTCAGGAGCTACATTATGCTTTATCCCTTTGCATTTAACTGCCATACATGATAAATTAGAACCCATCAAACTTGATCAATCATAAATTGCAGCAGTAGCACCCACCTAAAGATGGAAATCTAGTTTAGATTCACTCTTTTTCTTTCTATTTGGAAAAGCTAGTTTTATCTGTAACACCTGAGCAATAATTTAATGCAAGGACTAAAAAGGCTTGGTTGCGAAGCAAATTTAGTACAACTTTAACTGTAATCTATTCAACTTCTGTCATCAAAAAGCTTTTCTCATTTTGTTTATATTTAAAGGTTAATTATATTCTCACTTTAATGGCAACTGTCAAATCAACTATCAATCAGACAAGGAAGTAGACACCATAACCTTATCAATATCCCACTTAAAATTCATTGCATTAAAAGACCCCAACTTCACACTCGAGAGGATTTGAAGATCCCAAATTTTCTCTCCTTTTCTCTCAGTTTCCTTCAATATGCTCTATTAAAAAAAACTCTTTTACTTGCATGCAAATACACTCTGGTAGGAGTTCAAGTTTGAGGTTTGAAAGTTGAAGAATTTGAAGTTTGAGGTAAACATGGCTTTAATAAAGAGTGGAAATTTGTTGTTGTCTGCACTTTGGAATTTGGGTTTAAACTATTCTTGGATTATTTATTTTCTTCCAGGTGCAGATGTTCCAAATCCAAGTCTAAATCTGGGGAATATCAAAACATTCCTTGAAAATTTCTCTTCAATTCCAAGGTAAAACTTGTTATTTCTCAAACTATCTTAATTGAGTATTTCATTTTCTTAATGATTATCTTAAAAAGATTCTGTTTGACAGTCTGTAAATAGAGACCATCTTAGATAGAACAGTCCAAAATCTTGAATCAATTAAAACTCAAATTAAATAGTGTTGAGACAAAGATTCCATGATTATGTTACAGGATAACCCTGCAAGATCAAGAAATAGGAAGAAAGATAGAAGAGTGGAGAATGAGAGAAAGAAAATTGGTGTATATTCATCAATGATATTTCTCTTTCTCTGTACACGCATATATGAATAACAAACCTAAGAAAAAACAAAATTGACAGATAAGAAAGGACAGCTGTCAAACCAAATAACGGTCACCCTTATTTTAATTATAACACGTGCTTCTCTTCCTCTTCACATCAAACGCCCCGTTTCATTAAAGTCCACGATACCTTTTAATCCATCATGAATTTCTCTCTCATCTTCATTTCTAATTTCATCTTCATTCCTGACAATACCCTCCCCTTCACCAGAGCCTTGTCCCCAAGGATCAAAGTCTGGAAATTGAGCCTTCAACACAGAATAATCTTCCCAGGTAGCATCTTCTTTTCCTAGGTTTGTCCACTGAATAAGCAATTGTGTGATTGCTTGGTTGTTGAGTTTAACAATTCTCTTGTCTAACACTTTAGCAGGATACACCTTCATGTGGCCATCTGGATTGGCTTCTGGAGGATCAATTGAGGTTACATGCCGATTTCCTATTTTCTTCTTTAGCAAGCTGACATGAAAAACAAGGTGGATGCGAGTGGTGGCTAGAAGTTCTAACTGATAGGCCACTGTGCCAATCTCCTTTTGAATTTTGTAGGGACCATAGTAACGGGCTGCAAGTTTCACATTCTTCCTAAGGGCCAGAGATGATTGCCTATAAGGCTGCAACTTCAGGTACACATTGTCTCCCACTTCAAAACTTCTTTCACTTCTATTTCTGTCTGCATACTGCTTCATTCGATGAATTGCCTTAGATAGATTCTCCTTTAGTAGTTGATTAAGATACTGTCTATGTTGCATTAAGGTGTGCACACTATCAACTGTTGTAGTTTGAGTCCAATCCACCATAGGGGGTTTATACCCATAGAGAGCCTCAAAAGGGGTTAATCCTAAGGCTGTGTGGTAATTAGTGTTATACCACCACTCAGCTTGAGGCAGCCACTTGTTCTAATTCGTAAGCTTCAAAAAACACATGCACCTCAAGAATTGCTCCAAACATTGATTCAGTCTCTCTGTCTGTCCATCTGTTTCAAGGTGGTAGGCAGTGTTGAACAATATGGTTGTCCCTAATTGCTTCATTAATTCCTTCCAAAAGATGCTTGTGAAAGTTTTGTCCCTGTCCGAGATTGCAATCCTTGGTTGACCATGTAGCTTATATACTTGGTCTAAGTAAACTTTGGCCATCTCCAAGGCAGTGTAGGGATGAGATAGTGCTAGAAAATGTCCATATTTGATGAACTTATCAATAATCACCAACATACAGTTATGTTTGAGGGAAGGGGGTAAGCCTTCTACAAAATCCATCGAAATCACCTCTCATGCTTGTTGAAGAACTGGAATTGGTTGCAACAAGCCTGGCTGGGACACATGCTCACTTTTAGTCCTTTGACAAACTTCACACTCTTGTACATAGCCTTTAATCATAGAGTGTAATCTAGGTCAATAGAAATGAGATTTAATTCTTTGATATATTCCTTGTATCCCAGAATGTCCCCCTTAGGAAAAGTCATGTAGAGAATGAATAAGCTGTTGACATAGAGTCCCATGGTTACCTATATATACCTTCCCTTTATACCTCAGTACTCCTTTGGTAAGACTCCAATCTGATGTTGCATCTGGTGCAACTGAAAGCTCCAGAATCTGTTTTTGAGCCAATTCATCATCAGTGTAGCTTGACTCCACTTCCTGCATCCATCTAGGGGTTATGATAGTCATGGCCATGTAGGATACTTCTGTCTCTTCATGTTGCCTGGACAGTGCATCAGCCACTGTGTTAGCCTTCCCTTTTTTATACTGAATTTTGTAGTCCAACCCCAACAGCTTAGACAACCCTTTCTTTTGGATAGTTGTATTCAACTTTTGCTCCAAAAGGTGTTTAAGAGGTTCATGATCTGTCTTAATGACAAAGGGTCCCAGGTAATGCCTCCATTTGTTGATGGTCATAAGAATGGCTAAGTATTCTTTCTCGTATATAGGTAGGTCTGCATGTCTAGGCCCTAAAGCCTTGCTTAGAAAGGCAATTGGCCTTCCTTCCTGTGATAGAACAGCTCCCACACCTGTTGAACTCGCATCTGTCTCCAATTGAAAGGTCTTGTTAAAGTTTGGTAGGGCTAAAACTAGAGCTCTACACATAGCATCCTTCAATCTTTAAAAAGCTCCCAAGGCTTCATCATTCCACTAAATCCATCCTTTTTTAACATTGTTGTCAAAGGCCTACTGATTTCACCAAAATTTTTAATAAATTTCCTATAATAACTAGTCAGTCCCAGGAATCCTCTTAGAGACTTAAGATTCTTGGGTAAAGGCCAATTCTGTATTGCTTCTATCTTTACAGAATCTGTGGCTACCCCTTGTGTTGAGATTATATAGACCAAATACTCCACTTGTTGTTGTCCAAAAAAGTTATTTACTCCTTTTGGCAAACAAGTGATGTTGCTTTAATACTTTTAGCACTTGTCTTAAATGTTTCTTATGATTTGCCATGTCCATACTGTATACCAATATATCACAAGAACAAACTTTCTCAGGTAAGGTTTAAATACTTCGTTCATCAAGGACTGGAAAGTGGTTGGGGCATTTTTCAATCCAAAGGGCATCACTTTGAATTCAAAATGCCCATGGTGTGTTTTAAATTCAGTCTTTTGAATATCCTCCTCCTTAATCCTTATCTGTCAATAGCCTGCCCTCAAGTCCACCTTAGAAAAATAAGCAGCTCCTGATAGTTCATCTAGCAGATCCTCTACAACTGGTATTGGAAATTTATTTTTAATTGTTAAGGAATTTAGATGCCTATAGTCTACACAAAACCTCCAGGTGCCATTTTTTTCTTCACTAACAGGCATGGAGAAGCAAATGGGCTGGTACTGGTCTGAATCACAGAAGAGGCCAACATCTCAGTGATCTCTCTTTCCACTTCTTCTTTCTGGTGATAGGGAAACCTGTAAGGCCTCAGGTTCACTGGTTGAGCTTCTGGTTTGAGTAATATAGCATGGTCATGACTTCTAGAAGGGGGTAGTCCCCGAGGCTCTTCAAAAACCTTCTTATATTCTTCCAACAATGGCTGTAACTCCTCTGGTACAGTATTTTCCAGAGCTTCTGCACTCATTAGGTAGACTTTTCCCGTTAAGTCAGACTTTCTTTCAACTATCTTTTGTAATTTTTTTCAGAGATTAACTTGACTTTATCTGAATTTCTCCCTCCTTGCAGCACCACCTCCTGACCTTCTTTCTGAAACTTTAGAGTCATTTCATTGAAGTCTAAGGTAACTAGACTATATTTCTTCATCCAGTCAGCTCCTAAGACCATGTCTGTTCCACCCATCTGTAATGCTCGAAAATCATGCTCAAAAGACTGCCCTTGCATCTTCCAGCTTAGTCCATTGCTCCTTGCAGTGCTAAATAATTTCTCTCCATTGGCTACTTTTATTGCTAATGGACTCGTTTGTACCACCTCTAAGCCCTCCTTGGCCCACCTTGGAGTTAAAAAACTATGTGTACTCTCACTGTCCACCAATATACTCAAAGGTTTGCCTCGAATAAATCCTTGAATTCTCAAAGTGTTGAATCTTGTGTTGCCAGTTAAGGCATTAATAGAGATTTCCAAATTTCCTCCTTCCATGTTTTCCTCAGATACTTTCATTTCTTCTCCTTCTGGTTCATCAGATTCCTCCATACTATTCAATTGTTTCACCTTGCACTGATGTCCTGGATTGAACTTTTCCCCACACTTGAAGCAGAGATGATTGTTCCTCCTGTATTCCAGTAATGATTGTTTCTGATTTTGATTAGGACTTTCCTTGGCAACTGTCTGAGAAGCTTTATGTGGCACAATAGGTGTAGCATAAGGTGTTGTTCTCTGAGTATATTTTTGCTTCTTAACTTCTATCTCCATTGCTAACTCGTACAGTTTAGCTTGTCTGTAGGCATCATTCATGGTTTGTGGCCTGAGCATCTTAACTTTATGCTTTAACTCATCCTTGAGTCCACTCACAAAGCTGGATATAAAGTAATCCTCCTGGAGTTGAGGATTATTTTGAATCATGAATGGTTTCAGTTCCTCAAATTTCTTTTGGTAGTCCTCTACTGACCCTTTTTGCATCAACTTATTAAACTCTTCCACAATGTCAGTGTAGGTCTTATCACAAAAGCGATGGCACAAATCAGCTGTAAATTCATGCCATGTAAGTTTGTGCTTCTGCATTATGTATCCATCAAACCAAGATTCAGCTTTTTCTGTTAAGTACATAGTAGCCATTTCAAGTTTCTGATGTTTTGGAATTGAAAACAGATTGAAATATTTCTGGCACTTCTTCACCCAGCTCCTAGGATTTTCTCCATCAAACATTTGTAAGTCAATCCTAGGTCTTGGTAAAAAAAATTCATGTCCTCCATTCGAGCTATTCCACCTATGTATCTCCTGTTTTTCACCATCCTTTGCAGTAGATGATTCTCCCAAATACCCACTAGGCTTAGCTGTTATTATTCCAGGTTCGTTTGTTTTCAAAGAAGGTTTCTCCTTATCATCTATCACTGTGATTTGTACAGTTTGTTTCCCTTCCTTTTTAACAGGAGTGTCAGATGTTATCTTGTTCCCAGGAGATGCACTCTGAGCTAAACTTTTCTCTTCTTCCTTAGCAGCTAACAACTTGACTATCTCTTCTAAATATTTGTTGTTATTGGCCAGTCTCGAGTTGTTCTCCTCCAGCTTGGACTCAATCCTCTGCATCCGATCCTCTAGCTGGTTTCTCTGGGTCTCCCAATCTTTTGGAGCTACTTCTTCTTTTTCTGCTTCAGCAACAGCAGCCACACTATCAGTGGTTTCAGGAATGTTTTGGTTTTTTCTCGGTCTTCCCAGCTTGGCTATTGATCTTAATAACCTGGTTCTGAGATACCAATTGTTACATGATAACCCTGCAAGATCAAGAAATAGGAAGAAAGATAGAAGAGTAGAGAATGAGAGAAGAAATCTGGTGTATATTCATCAATGATATTTCTCTTCCTCTGTACACGCATATATGAATAACAAACTTAAGAAAAAACAAAATTGACAGATAAGAAAGGACAGCTGTCAAACCAAATAACGGTCACCCTTATTTTAATTATAGCACGTGCTCCTCTTCCTCTTCACATCAAACGCCCCGTTTTATTAAAGTCCACGATACCGTTTCATCCATTATGAATTTCCCTCTCATCTTCATTTCCAATTTCTTCTTCTTTCGGTATACATTTATCCTTTGTTTGGATGAAATTAGCTGTTTGTGTTTACATTCTGTTCATGGTCTGGAAAAAGATGGTATTTTTGCTATTTTTCATTTATAATTGGGATTGAAGTAAAGAACTAGAAACAATAATTCTCCTTTGGTTTTCATTGTTGTACTTTGCCTTAAATACCATGTGTGTGTGTGTTTGCTCTTACCAAGTGTATCATATTGGGATTGCAGAACATGGAGGAGATGCAGAGCTGGCCAACTCAGATTGGAATGCATACTCTTCTAATACTAGAAATTCTCAGTTGTATGAATTAAATGAGAATTATCTTGATAATCATGATGCAAATTCGGTTAGGAGATCAAAAGATGAAGAAGATACAAACTCCTTGGGTAGTTGGAAGTATGAGGCAAACGGGTCTCCGGAACCTATTGGAGAAGCATCCACTAGCAGTGGGGTTTCCAGTAGGTCGCCTTTGGCTAGAACCCGGGCTAACCATCGATCATGGTCAGACATGGAACAGGAAGATGAGTTTAAGGAAGTAGAAGAGGAAGAAGATCAACAACATTCAGAGTCGAGAACCCGAGTTGTTAATTTAACTACTTCCATTGGGGAGTTGAGGATATCCAAGGTTGTTGAGAAACCTAAATTGTCTAGGGATCAGAGAGAGTCTACAAGGTTTATGAATGTGAAGAGGAAGAAAGATTTTGTATGTTTCGAGAGAGTCTATAAGGTCGCCTTTGGTTAGATCAGTTCTGGTTATAAATGGAAATAAGGCCGTAAATGAAAACAAAGGTGTGTTCATGTTCGTTCGTTTAATTTTAACCGAACAAATGAACGAACACGAACATAAACGAACAGAAATTTTCTTGTTCGTGTTCGTTCGTTAAGGATTGTAGCTTGTTCATATCCGTTTATGTTCGTTTGTTTAAATGATAAACGAACGTAAACAAACGAACATAAATGAAAGTAAACGAAAATAAATGAAAATAAATAAACGAACATAAACGAACGTAAATGAACGAATATAAATAACATATATAATATGCTAAATATTTAATATTTTGGATTAATTCGATTAATTCAGCTAATCAACTGATTTTAAACCGAATTAGTCGATAATTAAAATTAAGAAAAAAACTCTTAATTATTAGATGAAACCTAAAATTTAACTGATTAACTAGTTTTATTTTGGTTTGATTCATTAACTCGGTTTAACAGAACAATAAACACCCATAGCCTATAACAAGAAAGTTTTTAACGAGTTATAAAATAAGACTTCTCAACTCGAGTAACTCAAAATTTTTTGACTCTACTTACTTGATATAATATTCACTCTTAGATATATGTGAATAAATTTAAACGAACATAAACGAACGGACTACTGAACGTTTACGAACATAAATGAACGAACGAGCCCTTTATTCATGTTCGCTCGTTTAATAAATAAACGAACATAAACGAACTTTCCGCCGAACGGTTCACCGAAGTTCGATTCATTTACAGCCCTAAACGTAAATGGAGCAGATGTTGCTAAACACTTTGTGCCAGCAGTTCCTACAAAAAGGTACAAACATTTTTTATGTTTTTAACACCTTTCTTGAAGACCAAGGAATCCATAGCTTGATCTTGATTTTATTGTTGATACTGAGAAGTATTTTTCTATTATCTAAGTCATTTTTTATATGATTTAAGATTTGATTTTATGATCAAACATGGTCAGCATGAATCTGCACTGAAAATTTGAAACTGGGATTTCGGCTCACCATGATGATGATATTGAGGTTTGCAGCTTTAGCCGTAAAAAACATTGGGAATGAAAGTAGAGACGTAAAAAGCTGACCCGACCTGAAAACCCGATTGAAACCTGTTTGAGTCAGAACTTGGTTTGACCCGAGATGTAATGATCCGAACTTGATTTGTATCCAACTGTTGTTGATCCAAACCCGAGTTGGACTTGTTACTGTAGTAACCGAACTCGAACTGTATCCGACCGAGAATAACCCGAACCCGATTTCAACCTGTTACTGTGGACCCGAAACCTGACCTGCAGCTGACTGAAACTAACCTGAACCCGAATTTGACCTGGCAGATAATCGAAATTACCCGACTGAATCGACCTGAGACCTGATTTTACCCGACCTGTTTTGAACTCGACTTGATAAATGACCTGAACTAATATTAACAAGACTTAATATTTACATGACATATAATTAAGTATATCTATAATTTGATGAATTTAAAATATTGATAAATATAATTAAGCTTAAAAAATAAAATTAGACATGAAAATTAATTTATGATTAATATTTAAATTTAATATTATATATTAAATTAAATTAATTTATTTACTATTTTATTTAGTTTTAATGTATTTAATTTTAATTATAATTTTAAATTTATATTTCATTAAAAATTATAATTTTAAATTAATATTTAATTAAATTAAATTAACTTATTGTAAGAATAATTAAGCTAAATTAAAATATAAAAACATAATTAAAAGAATTCTAAAATCAAATATAGATTTTTATTAAATTAATCTAAATTATGACTCAATTAAATTAAATTAAATTAATTGATAAAAAAGAAAAAATATTTGATAAAAAAAGAGTGAAAAGATAAATTTTGGAGGGAAATAAACCACTCATTTTTTAAGTTGAAGATTAATTTACTTTTAGTGTAAAAATTTTGGAGGGATATAAGTTACCCAAAATTTTGGAGGGAATTAAAAATAAATTTAGATTATTATATAGAAAAAGAAAAAAAATAAATTTTAGAGGGAATTAATATATATAGTAAATTTTGGATTATTATTATTACAACATATAATCAAATAATAAATTTTGATTAAATATAATTAATTAAAACTATAAAAAAGAGAGATTAGATTTAGATATTCATTTGATACTACTCTAAGTCGGGTAAAAATTTTTGCATATTTTTTATATAGGCTGCGCTAAAAGATCGAATCTCACGTCGCTCTATACCGTATTTTATAATTATTTCAATTTGATTATGATCACTCAAAAATTAAGTTTTAAATTTTATTTTTTTTATTTGATTCAGTCCTCATTTAATTAAAATCATATTATATATTTAAATTGTTTTAATTTAATCATAGGAAATTAGTTTAGTGATTGGAGAATTGATCTTAGAAAACTAATTTAGTAATTTAGACTTAAAGGATTAGTGTTAGGCTTAAAGAATTAATAATATATATACATTAATTCATAAACAAATTAAATACATATATTAGTATACATTTTAATATATATTATATATTAAAATATATAATATATGTAATATATATTATTAGTATATGATATATATATATATATTACATATAATACATGAAGTATAATATTTATTAATACATTTAAGTATATTATATATATATATATTAAAGTATATTATGATCATTAAATCAAAAAAGTATTTATTAAAAAATAATTATAACTATTAAAGTAATAGAAAAACTTTTTAGTTTAGGAGGAAAATATTTGTTTTTGATTTGAGGGGGAAGTTAGCAACAAAATAAAATAATGGAGGGAAAGCTTTCAAATTTTTTTATTTAAGGATTAATCATCCTTTAGATCCTTCCTTAATTAGATCATTTATATATTATTTTCTTTATAATATATAATACATATATCATAATATATACTATGATATATAATACATATATAGTATTTAATATAATATAAATTTATATATAGTATATTATATATATATATTAAAATTTAATGTATATACATATACATAAAAAAATAATGTATATTATAATATATATGTATGTAAATATATATTATAAGCATATATATATAATATATTATACATATATATTATTAGTACATATACGTATATAATATACATAATTTCATATACATATATAAATATAATACATATATATTAAATTATTAATATATATCAATGTAGTATACTATACTAAATTACTAATGTATATTATATACATATACATGATACATATAATACATCTAGTTATACATACATGATGCATCTAATTACTATGTATACAAATATTAATGTATATATTAATGTACTATGTATATATGAATATCCTACTACTAGTCTACTATGTATACATCTAATCACTATAGTATATGAATGTACTATGTATACATTATACATATATGATATATTAATGTATGCATGATACATCTAATTACTAATATATAATTATATATACATATAACATATATTAATGTATACATCTAATTATCAATATATATTATATACATGCTTATATTAAATTATTAATGTATTATATATATAATATTATATTTATATATTTTATATTTTCATATATAGTATAAATTTATTTTTCATATATAATATTGTTCTATTTCTAAAAATAATATTATTCCATATATAATATAATTCATATATATATATTATTATTTCATTAGTCTATATATAATATTATTCTAGAATATTTTATTTCTAAAAGTAGTTTTAAATCACCAACCTATTATTGACTTGAATTAATATTAATAAGACTTGATATTTACATGATATATGACATGTAAATTAGTTTATGGATTAATATTTAAATTTAGTATTATATATTTAATTTATTTAATATTTAATTTAATTGTTTTATATTTAATTTTAATTATAAATTAAAATTATTACTCGATAGAAACAACGTTGTTGTCCTAGCTAATTGGACTTGTTGAATCTTCTAGGCTTCGTGTCTATATCCGTAGCCTGCATAACTGATTAATTTAGCACATGAAAAAAATAAGAAGAAATATTGATGTGAAAGATGGGGTTTTGGAGGGTTATAATGGCGGGAAAAGAAAGGATTTTGGAGGGTTTAATATTACGTGAAAAATAAGTTTGGCGCAAAACCTTGTTACCGGGATGTGATTTTTGGTTCAATTTTTAATTTGGTTTTTGGCGCTAATATAATTGGATTAAAAATGTAAGAAATTTTATTTATGATTTTATCGAGTAAAATTTTTTAAGCGGTTATAATGAATACAAGTAGTATTTATATAACTTTTAATCCCTATACTGTAAATACTTGTGTTTAAACTCGTAATCTTTAAGAACATCAATTGTTTTATTAACCATTGAGACAAAATGGTTCGTCTCAATGGTTCGTGTATTGAGCGAAATTTTAAAAAATTATTTAATTGAATTTTTAAGATAAACATGTTATTGTATAATTAAAATTTAAATATAATTTAATATATTAATAATATTTCATATTATACAAAAATACATTATATATTTACTTTAATATATTATATATATTAAAGTATATTATATATAATAAAATGTATTATACAAAAATAAATTATATATAAAAATACATTAAAGTTATACATATACGTACATACACTATACAAAAATATATTCTATACAAATAATATATAGTATTTATATAATACATAGTATATAATATATAATATTTATATAATATATTTTATTTATAATAATATATAATATATGCTTTATATTATAATATATATTATAATACATGTATATTATAAGTATATAGTAAAGTATACATATAATATATATATTTTATATTATAATACATATAATATAAACATACATACATATACATGTATATAATACTATTCTATAAACATACATTAAACTATACAACATTACAGCTATACATATAATGTAAACATATATACATAATATATCTAATGATTAATACATACATATATAAATGTATATTAATATTATATATATATATATTATATACATATATGTTAATAATTTAATATATACATCAAATATCTATGCAATACATATAATAATAATTATACATAAATTAGTATATATATATATATACACATACTTATATATAAGCATATGTATAATATATATTATATATATACTTGTATATTATATACATATATTAATGTATATTATAATCTATTATCTATATAGTATATAAATAAACATATACATACATACATATTTATATAATATATTTATATTTATAGGGAGGATTATATACTCTATATTTTCATATATAATATTATTTCATATATAGTATAATTTCTTTATATATAGTATAAATTTTATATTTCTATTTTTAAAATGTATTAAATTATATTGTATAAATATAAATTATAATATATTAAAGTATATTAAAGTTAATTTTTTTTATCGAGTTTAACTATTATTAATTTATAATTTAATCATTACAAGTTACAAGTTTATTTTTATTTCAAATTGATTATTATTTATTTTTTTAATTCAATTTATTATTTTTAATAAGATGATATTTTATTTTATTAATGTTTATTTTTTTAATTTAAAATATTTTTTTTTAATTTTCTAGTCCAATATTTACTCCTTATTAATTTTTAATTTTTATAATTTAGCCCAATTGTTAAGATAAGATTCATTTGATAATATTTTTGTTTAGTCTAGTACGTAATATTATTTTAATGGGATTCGTGCTAGTGAAAGACGTTAGATATTAAATAATTAATTCGAAATGAATGATCAACCATCCAATCCAAAGTCTATCGTCTATTTACTTATTTGTACCAAATCAAACTTAATAATTTTAATTGATATGAATTTAAAACCCGAATTAATAGACCTGAAATAAAACCGACTTGAAATGAACCCGACCTGAAATGCAACCGAACTGAAATGGACCCGACCTGAAATCTACCCGACTTGAAATAAAACTGTCAATTATCTGATTTGAACCCGAACCATTTGAACCCGACCTGAAATGGACTCGACCTGAAATGAACCCGACCTGAAATGGACCCGATCTAAAATGGACCCGACCTGAAACAAACCCGACCTGAAATGGACCCACACCCGACCCGAATCGAGTCAAAACATCAAATCAACCTGAAATAACCTGTATCCGATTGTACCCGACCTGACAGTATCCGACCTGAAACTCATCCGAGTAACTGTTTTTACATCCCTAAATGAAAGATTGAGCTTCCAGGCCACTTGCCAAGCAAAAAACATCGGGATTAATGCGTAAATGATTTGAGTCGAGTTCGAATAGGGTTAAATTTGGTTTGGTTCATTAAGATTTCGAATGGAGTTAGAACTTTAGTAATTTTAAATAAGCTTAAAAATTTGAGTTCGGTTCGGTTTGTTAAAAACTCGAGTCGAGTTCGAGCTTTATTCGAGCCTAACTGAGTCAAGTGTTGACCGATCTTTGATCATATTAGACTCGACTAACTCTTATGTGTCACATCTCATTTAAAACCTAATGAAGAAAAAACTTTGATAAACAAGGGTTGACTGATCTTTGACCGTGTTAGACTCTAGTAACTCTTATATATCACATCTCATTTAAAACCTAATGAAAAAAAACTTTGTTAGACAAGTGTAAACTCAAGCTTGTTAATTTTAGAGTTTAATGTGTTAATTTCGGGTTTAACACTTATGTTTAGGGTTTAGATTTTAGGGTTTTAAGTTTAGAAATTTAGATTTTAAAATATAAAAATTAAAAAAATAGTATATTTTTTTAGTAGCTCGTGAGCTTTTCGAGTCGAGTATCTTGTAGTTCAGCTCGGTTTGTCAAGAACTTGAGCTGAGTTTGAGCCGAATCCAATCTAGTTAAGTTTTGATCGAACTTTGACCGAGTTGAACTCAAGTAGCTCACGATCTGTTTCGTCTCATTTACAACCCTTGAATATGTTCATCTTGACCTTGAATATATATATAAAAATTTGATTCGAATCACATCATACATGCATACATGTACTTATATTTATTTTGCGAAGAGTGCACTCGTATCGAATCTCTTAATATACATTCGACTGTGATAAAACCTTACAAGACCTGTAAAAGAAAGGACAAATTCATCATATATTGTTAGAGTTAGAGATTCACTAAAAAAACATACAATATTCCAAACTCTAAAAACATTTCAAACTTTAAAACAACCTGTTGAATCTTGACTGGCAGTGTTAAGAGTTGGAGGTTCAGTCTAAACACAACTAGTAAAAACAAAATGTGGTCCAAACCAAAGACAGTCTCTTATTAAATCTTCAGTGTCCATCGTCCATTCTTAGGGTGTATTTTTGGTTGTCTTAAAAAAGTATTTTTATTAAATTTTAGTTGTTTTTTTTAATTTTTCAAACTAATTTTTTCACCCAAACTTAAAAGTTAGGTTATGTTTAATATTATATTCTAAATCAGCTTTTGACTTAAAAGTTGGTTGTTTTAAAAAAGTGTTTTTATTAAATTTTAGTTGTTTTTGTTACTTTTCAAACTAACTTTTCCACCCAAACCCAAAAGTTAAGTTGTGTTTAGCATTGCGTTCTAAATCAGTTTTTTGACTCAAAAGGTAGTTTAGAACGCAGAATCAATGCTAAACAGTTAACTTTTGGAGAAAAACTGTATTTGAAAAGTGTTTTTCAACTCAAACGCAAAAGCTAAAGTTTTTACCTTTTGCAGTTGGAAAAGTGTTTTTAGGAGTCAGATTACAATTTTAATATTCATTTACTATATTTTATTATAATTTAATTTTTACAAATACATAATTATATTTAACATAAATTATTTTTTAGTTTTAAAAACTATATATATTAATGTAAAAATTATATATTATCTCAAAAATATTTTTAAAAAGCACTTTTCAAAAATAATTATGTATTTATTTATTAATATTTTTATATTTTATCATAATTTAAGTTAATATTATAATATGAAAGAATTTGATTATCATTTAAATATATTTTTAAACTTATAACATCATTTTTAAAATAGTCATTTATTTTCTCAAAAACACTTTTTGACAACAATACTAAACACATATATCTAAAACCAAGAATTCCAAAAAAAAAAAAATCACCATACTTTTTCACCGCATTTTTCAAAAATATTGCTAAATTGACCTTTAGAATGTATGGCTTTTGCGTTGGAAAAGTTAATTTGCAAAGTAATTTTTTTTTTTACTTCTGTAATATATTGTTAAAATAATGTCTATGCGTATATAATTATAAAATAATATATATTTTTATAATATTTATATTAAGAATAAAATTATTTTATTTGTAATTTATTTTAAATTTATTATTAATTTATAATTTTTATGTTCGTATATAATCTAAAATATAGTTTATATTTTTAAATTAAATTTTAAAAAATTTAAAAATTCTATTATATTTTAAGTTTATTTATTTAATAAATCATAATATTAACGAATTTGAACAACATCTAAGTTAACTTATATCTTACAACATCATGTCTAAAATAGACATTTTATCTTGTCAAAATCACTTTTTAACATCAATGATAAACGCTATCTAACTTTCCAAAATCACTTTTTCTACTGTACTTTTAAAATCAAATTTTCAACTGTACTTTTTAAAAGCAATGTTAAACTAAGCCTTAGTAAGTTTTAAAAGATTAAATTATAAATAAAAAATTAATTTTATTGACCTAATTATAAAAAATATATAGATAAAAGACTATTATTATAAATATCCCTAAAAAATTATATATATTTAATCTCGGGTTGGGTCAGATCAGATATTTTACACACTAAATCTAAACCTGATCCGATCCGATATCAATAAAAAACATCCAATTTAACCCGAACTTGATTTTTTTCATTGAAAAAATATAACCTAATTAAGTCCGGTCATATCAGAACCCGATCAAACAGGATAGAGACTAAAATAGATAGAGAATGATGAGATATGGGATGATTGTGTGATGTAATGTCTATAGATATGGGGGGAAGAAAATAACAGCAAATGGGATGATTATCAGTAAGAAAAGCAAATGGGATCATAGCCGGCTGAGGCCACACTTGTTAAGAGGTAAGACACCTAATCCACCTACAGGTTTTGGATAAGAGAAAATAAATATTTTTTAGGAGAAACTAAAAAATGATAACTTAAAAACGATTGATTTAAATATTATTAAAATATATAATATTTTAAGTTGTACATAAGATAATATTTTAAGTATAGGATGGTATGTTTTTAAAAGATAAAATCATGAAGATTAGTATGTCTGGTCTCAAATTATGTAATATCATATAGAACATGTCCTACAATCTTTTGTAGTAAATATTCAAATAGAATTTATGATTTCCTTAGGGTTTACAATGGAACTCAAGATTTGGGAAATTAATAGAGCAGAAACCTGGAAACATGAACTGGTAGTTTAGTGTCAAAAACTGGTGATTTCTGAGAGCCAAAGCTACAGGTAATTATTTACTAAAATCCAATTTCCAAGAACTGAACTTTGCTAGACCAGCTAGATACATCCTATGTTCCTCTTAAAAGCATATTTCATATGGCAAAACTGAGCGGTCCTCCCCCAACTTTAGCTCCCCCTACTAAAAGTACAACATTGAGAAGCAAAAAATCCCTGAAATTCTTAGAAAAGCATATCAGCAGCTGGTTGATAGGGTAATCAAAACACTACCAGGCATAGCCAAGAATGCAAGAGTGAAAAGGATTGTAATATATATATATATATATATATATATATATATATATTCTGGTTTCTGATACTCTATAATATCTGATGATTTAAATTACGATTGCGATCGTATTTTCGGTGGGATTATCTCTATGCCCTCTTTTGTCCCTTCCCCTTTTATGAACATCGCTCTGTCAACTTCAGTCCTTCTCTCTCAGATATTTTCTCTGATATTCTCTCTTCATCCCTTCATCTCCATGTGCCTCTCTGTCCCCCCCCCCCCCCCTCTCCTTTTTATATCTCCTCCATTTCATGCAGTTTTCACTTAATTAATTTACACTTCTCTGATTCTCTCTTTGCACATCGTTTTTTTGCTTCCCTTGATTTTCGTTTCCATCATGGAACCCCATCATCATCATCATCAACAACAGCAGAACCAACAATGTCCAAATGATCAAGATAGTAGTGGTGGTGGCAGTGGCAAAGGGAGCTTTCTTTGCAGGCAAAGTAGTACACGATGGAGTCCTACCACTGACCAGATTAGAATATTGAAGGACCTTTACTACAACAATGGAGTTAGGTCCCCGAGTGCTGATCAGATTCAGAGGATCTCTTCTAGACTTAGACAGTATGGTAAGATTGAAGGCAAGAATGTCTTTTATTGGTTTCAGAACCATAAGGCTCGTGAGAGGCAGAAGAAAAGGTTCTCCACTTCCACAACAACTGATCATCATCATGTCCCCATGCACAGACCTACCAGTTTCACACGTGCAAATAACAAGTTCCCCACCAACATAACTCCTGGTCTTTCCTTCTTCCTCTTTCCGACATAGACAGGGAATTAAATATAGTATCATTGTCATTATTATTACTTGTGTTGTGTTTGCACTTTGCAGGTTATTCTCCTTCATCTCCTACCTCAACTGGTGTGCTTACTGTTGGACAAATAGGGAACTATGGGTATGGGTCTATAACCATGGAAAAGAGTTTTAGGGTAAGTAGTGCATGTTGGAATAGTACATTCTAGGCATTTCTAGTTTAAAGTGGTGTTAAAGTGGTAAGAAATTTAACTAACTCAACATGTTAATGTAACATGTTGATCCCATGATCCCTTGAAACATCTATAAAAAGAAACAACCCTTTTGTTCCCCTCCTTGTAAAAAGGCCAAACAGATTGGAAGTTTTTTCTTCATGCCATAACCAATTACCCCTTTCAATCCCCCAATAATTCACCAGGAGAGGTTCCTATTCCTATATATATAGTATATAGAAATTTCTACTTCTTTTTTGACTCTCAACTATCCATGCTTAGGACTGCTCAATATCAGCATGTGGTAGCAGTGCAGCAAGTGCAAGCGAATCCCTGAGCCACCACTTTGGATGGGTCGGGTTCGATCCTTCTTATTCTTCATCTTACGCTTTCTTCAATCCGAAAGGATTAATCAATGGGATACACGAAGAGGGACAAGGAGATGAAGCTTATTATAATGATGAAGAAGAAGCTGATACATGTCCAGAAATGGAAACCCTCCCTCTCTTCCCCATGCACGGTGAGGACATCAATGGCTTCTGCAGCAACATGAAACCCGAGGCAGACAGCCGCTACTCGGGGTGGTACAGGGCCGAAGATGACTACACTGGCGCTCGAGCTTCACTTGAGCTCAGCCTTAACTCGTATACTGGCAGATCACAGGATTCCATCTGATGAAGTATATTATACTGTCTACTGTCTTCACCATTAGACATTAGCTACTAATTAACTATTTATGTTATGTCTTTAATATAGTGCAACCATCGGTTCTAATTCTATACATTATGTGCTGCTTTTTTTTTTTTTTTTTTTTTGTCTTTTCACCAAGAATATTCCATGACAATGTCAATAGTGAGAACGAGTTTATGTTCCAAAAACATTGGGGTTTTTTGGGTTAATTTGTACACAAATTGGAAGGAGATGGTTTTCTGTCACCTTCACTGACTCAATGACAGTATTAATGATGTAGCCATTTTCAAGCAGAAGTGACTGGCAGAACTGGAGATGGTTTGGTTGAAGTTTGAACCTTGGATGGACCAAGGAGAGCCAAAGGGGTCACCTCGTAAACTTATAGGTTCGCATCTTAACATAAAATCACGCATCCGACTCTAAACGTTGAACTACAAAAAGGAATTTGAAAATCTCTTCTCCCATGGAGGTTGAATACATTAGCCGGTCTGCAAGGAGTTTTGAGGTTCATGACCAGAGGCTATTGATGTGGGACCTTAAGGGACAGCAATGCAGTGATAGTGATGAGTCTCTAAGGTGCAAAGGAGTAAGGACAGAGTCTGAGTCTGAGTCATTCATGGAGTTTTCTTCTTTTTTGTTTAAGAAAATGAATAGAAAAAGATTTGTCGATGGCCAAAATACACCATCAAAAGACAAAGGAATGCGGGGAAGGAATCTGAAGATGGTGAAAGGTGAGAGTAACTTGGGAATACATGTCCGGACGTTATATCAAAAAGGATATAATACCGGTTTTAGTCCCTCAACTATGTTGAAAATATAGATTTAGTCATAATCTAATTTCACATAATTTGATCTCTATTTTGTAATGTTATTAGCAAGTTTGAATTAAAAACACCATTAAAATGATATGAATTTGGAGCCAATTGATGGTATTATTAATATGGATCTATTAAAAATATATAAAAGTAAAGTCAAATTAAAATAGAGATATTTTTAATAGTCTCGCAAATAAAATTGTACGATATAAGTTTTTTAGGATGAATATCATTCTCTTTCTATTAAGACCATTTGTTGAATTTATTGATTTTCATATTTGAAAGCTCAAAATTTTTATCGATAGGACCGCTAAATTAAAAAAAATTAAATCAACTCATAAATTTGAATATTCGGATATTTGATACGAAAATTTGATATTCGATTTTTTGAGGATGACTATAAATAACAAAAGGCTTAATTCAGTAATACGTACCTAAAGTATACGTTTTTTCTGAAATAGGTGCAACCCATAGATCCAAAAATTTTAAATATCAAAAATTTTATAATAGAATATCCACAACCCTAAAATGATAATACAAAGTTCCAACGTTGTGATGCAACCAATGGATCCTCTTACTGATAAATCCCCCTGGATATGATAATTGCAAAAGGGTCCCTATGGCTATTATCAAGATTTTATGCGTATGATGTATGGCTCTTAAAAAATAATTTAATCATAAAATATTAAAAAAGATAAGATTTAATTTTATTAATTTTAAAATTTAAATATCTTAAAAACAAATGAACCATAAAATTTTAGGGTAATATTTAATTGGCATAAAGAAAATTTTAACCTTTAACGTTTATAATTTTTATCATTTTAGCTCTTATTTTTTAAAAATAAATTTAACTCTTAACCTATGTTTTTTTGACAAATATCTCATTTTTTAACTAACATAATTATTAGATAGTTAAAAAATTAACGATAATGATATATCATATATATGTAAAATGATATTTAAGATTTGAGAATGCTTAATAGTCTTTTATTTTAGATTTAATTAATTTTTAATATGTTATTTGAATTTTAATTGTTTTATATTTTATGTTATAATTATAAAATTATATTTTACATGTATATATTTTATTATCGTAAAAAATTAACGATAATGACATGTTATATATATATATATATATATATATGTAGAATGATATATTAATATCGTTAAAATTTTAATGGTCTTATCATTATGTTAGTTAAAAAAATAAGTTATTTGTCAAAAAAGAGATATGTTAAAGGTTAAATTTATCTCAAAAAAAAGAAAGAGGGCCAAAATGATAAAAATTATAAACGTTAAGGATTAAAATTATCTTTATACCTATTTAATTTAATTAATTTTAAAATTGATAAAAGTCTTAAAAATAAATTATAAAAATTAAATTGGTTTTAAAACTAGTACGTAATAGCCTAAAATGTAATAAACCATCAAAGTTGGGGGACCATTACCCCTTCCACGCTCAACATAGTTTTATGCATGTTTCAAAAAAAAAAAAAAGTCCACAAGTGCATAATGTCTTATTATCAGTCTCGAATATAAAACTTAAAAAAATTAATTAATTAAATAATTATGAATATTTATATTATTTTATTTTATATGACTTTAAATCTTAAAATGTATCATTAATATTTTTATCTAAGTGAGGGGTAAATCGTCAATCTCTTAATCGTGTTTTCATTGGTACCTTCATTTTGAATTAGTGGGATTAGGGTTTAAGGTTTAAGGTTAGAGGTTGTGGTTAGGTTGTAGGGAATTAGGGGTAGACTATATTTTTAGGGTGTGGTTAGGTTGTAGGGAATTAGGGGTAGACTATATTTTTAGGGTGTGGAGTTTATGGTTTAAGACGTAGAAAATTAGGGTTAGAGTTTAAAATTCATTTTTAAAGATTTTTTTAATAAAAAACATGGAAGGATGCAGGATTAGGGGCAGGATATTTCTACTCTAAATATGGTAAAAATTGTCTACCTCCTAATCGTGCCTTCACTTTAAACTAATAGGTTTAGAGTTTAAGGTTTAGGTTAAAGGTTGTGGTTAGGGTTTAAGGAATTAGGGGTAAATTGTATTTTTTAGTATGTAAGATTTAATACGTAAAGAATTAAGATTAGAATTTAAAATTTAATTTAAAAAACTTTTAATAAGAGAAAAAAAAAACAATTAGAGATAAAAAAATTCCAACTCCTGATATAAAAAAGTAGTCATAGATTCTGTTAGTATCCCATTTAATACAGCCTGGGTCACTTGACTTCAACTGCTGCGGGAAGGCTTTCTCTTGGTCTGGGCTTTCCTCGTCTGTCATCAATTTTGGGACAGATTAATCTAATTTCTCTTATTACCCATACTTAGAATTATAATAAGTTTTAATATTTACAATTAACTTATTATAATACGAATGAATCAAAAACACATTTAAATCTATAGAAATCTAGAAAATCAAATATGGTAAGATATCCGACCCTTATTTATTTTTATTTACATCCATAATGTAACATTAAATTTTCATTTTATCAACAAAGAATTTCTATCCCTAATAATAATGTTTTGTATCACTCAAAAAAAATATTTAAAAATTAAATTTTAAGTTATAACTCTAACTTTTACATTTTAAAGCCTAAACCTTATATATTAAAAAATACATATTATTTTAAAAAAATTAAGCCCTAGCCGCTTCTTTCTTTCAAAATTCTTTTTCTAATTGTTCTTCACTTTTATCAATCTCTTTGATCGGTGGTCGACAATCAATCTTAGTATTAGTTGTTGATCATCAAATCTATTATTTTCTTTGTTTTTGTTTTTAATTTTAATAAGAACCTCTACTTCTATACCATGTTCTTTCTGTCCTTGTGTCTTTGTGATATGTTTTTGTTTTGTTTTATGATTTGATTTATTTGTCTTTGTGACCTGTTTCAGCATACCCTAACGATCGATTGTTGTTCATACAGAGATTCAATCGATGCTAGTTTCTGATTTTTATTTTATCGGTGGTCACTTGAAAATATTTATCCCCATTCGGTTGATGGTTTTTTGCTGATAAAATCAGTCATGAGTAGCAATACTTTTTACATGATAGTTTGGATCGCATACAACTCCTTTCTTCGTTATGCATCTCGTTTGGACAAAGACAATGAGATTCAGGAAGTTTCTGAGTTGTAAGAATCTTATTTTTGAGTTGTAAGAATCTTTGAATTGTTTAATCCAATTATTTTACTTCTTGATTGCGATGTAATTATAATTTTTCTATGAATTCAATAAAAATTCAGTGACATTTATCAAAGAAATAAATACATATTATCTTTAATTCCTTAAACTTTAATCACAACCCTTAATCTTAAACTCTAAACCTTAAATCTACTATTTTGATGTGAGTGTACCAAAAAAATTACAATAAGAGGTAGACGATTTTTGTCTTCCTTTTGGACCTGATAAATAATAAGTAGCGAGTGTAAATTATCTGCTCTTTTATTGTATCTTTATTGTCTTCACTTTAAAATAATGAGTTTATGGTTCAAGATTATAGGTTAAGAAAATAGGGATAAGATGTATTTTTAATGTATAAGGTTTAGGGTTTTAGATGTAAAAATTAGAATTTAATTTTAAGAATGTTTTAACATGAAGTTTAAAAGAATTTAACGTGGATGCAAACCGTCTACCTTTTAATCATGTCTCCATTAGTGCCTCCACTTTAAATTAGTGGGTTTAAGATTTAGGGTTCAATATTAAGGGTTGTGGTTAAAGTTTAGGGAATAAGGGGTATAGTGTGTTTTTTAAGGCGTAGATTTTAGGGTTTAGGATGTAGAAAATTAGGGTTAAGATTTAAAATTTAATTTTTAAGATTTTTTAATTAGGGGCTATAGAAGAAGGCACGATTAGGAGGCATAGATTTTTACTCTTAGAAATGTAGAAATGACATGAACATACGTCGTTTTTATATTTACGCGTTCAAGGTTACATGACCTGACGAGCTAACGATCAAAAACAAAAATATCAGGTAAATCTCGAAAAAAAATTACTTGATCAGGTCGGATATTTGACCCAAAAATTGTTGGGCTGAACTTGGGCCGAAATTTTTTAATTTCCTGTACCCGACTTGACCCGACTATTTTTAATATATATATATATTAGTTTTAAATTGTATTTTTATTCTAAATTTCTTTAATATTTGTACCTAAAACTAAATTTAAATCTCTAATTTAATTTTGTGCTTGTATTATATATTTTTAAGTTTTAAAAATATTTTTATATATTTATTAATATCGAAAGAAAAAAAAAACGAGATTAATATTTGTAATGTCATTTTAATGATATAATTTAATATATATATATTCTAAAATTACCTTTAAATCATTAATTTTATGTTTGGTATTATATTTTAAAATTTTAAAATTTATGTTTAATACGTGATTTTTTTAATTTTAAAATAAAAAATAATAATTATGAACCAGGTATTTATTATCCGATTAGCTGGGTACCCGATAACGAGTATCCAATTTAAATAAGTCGAAACACAAACTAATTTTTTATTACCTGAAAAAATCAAATACAATACCCCTAAATATATGATCTATAGAATGATCAAATCGGAGATTATATTTGGACTGGGATCGGAATTTCAAAGTCTAATGATTACAGACAATCTGAATTTATGTTATAGATTATTAAAATGCTGGTGATGAAATTTCGAAATTAGCTGGTTTGACAAGTTCTTTTTAACAAGCCGCTCAATCAATCACTCTGTAATTTTTTTATACAACTTGTGTATGAAAAGAGTCACATTTACACATAGACTTATATCCCCACTGCATTAGCCTTCAAATCTCCACCACCCAAATCCAATAGAATAGAGAAAAAAACTAACCACATCCTCTTAGATTTCCTAATCTCGTCCCATCCCATTACTACTTCACCGACAACCGGCAAATTTGATCCGAGAATCAAAAACTGAATCGATTTATTCGAATCGAGACTCGATTAAATTCAAACAAGATAATCCTAACGTGATCCGAAACTTGAACCGAAACAGAAATCGATCCGAATTTTAGAAAAACTGATATAGACTCATAACCGATTTGACCCGAATTGATTTTCACCCGAACCAAAATCAATCCAAAACTAACTTGTTTAAAACCGATCTAAACCGAACAATAATATGATTTTAACCCGATAATTGAGTCAAAGTGAATTGAATAATTTATTTTTACTATTGTTTATTTTTTAACAATATGATAAATAGTAAAATAATAAATATTTTATTATCTTTCTATATTATGATAATATTAATTAATTACTAGATCTGATAATAATTTAATATCACATCCGATAATAATTATACTCTATTGCTAGCAGTGCTCTTGGTTTATTATCTTTCTATTGCTAGCTGAGATTATCATTCAGATTCCATTGTATTGGTTAACTGCTGCTCCAAAACAACATTCTCACACTCAGTTACTTCATTGCAGCTTGCTACTGGAACCGGAATCGCCCCCTTCCGATCGTTTTTGTGGAAGATGTTCTTCGAAAAACACGACGACTACAAGGTAAGCAAGGCAGTGAAGCCTGTTATATAACCAGGGGCACTAACTCATCAATATGTTTGTTGTACTAACGAGTGACATAAAAACTTTGTAGTTCAACGGTTTGGCTTGGCTCTTCCTTGGTGTTCGTACAAGTAGCTCATTGTTGTACAAGGAGGTAAAGCACTCAAAGCTACAAAAAGAAATCTTGGACTTGTCTGATTCTCTGATGGCTTTGCTTCTTTTAACTTCGAATGTCATTCCACAAGAATTTGAGAAAATGAAGGTGAAGAATCCAGACAAGTTCAGACTGGTATTAGTGTGTGTTAGAGAAAGGAAGAAGTTAGACTCTTCTATTAATCGGTTAAAATTATAGTTATCAATTTATTAATAATTGGTTTAATTTGAGTTATATAAACCCAACAAGTGTACAATGTTGCTTAATTGGAATAAACAATTTTTATAATAATAATATTTTAAAATGTAAGTGTGTAAATTTTTGTTTATATGAGTCTTTTAATTTTAATATTTAGAGATTTAGGTTGTGGTGTACGGTTCAAAGATTTAGGTTATAGGACGTAGAAATTAAGGTTTATGGTTAAAATTTAGAATTTAGTGTTTAAGGTTTAAATTTTAAGGGTTTAGGGTTAAAGATTTAAGTTATAAATTTTATAACTTAAATATAAAGATTGTGTAACATATTTTACACAGTTTGTGTATCAAAATATAATTCATAATATTTTGAGTAAAATTTTGATGCACATGTTGTGTAAAACTAATTTTATACAAGTTTATATTTATATTATAAAATTCAGATCATAAATTTCTAATTGTAACTTTAAAAAAACTAAACCCTAAACCCTAAATTCAAAATATTAACATTAAATTCTAAATCCTACAATATAAATTCCTAAACTTTAAACTCAATCCTTAAGCAAAATGTTTAATTTATACGACCTATATATCAAAAATTCCTAATATTTTTTTATAAGATTTTTGAAAAAAAAAATCTTAATTTAAATCCAATTTGATATACCAAGAAAGTCTTTAAATTTGTATATTTTATTTAAATAAGTCCTTATGTTGTTTTTACATTACAAAATATTATTTAAGATATCAACTTGTTTTTATTTTATAAAAGGGTAAACTACAATAAAGGTCACTCAATTATGAGTAAAATTATATTTGAGCCATTCAATTGTTAAAAAATACATTTGTGTCACTCAATTATGGGTAAGGTTATAGTTGAATCACCCAATTATTAAATGTTATATTTGGACCACTTAATTATGGGTAAGGTTACAGTTGGGTCACCCTTCATATTTGAAAAAAAAAATCATCTTAGTTTTTCTTCTTCCAAATCTTTTATATACCCTTGTTAACACTAAAATACTTCATTTGATATCATTAATTAATCTCATACACAAATTGATATAATTTTGTTTACGTACGAAGGGTGACCCAAAAGTAACCTAACCGATAATTGAGTGACCTAAGTATAACTTTTAAAAATTAGGTGACCTAAATATAATATTTTTCATAATTGAGTGACTAAAATATATTTTTTAATAATTGAATGACTCAAATATAACTTTACTCATAATTGAATAATCTTTGTTGTAGTTTACCATGTGATTATATTTGACCTATTTAGGTCACCTAATTTTTGTATTGAATAATCTTTGTAGTTTACCCTTTTAAATATACCATGTGATTATATTTGACCTATTTATATTGTTTATTAATCCTTTCACACACACATTTGTCGTACCCGAATTTTGGCCTATGGGCCTAGGTAAATATAATTAAATAAAAATAATAAAACAAATATAATAAAATAAGTAAAATAAGTAAATAATAAATAAAAAAAAAGAAGAGATAAGGAAGAGTTTGGTTTTACTCGGTTACCAAAGGAGTTATGAGCAGTTGAGATTATGGGAAAGATGGGGATTATTAATTAAAAAAATAAGAAAGGGACTAAAAAGAAAGAGAGGAGGATGGATCAAGAGAAGAAAAAGGAGCATTGAAGAACTAAGAGTCACCGAGAGAGTCAACCGAAGTGTGACCGTAATTGAACACACCAAACAGGTATTTTCAGACCTTATTTCACTGTGAATATGTTCTGTTTTAGATTAAAACATATACAAAATGATGACAAACCTTAGGGTAGTCTCGAATCCTTGTTCGTCCTGTTTTCAGAGAAGTTTCGTCGACCGAATAGGGTTGATTGAGTGAAGGTTTGGTTTCAGTGAGCTTTGAGAAGATTCTTGCGAATCCGGGTGAAGTTTGGTGTTGTCTGAGTGAAATCGGGTGTTTAGGGAGGAGTTTTTAGTGCTTTTGGGTGTTTAGATCTTAAAAAATGGATTTCCGATTTGTTTTTAGAGGTTTTAGAAGTTACCGGCGAGTTCACCGGTACCGAAAACGATCACCGGAGAGGAAATGATGATGGTCGGAGCTTGACGGTGATGGCCGGCGAACACCCAGTGGTCGCCGGAGGACGGTGGCGTCGAATCTGTGCGACGGAAACCATGGCGGTTCTAGGAAGTGTTCTTCGTGTTCATCGAAGAACATGAAGAACACCAAGTAAAATAGGTGTGTTTATCCAATTTAGAGCTATTTTCTGGGTTTTGATGTGTTTGTCTAGAGAGGATTTTGGGGTGAGTCAAGAGCATCGAGTCAAGGGAGAAAGATTATGGGCGAGTCAACTCGAGTCTAGGGGTAGTGGTTCACCCATGGAACGACGCCGTTTTGGTGGTGAGATCCGCGGGGGTTGGATCCGGGTTGACCCGGATCCGCGTGATCTCTAGGTATAGGGTAAATTATTCCCGCAGTCCCTCAAACTTTGAGGTGTTATTCATTCTGGTCACCATACCCTTTAATTAAGGTCAGAAACTTTAAATTTCACTCAATTTAACCCCTAATTGAACTCAAATTGAATCTTAAATCCAAAATTTCATCACTTTAGACATTAATTAGGATTAATTTAATTTTTAAACTTAGAAATATTTTAATTAGATCCTTAATTGAATTTAGTTAAAATTTCTAAAATTAAAATTAATTTAATTTAATCACTAATTAAGTCTGATTCGCCCCCTAAAATCGAATCTTGGTCATTTTGCTTCTTTTATTCATACCACGTAAGTCCCTTTGTTTTAATTTATTTTCCCTTAGTGTAATCGAGCTCCTATGTCTCTAATAAAACTAACTTAGCTTTTTGTTATCTTTATTGTTTTTTTTTTAATTTCATTTAATTGCTTTTATTTATTTACTTATTATTTTGTTTGCATATTTTCAAAGCATGTAGTATATCTGTTTAGGGTGACATTTAATTCTCATTTAGTTAATTAATTTAGAGCCTTCTAGGATTAGTCGCTTTAATTAATTAATTAAATAGGGAGATAATTTAGTAATGATAGCATTTTAATCATATACCTCGGATACACTAAACGGTCAGTGTTTTGACGTACCATGACGTTGACCTAAAGAGTGTACATTGGTATCGAATTGATGTGCTATCGAAACTTAGAAATTGACTCAATAATTTAGGTTTAGAATTAAATAAAATATTAATAGTAATATTAATTTTGTTATGTGTCTAGATGGTAGTGTCCGAGCATTCGGATGTTATCATAATACACTTGGTGAAATTAATAATTTAATAGGGTCTAAATATTTAATTAATGGAGCCTCGTAGGTTAGAACTTAAAACGAACAAGATAATAAATCGATCATGCATTTAAAACCTTCTGGGGCAGAACTTATATTTCTTTAAATACGAGTTAAGGTTTCCTATCTAGAGGACGTCTTATTCAAACTCGTATTTTAAATGAAACATATTTTCTTATCCAAAAGGATATTCTTATTCGAACGATATTTATTTGACAATGATGAATTAAATTAATATTCTTATTCAAAATATCAAAATGTCACGTGTAATTAAAAGGTACCGATCTCGGGCGCTTGTAAGGGTCGTCCTTACGCGTAATCGACTCCCGAACCCAAATGTTTTAAAAATGAATCTCTGGTTTATTTTATGGTGTCTGGCCTACCAAAGTGGTCAGTGGCGACTCCCAGTCATTTCCAAATTTAAATAATACGTTTCAAACACGACCCCGATTTTTATAAATTATATTAAAAGCAATAAAACTCGATATTTCAAAAATAACTCGCCAGGCTATTTTTCACGATTTCGGTTTTAAAATGGTCGCGACAACATTATACGTATAGATATATTTCAACTTATATCTCTTAAGATGAATATCATTGAAATAAGGGAAACTACAATAAAGATTACCTAATTTTGAGTAAAGTTATATTTTAATCATTCAATTATTAAAATTTACATTTTGGTCACTCAATTATGGAAAATGTTATATTTAGGTCACCTAATTTTTAAAGGTTATACTTAGGTCACTCAATTATCAGTGTACTTATCGGTAATCTATCTTAAAAGACTAATATTATTTTTACCAAATATCATTTTTTTCACACCTGAGAATATTTTGTTCAATTTTAAGAACCAAGTCAAATTTTAATTTGACAACAAGTGCGTCGAACACCGCTAAATATCATTAATGTTAAACGTTGTTAATACTATTAAATTAATTAATAAAGATTAAAAATCTTAAAGATTCAACATACAATTATAAATTATTTAAAATAAAATTTTAATTAAATTAATTATACATTAAATCTTTAAAAATTTTACTCTTTATTAATCTATTTAGTAATGTTCAATAATATTAAATATTAATAATATTTAACAATATTCGATATACGTGAGAGATTCACCTCGATCCAAGTCGGCCTACTTCGGCTCAATGGATTATCCTTGTATACCTCGTGCATAAATGTAAGGGTCCAAATTGGTTTTTGGACAAAGTAAAGGCATATCCATTAAGCTTTATCAGTTCCACGGTGGACTCAGAATGCAGGTCAATTTTAGACACAACTCTTTTATATTCAGACAAGTTAGAAGATGAAGCTAAAACAGCAGGAGTTTCAGAATTTTTGTCCACAGAAGATGCAACATAATGCCATCTGAAAATATTAATTAAAGCAGGATAGTTTAAGAATTTATTTTAGTATTAAGCCTAACTCCTCAGAAATATTGGTATAAATGATAAAAAAAAATACTGTAGTTATGAACCAGTGAATTTTGTCACTCAATGTTACAGTCTTACTCTTAAATTGAAAACCTAAAACCATTTTTTTGGAACCATGAACGCCTAAACCTTCTTTAATGGAGGACAAAACCTATCTGTTATAGCTTGCATAGTCGATAAACCTAACTATTTATTGTCCTGCAACTCTAGTTGTAAGAAACATCCATCAGACCCCATGCAGACAAAACTTTTGGATGTATTCACATATGGAAACAAAGTTACTGTCAGCTTTTATTTATGGTTACAACAAAATTGCAGTATTATTAACAGCTAATAGTTTTTTTTTTCAACCTTGTCATGTCTGTACGACAAGTTTACTGTAATGGTGTTAGTCTAGGAAATATAGACTTTGGGTGTTACTTTGGGGAATTTAGAACTGAAGGAGGCTAGTTTGGAGATTAACCTTTTATTGACTGCCTCCTGCGTCTGCCCTATCGCAAGCACAATAGGGTTTTCTTCCCTTTTTTCCAACAACAAGTTGAGTAAAGCAAAGTAGCAAAGCTGTTGGATGAGCAGAGCTGAGACAATCGATAACAGAAATGCCAGTTTTGGGACCACCTCCACTGCTGTCTGCAAAGCAAAATCTACTCCACTGTTGTTTCCTGCAGAAGATTTATCTCTGTTTTCACTGCCTCAACCCTCAGTAGCTACACCCTAGGTACTATGTACCCACAGATATCGACACATGCTTATTGCTTACACTAATCCCATATCAATGTTGTAACTTCGTGTATGTTAGATTGTTTGCGAACATACTGTATTTTAACTACGTTTGTTTGACATGCATGACAGGAGTCAGGTCAAGAACAGTTGGAACTGGAAGCTTGTCAAGGACATATCACATGCATGTTTTTTTTTAAGAATTTCCAAACCATGTCTGAACAAGTTTTTGATAGACTGGTTTACAGTTTCCATGTTCTATTGGATTAATTCAAGGGAATTTTCTTACTGTAAAATCAATAAACATGGATGTTCTATCACATAGTGGTTTTATCTATATACGAGGTTGATTCTCCAACATATTCTTGTTCTTGCGGATTTTCATCATCAGTCAGCATGTTTCAGAAAGAATATGGAATTAACTAAAGGGTAATTTATGCAAATCATCACTGAACTTTACTTTCATAAATTTATTTTGGTCACTGAAATTTTAAAACATTCAATTTACTCACCAAAGTTTAAACATCGAACGTTTCTTTGTCACTAAAGTTTAGATATTGAATGTTTTTTGTCACTCTTAAATCTCCAAGGTCATTTAGTCCAAATTTCATCGGTCACTTTATTTTGTTCCATTGAGTCTAAACTCTGCCTTATTACTCTAAAGTTCACAAATTGACCAAAAATATTCTAGTTTTTTCTCTTGTTAATATCCCTCATCTTCCGTAGAATGGAGCTCGTTTCTCAACATGTTATTTCTCTTGTGTTGATGAAATTTTTCACCGCTCGGATCTTGAAGAAGTTTCTTTATTTGTCAGTAAATATATATCGTCAAAAGTTAACAAAATAGTGATAAAAACGTTCAACATCTGAACTTCAATTAGTAAATTGAACGTTTTAAAACTTCAGTTATCAAAATAAGTTTAAAAATAAAATTTAGTGATGATTTACGTAATTTATCCTTAACTAAATTATCTTCGTCTTTCTTCTCGTGATATATAATTATGTATTATCTATTAGATTATTGGATGTATTCAACGTCAAGAACCAACGGATTTTAAAGAGTTGACACTGGAAAATTCTCTTGTTAGGTTATGACACAAAGATATATCGATGGAAACCATACAACCTACCTTAATTTCACTTCTCTAAGTTTTACATATTTTTTGTATCATTAGATAACTAAAACAGATGACTCAGATTAACTTTTTATTTTTTTTTTCAAGTGATAATCTTCACATAACCGACTGTTAACTTAATTTCACTTCTCCGTTTCAATCATCTAATAACCAAAAAATATATAAAACTCTAAAACTCAGAGAATTTTACATTGTATAACTTAATCTTATCCTTTATCAATAGTATACGTAACATAAAATTACTTATTAAACACATAAAGAGACAGGAAATCCTTAATATATTCACTTCAATCCTAGATAAGAAGAGTCAAATAACATTGAAGAGTGTATAGTTGTGAAAAACCCTACGTGACTAATCTTTTGTTGGTATACTTAAAGCATATGGCAGACATGTTTTGGAACAATTTCTACTGTTTAAAAGATTTAATCAAGAAGTTTCCATCAGTAGCACTGTATTCCTACTACAAGAAAACAATAAGACATGGTTAACCACTTTAATTGTTTGTAAAAAAAAATGGGAAAAAAAGAGCTCTAAAACATAACACAAGTGCAGCCTATGTTCTGATAGACCTTGAACTTGGTAATAAAACAATGAAGATGACATAAGGTGCTAGCATTAATTGAAACATGCATATGCAATATAATTTAAGCATGTAATTAAGAAAAAAAAAATCTTTACCTAAAGAAATTTGAGTTTAAGTGGGATAAATATTCTCGGTCGGATTATTTATTTTGTTATAGCACATAAACTATACCGTATTTTCAGTTTCATAAATTTTTGATTTTATACGTAGGGTTTTTCGTTGTTAACAGGTCCCATTTTCATTAAGAAAGTTGACATGACACGTACGAACAAACGAAAAATGAAAATGAGTAAACCTATTAACGGAGAAAAACTGTATGAAATCGAGAATTTTAAAACATTGTGTGTGGTACTGAAAATTCAGTATAATTCATGAATCAATAGGTTAATTAACTCAATATTTAATTATAAATTTTAAATCCAAACCATAAATTTTAAACTCTAAAATATACTATTATGGATAAGAACAATGCAGGGAAGAATATATAACACTACAATATGCACTAATAATAATGAACAAAAATCTTCTGTCTTTTTTTCGTGTCTCTTTTGATTTTTTTTTTAAAAATTGAATTTTAAACTCTAAATCCTTATTTTGTATATCCTAAATCCTAAACCTTACACCCTAAAAATACACCTTACCCATAATTCTTTAAACCCTAACCAAAACCCATAACTTAGAATCTTAAATTCTAAACCTTAAACCTCTAATTTAAAGTGGGGACATAAATAAAAACATAGAAAGAAGGCAGACTATTGCCCCCAATAATAACAGGTTTTGTTGCAAGAAAAAGGCAATAAAACAAGAAGCAAAGGATAAGAAATATTTCCCACTTTATCAAACAAATTAAGTCACATCAATGCAGTAGATGATCACATGAATCTATACAAAAAGTATATATATGTATATAGAGAGGGAGGGGGGGGGGGTTAAATGTTTTACCTTTTGAACATGAAAGCTAGCGAGCTAAGTTCACTAGGAACTATGCATGGCTGGAACGCCCATACCCTGCTAGGTGAAAATAGGCAGTCATTGCAGTTTGTCCAACCAAACAAGAAACCAATATCTGTCTTCGTTTTGTAACCAGAAAAACAGGGAAAAAGCAGTTGTCGACTCCCGGCCCCCACTCAAACTCTCACTAAAGTAATATTAAACAGCTTTAGATTTCGTTCAAAAAGGAAGAAGAATTTGTATTGATGATTTGGAACAGAAGCATTTATTTTGCACAAGAAAAAAATGAACACATCCCCCCTCTCTCTCTCTCTCTTTGCTGTTTTCCTTTCAACTCTTTTAACACTCCCTAGCTACTTCAATGGTGGGTTGTATCATTGAATGCGTTGTTTTTAAGTTCTTGGGTTTGGGAAAAACTGCGTACCAGCAATGTAAATGTTGAGAGGAGATAGATATAGTGATGAAGAGTCTAAAACTGCGGTGGCTGATGAAGAAGAAGCAGCCGTTACTCTACCGGCACTAGCATTAGCTGCAAAGGTAGCCGCGTTGGTGGTGGCACAACTCTCACCAGATACTGCCGTTGTGTTGTTGAAGCCGCTATCGGCGGCATCAGGACCTTGATCGTGAAGAATTCCCTTGAAAACATGCCCTCCGATGCTCACTGCCGTCTGGTAAGCATACTGATCGTCGGCATCATCAGTGCTACTCACTGTCACGCATCGAAACACCGCGTGAGACCTTACATCTGGAGGAAAATTTCCCAGTTGCTCTAACCCTAATAAAAACATGGCCAACAAATTCAAACCCTTTGGCAGATTGGATAAGCAAAGCAGAAAAAGGGTTTCTTTATTTGAGGGTTAACTTAATTTTAAACGTAAAAGGAAAGAAAAGCTGCTGCAGGGTTTACAGTGGATGTCTATTACAACACGCAATTGAACTGATTTGTGTTTTGTTTTTCCTGGACACAAGTTTCTTATCTCTTTGTAGAAAATTTTACTTCTAAATGCATAAAAAAGAATCAATCTTTGAGACTGTAAGTGTTTCACTGAGAGAGTAAACCATATATATATATATATATACCACCAGGAACAGCACTGTACCTGACATTTGTGTTGGTAAACGAGTGCAGGCAAGGGAAGAAGGTGTTGGATTCTCTCGCTGTCTTTTAGGATTCTCTCCACGAAGCTGCTTCTGCTGCTGTAAAGCAGGCAGATTTGGTTGCCTTTCACGGCGCTTAGAAGCAGAAACCCAAGTACTTTTAACATGGGTCTGGCAATCAAATCCTCGGCTCTTACAACAAGTTCTACACCTCATGTGAAGACAATCTTTTTTGGCTTGATTCCCACAATCTTGGCAGTTCACACCTCCATTACTACTACTTCTCCTCGTCATGAAACCCGATCTCGAGCTCCAAGAATCATCAGAGACGTTGATCCAGCTCCTGCTCGGTCCAACACCTAGCCCAGCTGCTGATGAACAAAGATCTTGCTGTTGCTGCCATGGGTCGAAACCCTTGTAAGAAATATCCTCATTTTTGTACCAAAACCAGCTGTCGGGTTGAATTTCAGTTGGTGGGTTGCTTTGTTGATCTTGTCGGCTGTTGCATGCTCTTCCTCCTAGTGAGAAAAATCCGGCCATTGTTGTACCTCCTCCAACTCATAATCCATATCAGAAACTTACCTCTCTGTTTGATTTTTTTACAACCCAATATTTCCAAATAAGATCACTTTCCGCTCCTTGTTTTCCCCGAGCTACCGCCAATTCTGTCTACCTCTCTCTTGAATATGTTTACACTTTATGTCATTACCTAATTATTAGTCTTAAACCCACTGAAAGTGATTAATACCATACCAGACCCAGTATTCTTGTTGTATTGTTTCTTGTCGGTAAAGCTGGTTCTGTGGATTTGCTTCAAATTTTCCGATCCTTGTACAAATCTCTTTCAATCTTTCCCTCATTTATCTTCTCTTGTTTCTGATGAACAAATCAAAACCCAGAAAGTGAAAAAAAGAAGGAAAATCTTAAAAAGTTCAGCTGTTTTCTCTCTCTTTTATTTCACTAAAACCGCTGATACTCCTACTCTCCTAGAAGTGAGCGTAAATGGTATATCTCTTTTTTATACCTTTATATTTTTATTTTAAATTAAAAATTTTAGGATGTAGAGTTTAAGATTAGAGGTTTTGGTTAGAGCTTAAGGAATTAAAGGTAAAATTTAGGGTTTAGGGTTTATGATATAAAAAATAAGGGTTAAGATTTAAAATTTACTTTTTTAAAAAAATTTAATAGGAAGTATAAACAGAGACATGATAGAGAGGTAGATAATTTCTATTCAACCTTGAATAGAAATCTTCTACCCCATCTATGCCTCTTATTAAAAATTCTAAAAAAATTGAATTTTAAGCTATAACCTTTATCTTTTATATCTTAAACTTTACACTTTAAAAAATACACCTACCCTTAATTCCCTAACCACCTCTTAACCTAAAACCCTAAACCTCTAATTTAAGATGAAAATACGAATGAAGACATGAGAAAAAGATAGACGGTTTACACCATTATTAGTGTATTTATTAATTTCTAACATTAAAAATATTAAGATTTAAGATTTTAACCTAAAATATATATTTTTTATACATATAATTAAAATTCATGATTTATAATTTAAAATTATAATTTTAATATTTAATATTTTTAATATTGAAGAATAAAAAAATATCCGGCTCTTTTATTTGGCTTAGGGGTATTATTTCAGGAAAAAAATGTTATCTCTTTTAATTATGTCCCTTTCTATGTTTCATATTTAAAAATTCTTAAATTATAAAATCTAATCTTAATTTTTATATTTTAAACCATAAATCTTATACCTTAAAAATATATTTTACCTCTAATTTTTTAAATTCTATTTATAACCCTTAATCTTAAGTTTTAAACCTACTATTTTAAAGTTATGTTAGAGGCAGATAAAAAGTCGGACGGTTTGCACCCGTCATTTCAATAAAACTGAACCGTTGCATTCCACAATTTCATGGATAAAAATTTTATGCCCCTTTTTATATTAGTTTTTATCTTTTAACATTAAAAAAATAAATTCTATGTCATAATTATAATTTTTAAGTACTAAATTTTAAATTTTAAAAATATATCATATCTTAAATTCTTTAAATTTTAAATTCTAACTTTAAACCTTAATTTTCTATCTTAAATATATTTTTAGTTTAGGGTATGCATTCGGGTAATTCGGTCGGTGATCGAACCAAATTAGCTATAACTGAATTAATAGAAATTTTTGAAACTTTAACCGTTAACCGAACCGAATTAACTGGATTAAAATTATTTTGATTAATTTAGTCAGTTTTCAAATTAACTAAATTCATTATAAAAATTGAGTAAATTACATAAGAAGTCATGCTGAAATAATTTTTTAATTACTAAAATTTTATTTTATGCTAATTTCATAAAATTTTAATGACCATTTATAATATAAAAAATTTAATCATCATTTTATAATTTAAAAAAGTTAATGACTAAAATAAATATATGTAATATATATAATATTTATTATATATAATAATTTTGATTAATTCAATTGATTAATCAATAATTAAATTTTAAAAAATATTAATCATATTTACTTAAATTTAATCAATTAAATTAACTAAAATAATTTTGATTGATCGATTAATTTAATTAAAATCAAATTATGTACGCCTCTATTTTCAGTGAATCGTAAATAAGTGCATCTGATTTTATTCCAATTTCATTCCCATCGAATGGTCAGATTCTTGCCACGAGTCGTCCAATTATCTTTGCTGTCGTAAAATCCGCTACTTTTTCCTTTTTTCGGATTGCTAGAGTATTTTTCAATAAGCTAAAACATTTTTTTCAAAAAATAATTAATTATTATACGTTTTTAAACAATATTTAAATAATTAATAAAATAATAATTAATTAATCAGAAATCAATAAATATATCACAAAAATTAAAATTTATTAAAAAAAACTAAAAAAATATAACATGCGATGTAGATTTGCCCTTTTTAGGTGTGTAAATACTTTAACTACATGATTATTCTTTATTCATTCCTAGCATGAACATTGTTCATTATTGATTTTTTAGTTATTTTTTAAATTTTAACTCATAATTATTTAAAATTTGTTATTGATAAAAATATAAAAAAAATATTTTAAAAATCTTTTATCAATAAATTATTAAATATATAGTATAAAAATTAATTATTTAAAATATTAAATATAAATAAAGTCAAACTTTAAAATTTTTAACTTTTAAAAAATCAATAATAGACAAAATAAATAAGACAGGTAATAAGCTTTTTATTTTCAAATATAAATATACTCTTTTCTCTTAAAAAATAAATTAAAACAATACATAATTAATTGTACTTATACTTTAACAAAATATCTAATGTGGCACCTCTAATTTGAAAGGAAAATTCTACGATAGACATCAAATATTACTGAATACCATTAATAATGAACATTGTTAAACACTATTAAATTAATTAATAAAAAATAAAAATATTACGAACTTTATATGTAATTAATAAAATAGTAATAAACTCAACATGCAATTAATAATTATATGTTGAGTCATTAAATTTTTTAATTATTAATTAATTTAATAATATTCAACTGTATTCAACATTAGTAGTATTCAACTATATTTGATTCCCGTTATAAACTCATCATTTGAGAAAACATACATTTTGGTATTTGTATTTTGATTAATTTCCCAATATGATATCTCTACTTTGTTAAAATGTGAAATATGGTGCATGCATGACCTATAATTCAGTGTATTTAGTATGGTCCATGTCATTATCATACTTAAATTTTGATTTTCCCACTCCATTAGTTGAACCAGCTTACAGTTCCTTACAAGTTACTAATGGAAGTCTTTGTAACCTTTCTCCTTGTTTTACGAAATACCAAGCATATAATCATTTACAGGAGTTATCGAACATTTAACTTCGATTCGAAAAAAATGTTGTCTCCTTCTGTTTTGATTTTCCTTAAAACTGGAACCTGTTGGTCTAAGCTATCGTTGATGCAGGAAGATACTGATGCCATTAAACTTTGTCATCATGGAACCACCACCTGGTCTGTTTCGGAGATCGACCGTTTCTACAGTTCTTTACATAGCGATCGTTGTCTTCAGGACATTGCTGCGAGACACGAATAACAGTATTAAAAGGTGTGTTTGAAAAAATTTAGACTCGAATAAAAAAAAATAGCAGTATGCATCATGCATGACAAACGGATGCTGGACAAGAATGAGACAGGGATCGTGTGGAATAAGATGGCACTCAAAATCAATCGAATATGTAATCGAACCTTTGCAGTTGCGCTTGATAGCATGGAGAGAATGCTGATACAGATGGAACCAACAGTCATGGCTGGGGACCAGGAATCGTATAAGATATCTACAAAAATGAAACGAAACGATCATGTAGTATACCTGTATTGTCGAAAGTTAAGCAATAAAGATTGAACAAAGATGTGGAAATCGAGCAGAATTACTATATGCACGTGTGTGAGTGTGTGAGAGCGCTCGCGAGTAGCTGGATTTTAAATATTTGCTACATTAACAAAATCAACTATGCTTTGAATATGGAAAAAGATGCTGGAAAGGTACATCAAGTTATAAAGAACATTATCCTTGGCTCATTTCCCGAGCTATTCTATCCCCTACCTTGTCCAATTGAAAAAGAAACACGAAAAAAATTAAAAATCAAGCCAAGAACTTGTGAATGGAACTATGTTCTTCAAGAGAATGCAGCGCAGATAACCTGAGACAAATCGTTACAACAACAGACAATAGCATCACCCCACAGCCATGAACAAGGAGAAGAAAAGGCTAGGTTATAGTTCTCAAATATCAGAAAACAGAAAACCAAATTCCGTTGAAGCCGTGCAAAGCTCATGCTCAAAGGAAGGAACATCTACATCGGTCAAAGCAACCATCTTAAACTTGTATTCCCCTCTTTCTTTTCCCTATAGCTATAGAATAAATCTATCGCGCTCAAAGTGACCGTCTCGAATATTTTCCCATTTCATTTTCGCTGTAACTATGCAGTAGTATATCTATACTTCGAAATTGGACTTCTACCTTTTATTTTCCACATAGTACATACTTGGTGAAAAGCATAGGAAGATAGATACATGATGATACAATAACATCCAAATTCACATAAGCATCGACGATCTTTTCCGAAATGTAAAGGAACATATTTTGGAAGGTAACAACAAATTTGCAGGCAAGGTAAGGCCATCCCCAAAAATCCCACCATTTTCAAAGGATAAAAATTAAAATGAAAGCAAAAGGTGAAATCAGATCAAGACATGCCTACTGCAATACATATATATTTATACAAAAGATAACAAAATATATGCAAAACTTGAGAGCATATTGATGGAAACCAAATACCAAAACCCTTACCTAAACAAATATGGCCATTGCTATAAATATGTGGATGGATAGGTGCTGGTTGAAGAAATATCACCTGCCAACAATAACCCAAAACATCAAAATTATCAAAAGGAATTAAAAAAAACAAAAGAATTAGGCTTTAAATAAAAATCAAACCTGGGGGGCTTCCATAGGGTAATGTTCAGGGAAATCCACCTGAAGCTGATAGGTTTCATTGGCATACAAAGTTCCCGCAGCTCCATTGACTTCAATTACCCACCTTTTTTAACACAAATAATCGATTAAAAAGATAATATTTTTTCTTAACAAATCAATCTAAAGAATAAATTTTTTGATAATCAATCTAAAACCTTTGGAGATTATCTGTGACTTTATGCTTGAAACCGGAGGGAGGGTTGACCTGCCACTCTACCAGCTCCTTCTGCAGGCGGTTGCAAGCAATCTTACTAAGTGCCTAAACAAAACAAAGAATCAGATACCCATCTAAACAAAACAAAACCCAGACTGAAAAACAATGAAAGGAGTGAAGCAGGAGGGAGGAGGAACGGAACCTTGCGAGATGAAGCGGATGAACTGCTCATGCTTATATGGCGATGTTCTGGGTCCTCTGTTTTTGTGTTTGGGAGTGTTTTGAAATCACAGAGAAACTGAAATATGAATCAACGACGGAAGGAAAGAGAGTTTTCTGAGAAAGGGGAAGGAAAGAGAGACGATTTATGAGGGAGATTTGTCCCCTGTTTGTGTTCCCCACCGTTACCTCGCTTTCTCTGTCTCCTGAATCAATGGCTTATATTTGTTCAGCAGTTTTCCTTTTGACAAAAGGTACTTCTAGTCAATTGATTCTACGGAATATCGTACGACGCCGTTTCTTTTGTCTTGGACCTCAAGTTTTTTCTTTATTTATAACTTAACTTAGAAATAGTGCCCAAGTCATAATTTTTTTATATTGTTTAATGTTTTTTTTAGTTAAAATAAGTAATTAGAGTTTATAAATAACTATTAAATTTTAATTATTTATTTAATTTAATAATTAATATTTTAATTATTTTAATATTATTAAATTTTATGGTTTATTTAATTTAGATATTGAGTTCTGATGTTAAGAAAGTAACGTGATAATTAATAAATTTTGTATAACATATTTAATTACTTATATTTATACATTTAAATAATTTAGTCTTGATATTAATATATATATATATACTAATAATTTAATTTTATATCCTTTAATTTTTATAATTTTGTACTCTTATATTTTTAATATAATTTTTTGATAATTTATACTTATTATATAAAATTCTGAGTCTATCTATAGTTACATCTTTTAACTCTTCTAATATTACTCTATGCTTCATTTATTCGAGAATCTTTTGACATTTAACATATTTATGTCTTGCTCTTGTTGTTGGAGTTTTAGACAAACGTGATAAGAATAACTGCACAAGGTCCCAACAAAAAATCAAAAAATAGATAAATTAAATTAAATATTTATAAAAAAATATAAATAAATATAATTTTGTGTATATATATAATAATTATCTAAAACTTAAAACATGAAAAAAGAATGTCTCTTTCTAAGTGAAAAAAAAAATTGATTTTTAGATGTTTAATTTTTATTTTTTGTTGCTCAAAAGGATAATCTAATAATATTTTTCTATCAAAGTGATTTTTTTTTTAAATTACTCATATATCTTACTGGTTATAAAATAAAAATATTATTTTAATAAAAAAATATTATTTTTTTTATAAAAAATTCGAGGTCATGTCGGATTTTTCCAAGGGTGATCTTGGGTCGGGTTCGAGTTTAGGGTGAAAAAAATCTGACCCGACCCGAGTCTAACAGTGTAATTTTTCCATATATATTTTATGGATATTTACAATAATGATCTCTCTTTATATATATTTTATACAATTAGGTCACTAAAATTAATTTTTTTTATAATTAAGTCGCTAAAATTTTATCTTTTACAATTAGATCCTAAATTTTATTTTTTTATAATTAAGTCCTTAAAATTTAAATTTTTTTAATGATCCAGGTCGGGTCGGGTCAGATTTTTTCTCCCTAAACCCGGGTCGGGTCGAGTGGTGGGTAGAGGGTATACTTCAGGTCGGGTGCGGGTGGGCCAAAAATCCGACCCAACCCGTACCCATTTCTAATTATATAGGACCCTCAAAATCTTTAAATTGTACTAGCTCTTGCTAATCGAATGCTATCTTTTTTACCCAACCAGCCCAGATGTGGAAGCTAAACTCCTACTAACATATAATCTGCTCTGCATGCATCCCAACCAGCATGAAACAACTCGTTTATCTGTATATTTTGTCTGAAATATTGAAGCAGGGATTGTCTAAATAGAAGCTTAGAGCAAATAACTAAATCTGATTCGTATTGAACAAATGTGTTGTGTGAAAATTATGAGCTTAGGCCTTAGGGTCATGCTGGGAGGGTTCCTAGCTACTACCTAGTATGGCCATTACTGGTTTTATGAGCAGTGACTGGTTCAAGTGGCTTCATTGGTCAGGTAGTTTCTTGTCTTTCCTTCTAATGGACATTAATTGTTCAGCTGTTTCCGAAAGATGTCCGTCTTATCATGTTTGTACCTCTGAAAAATGCAATTTAAATTCCTCATTACAGCATACACAATAGAAGTAAAACACGAGAAAGCATCTAAAAACAGTACAAGGATACCATTAATAACCAACTAGAACCCAGCTAAGAAGTGATGAATCAATATAAAATCATATCTGCAGAAGCCATGAATGGTTGCTTGACAGAGAGTGAATTCCATGGATTCATGAAAGTATCATCATTGATCTGATGATGAGGATGATAATACTCAACCTGGTCAAAGTTGTCACTTTCAAGAACCCCATTATTGAAGTTTATGAAATCAATGATTTCACAGAGAGACTGCAACCTGGTGCTGAGCGCACTCATCTGAGCTCTAAGAATCGAGTTCTCAGCCTCAACGTTCGAGTAAAGCTGCGAGGTGAGGTTGATGCTTGTCAGGATCTGGTTGTTATGCTTAGCGAGCTCAGAAACTTGGCTCATCAGTTCATCCAGGTGCTGCTGTTTACGCATCCGAGACCGACGTGCAGATTCCCTGTTGGATACCATTCTCTTGCGCTTCCTTTCGTCCAAAATCTGCAGAAAATCCTCAGATGAACTCGAGCCTCCGAGAGTGCTTGAAGCCGAGGATGCTCCAGTGCTTGAACTAGCCATAACAACAACAACAACAACAACAATAGAAGAAACAATAACTGGCTTCAGGACCCAGGAATTTTATTAGTGAAAAAAACTCAGATATGGGATTGTTACTGAAAAATGGTTAAGAAAAAGCTACAGAAAACAAGGTATGGTTATGGTGTTTCAATCAGAAAGAGGTCGATAGTTCATGAAAACACATAGAACCAGTAAAGGAAAACAACAGAGAAAGATTGAACAAGATGGGTCCTGCGCCTGAGTGTAGAGTTGATCATAAAACCACAGAGGATTTCACTGAATACAGGAGACATTAGTCTCAAACATCAGGAACAAATTACATTCAAAAATATCAATTTGCCTAGGAACCAGAGATGGAAGAGAGATCAAACCTTGTTAGAAACTAGAGGGAAATATCAAGATGAGAAAGTAAAGAGATCGATGAAGGATTTTATTGTGAACCTTATAGACAGGAAATGGCCAAATGCCCATTGGAATTTGGAAACAGATAAAAAGAAAGAAAAGAAAGTTGCAAAATTGATGTTGGCAAGCATGTAGTAGGTGTAATAGTTAGCTATCCACTGTGTGAACTGCTACTATTTCGAATCGAGTTAATAAGCCGAGTCCAATGTGTGAACTGCTACTATTTCGAATCGAGTTAATAAGCCGAGTCTAAGTGTTTTAGGTTCTGATTAAATGAGTTTGAACTGAGGACTTTTTATGCTGGACTTTGGTTTGAGGTAAAAATTCTTATTTCTATCTCTATTTCTATCTGCTGCAACAATGTACTGTTAGGTTAATATACATTTTGTCTGCTTCAGACAGTCCTTTTCTTGCAAGCCTGGCAGATTGCAGTAAATCTTCATTCCATGATTGCATGTTCTGTTTCTTCTAACTAGCCAAGTTTCATTCAAGAAAAATGGTAAAGTAACCCAATAATGGTTCCATGGGAAGACATGTCCACCGTTTTTCATGGAGTCTAGGGTATATAAGCCGTACAAATCACATGCATTCATGTCAGATTTCTGTAACATTGGTCCCATTCTGCCATCAGTTTTCTTACCTTTCAAGCTCATGGTCTGGTTTGTTTTAAAGCATGTGGCTCTTGTAAATCTCCAGGAGTTGATCATGGCTGTCTCTTGGAACAATTCTATATTTAAGATTCCCTAAACAGATCCCTTTTGTCTACTTTGACCGTCTTAAATTAATGTAAATTCAATATTCTTCCATTCAAAAACAGTGGGAGTTGTGAACTCTGAACTGTGCAGTTTCCTAACTTTTTTTAATGTTAAGAATCCGACAATATCCAGACATTTATGTACGAGAACTGGTTGGTTTCTTTTAACATTGTCTGAAATTGTTGGCTGTCTGGTTTGGACTATGGACTGACCAAATTTATCTTTGATTTTCCAGAGGGAAAATAATTAATAATTTGATCAGACAAAGTTAATTGTACTTTAATATATAAGCCTTTTTCAAGCAAATGAATATGCCATGGAAGATTCCTGCAAATTTCTTACATGATTTTAAGTAAAATGTGGGCGCAGTTCATACTCAAGTTGATACCTTGAGGAACCTTAACCAGGGTTAAAGTTTGGTTACCTTGACTAAAGCTTAAATGTAGGGACGAAGTTAAGATTTAGAGTTAAGGGGGGCAAAATATAAATGTTTAAAAGTAGGGGGACAAATTTATAAAAAAAATCAATTTTTTAAAAATATAAATAGGGGGACAAAAATTAAAAAAAAATCTTCAGGGGTGAGGAGGGACGCCCACCCCACCCTTATATAGCTCCGTCCCTACTTAAATGCTTGAACTAGATTAAAAACAATACCATGAATGTTAAATAAGATGTTAAGACAAAAATTTGGATGTAAATTTTTTTAAGATTATAGTTATTTTAAGAACTTATTTTTTAATATTTGTTATTAGGGGTTTAATTTTTTTTAATATTTATTAATAGGGTTAAGTTTTTTAATATTTATTATTAAATGTTTACTTTTAAAATTTATTTTTTTCTATTATTTGTTATTAAACTCTAGATTTTTTTCCAATATTTGTTATGATGAATGGTTAATATCTGATGCATGGTTATTAAGTTCTAATTAAATTGATATTATTGTCGTTATAATATGTAAAAATAAAAAAAAAATAAAAATATTTAAATTTAATCTCTTTGATTTACGAAAAAATACGAATCATTTTAATTAAACGCTATATATATTTTTAAGGATAAACTACCTCAGTGACCACCCAACTATTTGGAGATACCTATTTTGGTTACCCAACTAACAAACTCGTCAATCAGGTCACCCAACTTTAAAACCCTACCTATTTCAGTCATCGTCATTAAAATTTTAACAGAAAAGTTAACGGTGATGACGTGACAGTTAATGGTGGTGACGTAGACGTTAATAAAAATCGATAAAATTACACATTTAATCCCTCTAATTTATATATTATTTTAATTGGATGATTAATTTTATTTATTAATTTATTTTTATTTAATATATTTTTCTCTCCAATCAGGTGATTGGTGAAAAAGTAAGAAATAAAAGTTTGGTTTTGTGCTTGGGGGATTTGAACCCAAGTATATATATAACATGGAAAGCAAGCATGCTAACCACTGAGCCAAACTCCTATTTACGATATAATATTTTAGCATTACATATTTAAGGGTTCGAGAGTAAATATAGTTTAAAGGGTTTGAATACAATTTTAATAAAAAAACATACTTGATATTAAATATAAGAATAAAAATATTTGAATAAAAAATATACAAATAAAAATATTTTTATAATAAATATTCGAATAAAAATATATGAATAAAAATATTTGTATAGTAAATATTCGAATAAAAAATATACGAATAAAAATATTCGAATACTTATGAATATTTATTATACGAATATTTTTATTCATATATTTTTTATTCGAATATTTATTATATGAATATTTATTATACGAATATTTTTATTCGTATATTTAATATCAAATATGCTTTTATTTTTTTATTAAAATTATATTCAAACCCTTTAAAATTGTATTCTCATTTATGTGTACAACCTTGTGTCCATGATTTCGTCCAAAAATATTCGTCTATTGTATTCGAACCCAATTAATTGGGTGGTCACTGTATAGTTTACCTTAAATATATATGCTAAAATACCATTGCATAAATTAGAGTTTAGCCTAGTGGTTAGCATGTTTGCTTTTTGTGCTATATACCCAGGTTCAAATCCCCCAAGCTCAAAACCAAACTTTTATTTCTTTTTTACTTTCACACCAACCAGGTGGTGACACGTACTTTTATTTCTTTTTTACTTTCACACCAACCAAGTGGTGACACGTACTTTTATTTTTTTTTACTTTCACACCAACCAGGTGGTGACACGTGTCACCACCTGATTGGAGAGAAAGTAAAAAAAAATAAAAGTACGTGTCACCACTTGGTTGGTGTGAAAGTAAAAAAGAAATAAAAGTACGTGTCACCACCTGGTTGGTGTGAAAGTAAAAAAGAAATAAAAGTTTGGTTTATAATAAATAAAAATAAATTAATAAATAAAATTAATCATCCAATTCGGTGGTGACACGAAAAATATAATAAATAAAAATAAATTAATAAATAAAATTAATCATCTAATTCGGTGGTGACACGTGTCATCAATCGATTGGATGACTAATTTTATTTATTAATTTAAAATTAGGATTAAATTAAAATAATAAATAAAATAGAGGGATTAAATGTGTAATTTTACCAATTTTTATTAACAGCCACGTCACCACCATTAACTGTCACGTCATCACCGTTAACTTTTCTGTTAAAATTTTAACGACGGTTACTCAAATAAGTAGAGTTTTAAAGTTGGGTGGCCTGATTAACGAGTTCGTTAGTTGGGTGACCAAAATAGGTATCCCTAAATAATTGAGTGGTCACTGAGATAATTTACCCTATTTTTAAATATGAATCATCTCTGATTCGTGGAATATAATGTTTACCTTTTTAATATCTCTTTATATACTCTATTAATAATTTTATATCATGTGTTTTAATAAAATTTTATTATTATATTAATTATTTATATTTTATTAATAATATATATAATATAAAATCATTGACGAGAAAAAAACGAATTCTACTCCTAATTCACTTGATCTTTTTTTTTTATCATTTTTAGTGGATTTTTATTATTATTAAAAATAGGATGAGTTCAAAATGATTTGTCATATTGGTGTGTATTTCGGATTATCCGACTCGAAATTTCAGATATCTGAAATTTTTGGATCGACATTTCAGCGACCCGTATTCGATCCGAAAAAATTAGATATCCGATTTTTCGGATATCCGAAATTTCGGATCGGATTTTCGGATATCCGAATTTATAATTTAATTTAAGTATTTTTTTAATTTGACGGTCTTATTCATAAAAATTTTGGCTTTCGAACGTAATAATCGACAAATTATTGAATATAACAATATTTTATCCATGAAATTTTATTTTTTTCATATATAACATGTAAAAATATCGAATATAACAATATTTATACGTATAAAAAAATTAAATTTTCAGATTTCGGATAATCGGATATCCGACCCGAATGTAAAATACATATCCGTATCTGATCCGAATTATCCGAAAAATAAAATTCAGATCGAATCAACGGATAATCGAATCAGATTTTTTTGCACACCCTTAGTGCTACACACTATTAATATTATATATCGCTGGATATAACTGTTTTTTAATAAATATTAAAGTTATCAGAAACTCCAACAATTAATCGTATTCTAAAAGAAAAGATCGATTTTTTTTTTCTAATATGTTTTCATATAAATTAATCAATTGATCATTTCCTTTGGGGTTATGGAGATTTACTGGCACATTTATACTAGCCAATCTCCATTTATAAAATCTTTCCTCATTTGAAGGCATTATATAAATTGGATACAACAGAAAAATAGGGTAAACTACATAAATGGCTCCTTGACTATACCTCAATTATCTTTTACATTTCCTGACTAGCAAATGTTATAAATTGGTACATTGACTAACTTTTTGATACAAAGTGGTCTTGTGTCTTAAAAATTTAACGAAAAACTGATGTGGACGTTAACATATAATCCAAGTCGAAATGTTAACGTCCACAACAGTTTTTTGTCAAATTTTTAACGACACATGACCACTTTGTATCAAAAAAAAATTAGTCAATGCACCAATTTGTAACATTTGATAGTCAAGGGATGTAAAAGATAATTGAGGTATAATCAAAGGACCATTCATGTAGTTTACCCCAGAAAAATAATAGAGAAGGCTGTCACCTTATCTAGCAATAGAATACAGCAAACTTAAAGCTAGTTGCAAGTGCAATAATTTGCCTCCTAATCAGTCATTCATATATATGATATGCTAAAAACTTGCAGCAAATAACTGCGGCTATCGAACCTCGATACAAATGTATGACTTGAAACAACCGGGGAAATAGTACAAACATACATCAATGACCTTTAGGACAATAAAGCATAAAGAAATATCATATAGAGAAGAGCTTGTCTGTCAAACTTGTCTCTTTTTCGATACAATTAAAACTTCAAACTCATAGAATCATGCCATGAAGGCAGGCGCCAAACCAAGATACTGCGTAATTAATAGTTCTTAGACTCCGTTATGAACATGTTACTATTGATTTGGGAGTTCAAACTGAATGAGGAAAGGAACCTGATAGAGGACGGTATTTCCTTTTTTTTTCAGTCGGAATCAGGATCGTGATTCATAGAAGATCTCACTGATTTGCGCCTACTCTCGTCATAAACATCATCCTCGTCATCTTCATTTTTCTTCTCACTAATTATACCTGTCAAATGATACATGGTTTTCACTTTCAGCTCTGCTAAATGAAATAAACTGCATGTTTGTTCTAAGCAAAGTCATTACCTTTCTTTATCAGAAAAACCTCAAGTTTCCCTGTAGTAAAATCATCTTTTCCCCCAAGATCTTGAAACCCAACCAGCCTATCTACAGCAACCCCTTTTCTAACCAAACATTGAAAATATTCGAGTTAGATGTGAGAAAAAAGAGAATTGTAACTTTAACACTTGATGCCAAAACTTAACAATAACAATATTTGTACAAAGGAAAAAGAAACTATGAGACGGCTTACCTGAAAATTATAACACAAGGCAAAGTTTTGACGGCAAGTTTGGTAACAAAGAAAGGAGCATTCTGCCAAAAAAAAATTCGGAATCTTAAGTTCGCAATGAAACCAATACCACAACTGGAATGAAATATGATAAATCTCTATCAAGCTTCAGAAGTATAATGACGTTGTTGACGTTCACCTCAGCATCCAGCTTGATGAACTTTGTATCTACGTGCTTTGTTGCAAGGGTTTTCAAATGCTTATCCATTATCCTGGATGCCAATGCAGAATACCCAATAAGTCTTGCATGTTTATGATTGAACATGCACGGTATAAGCGTCCAAACTATATATCATGGTAGACAGACAAAAGTACGAAACTTTACTTGCATCGATAGAATTCCTTATGGTAGAAATGGCAAACCACTTTCTCACTTCCAGTGACTTCACCCAAGAAATCTCCTTCAGTAATCTCCCTGTACTCTCCATGCCCTTGCCTCTTCATCGCTTCTCGCTTCTCAGCTTCTTTCTATTCGAATACATCATAGTGTCATTACGGACTTCAAAACAAATATGCCCAGATCTATAGACCATTTCACATCATTTTGAACTAAGAATTGCATTAAATTTCTAACCTTGAGAGCAGCAATCCTATCTGCATGCAATTTTTCCAGCTCAGGATCCTGTATACACAGAGCTCATAAGCCTACAGAAACGCAGAGTAATGTACAACGGATGAAAGATGCTCCATCATTAAAAACGAAAATCTTCTTAAGAGTTAAGACTTACATCCATCAGCTCATCCAGGTCAACCTCCTCGTTGGCTGAAGTTGATGACTGTGCCTTCTCTTGGGCAAGCAGCTCCTATAAGATCACCACATTCACAAATTCACACACATTAAACATATACCACTTAGACATACCTATTTTCTTACCAGCTAACATGGTTAACCCAGACATCATATTCTTACAGGAAGTCAAGTCAACCAGACTTAGCCATTTAAAAATCACCATCAATTTACAATTCCCAATCCATCATTGAAACCCCATTTTTTAGACAAAAACAAAATCTTTAAAATTGTATGACTATTATCTACAAGTTCAACAGATTGCAGTAAGTTTAGTGGCTTAAGAGTAAAATATGCACCAAAAGCAAGCATCTAAAAATCCAGTTAGTATAGTATATCCACCATTGATGAACCTTTGGGAGGAGCATGATAACACACAATATGACAATAATCTACTTCTGTTTTAACAATTTTTCAGACCATTGCATACCATTCAGAGCCGGCATATAAAAAGGTAATAAAATCAAGAGAAAATTAAGATAAAAAGACTACCTTTTGATAGTCACGAGCAGCTGCTGCCATAACATTCCCAAATGCTAAATTAGACAACGTCGATTTAACTGAATCTGGATCCATTTCTCTTTCTCTGAATGATTAACAAACAAAAAACAAAACATAGAAGATTTAGGGGAAAAACCGAAACTTTCATATATAGAAGCGAGCAGATCCTGGTATAATCTTACCTGCTAGATTTTTTTCAAAAATGTTATTTTGGTAAAGATTCAAAATAAAAGATGGGAAGAAAAATGGGATCTTGAACATTTGAAGGAATAGAAAGGTCTCGTATGAATCGCACCGGTTTCGACACCGGATTTACTGTCGGCCCGGAAGCCTGTCTGCTGGCCATTCTAGGCTCATGCAGGCCCAAATTGGATCATTTATATTCCATGTGTCCATTTTAGCCAGTGGACTGATTTGAGACTCTTTGCAGGCTAGGGAGCCGACCATCGTTTCGGACTCAAATAGTTTTTTTTTTAAAAAAAATAAATATAATTTTTTATTTTAATTTTTAAAATATTATATTTATTACGATATTTTAAAATTTAAATTTTTTATTTTGACTATAAACAATATTTTCTTTAAAATATTTAAAGTTTGATCCTCTTAAATCAATCTTTTAAGGGTATTTTTATCATTTACTTTTTAATATCGAATTCAATTGAATTTAACTCTTGAGATATCGCAAAAAAAATACACTAATTTAGGAAATAAAATTGGAAGGACCATAATTTAATAAATAAATAAACTTTATCGCAATATTTATAGAATTTTTGTGATTTTTCTTCAAGGGTAAAATACATTTTGGTACAAGGTTCGATTTGTCACTCGAATCTTTTTGTTCGATTAGATATTTGAATATAGTTTTTTATTTAAATTGATATATGTGTTTTTTTTAATTAGATGCATAAACTTGTTTTTTCCTTTAAATTGATATATAAATTTAATGTTTTAGTTTAATTTAAATTGTTTGGGGTTTATATTAATTCAAGTCATGCAAACCTTGATGAATTTAAATATATTTAAATTTTTATAAAGTATAAACATGTTTATTTCAAGTATAATAAATAACTGAAAAAATATAAATATCAAATATTATAATATAAATTACTATCTTATATATTAACGATGAAATAAAATTATTTTACGAGTTATAATATTTTAAGATAAAAATTTAATTTAAAGGTTAAATATTTAAGTTATAGAATTAAAAATTTATTATAAGAAAACTAAAAATAATTAAAAATCAAATCGAACGATCATAATATTAACATTAAAAATAAGAAATATACATCACACTTGATTTATCAAAATTTAAATGAAAACAAAAGAAAGAAGACAAGAGCAATATCGTAAAAAAATAATTTAAAAAATTATATTTTATTGAATTTTATTTCACTTGGGTTAATCTCTCTTTGATCAAATAAAAAGTATTAATGATCTTATCGATATTTAATACAATAAAAAAATGGTCAATGTATTATTGACAAAATATAATATAAAATTATTCTTAACTCTTTAGTAAGATATATACTTTATAAATAAAATAATTTAAACATATGTTTTTAGGATAAACAATATCTTGACATCCAAAATAGTATAAAACTTATACTCTTTAATAGTTTATTACCTAGAGATGGGCACAGGTCGAGTCAGATTTTCGGTCCATCCAAACTCGACCCAAATATAAATACTTTAAATCCGACTCCGACCCGACCCGACTCAATCCGAAAATAAATATTCTAAACCCAACTCCAACCCGACCCAACCTATAGAAAAATAATTTTAGGGACTAAATTGTAAAAAAATAATTTTTGAGAATTAATTATTAAAAAAATATAATTTTAAGGACCTAATTGTAAAAAATATATAGATAGATGACCATTATTATAAATATCCCTAAAAAATTTATGGAAAAATTACATATTTAGTCCCGGGTCAGATTAGGGTCAGATATTTTATACCCTAAACCCGGCCCCAACTTAATGTCACCTTAAAAAAATCACCTGGCCCGACCCAAAACCGATTTTTTCATCAAAAAATACGACTCGATCGAGTCTTGTCGGATCAGAACCTGATCAGACCGGATAAAATACTCATTCCTGTTATTACCATCATTTGGAGGTCCAAAATCAATATAAAACTCATATAAGGTGATTTTTGTGTAGAGTTGAGAAATGAAATTGAGGAAGAAGTGATACATGAAAGATCGTTCGAAATGGAGATGCTTGAGGTGTTTGAGATAGAGAGGGAAGTTAAAATACGGAGAGCTATGGCAATGAGGCCTATCCAAGAATCCATGCGTTGTGACCATTTTGGAAATGGAATAGACTTAAACTCCTTGTTTCACAATTATAGGAAAATGGTTAAATAAAATACTAAACCCGTCACCTTTGTTGTAATTGTGAAACTATTCTGAATATCAGATGACACTAGGCATCCATCTAAACCCACCCAAGGGTTCCATCTGCAGCTGACGGCCCATGCTTCACTCGTCCACTTACAATCCATGGGCTTCCCAGTGCCCACACCTTCCAAAATACCATTGGTAATGCAAAGTATTTACTCGGTACGTTCTGCAGAACTTCTTACTGCAAATTTTCTGGATACAAAATCAAAATACAACACTTAAAGATATGTTAACAAGCAAGCACCACCAAGACCAAACATACCTAATCAAATAAATAGATACAGATGTTCAGCTAAGTTACCCTCTACTATCTGCTGTCTTTTTGCTCAAGCAATATAGCCATAGGAGTACAACTTCTTATGGCAGGCAGGCGAGCAGGCTCTAGTATTAGCTAAACAGTGGCAGAAGTTTGAACTAATAATTTCCTGTGCAGTATTTTATATACATCCTCTCCTTGATTTCAGTATCTAAAACATTATATATGCGCATGCAATTATCAGGCAGAAGATGGATAAAAACATTAGAAAAAGCATTGGCAATTCTAGTCAATAATACAAAGGCAGCATTCAATATAGCCCCTAGACAGACCAAACCATCAGGTTTTCAATTGCCTTGCACATGTAGGCTGACAACCCTAGACCCTACAAACCTATAGTTTTGCCTTTAAGAGTGATATTTTCACAAGGCAGTCTGTACATATAATTTTTTACTCGTTTAAATCCCATCAAACCCAACTTTTCCCTTAATTCCAAGACCTGCAAACATAAATGCTCCCCCAACAAATTTGACATCAAATGACCATGCAATTCCAGTCTCGTTTTGTGATGGTGGGGGGGCCTTGAAGACAAGTTGAAAGGTGGATATATTTGCAAGACATATGGCATGAGAAGGAGACAGATTGTGTGGAAAGAGTAGGCACAAACCCCATTACAGATACTGTAATTGATTTCTTGTCAAACACACCAAAGATTGAGACTCCCGATGTGATTTTTCGATGCAAGGGTAAATGAGATAAAGTATGTTGAAAACAGGTTTCCAAGAACTGGATTGCAGATATGAACTGTGTGATGTTTGCTGTACATGCTTTGTTTTCTTTCCCATGATTGCTAGCTGTGGCCTGTGGGGTGGTATTCCAAGCAGCCTGCAAAATATGTTTGGATCCTGGGGAATGAAGCAATGCCACATGTTTTGAACTTTGACAGGAAACCAATAAGGGAAAAGGAATCATGAAGGGCTTCAAAGTTCAATCCCCCCTTGCAAATCTTTAGTATAAAGTGTTGTTAATTTCAAACCATTGGCAGAGAAGAACATGCACAGTTTAGACAATATGTGGTTTCTCTTTTGTGATGAGTTACTGGTACAACCTACTGGTCTAGTGAAAATTTGTACGTATGTTCTTGGAGATTTGATCGTAGAACACCTTCCTCTCTTTATATGTCTTTCCCAACAAAAATCTTTTTTTTTACTTCAATTTTTTTCTATACTGTAATATTAAAAAAATAAAAAATAAAATAAAGATTTAATAGGCAAATAGATGTCCAAATTATTTTTTGGGGTCATATAGATGTTTAATTTTTTATTTTGTGACCCATTTAAGTTCTCTGTTAATTCTTATCGTTAAAAAATACATGTCATCTCTTGAAAATTCTTAAATTATATTAAAAAAATAAAAAATATATATTCTAACGTTTTCGAATATTCTCAAAATAGTCTCCCAAATCCATAAACTCTCAAATCCGACTACTCATGCCGGTGTTGGCTGCGTTGCTAGCGACGGAATTAAGCGCCCTCTCCTCGCCGAACCACTCACACGTCGTTCGTTATTATTTTATCGACATTCTTCGTGAATCGTTTGAAAAAAATCATTTGACAATTTTAACGTTTCACATGTCGTCGATCGATTTTTGACGAGAAAGTAGGAGAAATGATCGTGATGGTACGATGACGGATGTGGTAGGCAACAACATGGGTGGCAGAATCGTCCCAAATCAAAATTTAGATTTTTGAGAGTTAGAGATTTTGGAATTTGAGGGTCATTTTGTGAAATATAGAAAATTTAGAGATTTTTTAAAAATTAAGTAATTTTATTTATTTTTAATATAATTTTAAAATTTTAAGGAGATGACATGTGTAGAATTAATAAGAACCTTAAATAGTTCACAAAATGGAATATTAGTGGTGAGAATTAATAGAAAACCTTAAATATATCACAAAAATAAAATGTTAGACACCTATTTAACCCAAAAAATAGTTTAGACATCTAATTCGGAAAAAGATATATTTTTGACATCTATTTGGCGGTTAAGTCAAATTAAATTCTGAACCTTAACCTTTTATTTTAACTTTTAAACGCTAAAAATATCATATCCACAATTCTTTTAACCCTAACCTTAAACCTAATTTTTTAGTGTACGAGCATAAACATTGACACAAAAGGGAAATATGATTTATATTCATGTTTTTATCAACTTTTGAATATTTTAATTTATCATAAACTATGACTCTCGTTCTAAATTATTCTCTCAAACTTTTTAATGTTCCAATTTCATGTTTAAATTTGTGTAACATCATCATATTATTACATAATAAATATAAATGTTTACATGATGATTAATAAACTTTATAATAATTTTATTAACATAGAAATAAATAACATATACTGATAATTTGGAGATAAAATTATAATATTTAAAATTTTACAGACCTACTTAAAATGAATAATATAGTTTAAAAATATAATCATAATTTAAAGATACATGATATAATTAACTCTAAAAACAAGATTTAATTAGAATTAATCAAGATTTAACTAGATTTAGGTTTAGATTAAAATTGAATTTTTTTTCATGGATATGCATATTAAGCCATCAATCAACAACTGAGTTATCTTTTCAAAAGGAAAAAAAGAATTGATTCTGGAAATAGGTGATAGTGAGACCTTTTATTTCAACTTTAGGAATAATTGTTCAATGCTGATAACATGAAGGAATATGTGCCTTCTCTTATTGTCATTAAAGCACCTAAAATAAAAAAAAAAATTAAATTAATGGGGCAAAGGCAAACATCACTAAAACATGGAGGACCGAATAATAAATATTCATTTTGTTCCCTTTTGTGGGAGTAAGTTATCAAGTTTGAAACCTAAATTTGGGTTTGCTTCTTGTTTAGAACTGATTAGCTATGCTAATTACTTTTTTACCTAAATTTGTCTCATCTTTTTTGGATTAGTTAATTGAAAAGAGTGGGTTTGGAGAATATTTTGAGCTTAATTAATACTTTTGTTAAGGATTAATTAATGGGGCAAATCGTATGCCCCTAATCATGTTCTTTTTTATGTCTCATTTTAAATTACCGGATTTAGAGTTTAAGGTTAGGGTTGTGATTTTTAGAGTGTACAATTTAGGGTTTAAGAATTTTTTTAGTTTACGAATTATCATCATTTAAACAATTAATCGAATCTTCAAAGATAGATATTACCTTCAATTGTGATGTTATTATCCATATTCTATTAAGAGTCGTTATAAGGTTCATAAAACCAATAGCGTCTCGGGTGTTTGAAGATGTTTTCATCCCCTATAAAACTCAGGAATGCATTTTAGTAAATTCGATAAAGCAATTGATAATATGATTCACTTATATACAAGAAGGCTTTTATTATCGAAAGATTTCTTGATTCTTTCGAGAGAAGTATGAAATATCATTGATCGGACAGTTGATAAAAATATTTTTGAATCGTAACAAAACTTTTTTAAGATCGAATAAAAGAAAGTGGTCAAATTAAATGGAATTTCTAAACCCATTATAGCAAGGTTGTGAAGCGTAAATGAAACCTATAGAAAATAATACATACTCTTACAAAAGGCAATGCCTGTTGGTAGGCAACCACCACAAACCTTCATTCGACACTTTTGGACAAAAGAAAAGAAACATACAAGAATTCAACCAAAAGTAAAACAAAGGCAAACCAAAAATGTTTTATTTTAATAAATTATGTTCTCAAAATGTTAATATTTATTCAGGGTTTAAGGTTTAAGAATAGAATGTAATGTAAATTTTAATCGTAATAAATATAATAAATATTAATTAATAAAAATACCCATTTTTAATATCTAATGAAATTAGCAAAATTTAACCCCTCACAATTGTTTCTATGAAAAAATTATTAGGTGAACCTTGTTCACTATGTCATTCGTGATCCCAAATAATCAGAATTGTTTATCTTAATTTTTTAAGATGAATTATCACTTCTTTTTTATATGTAATTAGTGGTTGGATAGTTATTAGATAATTATTTAAAAATAAACGGTTTTAATTATTTGGATCATAAATAACGTAATAAACAGATTACACCTAATATTTATGTAAATTTTCCAATTAACTATGATTGCCTTTGTAAAAGAAAAGACAAGAAAAAGTGGAGGGAAAGAAATAAAGTATGGCTAAAACAAAAGCTCTCTCCATGGAAAGAGTAAAAGTGTTTTCCCCCTTTTGAGATTACAAGAGACTATGGAAAGTAAATAATACACAACTTTGGATTTGAAAAATTATTGGATGATGATTGATGCTTTTAAGCACTAAATTGTGTCGCTTAAGGAAGATATTAAAAATTATTGTTAGTGGGGTAGGGTTTAATTTGCCAGAATTGTGACAGGTTTAAGGTATTAAAACGGACTAATTTTAAAATTTATCTAATAATTTATATTAAAATTTCCAATAATATTTTATTTTATATTTTTGTATTTTTATAAGTTTTCATACGGAATCAAATTGTTTATCACTTGAATTATTTATTGTTGATATAAATTAAAACAATTATTTTAATTTTTTTCTTTAAATCAAAATTCAATTTAAAGGTGAAAATATATATCACGAGTATTGTACAGCCAATTACTGAAAAGGTTAAATAAGAAACAGTAAAAAAATAATTAACTTTTATGTGGTTGAAAATTTACTGAAAATGTAAAATTATTTTTTAGAGTTTGAACATTGAAGAACAATCGATAGAGATTCCTCTCTTCGAAACAGTAACTGTTTAGCGATAAAATCTTCGATTGTTTGTTGAAATTCTTCGTTGCTCAACTCATCTTCCGGGAAGAATTCCTCGGCGTTGTTTTCAAATTTTCGAGAATTTTCTGTCTCTGATCGTCGTAGTTCCTTCGTCACTTGCTCCTCAGGCTTTCTCATCGGCAACTTCTCCGACTGACTTCTTCTATAGACTCTCGGATTATCAATCTCAGCATCGGAGTCAGTCTCCGGCTCTGTTTTCTCGCATGTGAGAGCTTTTTTGTTCTCTTCAGAGATGATCTCCTTGTCTTGATACACGATCTCTTCTTGACACTCAGATTTGGAGCGATTCTCAGCGATTTTGGTGATTTCCTCGTAGATTTTGGAATCGGCATTGCTAACGGCGGAGAAAATGCCGGACTTAGCAATGAGAGTGACGATGATGATGTTACAGACGAGGAAAACGAAGATCGGACTCGATATGACCCCGCCGAACTTCAATATAAACTCACCGGAGATCTTGACGGCGAAAGGCACGCGCTCGAAGGTCCACGCTAACAAAAGCAAAGCCAAGAGTAATTCCAAGAAACGAAACGCCTTTGCTAAGCTTCGGAGCCGATTGTACCTCCTCATCGCCTTGGCTTTCTCTGCTTTCACGTTATCAAAAACAAACGAATCCATTAAGACAAGTTTTCAAGGTTAAGGCATTCAACGCTGAAGTAACGAAAGAAATTTGCAAGTTTAAAAGTTTTGTTTGGCTGGTATCCTAATTTTTCCGGGAAAATTAACAGAGAATTTGAAAGCTATGGAGTTGTATGGTAAGAGCAGCAACGTTTTATTTTTCGGATAACTGAACCATCCCAGGGAATTCTTATATAGACTAATCAGTCACGGAATTAGAAATTATTTATTAAAAAGAGTCGGTAATAAAAGCAATGACATGATATTGTAAAAATATTCACTCGATAAGTTTATTATTAATTTTTTTAATTAACGATAATATTAATTTTAATATTAATGATTGATCGTTGTTTATTATTTTTATTTATTTTTTGAGTTTTTATATTTTAAAGCTTAATTCAGTTTAAATTCTATATATTTTTTGAAATAAAATTTTAATATTTTTTCAGTTTAAATAAGTATTTGAACTATACATTTTTTTAAATAGGTGCCTAATTTTTTTTTGCTGAAATAGGTACTTAAAGTTTTATTTCATTAGTGTTTTAAGATAACACCATTAAAAAAATTTATTTAACTTATAAATAGGTGTCCAAACTATATGTTTTTCTGAGATAGGTGCCTAATTTTTTTTTTTACTGAAATAAGTACTCAAACTATATAATTTTTTCATGAATAAGTTATATTAGATTATTAAAAAATTATTACTTTTAATATTAATGTAAAATTACAACTTTTAATTTTTTAAGGTCATTATGAAAAATAAAATCTTTTAAGATAAAATAAAATTCACACCAAACCATTTTAGACATTAAACAAAATAACAATAAAGAAAGATTTAAAATATAACGTGAATTCAAAATTTTATACAAATGTAAAATATAATATTAGAAACCTTTTGATATACAAATTTATTTAATTTAAATTCTTTTAAATTATTTGAGATCTAAGTAAAATAAAATATATATAATACATGTATGAAAATAAATTAATAACGTATGGAAGTTAGGTGTATTAAATAAAATATGTTTTTAATAGTGTTATCTTAAAACACTAACGAAATAAAACATTAGGTATTTATTTCAATAAAAAAAATATTAGGCACTTATATTAGAAAAAAATGTATAATTTGAACACCTATTTATAAGTTAAATAATTTTTTAACCGTGTTACCTTAAAACACTAACGAAATGAAACTTTAGGCATATATTTCAGCTAAAAAAACATTAGGCGCCTATTCTAGAAAAAATATATAATTTAGGCACTTATTTTAACCGAAAAAATATTAGGCGCCTATTTTAGAAAAAAAATGTATAGTTTAGGCCCTTATTTTTAAGTTAAGCCTATTTTAAATACGAATCTTTATTTTTGTGATATGTTTTTTTTTTGTGGTATGTTCTTTATGAGTTATGACTTTTTTGTAAGTTTTCGCGTCTTTCCATTATTTTGGTATTCGCACAAAAATCCTCACGATTTTTTTTTTTTTTTTGATTGGTTTTGTCAATAGTCGTGTATAGTCATTTGTCTCTCTTTGATAAAAGGTTATTTATTGATGTAATTAGAACTGTGTAGCGAAACAACTTGCCATATAATTTGATTCGTTCATAAGTTCTTTATCACGTCATAAAGTGTTTTGTTCGACAGATATAAGAATTTTTTTCTGAATGTAATATTTTATTTGAAGAGAAAAGAGTTTCGTTAACAAAAACCTCTACAGTTAATATTAGAGAATTAATGTCAACCCCTAAGGAGAAAAAAGTACCCATTAAAATTATCCATTGCTTGTATCATCGATTATATTTTGTTCGATACAACTAGGACAACTAAATTATAAGAAATACATATGTTATCATTAAACGCCCAATAAACCAAAGCATGGGGTGTCCTATTAGCTGTACGATGAATAAAATTAACTTTGATATAATGATACATTTGGAGAATGTCCCTCTTCTCTCAAATTTTGTGCAAGCACGAATTTGTCATGTACAATTAATTTTAGAAGATTAATCACATTGTGTCATCCTCAATAAGTACTCTTATCCATTCATGGTCAAATACAAACAAGTTGACAAATAGAATGCGTGATTCTCAACATTCTTTGTCGAACCCACCGCTGTCATCACCCTAGCACACCCTGCTATAACCATCTCATGGTGATCTCGAGCCAATATACCAATAGCACCATTGCCTGAGGACGTTTTTACCATGTGTGGGTAGTACCCCGATATGGCTCACCATATTGTGCAGGTATAATCTTTATAACTTTATATTCTTTATAAAGATGCTTCGTATTCTCTACAATAAAAAAATCCGGTTGAAGAATATTTTATGTACGAAAACATTGCGACGATTTTAAATGTTTTAAAGTAAAACCATTAATCTAGTAAATATGTCTTCGAGCAAAATCATAATAAAATACTCTAACCACTCAAGGCATGTTAGTGAATGATCCAATAGAACATGACTTGACAAACCAAAAAGACAATTAATGTCACGAACAATCGAACAATCTCTCATTATATGTAAAATTGTCTCCAATTGGCTCTCACACATTGAACATAAAACATCTTCTGTAAAAGTCACCCCAATCTAGCCTTAACTGGTAAAGTCTCGTGAATAACTAGCCAAATAAATATTCTTATTTTCGGTAAAACCTACAACCTAAAGATAGTGAACCATATCCTTAAAGGGGTTTTTGAATTGTGGAATTGTTTCATCAACCACAAGTATCCAGTACGAGTCGAATATGTTTCACTAGAATGATTTCCCTAAACTATAATATTCGTGCATCGGTTGACAATAGACATTGAAAAATATTTTTTACAACGCTTCGATTAAACACTCGTCGCACCCTATGTGCATCCCAATAATTCTATCCCTTAATCATAAAATCCCTACACCTCACTAGTTCTGGTCGTCCATCAATATAAACTTTCAAAAATTAGAGCTTTTGTGCATCACCCCAACTAGACTGAAACGTCGGTGTTATACTATCAATTCCTACTTGAAAAAAAAAATAACTTGAAGGTGATGCATTGTTGTGTGTATTGATCTTCAAGCGTCTATCCCCAATCCTTGCCTCAAAGATATTCCCTCCCTTAAAATATTTAGAAAAAACACGCAAGAAACTAAAGCATTAAGGTCTTTCGTAAATCGCCAAACCAATATACCTAAAAGAGTATAATATTATACATCAGAAATTCCATCGATTTGAATACGTAACACATGATCCCACAAGTACCCCTCATGTATAATATTATCGTTTATATATTTTAAAATTTTATTTCTTTTGGTACGAGATCAATATTTTTACCTCTTTTTAGACACAATAATATTCTCGTATGTAGCAGACCTTAGATTTCAAACAAGACTAGATTTTGTTTGACGATCTCTCCATATATTTCACATGCTTTTCAGCTTGGCTTTATTCCTTGTTTCCAATCAGGTATATTACCTGTAGTTTCAAACCAGGTGTGCTCCACCATAACTATATACATTATCCATAAACTACGAGGAGATAAGGAAGATGGAGAAGGGTATGGATTCGATGGTGAGAATTGGTTTTCCATGGAATCTGAAGTAGGTTAAAAGTTGAATGATTCTGTGCATGGTTTTGAAGAGGATCATCTTCTTAAACTGGGATTTTGGTTCTAAAGAAACCAAACCCCAGTTTGTCTTGTTGTAAAGAATATAATGTGGGAGAGTGCCTTGCGTGTAAAGCAACAGAGAGAATCTTGGTAAAGGCTAATAGAAGGCAAATTTCACTTTTGTTATTCAACATGACATGGATTATGTGGACTCAAACTTGTTATGCCCAAAAAAACATGAAAATGACATTTTTTAAAAAAAAAAGAAAAGAAAAGAAATCTTAGATTCTTCCACATGGTTTTGGAACCATCAACAATGGCATCGTTTCGGGTGAAAGTATAATTCACACGTACTCGGGTGGGTATAATTGAAAATCTTAAGGATCGACTCGATAGATACGAATAATTTTTTATCTACGGAAATGAGGATTAAGTTTTATCATCGAAACTCAAATATGGATAATGATAAAAAATACTATATCAGAACTATAAGGATAATCAAGTCATAACTGTATAAATCACCGTGAAGATTTCAAAAAATATTCACAAAGATCTCTAATATCTTACAAAGTTAGATGATCATAAGATAATTTATCTATTTTTAACAAAAATCTAATATTTTATAACCTTAGTATAGTCGGTTAAAGTAAGTTTGAGAATTCTCCATAAATTTTATAAAAATAATTAGGAAGTAGTTTATAGATCACTGTAAAAATGATTTAATCCACTTTGATTTAAAATACACACCGATGAATTTCGATATGTATTTTAAAAAATATATATAAATATTTAGATGTTGAAAGGCATAAAAATTTGATATACAATCAGTTTGAAAAATCATAAAAAAAAACTACAACATAATTCAAAAAGTGAGCTTTATATTTTTATAATCATACAGAAGTTAGATTTGCTCAAAATAAATAATTCTTGATTTCAAGTTATAGATTAGACGCTATTACTTTTTCTGTGAGCATAAACCAAAAGAAAAGATTTCAAACTGTTTTTAAAAACAACAATCACATTAACTTTAAAAGTTCATCATAAATAATATGAATAAAATTAAATAAAATAATTTATATAGTTGAAAAGATTATCGAATTTAATTATTTTTATATTGAACGAAACATGATTTAAATTTATAAATCATTAGTTGCATATTTTCTTTTAAAGGTAGTACATGTTGTCGTGTTTTAATAATTAATATTTTAGTCATGTTTTATAATTTTAAAACAGATTTTTTGATTTTGTTAAAATTAATTTTGTCATTTATGTTTGAAAGTTGAGAGTTTTAATGTATTCTGTTTTGTTTATTTTTTGAGTATGAAAATAAACGAAAACCGTAAAAAAATGAATACGGGATGAATAAATACATAATATTTAATGAAAATTTCTCAAAATCATACCCGAAAATATTATAGATAAAATAAAAATTACAAAAATATATTCAACTTGCCCCATTTCCACTCCTACACACCCTCGATTAAGAGCTAGTGTCGAGTGGAAATAATCACACAGAATTGTGTATCCTAAAAATATTTCAGAAAATTTTTATTCGTCATGTACTGCTATATACCATTAATTATGTATATTAATATATATAATTAATTATTTTAGTTATTTTTAAAATTATAAGAATGAAAAATTATAATGACACACTAGTAAAATGCAACATTAACATCATTAAAGAGTGTTAGATTGTTAGTTGACTAATAATTTTTATAAAAAAAAAATTAAATAAAAATAAAATATTAAAGGTTTGTTTGAAAAAAAAAATGAGAACTCTAATTGATTTTATGGCTAAAAACAAATCCCTGAAGGTTTTATGTGCATTCCGCACAGACTAGTCCAAAATTGGGTTATAAAGAACGATACATAATCGATAAGTCATCAACTTACAGACTGCCAAGGAAAGGAACTAGTAGGACTCGAAACATATGATGGATGGGACTGCACATCCTAGGCAGTTTAGACTGCTATTCACAGGAAAGAATGTATCCAGATTATTTGTTTTGCCACCATGGCAGGTTCTTGCAGCTATAGTGATTGAATGTAATACTCACTTACCTGGTTCTGAAGCTTGAGGGGTGTTTGAAGAAGATGAGCCTTTACCTGTTGGAAGATAAGACCAAGCCAAGGCGGCTGTCCCTAAGGTAATTGCAGTTGCAATTGAACCCCATACCCATCTTTGCCTCCTTTTCTTCCTTTGTCTCTCTCGACGTGCCAGCTCTGTATGAAGCAAAGATGATTTATGACACAGAATAAGATAATGTACACAGAACTGAATCATATTCATAATGTAAACCAGCCTCTTGTTGCAAAGTTTAACAAAGAGAACCAAACTAGGGAAAGCAGGAGAAGAGGTGTTGTTCTTTACCGAAACAACTAGTTATGCAAACTTACCTATAGCCTCTTGGTTCCTTTGAGACATTTCTTGATTCACGGCCTCGTAATAGTGTAGTTTGTCCCATAAGCAGGAAATTTCAAAGTTCTTAGAGTCGATTTGAGCTTTCATTTCCGTCTCCATTTCTGCTCTTGCAATGCCACTTCCAATAGATAATGATACAAATCTTGCAATATATACTTGCTGCCTCAGTGCTTCAGCTCGATTTACCAGCTCATCGTCTGTTACATCAATAGGATCAGCAGGCAGTGACAATCCCGCAAAAGCCAACTCTTGGCTCATTCTTTTCCACATACATAGCATCTTGTTTAGAGCCTCTTCTGCCTGCTTCCTCTTTTCTATTTCCATGAGTAAGCTCAGTCTTATTTCATGCACTTCAGCTTCAGTGTCACGGTAACTAAACTGTGTTTCACTCTCTGAGGATAATTCTGAAGCAAACAAGAAATCTAAGTAAAATTGCAAAAACAGACACAATCATCCCTATTCTGAATTAAACTATCCCTATGGAAAATTTTCCATAGTTCTCAGTATTTCAAGAAAAATGTCATTACATCCAGGCAAACCGGGGCACACATGAACGTAGAAAAAACTATAATATGAAATATATACATAGGCTTTTTCATTGCGAAGTCATAATGCAACCATATTTAAACAAAGGCTAGCACACATCATACTATCACAGTCCAAGTAAATACATTGGGTTTTAAAAGAAAATCTAGCAACCATGCAAGAAAAAATTTCAAGCAAAAAACAAACGCCTACATTTCAATACATGATCATATTAGGAAGAAAATAGAACTCTACATACCGTCCCAAGCATCAAAAAACTCAACCCCTGATGAAGCAAGCCTTGCAGCACTTTCCGCCCCAAGATCATCTCTATCGGTATTAGTTGTAGTGCTCATTGATTCCTTTGGATCAAAGAAATCTTCACTTTCATCATCTATGTTCAAGATAAACGGAACAACCTTCGAAAAAGCAACATCACAGGCCATACCATTATTCATTCGGTTGCTTCCAACTACCTCATTCCTGCTCCCAAATTCACCATCCTGGACACCACTCATGTGCTCATCTTGAAAGGAGACAGCAAGGAAACCATTTGCATGCTCTACTTTACTAGGACCATTATTGACACCATTCTCATGTTCCTCTTCAGGTTTGTGAATGTTAAAAATAATAGAACCATTCTTAGATAGATCAAGAGACTTGGTTTCTGTCAGCACTACCTTCCCATTTATCTCACTTTCTTTAGTGGTTTTCTTCTGAGTTGATACATTGTTTTCAGAAAAACTCTTCAAAAGGCGAGGCCCACGCCGCTTGTGATTGATTATGTAAGGTGAAGGAGGGAACGAAGATGGTGAATCAGGTAGTGGGGTAGCCTCAGGAGTGGCATAGAGAGCAGGTGATGATATTTGGGGATGATTAACCTTCCTTTCAGTTACTGATGCACCATTCTCTAGCTTTGAATTGGGTATAACCTTTGGCTTGGGCAAAGGTGGTTTCATAGTAGGACCAGACTTGTCGACAGATTTTGAGCCTCCAGGTTCTAACAACCTATCCAAAGCTATAGCTGTAAACGTAGGCATGGCTCTGCATTTCAAAAAATAAAAGCTAAAGTCAATAAACTTGTACATATCGTTTTCTTAGAAGAACAACCAGAAGGAAAGGGAAAGAATATAATCTCATTGTTGCTACATGTGAGAACATTCTACTTTCCATAAATTTGATAAATTCACCCATAGTTGTTAACTGTCCGTTCAAACAACCTAGCTACAATCTAAACTTCAATGTTCTACACCTGCCTCCAATGGAAACTGTAAGCAACCTACAACCATCCAAACCCTAAAGCCAAAGTCCATTAACCAACATAGCCCACAAACGGTGCAATACGTCTACCAATCAGTCAATCAACAACCTTAAAAATTGTGAAAGAAAAGAGCTCAAGCAACCTTAAATTCATATAGGCACATTTATTCAGCATTTCAGCTACACTGTTACACTAAAATGATTTTTTTCTCCAAGTAAATCTAAAAACAATATGCTGATTTAGAATAACAAATCATTTAGCTAAACTAATTATCAAATTATATACAAATTAACCCCCAACAAGTATGACTCAATGAAAAAGAGAACCCCAAAAAATAGGTATCAGACACATACAAAAGGAAACACATAAGAATTCCTCTTGATTTTAATAACCAAGCATAACAAAAAAAATCCTTTAAATTTACAAAATCCAATCATCTACTTCGACTATATGACGATTTACAGAAACTAAAATATACATATATATATACATGTATATACATATAAACCGAACACGAGCACAAATAATTAAAATAATTGCATCATTTCCGCTTCTAAGTTCAATAACAAAAATAATGAAGTAAAACAAAACGGCAAAGGATCCCTAATAAAACCTAACTATTACCAGCTAATTCATATAGAGCAAAAACATCAAAACAAATAAAAGATTCATATTGAGCAAAAAAGCAAAAGCATTCCTAAATAGACAAAGAACAAAGAGATGTATCACCTAATATTCTAATCAAGATATACAATCCTTCAACAAGAAATCCTGAGCGCAAGCGACGTTCGAGACAGCGGCACAAACGGGAAGGAATCAAAGAGATCAGATTAGAGTGCGTGCAGTAAAGACATACAAACAGAGATTTCCATTTCTCAAATTTCCATTTCCCATAAGAACATCAAAATCAAAATCTCCTTCTCGAAGAGAGTGAAGAAAACCTGTCGCCCAAGCTATTATCTCAAAGACCGCCTCCGTTTCTCTCTGCAAAAATTTCAAAAAGATGACATTTTCTGGTATTCCTACCTGTGGAATTACTGAAATGTCGGATTTGACCTTATCTGGTGTATGGGATGTAGGGTTCTGTTTTAGATGGGGGTAGTTTCGGGATTTTAAATATGTTTGGGAAGGTTTCCAAAGTGTTTGGAGATTTTTTTGTTTTGTTTTATCGTGTTTTATTACGACATCGTTTTATATGTGTTCTTTTTGTTTCTTTTGTGAAGCTTCGTTTCCCTTTTGCCTTTGGGAAAACGGTGAAATAATGAAAGAGCAAGGACGTGGGTCAGGTAATGAAATGGACTGACAGCGCCAAAAGTAAGCAACGGACATAACTTTACTTTTTTAAAAGTTTATTTTATTGTAATATTTGCTTGTTTTATTAATATAAAATTTAATTAGTTCTAATATATGTAAAAAAAATTAATTAATTATTTTTTAAGTTTCGTCCCTCATGATCTTTAGAAGAATAATATTTAATGAATCATTTCAAGTAATAATTTGAAAGATTTATTTACTAGTACATAATTTACTTCAACATTTGAAGATTTTATTTAGTATTGAATTATGAAGATTCAAAGATCTTATGTGATATCTTCATGAGGAGAGTAAATACGCGTTGCACTCTTCTTCCTTTAACCGAGGTTTTGTCCCAATGGGTTTTCCTGGTAAGGTTTTTAACGAGGCAACTTGTTATGCATATCAAAGATGTGTGTACTTTTTTTCCTTCACTAAGAATTTTTTTCCCACAAGGTTTTTATCTTAGTAAGGTTTTAACGAGACACATTATCTTCATGGATATCCAAGGGGGAGTGTTATGGATATGTTTATTTATGGTGTATATTCATATATTAAGTTAAACTTTAATGAGCTTTAGTAGTAGGGTTTAATACCCATTGGAATTAAACTTTTAGGTAAAACATTGTACTCAACATTATTTTGAGAATATAATACAAATCTCTCTTTTGTCTCTCATTTTTGTTCTCTTATTTTATTCTTATTCTCTATTTTATTCACAACAATATTTAGAGATTATTGATAAAAAATTATAATTACATCGCATTCATGAAGTAAAAAATTAGATTAAACAATCCAAACATTTTACAACCCAAAAAACAATGAAAATAAAATTCTTATGGAATTAAGCATACCAATAAAATTCGGAAGCTTCCTGAATCTCTTTGTTTCTGTCCAAACAGGACGCATAAAGAAGGAGGAAGAGTTGTAGACGATCCAAACTGTCATGTAAAAAGTATCGCTACCCAGGACTGGTTTTAAATTTTAAATCCTCGCACTTAAAACTCTTAAATTTTAGCGCACGAACCATCTAGCCTCAATGGTTAAAGAAATTATTGTTATTCTTAGAGGTTACGAGTTCAAGTACCAACAATACCAACACAGTGATTGAACGATCAATATCAGATACTACTGTAACACCGTAACTAATTAAAAAAAAAACTCTTAAATTTTACATCGTTTAAACTCTAAAATTAAGATATCCATGAAAATCAAGTATTATATATAAATACATATTATATATCTAAATACAAAGTTTTGGAATCTATAAACTTGACTGTTAATGGTGGACCTTAACACGTGTTAAGTTTTTAAGGTTGTAGGAGATTAAGGTCTGACCACATGTAAATAGAATCTGTCATCATCAGGAGAAAGAAGAAACCCTCCAAAGCAAATATCTTCTTCGTGGAATCAACTTCAAAGTGGGGGGTTAAATTGGGTTCAGCAGGCCATCCCGGCCCATTATATGGAGTATAAATAAAAAACATGGGCTACACTTAAATAGTTATATATGTTATGGATTTGGATGATATTAAATTCTCTAAAATCCAAGACTTTATAGTATATTTTTTTATATTTGTGATATATTTTTTTATTTTATTTATTATTTTGACATGATTTTAACGAAAAATTATTTTATGGACTGGTTCCACCAAGACATCCATAGTTCTTAACCACTAAATATTGGCCAATTAATTTTATATTTTCTATATATTTTTTCTTTCCTAATTAATCTCTATGTAATCACACATTACCTATTTATATGATAATAAAAAACCGAAGATTCACTCTTGAAAAAAATGATATGAAAAATATAAAGTTAGTTGACTAATTTTTAGTGGTTAGGGACCATGAATAATGTGGTGGAACCGGTCCATAAAATAATTTTTCGATTTTAACATATCTTAATGATCGTTTGGTGCTTGTACAAAGATCACTGGGTTGATGGTTGTTTGTCGATATAATCAGTTCGGATAGCAAAACGATATGTTTGATAGTTTGATTCATTCATCATTCCTTTTTTACCCTGTAACATGTTTCGTTTGGATAGAGACAATAAGATTCAGGAAGACTTCTAAATTTTAACGGTATGCTAATATATAAGGAAGTATTTACTCTTTACTTTTGATGGACTAGTTTCTATTATTCTTTCTTCTATCTAGGTTATATTTATAATATTTCTATAACTTTTTAATAAAATTCAGTTATCATTATAAGAAATAAATATAAAATAATTTTTAAGTAAATTAAATCATTATTCAAATATTTGATTTCGTATATTTTATTTTATTGAAGAAAAAAATTAATCATAGTTTATTCTATTATTCATAAAATTTATGAATCATATTCAGATAATAATTATTTAAAAATCAATATTCACGTCTATTTCGAATCATCGTTATAATTAATAAATACAAATATTAAATTTTGCAATATTAAATATTAAATGAAAAAAATGTAGAGTGAAACTTTTCGAAAATCAAAGGAAATAATGGAAAATTACAATTCTAGCTAAGAAGATCAGATCCATATATTTTCTTGCAAAGTCTCAAATAATCCAAGAAAAAGAAGTAAAATTTAAAGGAAATAGAAAATGTTTACAAATTCTGGGTCTTCTTCTTCCTCCCAGAGCAAAGCTTCATTTGTAGTGAATAACAGGCACATTGGCATTCATGTCCCACATCCCTCCTTCTTTAAGATACTCAATATACCTAGAAAACTCCGGTTTAGCCGTCGTTTTCTTCTTCCGACGAGCATCAAATAAGCTGAAAAGAGGGTGAACACTCTTAGACTTGCCACCCTTTTTGTTCGAGTCGGTCGCCGCCGTCTTCGACGAAGACTTCACTTGACTCTTTTCCGGCAACACAAGTTCCGGGACGTTAAACTTTTTCGACAAACCGAAAACCCGAGCCGGCACACTTCTAGCTCTCTTCAACTGTGCTTCAAATTGAGTATTGCTCGAATCATGCTCGTTATCGACAAGTAACCTTTCATATCCATTATGGTTTCTTCTAGTGCTGAAAGCTCTAAGCATGGCCATGGTGTGGGAAGAAGAAATGGTAAGCTTTGGTGGCTATGTTGTAAAGATTGTATATGTATTACTATTTATGAGGCTAAAAAAATAAGTTGGTGAGACTAAAATAATTGTCATTTTTTATGCAATAATTGCACGCCATATTTTATTAAATTTGGTCCTTGTTGGTTTGGTTTGTTGGGTCTTGGCATTTATGGTTTGAATGTAATAAAAATGTTGGTCAGATTTTGCAACGTCGTTGAAGAAGAAATCGTCGCTATTCTCCAACAAACGTAACGAAAAGTTTATAAATTTAGGCGTAATTTGTCTAATTTTTTATCGTGTTTTTTTTTATTATTTTATGTTAAAATAATGAGTTTAAGATTTAAAATTTAAAGTTTAAGGTTAGAGTTTATGATTAAATGTAATTTAGAATATAAAATTTAGGGTTTAAGATATGAGAAAGGGCTAAGGTTTAAAATTTACTTTTTAAGAATTTTTAAGGAGGGGCGTGTAAGGATGCATGATTAAGAGGTATAAGATTTTTATTTAAAAAATTTGATTATTGTTGCAGGGACGGAGCTGTGTATGTGTTGGGAGGGGTTGTTGCCCCTCTCAATTTTTTTGGTACAATTACATTTTTAGTCTTTTTTAGTTTAAATATTAATTAAATAAGGGATTTTGCCCCCTTTCAATTTTTTAATTTAAAGGTTTAATCAATTTTTGCCCCTCCTAACATTAGATCCTAGCTCCGTCACTGAATAGTTGCATGATATGAATATAATTAATATCTTATTTATGTTTCAAACTAAAAAAATTAACTTATGGTTTATGATTAGGGTTTAAAGTTAAAGTTAATTATACGAACCCTCTAGCTCAAGTGTTTAAAAGAACGATTGTTGTTTCTTGAGGTCACAGGTTCGAGTATTAGTGATGTTATTAGAGTGATTGAACTATCAATGTCAAATAATTATGATTTGAGATTTAAAACTTAAGATTTTAATTTTTAGTGTTCGATATAAATAAAGACTAGAAAAACAATTAATTTTTATTGCAATTGATATAATCGTCACTAAAATGGGACTGGTTGATTTTTGTCATTGTTCTCTAGATTAAACATGTTTTTCTGCTTTGTAATTGTCGTCTAAAAAAAATAAAATATGATGTGTGACAGTGTGAGCGAAAGGAAATTCCCTTACATCTCTTTGAAAAAAAAATATGATGTCTTGTTTTTTTAATGACTTTCGGTATAAAAAGCAGCAAGGAAAATGATTCAAATTTGATGACTTAAATTTAAATAATTTAAATGTTAGATCGAAAACATTTAAAATAATTTATTTAAAACGTTCGTTGATAAAGATAGGGTAAATTATATTGTAAATTATTTATTTATAAGTTTAATAATAAATATAATATTTTTAAAATTTATAATTTAATCATTTAATTTTAGGTTTGATAGTAAATATGATATTTTTCTTTTGATATTAATAATTTAGTTATTTAATTAAAAATTTATGATAATTCTGTAAATTTGATTTTAATTTAAAATAATTTAATAAATTTAATTTTTTATATTTAAAAATTGCGACAATGTATCCTCTTGACATACTCTCCGATCACTTGTTGTACTTTATGATCTAATCCCTCAACGCAATAACAATTAAATGTGATAACTCGATAGAAACGATCTCTTTACTACTCTATAGCTAACAAACTAATAAAATATATTTATTATGACCTTAATATCATATGTTTATTTCACGGGACTATTATCCTTTTCTTAAAAAACATGTCTGATAAGATATGTAGCGTCACCGTTTATATATCCTAAGACCTCTATTTTCTTTTTCGATGTGAAACTAATGTTATTTGTCTCTTTTCTGACGTAACACTTACCTATGATATATTTTACCGATAAAAATAATATACTCAAATCTTACTTGATCAAAAAATTATATTCTCCCCGTGAACAAATTAGAACATACTTGGATCTCTTAATATTTTTTTTAGTCAAACTAAATTTGTTCTTATTTTTTTATGTGATTATTCCAAACATTTAATATTTGTGTTGTCTTTTCACGCTAACAATAAAATCCATCCACGAAATCAAGTCAATGGATTGATATCCTCCACGATCGCAGCCTTAGGCTGGCAGAACCACTCTTCTAGAACCGTTGACCGGGGAATTCTACTTACATAGGGTGGGCGTTAATCGAATCGAATTAATATTTTTTTAATTATTTAAGTTAATGTGTCATGTTTATAAGTTTAAATTTTATTTAATTTTTTGATTCATCTTAAATCGAGTTTTTGAGTTTTTATATAAATTTAATTATAATGGTTTATCATATTATAATACGATTTAATTTTTATTTAAATGATTTTCTTTAATTATATAAGAGTTATAAAGTTATTTAATAAAAAATATCATCTAAACCTTCTAAAACATATTATAATGTTATTTTTAAATAATTTTTGAAGATAAAATATTGATGGGAGTACCAAAGAGTCAATAAATTAATATAAATCATTTGACATAATTTTTGTTAAAATAAACTTAAAACGAAAGAAGAATTGAGAAAATGAGAAATGTGAAGGGTTAAATTGAAGTTAAATAGATATTTTATAGTGTTAGTAAATCATGTGACATAACTTTGGTTAAAATAAACTTAAAACGAAAGAGGAATCAAAGAAATGAGAAATTATATATAGGTGAAGGGTTAAATTAAAAAAATAAAAAATAAATTTTAAAAAATATAAATTGAATCTAAATAGTTATTCTACGATGGTTTAGGAGTATACGATTTAAATTCGATCAAAATGAACTTAAAACAAAGAAGTGGTTGGAGAATCGAGGAAATCATAAATTATTGAGGGGCTAAAATACGATTTAAATTCGATTTGTTATTGAGAAAATTAGGCTTTTAATAATATTTGTTAGTAGGGGTTAATTAGGCTTTTAAATTCGATTAAAACAAAAATTGTGACTCTAATAACAAATATTAAAAAAAAAACTAGGCTTTTAATAATAAATATTAAGAAAATTAGATCCCTAATAACAAATATAAAAAAAATAATCGTATACCCTACTAACAAATATTAAAGAAAATAAATATTAGGACTAGACCCCTAATAAAAAATTAGAAAAAAATTAAACTTTTAATAACAAGTATTAAAAAAATTAGGTACTAATAATAAATTTTAAAAAAAGCTGAAACCCTAATAATAAATATTAAAAAAATCCTAATAACAAGTTTTGAAAATTTTAAATTTCTAATAAGAAGTATTAAAAATATACTATAATAATAAATATAATTTTTTTTTAAAAAAATTAAGATTATATCGCTATTTCTAAATATTGAAATAGTTAGATCATAATATCAAATATTAAAAAAAATAAATCATGAGGAAAAATCCTTTTTGCATATATCTAGAGTCGATTTGAATTTATGTCACGTAATTATCATTAAAATATAAAATAATTAATAAAATAATAAAAAATTCTTTAATAAATATGACAAAATTATTAATAGAGCATATAAAAGAACACTTTTTATTCGAAAAGTAAACAATGATCTTTAGGGTTTAATGGGATAAATACTCTTTTTATTTATTTATTTAAAAAATAATTCTCTTCAAACTTTATTTTAAAGAATAACCCCTTTTTATACATAGATGTAATTCGATATAAGTTATTAATTCGCATCTTAAAGAAAGCAAAATATAGCTGATGTGGATTGTATACTATTCAATTTCTTTTTAAATATTTTTAATTTTTAAATGTAATTTGCGTCTTACAAGATACAAATTTGAGTAAAATATCTTGAGAAATAACGTGAATTTTTTTAAATTTAAGAGTAAATTACATTTAAAATATTTAAAATTATTTTAAAAAAAACAAGTAATACATTATCCACATCAATAATATTTCGCATTTTGCAAGATGTAAATTAATAATTTGCGTTGTGCACAATAAAAATACATTTATACATAAAGAAAGGTTATTCTTTAAAATAAAATTTAAAAATAATTATTTTTCTAATAATAAAAAAAAAATATTATTGTTCCATTTAAGCCTATCTTTAGCATCCATCCCCTAACTCCTACGCCTAGCGTTGATGGGCAGACCTATTCTAGCCGAGCTAACCAATGAGCAAAAGAGTAGTTAGAAATGTAAACAAGGCACCCAATCAATCTCCTCATGTTAACTTTGAAAGCACCTACCAAACTACCAACAACTTCATATTTTTGACACTCACTACCCTAAACTCTATCTATAGCTTTAAAGGCTAGAAGTACTTCTCTATACTGAAACAAATTATCAAACACTTTGTTCGTTTACCATCTAATCTCATTTTATGTTTGTCCGGAATCGGAGCTGTCGGTAAGGATCATAACGGAGCCTTGGTGGATGGTAGGTCCGATTTGGATGTTGCGGCATTTATAGAGGCAACCGAAGCTATGGTTGTCAAGGGAGAATCTAATGTACAACAGGTAAGGGTGCACCACAATCTTCTGCGACTATTTCCTTGAGATTTAAACTGTCAAGTTACACTATGATTACATTTAATAATAGATATATAAAATAGACAGGAAGCATAGAGGATATTTTCTTGCCAAAGATGTAAATTTACATGAACAGAGTGAAATATAAGGATACCATTGACATCAGTACTTGGGACTGCACTACCTCTCTTCTGAATTGAATTTGTTCCAAGCTTCCTGCAAAATAAAGAAGCCAACAAAAGTTAGCCTAAACCATGCATAGTCTACAATAGTTAAATAGTAGCATAAATGGCACCAACACAGGTTCCGGAATAAAGCAGCAAATGAGAAACTAACCTTTAGAAGATCAAAGACCTTCTCACAAATGTATTTGTGCTGAATGCTCGCACCCCGTTGTTGTAACTTGTCGGGGTGAACACAAAGAGTGGCTTTTCTGTAAGCTTTCTTTACTGCAGCTGAAGTTATAACCTCTGTTAATGGAATTGGCTGCCAACCACTCTCGGGACCAAGGATCTGTCAGAGAAGAAAGCTCAGTTTTAAACATGGATCAAGATTTAATATATAAAAACTGAAGACAGAATGTCCAGTTCAGTTAACAGTAGGTTGTAATGAATAACACATTGAACTGATATCTAAATCGAAAGTTATTGAACAAAGGTCCATTAAGCAATAAGAACATTGGATAGATCCCAGAGCATCAAAGATCAAGTGAATTAATACAAAGGAAATGATAAGCAGATTTTGGATACTATAACATACATATTGCAAAGTTGAAAGCAATGCACGCAGGTTCCCTTCTTTCCCATTTGACCACCTCTTGACATCGGCATTGAGAGTTTCTGCCAATCTCTGCAAAGAAAAAAAGAAGCATGACAGTTGGTGAAAAATACAATGACTGTAATATTAAAATATCTTCACAGGTGAAAAGACAAAAGTGTACATTTCTTTCCGCTTGCTCTCTTTGAGCATGAAGATCACGCATATTCTTTTCTTCAAGAGCTTTTGCCTGCAAAAGTCCACAAACTAGATGTTAGTTTGACACGTATAAATAAACATTCTAGTTACTGTGGAGGAACAAGAAAATATCATACGGCTCGTTCTGCTGTCCGCCGATATCTTTCTAATCTAGCTTTACACCTCTGAGCTGATTCACCTTCAACACCTTCATGCATGGAAAGAAACTTGTTCAATAGACTAAAGGAAGAGTTCATTTTTTCTTCACATTGGGTGATCTTATAATTAAGCACTGTATAAAAAAGGATACATATAGTACTTGAAAAAATAACCTACCATTATAAGTAGAGGAATACGGGTATCTTAAACCATCAAAAGAACCACTGCTCTGAATATGTTGATCTTTTAGATCCTGCCGATTAAGACTCCATTAATATGCTGCCAGGTACCACAAGTTTCATAAAAATAAAACACAAAGGACACACTCACAGAGGATGAAGAGCTTGTCTTCATTCCAACGTTTCTAGAAGAAGTTGAAAACTTATCAGACAGAGACCGTTCTACTTGTTCCCTTGCCTCAAAAGCAGCCCTTTCAGCCATTGCCTTTTCCACAGCACGCTCTCGAGCCTCTGCAGTTGCCCTCTCCACAGCAGCACGCTCTGCTCTGAGCCTGGTCTCCATATAAGACTTCTCCCTATCTTCTGCACATGACTTCTCTAATCTGTCACGTGCCTCTGACATTGCTCGTTGACGAGCTTCAGCAGTTGCTCTTTCTACAGTAACCCTTTCGGCCCTCCCTCGGGTTTCAGTATAACCCCTTTCATAAGCTTCAATAGCTGCTCTGTCAATACCCATCCTATCCTTTTCCCTTTCCCTTTCCCTCTCCCTCTCTTTTTCTTCTTCTATCTTTCTAAGACGTTCCTTCTCCAGTTTTCTTTCTCTTTTCAGCCTTTCAGCCCCCTTCTCTTCGGGTATGAGACTCTCATTAACCTTCTTGTCTTTCCTCTCTGTGCTCTGAGCTGTTTTCTGAATGCTTTCTTCCCCTTCCAATACAGATGCCTTAGCTGTGTCGTGTTTCCTTCCAGTTTCACCATACACTTTTGTTGCTTGAGCTGATACCAAATTATCCTCGTCTTCTTCAAGCTGTGAGGAAACCTGGGCCTCTTTGACATTCCTAGCACGTTCCTTGCATTCATAACCAAATTTCAGCCCTTGATTGTCATTATCAGAGTCCAATATAGGGACACAATTAATCTTCTCGGCATTTCTTTGTCCAATGCCAACACCAGCTTTGCCAGCTTTCTTCACACCGTCATCTTGACAAGACAAATCTGAGACGTCATCCTGTCTAAACAGATTGACTTTAGCTTCAAAGCTACACATCCCAGAAGCATTTAACTTTCCACCAGCATCCCCTTCCACGGATGGATCAGATTTCTTTTCACTGTTACTGAATTCAGCCTCCATCTTTCCATTTTCTTCAATAATGGACTCTCCAGATTCTTCCATTTCATCAATGTTTTTATCATTATTTACTGCATCAGATACCACAGAATCCTCTTCCTCTACATGTTGATGAGTTTCTTCAGCAAATTTCAGTTTCTCCCCTTTTTCACACCTTCGAGTATGCTGGTAAACATCATTTACCCCCTGTAGTACTTCGGTTTCTTTGAGCTCAACCACTTTTTTTTTCACTTCCTTTTCTGTATCTTGGACCTCTTTCTCTGGTATGCTATCTTCTTTGAATCTCTCCACAGTCTCTTCCTTTTCATTGGCTTCTTTGATCCCATTGCCAATTGCTTCCTCTTCATACTTCTTTCTTAGTTTATTCTCAGCTTCCTTCCTTTCAAAAACCTCCTTTTGTTGCCTCTCATCTTTTTCTTCCTCAGTAACCTGCTTTGGTCTTTGCATGCTTCCATCTACCTCTTGAGCATCTCTTTGTTTTGCCTCCATATCTTCTTGTTCAAGAGCCTTTCTCGGTCTCCTTTCATTTTCTTCCTGCAAACATGCTTGTTTTAGCCTTTTCTCATTCTCTAGCTGTTCAAGAGCCATTCTCCATATCTTCTCTTCTAGTTCATGTTCCTCCTCTTTCTTTGCACTTTCTTCTCGTTCATGAGTTCCTTCAATCTCCTCTTTCCCTTCCTGCTCAGGATCCTCTCTCAGCCTCTTCTCATTCTCTACTTGTACTTCAAGGTTTGTCTCATTTTTTTCCTGCTCAAAAACCTCCCTCCAGCTTTTCTCCTCATCTTTCTGCTTTTGAAACTCTTTAACTCTCTTCAGATTATCTAAACTGCTACTAGTCTGCTTTTCCTGCTTCCCATTCTCTTTCTGTTCCCCAGCTTCAACCATATTTTCTTTTTGTTGATCATTTAACTGCTTCTCATGTTTTCCTAATTCAACAGTTCCAGTAGGTTTCTTACCGTTTTCCAAAGGTTTCCCTGCTGTTAGAGACTGCCCATTCTCCTCTAGTTCACTAACCTCTTGAGCTGCTTTAACCTTCTTTTCATGCCCTTTATGCCTACGGGTCTCTTTAACAGGTTTTGATATCCTGGTGGGTTCCCCCCTTTCATAACTTTCTTTCGCTGTTTTCATGTCTCTCTCAACTTTCTCGAGCTCGTGGTCTTCCCTAATAGCTTCTACTTTCTCGTCACTGTCTAGTTGATGCTCCAATATCCCGATGTTTTCCTTTTTGGCTTTATGTTGAAGCTCATGAGAATTCATGCTTTGGACCAACACTTTCTCATTATTCATCTGCTCCAAAACTGTTCTCGACTTATCAGTCCTAACCAATTCAAAAAATTGAGCCGCTTCCTGCCATTCATCAGCTTCATCAATTTCATCAAACTCTTGAATTGATTGGAATTCCTTCCCATGCTTCTCAACTACAAATCTTTTGGGTGAAGTAAAAAGTTCCTCACCATTTAGAGAATCAGCTACCTGAATTTTCACAGCCCTTTGCCTCTCCTCTCTAACAGGCATTTTCATTCCACCACCATCTTTCCCATCCATACCTAGCACTCTCCCGTCTTTCATACCACCGGAACCCTCAACAGTCTTATTGGCCCTTTCCTTCTTAGTTTTCCCATCAGACTTTGAACCCGGTTTTGACGAGCTCTTTACGCCTTCCCTTTTCCTTTCCAGTTGTTCTTTTGCACTCTTCAGTTTTGCTTGAGCTTTATCCATTGCTTCTATCATAGCAGCGGCAGAGGCTGCAGCAGCTGAGCTTGCATCTATCTCGACATCGAAGAAAGGAGGTGAACTATCACCCATTCTCCCTCCAGGAGCAGCATGCTGTCCATTTCGATAGCCTTCGTTTTTTAAATTAACAAATGGTGGAGGCCTAGAAGGAGGTGGCATATGAGATGGCACAGTTCTTAGGTTGACATCAGAAATTGTCACAAACATCTCATCAGAACAAGATCCAGTTCTTCGATATTCTCTTCGAGTCGAGTCAATTGTAAATGTTTGTTCACCAGTATTCCGGTTAGAAGGATGGGACACGGTTTTCCTAAGATGTTTTTTCTTTATAACACCATTAGTGAACTCAAGATCAATATCATCAACCAAATCCAAAGGCGGATTCTTTCTGTCCATCTCCGTCCCAAGATGTTTTTTCTTTATAACACCATTATTGAACTCAATATCATCAGCCAAATCCAACGGCGGATTCTTTTTGTCCATCTTTAGCAAGGGATTTTCAATTACATAAGCATATTCAGGATCAGCATGCAGCTGAGCAACATGTGTAGTCCCATTCGATATATTCATGTCACTTCTAACATTAGCCTTATGATAAGATATATTGAACTTCATACTGGTATCGACCGGCTCACAATAATCTCCATTCAAGAAACACTGGTATTTTCCAGAATGATCCGACCCCTCCGACAGAGACTCAGTTTCTGCTAGCATCCTATGAGAGGAAACAAATGAATTTACCATCAACAAAATTATACCCCCCACAACAATAAACAATCAAATCAAGCAGCACGCTTCAAAACACCATATCCATAAGATCTACAAAGAACCACCATAGCATTAACATGCATCATATGTTCAAAACAATGCCTAATTCAAACACTGAAAGAACAGATTTACAAAGGGTTTCTTCTATGAATTTACATTTCGTTGAAGAAGCAAAAACTCGGAATCAAGAAAAATAATTGATTCTATAATGAGTACAACTAAGAGGGGAAAAAGATCAGTTCTTGCAGTAACATTCCTCTTAGATTCCTCAAAGAACATCTAATTTTTCCAGCAGGAAACTTAATATTCCTTTTACCATCAAACACAAATACTTGATTCTAGCCATTATATTAATATAAGTTAAATGTAAGAGGAAAAAAAGAAAAGAAAACTCAAATTCAAATGCATCAAGATTGAGTACCCAAAGAACGAAGGGGGGAAATCAAAACTTTGCAGTAGAGTAACTAGCATACAATCTTGCTAAAAATTCAAATATTTACTCATTTTTGTGGCAAAAATTAGCATAAATCTCGAAGGAAAAGAATACTTCGAAAAGTCAAGGAAGATATGAGCATACCAAGCTTCATCAGATGAATCACCATCATGATCGTGATCAACACCACCATTGACTTGTTTCATCACCTCCTCGTACGAAGCAGCGAAATCCAAACCATCAAATCCTCCAAAAACATCAGCGTAGTCGAACCTCGGGTTCCGTGCATCAAACATAACCTCGTTGGTGTCGCTCGTCAAGGGAAGATCCAACACCGGGATCGACGAGCCTCGAGACGCGTGAAATCCGCCGAAAATCTCGGTGTAATCCTCAGGTCTCGGCGACAAAGCGGGGCCACCACCGCCGTTAACGAACCTCGGTGCACCACCAAAAACGTCGTCGTACATAGTTCTGCTTGACAAGTTGCCCGCACCATTACAACTGGTGGCTCGCTTGGTGGAGAGTGTAGCGTGAGAAGAACCCCTGTTTGTTTTCCTAGAATTTGAGAGATTTTCCATGAAAAAGAAGGCTTCTAGGGTTCTAAACAGATTGTTCTTCCTTATATTAAAAAAATAGAAGTAGTATTTCTTTAGCTGTGCTTTTCAGTGTTTACAATAGTCTCTGGCAGACAAAAAGAGTGTCAGAAGGAGGAAGACGAAAAAGAAAAGAAATATTAAAAATAAATTATTAATAAAAGAAAAGTATGAAATTACGATAATGTACTTAATTTATATTTTTAGTTAAATAATATATTTTAAAAAAATTTAAACCAAAAGAATATTTTTAATGTCGCGTAAATAATTTGATATCATTTAAGTAATTCTTAAATTTAGAGTCTTATGTGATAATATTAAATTAATATTTTTCATTAATTATTTTATTATATATACCCCTCTCTATTTTATTTAAAAAATTATATCTCTATCAAAACACGTAAGTAGAAGTCGTTTTAAAAAAATAATTTTTAAAGTCGCATCTAAAGCAATTTTTATATTAAAAGACATACAAAATTATTTTTTATCTTATCACATCAAAATTGCGTCCTATAGAAAATGATTTCCAAAATCACGTCCTATAAAAAGCGATTTCTTTTAAGCAAATCTGACGAGGATATAAGTTTCTAAAAATTATTAGCATGGGTATATATTTATAATAAAATAATAAAATTATTAGCATGGGTATATAATTATTAGCATGGGTATATATTAATTGTGACAAAATCCTAAAAAACCGAACGAACAACTAAAATATCAAGTCAATAATGTGAGTTTTTTTTAGTATCATTGGGAATCTACAACATAACTAGACCTTAAAGAAGATTTTGAAGCTTTAAGATTATACGATCCGTATCAGGTTCGGTAATTATATTTATGTTTAATATTTTATTGTTAAAATAATAATTTTAAATAAAATAATATTAATTGGTGTTAAGTTGAAAACTAATTCTATTTTTCTTAATTTTTATAAGTTGTTCTCACAACATAAAATTTGATAATGTATTTACTTTATGTGAAAGGCAAGAAATGGTTGGGAGGTTGGTAAACAAAGCTGTATTGAATTAGGTGGAGAGGAGAAGTTCAAGGTTGGTTCTGAAATGTATAATTACAGTTGAAGTAACTATATAGAGTTATATATATATATATATATATATATATAGTCTTGAGAATAAAAAAATAATATATGATTTATTTTTTTATGTTAAAACTTAAAAGTGTAAATAATTATAAATAAAATAGAATTTACTGTACGTTAAAATTTCAAATGTAAATATATAATATTAACTATTTTTTATATTTAATATTTTTTAAATATCGTACTCAACATAACGTCTATTTTATTAAATTTGTTAAGAGTAATATAACTATTAAGAAACGATTAACCGTTATCGTTAAGATGCGATTAACCAACGATTAACCTGCCTATTAAAATTTTTTCTCACATGTTCATTATTTTTTAGAAAATAATATAATTATTTTTATAATAAATAATATATTAAATATTCATAAAAATACATAAATAAAGATAATTTAATCACTTATGCCATAATTAAAAAATACTTACATATTATAAAGTTTCAACACACACAAAAAAATACAAGATTCATAATATTTTAAAGTTTAAAGTTTAAAAAGTTTTCAACACATAATATTGTAATACACCATCAAAGTTCAAAACATAAAAATCATCATCAAAGTTTTAAAGACTAAGGTTTAACTAATACTATATAATAATCAAAGTTTAAGACATAAAAACCACCATCAAAACTTAAAAAGTTATTATATATATAATTTAATAACAAATAACGTATAAGTTAACCATTAGTCAAAATTCGTAAATAATCGTAACTATTGACTAACACTTTTCATTCACGAAGGGGCCGCTTTGACTTAAAATAAAATATTAAAAGCTAAATTACTTAAAAAATAAGGACTAAAATAACTATTTATTAAACATTAAAGATATATTTTTAACATTATACCTAATTTCTTTGTAGGCCAATAATAATAATAATAATAATCCATATGATAGCTAGTGTATTATATATGTTTAATATATATATATATATATTGATTATCTAGCGTGGCTATAATAGTATTTGTAATAGAATATATTTTGTGTTACAATATAAGTGTTCGAATCCGTGATCTCCAGAAACATCAATCGTTCCCTTAACCACTAAAACAAGATGATTCGTGCATATTAATACAAATAAGAAACCCAACAAATGGTCCTAGTGAAAAAGATTGATAATATTCATCCTATGAGACTCGAGTTCAAATCGTTTTATCTGTAAAATGTCAATGATTAAAAATATTTATAAACAAATATTACCTTGTAATCACCATAAGACTGTTAAAAAAATATAAATAAAGCTTATATTTTAAATTGACTCATAAAAAAAACATCAAAGGGATAAATTATTAGAAGCTCACCATATAATCCGTGATCTCTGTCAAATAACCAATAAAACCCATTCATTTTATTTTTTTTAAGGTAAATTTTCAATTTTTTTCATATGCAAATAATGAGTTAGTAGTTATTTAAATATTATTTTGAAATAAATAGATTTTATTAATTGAAAATACGGATGAATAATATGATAAACTAAATCCATTTAATAATTTTTTCCTATAATAATTTCTGTTTTAATTTTATGGAGAAAGTGTAGGTGAACCAGACTACATGAACATGCATACAACTTCCATGGTAAGGATCTGATACTGACTGTAGAATCGCATAACATAAACATAAGCGTCAACTTGCAGATGCAAACAGTGTTTTCGGTTTTGTCTGCACCCGTGGACCCTGGTTTCAAGCGGTCCAATTATCCTTTGAGCTCGTCTGACTTGATTTTGACCTCGCCCTGGACCACCAGTTGCAGCTTTCTTTTCTTCTGCTCCTCCACATTCCACAGCCACTCTAATTTGTTTAATGTCGGATCTGGTTTTCTGGGCATCCAAATACAAAACCAATTTAAATGAAGACAGCATCTTCTTTTCAATCTCTTTGCTTTGGATTTTGTCCCCTGTAGAGCCTACCACAAGCACAAATTTGTATAGTACAACAGTATTTCACTGTATAATACTTAACTTTATTTTAACTCATCAAAAATTTAAATTAAATAAGTTCAAATTTACTTTTGTATCTTAGGTGAGGTTGACTACCTCATTAATATCGGTTGAATCTTCCTCATTACTCTATATAACTATAAATATCATTTTCATTTTTTATTTTTGGACAGATATATTTGATATACCTGGGCTTCTTACACTCAAAGCACATAATTAGATCCTTCTTTTTCTTCGATTTATATTTCGATTATTCTTTTCCGTATTTCATGAATCGTTTGAGTTGTTTAAAGAGTTTGATCATTTTTGCATCTTCACTCTCTTTTTGACTTGATGTTTCTTATCTAAAGATCGAGAAGGTTTTGAATGCAACATTCTTTTTCTTCTACTCGAGTTCGAGTAGTGCTAAGCTCGGCTTGACTCCTTAAGATTTCGAGTCGAGTTCGAGCTTGAGTAATTTTAAACGAGCCTGAAATATTTGAGCTCGGCTCGACTCGTTAAGAACTTGAGTCGAGTTCGAGCTTTTTTCGAGCCTAATAGAACCAAGTATTGACCGATCTTTGACCGTATTAGACTCAAGTAACTCTTATCTCTCACGTCTCATTTAAAGCCTAATAGAGAAAAAACTTTGATACACAAGTTGTGCAAACTCAAACTTGTTAACTTTAGGTTTTAGTATCTTAATTTAGGGTTTAAGACTTATGTTTAAGGTTTAGATTTTAGGGTTTTAAGTTTAAAAATTTAAATTTTAAATTATAAAAAAAATAAATTTTAAATTATAGCGCTACCATATTCGCCTAAACACATGGCATCATGAATGTATATTATCGCACAAAACATATACATATTAAACATAAATCACAAAGTAGTGAGGCTCGCATCCACATAGCATCGAGATCCTACACTATAAGTGAGACCCAAAAATATCTTTGAAATTTGAAATATGCAAGGGGTATCAGTACACGGGTTGTCGTACCTATACGTCTGCCATAAATGCCCTTAATTTCTCCTCTAAAGTATCGATACGGTTGCACAAATTTGCATGTATGAACTTGAAATTCACCAAGAACACTAGCCTAAACCATATCAGTGATTCTCAATTCATTCATACACATTATTAGAAAATTTTAGAGTGTGTTACTACCAATTTTAAGTCATGAATTGTCCCAACCCATAATTTATCATTAAAGGCTTCTTAAGCTACAAAGCAAAACAAACATGAATCAAACATGCAATGTAACATATTTTCATGAGATGTATGATGAATAGAGAGTTAGTGGGATACCAATCTCAAGCAAAACGAGTTGCAAACCCATATTTTCAACTCCCTTAAACTTTCTCCTTACCAAGCCTTCTTGAGGATTTTCCAACTTCTTTATCTTTAAGAAAGAGTTAAACCAACTATTAGACCAAGTTAGGTAAGATTTTAGAAGCTGAAAAATTGATCAAAACTGAAAAAGAAGCTTCACAACACCCATATCCCGATTTTGCTCTTCCACTTCACCAACCACCTACCTCCACTAAAACCAAGACTTTTTACTTTGTCTTGTAGATCTCCTGATGCTCTACAATTTTCCCTCAACACTCAAAACAGGATTTTTAATCAAACTCTGAAAAATAGCTTCTTGAACTTTTTGATTTAGATGGAAGAATGGATGAAGGAGAAAAGAACAATGGTGACTTCACCGTCCAACCTTTTTCATAGAAAATTTATTCCCCCTTCCCTCTTTATCATCCGAAGGGTGAAAGTAACCAAAAGCCCTCACTTAACAAGCCTAGACCACTAACAATCCAACTATACATAAGTGATAAGTCCAAGGCCCAAAACAAGCCCAACACTCAAGCCCGAGGTCTAAATGTCAAAGTCCAACATTTTGAATTAACCCGATACTCGGATCTAAAATTTAGACCGTTATACAAGGTTGAAAAGATTGATCTTGATCTTTTTTACTTCATTTATTCATTCTTGAATGATTTCGAGCTTGTCTCAAATTTTCTTAACATGTGAATAAGATGAGACCCTTTCATATTTATCAAGACTAAGGGCCAGTTTAACATTGCTTTTGAAACGTGCGATAGAAAAGTATGGTGAAAAAGTATAGTGAAAAAGTTCTTTTGGAACTTTTGGTTTGAGATATATGTGTTTAGTATTGCTGTCAAAAAATGCTTTTGAGAAAATAAATGACTATTTTAGACATGATATTATAGATTAAAAAATATATATTTAAATGATAATCAAATTCTTTCGTATTATAATATTAACTTAAATTATGATAAAATATAAAACTATTAATAAATGAATACATAAATTATTTTTGAAAAATGTTTTTTACAAGTGCTTTTGAGAAAAGTGCTTTTCAAAAATGTTCTTCTAGAAATTTGACATGAATATATATAATTTTTAAACTAAAAAAATAATTTATGTTAAATATAATTATGTATTTGTAAAAATTAAATTATAATAAAACATAATAAATGAAGGTTAAAATTGTAATCTGACTCCTAAAAGTACTTTTCAAACCTTAAAAGCTAAAAATTGTAGCTTTTGCGTTTGGGTTGAAAAGAATTTTTCAAACGCAGTTTTTTCTCTAAAAGTTAATTGTTTAGCATTGCTTCTGTATTCTAAACCAGCTTTTGACCCAAAAATTGATTTAGAACGCAATTCAAAACATAAAAAAGTGCATAATCCTGACATTTGTTTGAAATCTTTTGTTTTCCTTTTCACTTCAATCTCTCATCTTAAATATTGGAGTCATATCATGGGCGGAGCTACATGCTATATTGGGGTGTCTATTGACACTCAAAATTTTTAAAAAATGATATTTTTTATATAATTTTTATATATAAAATTAAAAATATATAATTGACACTTTTTTATAAATAATTTGACACCTCTTTAAAAATAATTAATCACTCTTAAATATTATTCAAGAAAATAACACCACTTAAATAAATTTTTACCTCCGCCCTTGAGTCATATAACCTTCTACGATACTCATCCATGCCCCAAAATCACTATATTAAATTATTATATCAAATCATTATCTTAATACAAATTAAAATTAAAATAATGAAATTTGATAATGCGTTAGTGAAGATCAACGTCATCTCAAAAATTTAGAAAATCACTGCTTGTATTTTTAAAATTAAAAGTTTTAATTTAGTCTTTCAAAAAAAATAAATTTTATTATAATGTTTCAACCATTTTGAGTAATTTTTTATTAAATTTTCTATTTTTTTAATTCTTGTTAAAATTTTTTTTTCAAAAATTTTAGTAAGATTTCAATTTTTTTAAAAAACAAATTAAACTTTTAAAATATTTTAAAAAATCAAATAAACTATATAATTAGTCTTATCGATTATAGAGCACATTTTAATTAATTTTCTTCTAAAAAAATTTCAAAATTCTTTTAAACATTGCATTTTTTAAAATTTTAGTAAGATCTTAGGGGTGATAACGAATCCGAGTCTGGTCAGGCTCGGCTTGAGCTCGAGACTCGGCGAGTTCGGAATTTTATGCTTGGGTTCGACTCGAAAATAATATAATAAGCTCAGCTCGGGATCAAAGCTCGTCAGGCTCAGTACGGCTCGACTCAAAATAGATAATTTTATTATACTTTTCTATAAAAGATATGAGATCTCATTAAAAATTCTTTTTATAACAAACAACAAAATGAAATTTAATATTGAGAAAAGGGAAAATACTCAATTTATTTTAGTCAATTCATTTTTAGTGGATTTTTCTTTTCTTTTATTTCTTTTCTTTTGTTAGAGAGATTACTTTTAATATATATGCAACATATATAATATAATTATTCCGATCCTGTTCACGAGCTTTTTGAGTCGAGCTTGGATAGCTCATGAACTGGTTAGACTCATTATCACCCCTAATCTTAATTATTTTTAAAAACTAAATTAAACCATAAAAATATTTCTTAAAAAATTACGATAAACTATATAATTAGTCTCCCGATTACAATATACTTTTTGTTTAGTCTTCTCATTATGAAAAGTTGCAAAATAGTCTTCAGCTTAAAAAGATAACAAATTGGTCTAGTGTTACTAAAAATTTAACAAAAGATAACGTGTTAGTTAATAAAAATTGACACAATAACACATTCGATATTCATATTTACACATTCAATCAAGTTAATCATAACTCAAAACAATCGATTCCCTTTATCTATTCATTTTATTAGTAATAATATTTAACATTGAAATTAATAAATCATAATTTCTAAGATCTATTAATTAGCCTATCAATTAAAGAAACTTGTATTGTAACACCCGACCCGGATGTCACATTGGGCCTCCGGCCCAAAACCTGTATTTCAAAATTTCTTTTCAAAGCCCATCAAATAAAATCAAATTCAAATCCAAATACGATTCATAAAATCCATTTAAGTTAAAACGCAAGCCCAAAATAGTATAAAGTAATCAGAGCTCCAAAATATTACAAACCATTAAAACATTCGACCCAAATTAAAATAAACAGAGTTACATTACATAGGGTTCGACATAATACAAGCTCACTAAATCTAATACATGTACTCTGACAATACGGTCGATGCTAAAATCCGAACCTTGATGGTGCTCCACGAACCAGCTTCACCTAACCTACGCACGAAAACATATTCCGAACGCTGAGCTACGAAAACTCAGTGGGTACGCCGAACTCGGCCAACATCATGCATATCATAAACAGTAAAACATAACATATAAATATCGTGCATAATATGATGATCTAGCATGCTTGCCTACCACATGGCATAAACAATTTATAATATCGCACACAGCATATACATGTCACAGCACAAAATAACACACAAGAGTGAGGCTCGCGTCCACACAGCATCGGGATCCTACACTCAGGATTGAGGCCGCCCTCAAATCCTATTCCCGGAATGTTACATCGGACATCTTCGAACGAGGCCGCCCAACGTTCGGAAAGGGGTGGAGGCCGCCCAACCAACCCCATGCTCGGAATGTTACATCGAACATCTTCGAGTGAGGTCGCCCAACACTCGGAATAAAAGTCTTCAAACATCATCCGGCATGTTACATCGGATGGCCTTCGACGTGTTGCAACACTTATGGATATCCGGATTTCCATCAAACAAGGACTCGATACACACACGATCCACCTAGGATCCTCACAACAAAACATATCAAGACTTAACATAATTTAGTCATTCAGGGTTTAATACGTCAATCTTGTGTTAACCATTCATTTCATTAATTATAAGATTCATTGTGACCTTTAATTCTATTATCGAACCTCAAACAATACCCATCTTGTCAAGTTTTCGCAGGGGTATCGATATCCTTATATGGGGTATCGAACCACCCTACCTCGATACCTACCCAAAGAAGGCATCGAACCATGGGTATCGATATTGGTATCGATACCCTTTGACCATTTCCAAAGTCAACAAAAGGGGACCCTCTAGCATCGATACCGGTATCGATGCCATTATGCCACTGGAGGTCCCGGTATCGAACCATGGTTCGATACACCTAGCCCCTTAGCCTATTTCCACTCATGGGTATCGATACCGGTAGCCCATGTATCGATACCCTTGCACGAAATGCAGATCTGCACTTAGAAAATTTCTGGGAATTCATTCCAAACTTGATCTAATCAATCCTACAGTATCCCCATTAGTTCCTAGAGATGTTTAGGACGTTTTAACACTAATTTTCAGCCATTTAACTCACTAACACAATTTACACCATTAAAGCATACCAAGCTCAAACCAACCATACATACACTATATCTACATGGATGCTTTCTGTAACCCCCTTAGCCCGGCCTAGACGGAACCGACACTAATGGGTTACACGGGGAATATCGAACCAAACCCGCAGAGGTTCGATTCGATAAATAACCCTGAAAACCGATATGTTTTTTTCTTAACTAGATGCATAATTAAGTTCCTATGTGTCTCGAGGTCATGCATAACGAGAGTGAAGACATTCGGTTCACAATTGATCAATCAATTTGCATATAAACACATAAGGACCATAACGCAAATAATTTTAATTCCAATAATAAACCGGAAATTCAATCTACCATAGTTCAGTTAAACATGCATAGCATACTCATAACAAAATTTCGGATCAATCGGATCATTATAGCATCATCAATCTCATGTTTCATTAAATAGGGACCTATTTGTAAAGCTCACAAATCATAGAGACTAAAACCAACATTAATTTACTAATACGAATTTAAGTGAACATCATGCATCAAGGTGATATTACCACTCGAAATATTATTCATTGCATCTATATTCGATCGTGGGAAGACGTCCAATCCTACACGAAATTTTCAACACTTAGAATGTCATTTTTGGTCAGGGGTATCGATACCCTGACGTGGAGCTAGCCTCGTTGCACTTCGAAGGTCAGGGGTATCGATACCTCCAAAGGTGGTATCGATACCACAGTGACCAGTGGGGTAATTGCATCGAATCATGCTTCGGTACCACTCCAAATTAAGCCTTGGGTATCGATACCCTTACTAGAGGTATCGATACCCCCTGTGCAATTTGACAAGTTTGAACATTCTAAGTTAATTCCACCCATTCAAACATAAACATTAATCACCCCTAATTATATGCATAATTTCCTAAGCATAAAGAACAATTTAAAGCACACAATTACCAACAACATGGACCTCAAAATTATCTATAGGCATGCTTCCTATGTTATGATTAAAAACAAGAAACACACATACATGATCATACTTCAACAATCTAAAACAATATCACAATTCATCAAACCAAAATCAATACGATATAAGGTCTTATTACAAATCATTAACCAAAGTAAAACACACTCTCATATGGGTAGGTTTACACATCGTCAAGACCTAAGTTATTTGCCAAAACATACCAAAAATTGAGTTACTTTTCCCCTTGGTTCTCTTGCTCCGAAAATAGCCTCGAATTTCTCTAGTTCTCTACAAGTATAAAAAGAGAGAGCTTAAGCAAAACATGCTTAGTGAGGAAGATCTAAACAAGATCAAAAATCATTTTTAAAGTCATACTTGCATCCTTCATGCTTATTTGAAATATGTAAAATCAAATCATGCTTATCATCATTGTCAAATCATTTCATGTATCATGCAAAAGTATATTATTTCATTTCTTGTATGCATATTGGCTTTCTAGTGATCACTTAATATGAACTTTTAGTTCACCGAATACACGGATTTCTTTTTCCATAATTGGAGACACTTGGTCTCAACATGCATCGGTCGGACACATAGTCACCCTTATATACATGTTACCCCCACTACGCACGATCGGACACAAAGTCACCCTTGTTTACGCATGGGTCAACTATATGCACGGTCGGACACAAAGTCACCCTTGTTTACATATAGGCAAACTCTATACGCACGGTCGGACACAAAGTCACCCTTGTTTACGTGTAGGCATCATCAACATTCTCATTATTTTTATAGTGCACTCAATCCTAATGACATGTCATTTGTATTCAAATCGAAGGTTAGTGTCACTAAGCCAATTTCAATTCCAATCATGCATGTTAACTTACTGCTTATAATGCACTCATTAAATGTTCATCATGTGAACTAAAATCATGCTCAACGGCTTTATCAACATAGGGCAAATAACCTCATCATATTCCAAATTCTTTTTCATGCTTACATAAGCCATGAATGCCTTTATAAACCATGCATTTTCAGCAATTAACATATGCATGCATCATTTCAAATCAAATATATGCTATTTCAAAATCTTATTGAAACATTGTTCACATATATGCCATTACCGAAATAGCCGAAACTTGAGATAATGAATCAACATCATTTAAATCACTTACTCTTGAACTATGGAAAGTTTTCACACTATTCCATAGTCCCCAAAACAGAACCAAACCAATGCGATTCACTTTAAACCCGAAATCACTCACCGACAAGCGAAACGAGCCCTCGCCGATGCTCCGACGGCAACGCCAACGCACCATCCAATTATGCACCTTCTTGCACTACCTCTACAACATTAAAAGAAGAGAATATTCACATCACAACATGCTCAAAACAGCAGACACATTAAACCTTCACAAAACCATCAAAAACCTAGCCGAAAAGACCGAAACCTAGCCGAAACGCATCCGAAACAACATCATCCCAAAACCTAATGAATCTAACATCTAATCCACTTCAAATATGAACCAAAAGCACTTCCAAACCATCCTTATACCTCCAGAAACATAAGAACACCTAAAACAACCCCTAAAACAATCGAAAACCACCTTAAAACACCACTAATTGCATTATTCCGGGATTAATTTGATATTAAATCATTACAAGACTCAATCAATCATTTAATTGACCTAATATCATAATTAAATCATCCTAAATCCAGCATCAATTGAGATCTCAAAAGATTTTACAAAAACCTTCACAAAACTCATAAATCTTGAATTAAAAACACAAAATTAAATATCAATTGTTCACAAGCAAGCCAATACTTGGGAACTTCAATAAAGAACCTTAGAAAAAGATTAGAAATCAGAATTTACCTTAGAGATTTGTTCCACCTAAAAGATGAGAAATCCTTCCTTGATTTCCTTGAAAATGATGTTGATTTTGAAAAAAATTGATGAATAGGTTTTGTAGAGAATGAAAGGATGAGTAAAATGAAATAAATCTTGTTGAAAATGATGATGAAATCAGCAAGTAATTGAAGAAATGAGGAGAAGAAGATGGAGAGAAAATTTTGAGAGAAAAGATGAGAAAATGGGAAGTTATAAAAGAAAATGAAATTATGATCTAAAATAAAACCATTTAAAAACAATTTTGGTGGATAAATCATTAATTAAAAATAAATTGGGTTTATGGCCCTCTAAGGATTCTAAGTATGGCTTGCTTTCCAATTTAGTCACTAAAAATCCTTATTTCCAAAAATTATTAATTAAATCCCCAAATCTTTTTCCAAAATTTCAATTTAGTCACTAGTGCATAATTATACTTAATTAAAAGTCAAATTAAAGTTAAAATATATTCCTTTAACTTTAAAACAACATTTTAATATTTTTAGAACCATTTCACAAAATTATTACTTATCCGATTAAAATATTATTATTTTAATTTTTCCCGGAATAACGAACCCTAGAAATCCGATTTGACCCGAATCGAATTTCCACCATTAAAGCATACCAAGCTCAAACCAAGCATACATACACTATATCTACATGGATTCTTTCTACCATGAAATGCATAATGATTAGAAGAGTTGGGAGTACCAACCTCTTGCAGGCAACAACAAAAACGAACCTCTTCTTCCTCTTCAGGCTTTCCCTCTTCCCAAGCTTGATGATGGCCCACAAGCCTCTTTCTTTACAAGAGAAGGATGAACAATGATTAAGACGGTTTGGGGGATGATTTCTAAAGCTTAAAACACTAAAAGACTCAGGTTTAAGCTTCCAAAAACTCCAACCTGAACTCACCCTTAAACCCCTACTAAAACCTTTTTCTCCACCAACCAAACACTTACTTACCTTGCTTTGTAGATCTCTTTGAGCTTAAAAACCTTCCTTCTTTCTCTAAAACGAGATTTCTAAACAAACTCTCAAAGATCTCACCTTTAACACTTCTTTTCTCACAAAGATGATGAAGGGAGGGTGGAAGAAAATGAGGAATGAGGTCACCCTCTGCAGAGAAATAACACCCCCTAACCTCTCTTGTCTTCACATTTAAACATTTACAAAAATGTCCCTCCAAACTAAGCCCAACATAAAACCCAAAAACCTAAGGCCCACAAGGCCCAAACTACTCAAACCCGGAGCCCAAAACCAAGGCCCAAACCTCTCAGGTTAACCCGACACTCGAATCCGAAATCTGGGTCATTACAACTCTCCCCTCCTTAAAGAAAATTTTGTCCCCGAAATTTACCTGTTAGGAAGAGATGAGGATACTGAGCTCTCATGTCCTTCTCCACTTCCCACGTTGCTTCTTCGATTCCGTGGTTCCTCCATAAAACCTTTACCAAGGGTATACACTTGTTCCGAAGCTCTTTAACTCCTCTATCCAGGATTCCGATAGGTCTCTCCTCGTAAGTCAAATCTGCATTAACTTCGATTTCTTCAAGCTGAACCACATGCGATGGATCGGAACGGTAACGTCTCAACATAGACACGTGGAACACATCGTGTATACGTGCCAACTCTGGAGGCAAAGCTAGTCGATAAGATACCGGTCCAACCCTCTGAAGAACCTCATAAGGCCCTATGTACCTTGGACTCAACTTCCCTTTACGACCAAACCGGATGATCCCTTTCCACGGAGATACCTTGAGAAACACTGTCTCACCAAGCTCATACTCGATGTGCTTACGCTTCTTATCCGCATAAGCCTTCTGTCTGTCAAAAGCTGCTTGCAACCTCTCTTTGATGATCTGAACTTTTTCTTCGGTTTCCTAAACAAGCTCCTAACCCACTATCTTTCTCTCATTAAGCTCTGTCCAACACAAAGGTGTCTTACACCTACGACCGTACAAGGCCTCAAAAGGAGCCATCTTGATGCTTGATTGATAATTGTTGTTGTAAGCAAACTCTACTAACGGTAACTGCTCTTCCCAACTACGGGCAAAGTCCACAACACAACACCGAAGCATATCCTCCAAGATCTGGATAACTCTTTCAAACTGTCCATCGGTCTGAGGATGAAAGGTTGTACTGAAGTGCAACTTGGTGTCTAAAGCCTCGTGGATAGACCTCCACAACCTCGCCATAAACCTCGGATCCCTATCCAATATGATCGATGAAGGTACACCATGCAACCTCACGATCTCCTTTATGTACAACTGAGCTAACTTTTCCAAGCTGTAGTTCATCCTTACCGGTAAGAAGTGAGCCGACTTGGTCAACCGATCAACTATAGCCCATATAGCATCATGTTTCCTCAACGTCATCGGTAACCCGGTGAAAAAGTCCATGGTCACTCGATCCCACTTCCACTGTGGAATCTGGATAGGCTGAAGCAAACCCGAAGGAAACTGATGTTCCGCTTTCACTTGCTGACATGCTAGACAACTGGTCACAAACTCTGACACATCTCTTTTCATGCACGACCACCAAAAGAAAGTAAGAAGATCCTAATACATCTTGTTACTACCCGGATGAACAAAAAACGGACTACGGTGAGCTTCTCTCAAGATATGATCCCTTAGATCCTCTAAAGCTGGCACACACAACCGACCTTGAAAGTACAAGAACCCACCATCTCGTACCTCAAAGTCTGACAACTCACCTCTCTGAACAGCCTCTAACTGAGCTACCAACTCCTCGTGTAACACCTGTGCTCTCTTGATCTCCTGAATCAGCGTGGGCTCCACACGCAACTCTGCCAACAAACCTCCATCATCTGTCATCCTCAACCGAGCAAACAAAGCTCTCAAGTCCGACATGAACTTCCGACTCAAAGCATCGGCGACCATATTCGCCTTGCCGGGATGATACTCTATGACACAGTCGTAGTCCTTCAACAACTCTATCCACCGACGCTGTCTCAGATTCAACTCCTTTTGGGTAAGCAGATACTTTAAACTCTTATGGTCGGTGTAGATGTAGCATTTCTCCCCGTAGAGATAATGCCTCCATATCTTCAAAGCGAAGATAACCGCCGCAAGCTCAAGATCATGTGTAGGATAGTTCCTCTCATGGGGTTTCAGCTGCCTTGAGGCGTAAGCAACCATCTTACCCTCTTGCATAAGCACACAACCTAACCCATTCAAGGAAGCATCACTAAACACCACATAATCTTTCCCCGGTTTCGGTTGCGTCAAGACCAGAGCCTCTGTCAGATAAGCTTTCAACTATTCAAAACTCTGTTGTCTCCTTTCGTTCCACACAAACAGAACACCTTTCTGAAGCAACTTGGTCAAAGGTGCCGCTACGATCTAAAAACCCTTAACGAACCTCCTATAGTATCCGGCAAGCCCAAGAAAATTATGGACTTCCGATACATTCCTCGGTGGTTTCCGCTCCACCATAGCTTGGATTTTCTGGGGATCTACTCGGATTCCATCCACTGCAACTATGTGGCCCAAAAACGCCACCTCAGACAACCAAAACTCACACTTACTGAACTTGGCGTACAAACGCCTATCCCTCAAAACCTGAAGAACCACTCTTAGGTGATAGTCATGCTCCTCCTCCGAGCGTGAATACACCAAGATGTCATCGATGAACACAACCACAAACTGATCTAGATACGGCTGAAAGATCAGGTTCAACAAGTCCATGAAAGCTGCAGGTGCATTCGTGAGCCCAAACGACATCACTAAGAACTCATAATGCCCGTACCGAGTCCTAAAAGTGGTCTTTTGGACATCCTCTTCCACCACCCTCAACTGGTAGTACCCTGACCTCAGATCTATCTTAGAAAACACACGAGCACCCCTCAATTGATCAAACAGGTCATCGATCCTAGGCAAAGGGTAGCGATTCTTGATCGTGACCTTGTTGAGCTGACGGTAGTCGATGCACATCCTCATCGATCCGTCTTTCTTTTTCACAAACAAAATCGGTGCTCCCCACGGCGACACACTCGGTCTGATAAAACCTCTCTCAAGCAACTCTTGGATCTGTTGCTTCAACTCTCTCATCTCCTTCGGTGCCATACGATAAGGTGCTATGGACATGGACTTCCGACTCAAGGCATCGGCAACCACATTCGCCTTGCCGGGGTGATACTCTGTGACACAATCATAGTCCTTTAACAACTCGATCCACCGACGTTGTCTCAGATTCAACTCTTTCTGGGTAAGCAAATACTTTAAACTCTTGTGGTCGGTGTAGATGTAGCATTTCTCCCCGTAAAGATAATGCCTCCATATCTTTAAAGCGAAGATAACCGCCGCAAGCTCAAGATCATGCGTGGGATAGTTCCTCTCATGGGGTTTTAAATGCCTCGAGGCGTAAACAACCACCTTACCCTCTTGAATAAACACACAACCCAACCCATTCAAGGAAGCATCACTAAACACCACATAATCCTTCCCCGATTTCGGTTGCGTCAAGAACGGTGCCTCCGTCAGATATGCCTTAAGCTGCTCAAAACTCTGTTGTCTCCTCTCATTCCATACAAACGGAACACCTTTCTGAAGCAACTTGGTCAAAGGTGCCGCTATGATCGAAAAGCCTTTAACAAACCTACTGTAGTATCTGGCAAGCCCAAGAAAACTATGGACTTTTGATACATTTTTTGGTGATTTCCACTCCACCACAACTTGGATTTTCTAGGGATCAAATCGGATTCCATCCGCTGCAACTATGTGGCCAAGAAACGCCACCTTAGACAACCAGAACTCACATTTACTGAACTCGGCGTATAAACGTCTATCCCTCAAAACCTGAAGAACCACTCTTAGGTAATAGTCATGCTCCTCCACCGAGCGTGAATACACCAAGATGTCGTCAATGAACACATCCACAAACTGATCTAGATACGGCTAAAAGATCTAGTTCATCAATTCCATAAAAGCTGCAGGTGTATTCGTGAGCCCAAACGACATCACTAAGAACTCATAGTGTCCGTACCGCGTCCTAAAAGCGGTCTTTTGGACATCCTCTTCCACCACCTTCAACTGGTAGTACCCTAACCTCAGATCTATCTTAGAAAACATACGGGCACCCCTCAACTGATCAAACAAGTCATCGATCCTAGGCAAAGGGTAACGGTTCTTGATCGTGACCTTGTTGAGCTGACGGTAATCGGTTTACATCCTCATCGATTCTTCCTTCTTCTTAACAAACAAAATCGGTGCTCCCCACGGCGACACACTCAATCTAATAAAACCTCTCTCAAGAAACTCCTGGATCTGTTGCTTCAACTTTGTCATCTCCGTCGGTGCCATACGATAAGGTGCTATGGACACCGGTGTTGTCCCTGACAACACCTCTATCCGGAACTCCAACTCACGATCGGTTGGTAAACCGGGCAACTCTTCCGGAAACATATCGGGGTACTCACAAACTATCCTCAAACTCTCTAAAACTGGACTCTCAACACTCACATCCACCACGTGAGCTAAGAAAGCCTCACACCCCTGCTGGATCAACCTCTGAGCTGACAAAGCTGACACAATATTTGTTAAACACGGGTTTCTCTCACCCCTCACAACGAGCTTAGAACCATCAACCACTTGAAGCTTCAAACTCTTAGATTTGCACCCCAAACTCGCATCATGTTCGAACAATCAATCCATCTCAAGGATTGCGACGAACTCCTGAAACGGCAAAACCATGAGATCGGCCGGGAAGATAGATCCTTGTACCTCGATCGGACACCTCCGATAAACCTTATCCACCAACACATCTAACCCCAACGGACTGGTCACACAGACTCCTACCTCTAGATCATTCGCTAGTAACCCCCACTACTCTGATATCCCATTACGGATATACGAGTGGGTAGATCCCGAGTCCACAAGAGCAACTATAGGAACAGAGAACAAACTGAACGTACCTGAGATCACATCCGTCGCAGCATAGTCCTCTTATGCCCTCACCGCATACTGTCTCGCCGGTGCTCTAGCAATGGACTGAAAGGTGCCTCCTAATGCGTGGCTAGCTCCGCCACGTGAGAACCCACGACCCCTCTGAGCCTGAAACACGATCCTCTGTGCCTGACCTGGTGGTGACGTCACAACCTCTAGGCAGTCCCTCACAAGATGATCTGATGACCCACACTGAAAACAAGCTCTGGCATTGCCCCAACACTCTCCTCGGTGGGTCCGACCACAACATCTACAAGTTTGAACACTGACACTCCTCTGTAAACTCTTTGGGCCCCCAGCAGAAGAAGACACAGACTGCCTCCTACGTCCCACTGACTCTGATCTCTAGTTTGACCTCGAACCCTGATTCGCTGCTCCTCTACTCTGGTTCCAACGGTTTTTACTCCTACCGGAGTGAGACTGAGAGTTACCCGTATGACTCTGACTAGCTCCACCGATGACTCCTTGGCCAACAGACGGCCCATAGGTCAAACTCTGAACCTGCTCCAACGACTTGGCACTAACAGCCAACTCAGAAAACACCTTAGGCAGTGCAGCAGTGAGATAAGTCTGGATCTCCTTCCTCAGACCTCTCAAGAACCTCTTGCATCTCATCTTCTCTGTAGCTACAAGCTCTAGAGCATACCGACTCAACTGAAGGAACTCCTGCTCATAAGCAAAGACCGAACGATTCACCTAAACAAGATGGGTAAACCGCTCCCTCAAGGTGTCGATATGAGTCTCACCCACATACTTACTCTCAAACTCCTCAAGAAAGTCCTCCCACTTAGGACGATGAGGATACCAACTTGCCCAACTGTCTCCCACCACTCTCTTGTGTTGCCCTTCAAAAGAGACAACACACACGACAGCTTGTCCTCTGACCTCAGCCTCATCTGTCTCATTATCCACCTGGTGTCATGCAACCACTGATCAGACTGTACGGGATTATCCTGTCCCGTACCAAAGAAGTCAACAGCTCCTTGTCTTCGCACCCTCTCCATCGGTGCCTCATGAGGCGTAGAAGATGGCCTCGGTATAGCTCTCACTATCCTGGGCAGAGTACGGTTCAACTATGCAAAGTAGTTGGCCCCTTGACCAAAAGCATCATCCGATGGCACCTCCTCATCGGTCTCATACTCATAGTCGGAGTCTCCTCCACGAGAACCCCGACTTTCCTCCTGATCCCGCACACGTCTCGGCATACTTAACCACCTCTGCACGAACAACAACAATAAACAAGAGTACACCATCAGAATTTTAGCTTTAAAGAAAGTACGATATTGACTCGTAGGCATGTACTTATCTAACACCTATATAACACACTAGACTCCCCCGGGGACTTCCTAGAACCGACTCAACCTAAGCTTTGATACCACTAAATGTAACACCCGACCCGGATGTCACATTGGGCCTCCGGCCCAAAACCTGTATTCCAAAATTTCTTTTCAAAGCTCATCAAATAAAATCAAATTCAAATCCAAATACGATTCATAAAATCCATTTAAGTTAAAACGCAAGCCCAAAATAGTATAAAGTAATCGAAGCTCCAAAATATTACAAACCATTAAAACATTCGACCCAAATTAAAATAAACAGAGTTACATTACATAGGGTTCGACATAGTACAAGCCCACTAAATCTAATACATGTACTCTGACAACACGGTCGATGCTGAAATCCGAACCTTGATGGTGCTCCACGAACCGGCTTCACCTAACCTACGCACGAAAACATATTTCGAACGCTGAGCTACGAAAGCTCAGTGGGTACGCCAAACTCGGCCAACATCATGCATATCATAAGCAGTAAAACATAACATATAAATATCGTGCATGATATGATGATCTAGCATGTTTTCCTACCACATGGCATAAACAATTTATAATATCGCACACAGCATATACATGTCACATCAAAAAATAACACACAAGAGTGAGGCCCGCGTCCACACAGCATCGATATCCTACACTCAGGATTGAGGCCGCCCTCAAATCCTATTCCCAGAATGTTACATCGGACATCTTCGAACGAGGTCGCCCAACGTTCGAAAAGGGGTGGAGGTCGCCCAACCAACCCCATGCTCGGAATGTTACATCGAACATCTTCGAGTGAGGTCGCCCAACACTCGGAATAAAAGTCTTTAAACATCATCTGGCATGTTACATCGGATGGCCTTCGACGTGTTGCAACACTTATGGATATCCGGATTTCCATCAAACAAGGACTCGATACACACACGATCCACCTAGGATCCTCACAACAAAACATATCAAGACTTAACATAATTTAGTCATTCAGGGTTTAATACGTCAATCTTGTGTTAACCATTCATTTCATTAATTATAAGATTCATTGTGACCTTTAATTCTATTATCGAACCTCAAACAATACCCATCTTGTCAAGTTTTCGTAGGGGTATCGATACCCTTATATGGGGTATCGAACCACCCTACCTCGATACCTACCCAAAGAAGGCATCGAACCATGGGTATCGATACTGGTATCGGAAGTGGCAAAATCACAAAATTAACTTCAAGACAAACAAAAAAATGTCAGATCAATTTTGATTCCACTGTAAACTGATATCGGAAGGGAGGCAGATCAACCAGATTACTTGGACAGAGTCAGAGAAAACCGTTAACGGACTCCATAAGGATCGAGAATGTTAGGTGTTATCCTAATTTTAATACCTTATTTCTGATTGAACTGTCTTTTGCTTCTTGTATTACCAAAGAGAGTTTGAGGATTTGCAGGCAAGTTGGGCAGTTGGCTGGGAGATTTCGGTCACTAGCTCCTACCCCTTTTTCACTCATCTCTATCATCTTTGTTGCCCCCCTCCCCACCACCACAAACAACAACAACAATGACTTAAAGTTTCCAACACAGTATCTCCTCTATCATTTTCTATTCCCATCAGCTTTTTATCATGTTAGTCTTAGTGTGGTCCTTTATGTTCTCTCCTTTCACAGCCTAGAAAGCAATATCCATATTCATTGCCTAGGGCAAATATACAGACAAGAAACATATCTTTAGTTATTATACAGTGGAAATATTGAGATGTACTTTTATTATATTAGTGGGTCTATATATGAAGAACAAGAGTTTGTTCATCGAGTAATTTGTTGGAATTTTCCTAGTGATAAAGTCTTGTAAGAATTAAGATGGTGAATAATCAATAATGTCATAAAAATAACAATACCGCAAGGATTTCAGGAATGGTAACTATCAGAATCATTGAATTATGTCCTGTAAGAAGATGAATACTGGCATTTGAAATTGTATTCCCTCTTCAAGTTTTGATATGATTCCAGGAACAGTATCTGCAGAAAAACCAGTAAACAACATATCCTAGCTGGTAATTAAGGAATAAAAGGAACCAAAATGGCAGATGTTTATGTACAACTATGTGGTTCTGGTACTCTTCATAAAATTTTGAGAAAAAAGAAAAACTGATCATACATGTGTCAGACATGTATTTATCCAAACTTACACCAGTGTCCAAGAAACATAGAAGAAGATAATGGAATTGGAGTGGAAAATAAGAGTAAGATTGCTAGAGCTACCTGTTGATGTTGGAGACAACAATTAGTTGATCAATCTTAATGAAACCCCATATTGTACATGTAAAGATCTTTAGGATCCATGTTCCAAGTTGAGAATGGTTGCAGTTGCTGCAACATGAGTTTGAGCCATGTAAGGCATTTGAGAACATCATATATGAAATCAGGGAAGAAAAGTAGTTCAATACATAACAGTAGGAAAAATTGGCGACATAAGCAGGAAACTCCATTGCATGATTATTTAAAGTCAGTCATAAAAGAAGTGCACTTGTTATGCACAGTGAGAAAGGACAATTCAAAAGGCTGCTTTTCTTACCTCTTTCATAGGTAAGTTTTCAACACTTGAATTTAGAGCAGCAATTTTCATAAACAAGAACTGCAAGTACAGAAAGATGTAAAAAAATCTTCAAGGTTTACATGCATAGATATCTTACCTCAACTTGTCTTTCGACAGATTGTACAGAGTTGATTGTACAAAAAATATTTTTATTTAACTACGATGGTGAAATTGGGTCAATATTGTATCTGATTTTTTTAAAAAATCTATTATAGTCCCCGATATATTTAAGAATCTATGACATTTTGAATAATGATTTTTAAGATTTCAGAAATTTCAATCCGACTTCAAAAAAAATCTGAAAGATTACAATTCAACCTCATAAAAATAATAAAAACATAAAAAATTGAAACCCAAAGGATTACTACCCGACTTCATGGGTTAAAACAATGAATTTTTTTGAAGTTTAATGGAGAGTAGAAATCTTCTACCTGCCTCCATCCATGCTTCCTCGTTAAAAATTTTTAAAAAATTGAATTTTAAACCCTAACCCTTATATTTTATATCTTAAACTTTAAACCCTACACCATAAAAAATATATCATACTCCTAATTCCCTAAACCCTAACCACAACCCCTAACCTAGAACCCTAAACTCTACACTCTAAACTTTCTAATTTAAAGCAGGAGATATAGAAAAGAGGTAGATGATTTGCACCCTTTAATGGAAAGCTTTTCAAAACGTTTGCAATTTTTTTAAATACTCCACGAGGTCGAAAGGCAATCAAGGGGATTTCAATCTATTTATTTTTTTAATTTTTTAGTCTTGAAGTCGGATCATAAACTTGGTGACTTCAAAAAAATTTATTAATTTTGTTTTCCATGAGGTCGGATGAAAAGCATTCCTACCAACTTGGTCATATATTCTTAAAAAATTTGAGGACTATAATAGATTTTCAAATAAAAAAAATATATGTAATATTAGGGTTTGTTTATTTCGGTGTAAATGGTTTTACGGAAAACATTTTCTTAACTTCCCGTTGTTTGGTTCATGAAAAATGAAATAGGTAAAGGAAAATCAATTCCGGTCAATGAAAACCCCCTTGTTTCTATGAAAAAATGACTTACCCATCCATTCTTGGTAAGTTGTTTTCCTTCCTTTTGTTCTCTCTACAAATGAAGAAATATTCTAATTTAATTATATTTTAATATTTCATTTTAATTATATTTTAATTTATTTATTTATTTATTTAAATATTTATTTTAATATTTCATTTTAATTATATTTTAATTTTTTTATTTTTATTTTAATATTTTAATTTTTTTATTTTTATTTTAATATTTTAATTTTTATTTTAATATTTATTTATATTTATATTTTAATTTGTTTTCCTTCCTAACTGTAATTCATTGTTTTAATTTATTTTAGATTTTAATATTTTATTCTAATTATAATGGGTTTTATTTTAAATTTTCTTTTCAATGTTTTTGAACTTTTAAAATAAAATCAATATCTAAGAATATTTGTTTAGCTCAATGCCCTAATTCATGTGAGAGTATTTGGACAAAGTAAAAAATTATAAAGACTTACATGGACGTTATTAGGTTGAATATATATTAGTATAAGTCTTTATAAAACATAATTTTTAAAATAATAAAAATAACTCAATAAAATAAATAATTTTTTAATGTAAAATCTTGTTTGTTTCATTAAAAATACTAATGAATCAAATATAAAGATATTGTACTTATAAAATATAAAGACAATCAACTTAATGTGTATAAAAATAAAATATGTTGTAAAATATAATTTTATTAACTCAGTAAAAAAATAAAAGATAAAATTTAATAAAATTTGTATTATGATTATTTAATAAAAATAAATTTTGAGTTTTGTTTAAAAAAATTACCAAGAAATATGATTTACACAGTTTTATCCAAACACTTAAAAATAATTTCCGTAATTAATTTTCCTGAAGATGTAATTTATTTTCCAGAATTCATTTTCCGAAAATAGTTTTCTATGAAACAGACCATCTTAACTTAATTATCAATACTCAAATTTGTTCTTAATAAATTAATCTAAATCAAGTACTACAAGAACGACCATCTTAAACTTAATTATATCAAAAGATCAAGTGGATTAATCTAAACTTGTTCTTAAAAATCATAAAAAAATAAAAAAAAATCTAAAAACGATTAAAATAATCACAAATTTTAAAATTTTACTTCTAAAACATATCTTTAAACACTAACATTAAATGTACTTTGCGTATTATTATTTCACATCAAAAGAACAAGTGCATTATTATTTCACATTAAAATTATAAAATGTACTTTGCGTATAAATATCACATCTTTAAAATTTAGATAAGATTTTGATACACATGTTTATATATTTACGTTATAAAACACAAATTTCAAAATTTTACTTTTAAATTTTATATCTTAAATTTTAAACACTAACATTAAATTTTAAATTCTAAAATTTAGAAACTATAAATTAAGTCATTAACCATTAAAACTAAAAAAAATATAATTATACAATAAATACGTATCCAATTTTTCCCCTTCAAATCAATCTTAACCTTTTATAAAGTACATGCCGGAAAAAACGAGGATACTTTTGATTACAAATTCTTTTTTTATAGCCACATAGACCTTGATTTTCAGTTACAAACAAAAAGAACAAATAAGCATGATGAGATAGTGCTAGGACAGAAATACTTCCCCTCATCGTTACACTTACTGCTGTGACCAAGCTTTACAGACGAACCACTCATCCAACATAGATTGATTTCCAGTTTCTATCAAAAAGTAGAGATGTGTAACATGATGGAATAGGGTAAATCTAGAAATACCTCCCAACATCAAAAGCTTGTTGCTTTGACATCGTCCATCAAAATCTTCTAGAGACAGCAAGGGTACTTGCAACCTTCAATCCAATGTAAATAGAAGCCCATGCAAGGGCTCAAACAACTACCAAACTACACACAAGGAAAATACATATACAGAATCAACCTACATAGGACATTCTCCTACGATAGTACAGTTCCATAATACACTATAAAAAACAATATATAAAAAACTAGGGAATGCACTAAACAATAAAAGTAACGTACAGTAAATAACAAAAGAAAATAAGGCAAGGGAATTTAAGTGCATTCATATATTAAAAAAAAAGCATAGAAAACCCAATGAAATGCGTGGTTGGGTTTGATATTTTTAATTTACCTCCAATATTAAATGTTCCAATTAGGTTGATTGAAAATTCTCTGTGAATAGATTAGGGAGGATAAAACCAATATATACTCTATATCAGCTTATTTAAGCATTTGAATCTTCATAAAATAGAAAAAACGATTTAACCCAAAAATTAATGTAGTATAAGCATCTAGTAAAAATATATTATTCATATCAATTCGAACCAAAAATTTCTTGTATGAATTCAATGGTAATGAAGAGAACGATGAAAGTCGGGTCAATTAGAAATTCAATGGTAATCACCATGTACCTTATTTCCCATTCAATTTACCAAAACCCATTAATATGTTAAATTAAATTTTGAAGTAAATTAGATAAGTCGAAGTGGGTTAAAAATATGTAAAGTAATACCTTGGCCTTGCGAGTTCATGAGCTTAATCCTTGGTGATGAGGTTCGATCAAGCATCCATCCCGTTTGATGGGAAAAATGAAAATCAAGCGAGAGAAAGAGAAAAGATCACAAAGAGCAGGAGACACGATACGACACCGCAGCAGAGGGGAGAACCCGGGCAACCCCGTGCGATCTCCCCTCAAAAACACCAAAAACGATAGAGATTTTATTAAGTTTGGGTGACCTGCCATGCAAGCGCACCTGCCATGGCAAAGGTCTTGGACGACAAAGATAGATCAGGACTCAGTCCCAAAACAAATAAATATTATCAGTAGGACCTTCTTCCCTGACATCTTACACATCCTTTCCAGAACAAACCATTCAATCCACCATCTCCGGTCCACAACACCCGATGCGTCGTCCCAATCTCAGCAGCCGATGGCACCATCCCTACAAAATTACAAGAATAAAACATAAACACCAATAAAGAAAAGTAGAAAAACTGCAAGTCGATGTGAGCAAAAGCCTTCTATAATATACTTTGAAACCCAGAAGCGCTGGAGGTCATCAAGTTAATCGTTCGTTGTCTTCCTTGTCAACAAAAGGCCTTTAAAAACATATATCAGACCACGTTTCTCCTTTCATCGTATAAAATTGGAGGGCCGATGAGAGCAGATCTGAAGAAATCTTCCTCGGAAGGAAAGAAACCGGAGGAAAAATCTAATCTGCATGACAGAAAAAGATGAGAAGAATTAGATGAAATGTAGAGAGATCTCAACACATAGCCTTAATTATATAGGGTCTTTTCATAGGAATGGACGGTCGAGATATAAGGATGTTTGTGCCGCTGAATGGTTTAGATGCGTCCACGTGTAATAAGCTCTGCATCTTTTATTTTTTATATTTGGAAAAGTTTGTTGCGGAAGGGGAAAGGAATTAGGTAAACGCGACGAATACTTCGGCATCACGATTCACGGCCCCAATTTAAAATTGATAGAGGTTGATTTAATATTTTAACAAATAATTAAAATGATAATATATCTTGTTACGGGTTAGACTGTCGTTAGTCGGTTCATGCTCGTTTAGTCGTTTTTCGATCGAAATTTGATTAATATATTCTAAATTTTTTTACGGGACAGTTTCAGGCAACAAACATCTAAGTCAGTTTGGATTGGGAGATCCACAAACACAATACCGTTCAAAATGGTGGAAGAAGGAGATACAAATGTGTTTACAAGTTCAAGATGATTAAATAAGCTAGAGATAAGTCTTTATTTATAGTTGAAGTCCCTACATCCAATGATCCAGTTTAAATTACATCGACGATCAAAATTAACTCTATCTCTTTTTAAATCTCTAATTATCTCAAATATTATCTAAATAATTTATCTTTAATAAATTCAAACGGATAATGCTTTGACCAAACTACCCTATGAAATCTTCTATGGAATGGACTAAGTCTAGTGTTCTTACGATCTTTCTAACATTCTTTAACTATTGGTCAAATTTGATAGTCATGACAAACCTAATACATCACTCTAAACCTTTTTGACTAATGTTTGTGCTAATGTTTTAAACCTAAATGTGTCGATTGGATAGACATAAAGATATTCGAAAAAAATTATAGATTTTGATGATATGCTTAAATCTATTTCTTTGTTTTAGGATTGTAAGAGATTTTGGTAGATTGATGTAAAACCAAAATTGATTTTGATATAACAATTATGTATAAGGACTATTTTATAATAAATTTTTAAGTCCCTAAGTCAAACTTTTGATTTCAAGTCAAACCAAGAACTTTGAAATAAAATTTCTAAGTGTTTTTATACGAGAGTATCGATACCTTTTGAACTGGTATCGATACCGACCTGCATTTTTAAAGCTTTGTTCTTGAAACTAAGAACAGGTATCGAAACATGGTTCGATGTCAATACCTTACTGCCAATGCATGTTTCGAATCAGGTATCGAACCACATCGAATGTTTTAATTATTTTAAAATCTTTTAAAATTATGACTCATGGTATCGATACCAGTATCGATACACCCTTTAATTCCCAACAACTATTTTAGCATTTAATGAGTTGACCGTTGGTGGTAGTTAAAACTTTAAAAGATGGTTGAGATGTTCCGAAACATGGTTCGATACCACCAATTACAGTGTAGTAATGGTATCGATACATGGTTCGATACACCCCTATTAAATGTACAACGTCTCTTTCTTTTTATAGGCTGTTTCGAAACAGATTCTTCGTGTTTCGTTACCGGTATCTGCAGAAATGCATTTATGGTGGGAAGATGAGGTCCTAACGTCTTTATTTCAATTCCCGACAACCACAACGGTTAGAAATCAATGAGGAGGTATAAAATGAAGAAGTTCAAGCAGCATTAACAACTATTGAACCTCAAGCAACATTCAAGCAATCAAATCCAACTCCCAAGCACTCTCATTGAATATCTTGTCTCCCATCTCTTGTACTTCAAATTTATTCTTTGTAATTGAGTTTGGGGAGAGTTTGTTTGTATTTGGGGAAATTATGAGAGATTTCAATTTGCCTTTCTTTCATCTTTTATCTTGTGAGGTTGAATCAATTCTTGTGTAGAAGAATTGATTCTAATTGTAACGGTTATCCCTTGAACCGAGAAAAAGGTCGAATTCTCTTAATGAATTGATTTCAAAATCCTTAGTGGGAGCTAAGGTAGTGGATGTAGAGCTTGTTCCGAAGCTTGAACCACTATAAATCACTTGTTCTTTATTTTCCAATTTTTACCGAAAATATTCCACCGACAAAATTTTAAATAACCAATTCACCCCCTCTTGGCCAATTATCAAGATCGATCAACTCAACAATTGATCTCATTATCCTCTTTCTTGAATACTTTATAATCGTGATATCTTCTATAAATTTAATAAAAATTTAATGATTATTATAAAAAAACGTAAATATACAATAGAATATTTAAAACTAATATTATTTCTAAAATAAAATTTTTTGCCTTAAATCTGGCCAAAGATCTTAATTAATAATTTTGATAAACTAATAAGATAATAATATTTCAAAATACTTATGTAAATTTATAGTCTTTCAATATTATAAATTAATAATTTTATAAAAGTACAAATATATAAAGGTTTTATTGTACATGAAAGTTTTAAGTTTAAACTTATTAAGATTTAAGTTATATTATGTATGAGTTTTATAAAAACCTTTAATTTTAGGGTTTAAGGTTTAGGGTTTAAGATTTTATTGTGTATGGTGTATAGTTTAAGGTTTATGGTAAAATTTTAAAATTTAGGGTTTATGATTTAAGGTTTAAATTTAAAGTATTTGAAATTTAGATTTTTAAATTTTATAAAAGTGTTGATGTAATTTTTTTACACATTAAAATATAACTCTATTATGAATTTTAATTTATTTGTTTTTATATTATAATTATCGAGTGTAATTTTAATTATATGAATATTTTATTTTAATTACAGTTGATCGTCATAATAATTGATTTTAATTATAGTGGTACAAAAATATTGTTTGCAATTGCAAATATCTATATCCATTTTCAATTTATCTTTAAATAATAACAATGATGATGATATATAAAAATACGAGTTGCAATAAACTTTCAAATAAATTAAAATAGTATTTATTTTTTACTATATTATTTTTGACATTTGAAATTATTTTTTTTTCAAAATTATTAGAAAAATAATAAGATTTTTTTTATTTGGAGAGATTCATAGTAATTAATAAAAATTCACTCAGACATAAATTTGATTAACCTAATTTGATACTTAAAAAATATTTGTAATAAATAAATAAATAAAAACATTTATTTTTATGAGCAATTACGGGTGTGCATTAGTCGGTTTTAACCGAATTAATCGACCGAACCGAAATTATTTCGGTTAATTTGATCGGTTAATTTTTGATACATTCGGTTAACGTTTTTTTTTAATATTCGGTTATTAGTTAATTCGGTTCGAAAACAGTTAATTAACCATTTATTATCATCATCTAGCGGTCTAAAATTAATGTAAAACTAAATGAATTTTAGACCATATAAATTGATCTTAACTCTCTCTTTCTCTCTATATTAGTTAGGATCAACTTATACTATATAAAACTTAAAGAATTTTACATTAATTTTGAATAAAACTTAAAGTGTTTTACATTAATTTTGAACTGTTGGATGAAGATAATAAATGGTTAAGATTTTTTCAAGAGATAATCTTCATATTTTATATTATTAATCTCATTTATTAATTTCACTCATCCAATAATCATGGATTAGTATATATATATATATATATATATATATATATATATATTCATGCACACATACAATAAATGTGTTGAGGAAGACCAACATAACCCAAAAATGTTACTTTTCATTTAACCCAATTTAACCCATATGCTGGACATGTCGGAACAGCCCAATTCCTTGCAAATAAAAACCCAATCCGTTCGTGATATTTTGTTTTGTTCGAAAAAGAAATTACATCATTTATAATTTTTGTGTCTGGAAATGCAGAATTTGGTTCTGGTCTTCATAATCCTGATCAGTTTCAAGAAAGGTAGTACCTTTTCATATTACAAACCAAGCTTTTTCCAAGGATTGTTTCTTTTCTCTATTTTCTGGCCCAGGCTCTAGGGGCGATAATGATTTGATCGAATCTGAACCTGATCGAAAATAATTATATTGGGTTCGGTTTGAATTTTAGGTTCGACGAATTTAAAATTTTAGACTCGAATTCAACTCGAAAACAATACTATAAGGCCCGAAGCTCAGTGAGTTCAGATCAGACTCATCGGGCTCGAAGCTCCTGTTTATGAATTTTTCGAATCGAATTTAGATTAACTCAAATTGATTAGTTAAAATCTCAAGTCAAATTTAAACTTAAATCAAGCTCATTGAATCGAATTTTAATGAAATCGAATCCAAATAACTTATAAGTCGGTCAAATTGATTATCAACCATAATAACGCCTAATACTTTGCATATAGGTAGTAAACGAAACGCTCGACACAAGTTTAACTCAATTCATAAAGATCAAAAGAGATTGGCATGAAAATGACAGCCAAGAAATCTGTAACGGACAGATATAATTTATAAAGTCCCCTACAGGCCTACACTGAGAAAGAAAGAAAGTGAGTTAAGACAGTGATGGCAACAGGCAACAGGCAACAGGCAACAGGCAACAGGCAACAGGCAACAGGCAAATTCAAAGTCCTTTTCCATACAAATAAGACAACAAAGGAAAACTTGTAAGATAGGAGCAGTCTAAAAGGTTGATATCACAGAGATCGACATTTTGAACCAGTTTTCTTCATCATTTACAATTACTGTACCTGCAGGTTGCAGGCTGCAGGTGTCACCATCTTGCACGTAGACTCAAAAGACATGTTCATTACTGGAATATAGAGTACCTTGAATGATCAAAATATATGGTTAAATGTTGAGCAGATATGGAAATCAAAATAATACGATAAAACCATGGAAATAAACCAATTAAGATGATCAGATTCTGGAAATTTGCACTTGAATCTTCAATAGAGACTGAGATGAGTTTTCCATTCCACAGTAGAAAAATTTTTGCAGGAGGAAAGTTTCAGGAATTCCCAGAAATTATCGTCAACGCCACGACGAAACTGTGAGCAGAGGCACATCTTTCCAAGCTAAAGACAGAAATCCAGGGTGGGATTCGATTATTGAATACGAAGAACTGTAATTGTAATTCCACAATAGAATCTTGGCTTGGCTGATGGCGTAGTGGCTAAGAGTTACCGTTTCAAAACATGAACTTTCCATTAAAAATTTCCATTGTTCTGTATCTTCCATCCGTTCCCGGCGGTTGTCAGCGTCGTCCGGTCGGATGAGCTCGGCGATTTTCCGACCCAGTAACAGTCTTTCAACTTGTACTCTCTCTGATGATTCACGGGGTAAGTTCGGTTCCAATGATTCGAACACGGCTGAATAATATCGCAATGCATTTGTAAACAGGTTCACGAGATTAACTCGGTTTAAACTCGCTTCGTACTCACCCAATGTTACGATTTTGGGGTTCAAAGATTTAGCCAAACGGAGAGCTGATTCAACGGTGGCCGGAGTTGCATCCAACAGATTATACAATTGAAGCATGAAATTTACAGCCAATATCTCATCATCGTCAACCCGGAAACAAGACTCGTTAAGTTCGTTAATCGGAGTTAGAATCGGCTCGAACTCAAAATTCAAATCCAGGAGCTTCGCAAAGTCACGCAGGCGATTACCGGTAGCATAAAGAGAGGGTGCCGGAGAAGACCCCAGAATCGGGGCAGGTATACCCGAAATACGAATCCGGGTTGGTTTTCCAGTTGACCTGGTCGCTAAAGCTTGTAAAAGAGCAGCCCATTGAACTCCTTGAACAATTCCGAAGTCCAGTATGTGAATCTTGCTTGCCCGCTCCGTTGCTTCGAGAATGGCTTGATTTGCTGTTAAATGGGCGAATTTCGAGTAAGGGCACGCGTCGTTCAATACTTTGTAAGAGACAGTGAAGTCCTCCGGCATCGTTGCCGGAAGATTCAGTCTCTTCTCTGCTGCGACAGCGATTCTGCTATACAGAGCTTCGGTGAAGTAAAAGGCGACTCTTTCAATCGGATCTCCATATTCCGACACCGATTCCCGTAGTCCCTCCAGTGATTTAATCGCGCGTTCAGGTTCCGATACAGCGAGTTTAGCGCAGTCGAGTAAAGCTTTTACGAGCGGATGAGCAGACTCGATCTCCGGGGAATCAACTGAGACCCTGGTGGGGTTGTTTCCGAGTGGGGTCTGGCTGGGTGGACTGCTTGCTTTGGTTTGTTTAACGGTTACTTGAGCCGGTGGAGGTGAAGGAGACGGCGACGGCGACCATGTAAGTAGCTGAGTCTGAGGTTGAACAGTAGTGCTAAGATTTTTCTCCGCCGCTGCTGGGAAAATCACTCGGTTCAGATCACACGGCGTAGGACACGCCACGCTGAAACGACTCGGGCAAGCACTAAATGGATCGGCACTGTAAAGATCAAAATCATCATTGTTTGACCAAGCTTCACAACCAGACGGCAGATTCGAACTATCCGTTGAATCCCCACTGTTCATTAAGCAATCCATCCACTCGTCGGTTTCAAACTCACCACCCGGACCACCACCATAATCCGGGAACCGAAACCCACTCGTATTAATATGACCCATGTTAGGAAACTGGAACACTTCTCCAGTATCTCCCTGAAACAAGTCAGCAAAACCAGGGACCGAAAGCCCATACCCGAGACTGGGTGAGTAGGAATCGCCGTGGTGATTCCATGAATTTAAACTAACAGAGCTGAGACCAAGAAGCTGTTGTTGTTGCTGCTGCTGCTGCTGCTGATGGTGTTGGTCTGGTTGTTTCTCTTGCTGTTGCTTTATAACTTGCTGAGCAATTGACATTAGATTTCCAGTATCCGCACACATATATGCCATTCTTCGGCCAAAGTTGAACAGAAAATCTTGTGAGCTGCACTAACATAGTAACATTACAGTTTACACCACAATAAACAAGATAACATATCAGTAAAAGATTGAGTCTTTTTTCTTTTATTTTAAAGCATGAAAGAAGAGGAAGAAGACAGAATCAGAAGCTCTACACACTTGGATTTTGCATAAGCCAAGGAGAAAGATAAAGCAAGTTGTGGAAGTGTTAAAGTGTAGCTTCAAAGAACCATACCTAAAATAGCAGAAGCGGGAAGAGACCTGAATAAAGTACCCAAATGAAGTTGTGGGGGCTTTATATCATAGCCATTAAGAATCACTCTTCCCCTCTCCTACTAGTTGGAGTTCTGTAGATGATGTGACATTATATGAAACTGTCGGATCCGCTTAAGTTATTACCTATCGAAATGACAAATCGGGTGCGGGGATCCATTAGGTCTACCCCTTCTACTGTCATTTCATTGTCAACAATCTCTCCCGCTCTGTTCGGGTCAGACATCGAAATTTGGGTTTCGAAAGGGGACCAATCAGACAACCCGCGTCGCGTCTTTTCGATCCTGAGACGTCGGCGATAGTTTCTACGGCGTCTAGGTGTCGCCGTCTCAATGACGTCATTGAAACCCCTTCTGTAATTTCTACGAACATCTTGGCGACTATGGATTCTGCTTGGCTGCCGAAACGAAGCAGCCACCGCAACCTTTCTTGTAATTACTGAAAATTACAAAGGTAGAAACTATACATTGTTCAAACATTACTGAAAATTAAAAAAAAAATATTGTTGGAAGACGGGTTGACGGGTTGCTTTCTACCGTCTTTGAATGTCGATATCGTTTTTGGTCCGGATCAAAATTGGTTGGACCTTTAAAGTCTCGTCAAAGATTAGAGTCACTATCAATCATTTTAAATAGGTACGACTGAAAAACCTATAAAACTGATTTGCATTTATCATTGGGTTCGAGAATCGATTACGTGTGGGGAAGGTTATAGCACCCCACAACGCCCAAAAATTAGTACCTAAAAGGGGTCGTGTTGTCTACCAAGCTTCAAAGGTGAGTTAATAACACTATTATATAAAAATTAACTATATATAAAAATAAAAATAAAATTAAAGAAAATAATATAAAGACGTACCAAAAATAATTCAAATATAAAATAGAAGTAAAATAAATCATAGAAATCAAATTACTTAAATTAAAAAAAAATCTAATTCTATACTTTATTACTCCATTAAAATCTAATTAAAGTTCCATTCACAAATTAATTAAATTAATAAAATCAACTAATTATTAAATTAAATCTAAACAAATTTATTAATTTAATAATTAAATAAAATCATGAATAAAAATCTAATTAAAATAAATTTAAACCTAAAGTAAAAAAATAAAAAAAACTTAAAAATTTAAAATGAAGCACCTAAACTTTAAAGGACCTACAAAGTAATTTTCCCTCTAATTTTTGGTAACTTTCGACTGCAGCACTGTTAATTTCAAATCCAATTCGAAATTGGATTTCCATTCCCTGACACACACAAAACCACTTTTCTTTCGTATATAGTTTTTAACGTTCGAAAAATTTTATATTACTAATTAAAATTAATTAAAGGTAGGATAATCGAATATTTCTTAATTCTCGAATTCTTTTTATTCTCGCTTCTCAGTGTATTTTACATACAAAAAAAAATAATGGAATGAAATAGAGATAGAAAATAAAGGAAGATTCGATTCTTTTTACACCCTTCCACTGCTCCAGACCTATAAGCTATTTCTCTTGAATTTTTCTTGTATTTTTGCTTTGTTTGTGTTTTGCTTAGAAGGTTTGGGGGTATTTATAACGTAGAAACTAGGGTTTTAGGAGGGTTTAAACTCTAAAAATAGGAGTTGGTTAGAATTTTACTTGGAGAAGAAGAATATTTTTGGATTTTTTAATTTTTAAAATTATTTTCAGATTTTTTTAAAAGATTATTCTAGATTTTTTTTATTTTTTTTATTTTTTTTAATTTTTTAAGATTATCCATTTTAATTTTTTTGATTTTTTTAATATTTTTTGAATTTTTATATTTTTTTCAGATTTTTTAAGATAATTCTAGATTTTTTGAATTTTTTTATTTATGTTTTTGAATTTTTTGAATTTTTAAATATTTATTTTTTCAGTTTTTTAGATTTGGTTTAATTTTAAATTTTGTTGCATATAACTAACCCTCTTTGCTTATTACTCAAACGGAGGAAGTGATCAAAGACTAGAAGCAACAAATTTTTTCAATGAGAATGACACTTTATTTTAGAGGTAGGTGGTAAGGTAAACGATGTTATTCCTCATCAGAATCTTTAATGATGACACTCCATCTCGGAGGTAGTTGATGTCATTCCCTTTTAGAAGCTTAATGATGATACTCCATCTCGGAGGTAATTAATGGATTCCTTTTTGGAAGCTTAATGATGACACTCCATCTCGAAGGTAGTTAATGACATTCCCTTTTGGAAGCTTAATGATGACACTCCATCTCGAAGGTAGTTAATGACATTCCCTTTTGGAAGCTTAATGATGACACTCCATCTCGGAGGTAATTGATGACATTCCTTCTTAGAAGATTAGTGATAACACTCCATCTCGGAGGTGATTGATGACATTCATTATTGGAAGCTTAGTGATAACACCCCCTCTCGGAGGTGATTAATGACATTCCTTCTTGGAAGCTTAGTGATAACACTCCATCTCGGAGGTAATTAATGATACTTATTCTTGAAAATAAATAGTGATACTTCATTCTGAAGGCACCTCCTCCTAGAGGCCAATCCTTTCAAAAAAAAATGCACATGTTTCTAATGCACTTGTCTTATATGCAAGATGTTTAGATGCTTTAAATGCATGAATATTAGATTTTATTTTGAATTTGTTTGTCTTTATTCAGCTCACGGTCAATGTATTTTATCTTTTTACTTCATGTCGTGCCTCTTAAGTTCAAAAACTTTCCACTGAGCATCATTTTGTTTTAAACCATTTATTCAAGTAATGCATCGAATATAAAAACATATTGTAGACCCCCTTTTAGTAAAGCAACAAATTCATCGCAGAAATGCACAGATGTTCAGATGATAAAGAAGCACAAGGTAACAAGATTATTGAATTTTTCTTATTGAATAAAAACGGCCAAGGCCTTGAAAGGTGGTAATCGAATGTTTGATACAATATCGAACAAAAAGAAAGAGGAAAATAATAATAATAATAATAATAATAATAATAATAATAATAATAATAATAAAACCCTAAGATATCAATTACAAAGACTCCGCTGCTATCTCGCTCAAGAACCTTTTTTGCATGTGACTTCTGCTTAGTAGAGCTTAAGTTATTAGCCAACGTCTGAAGACATATGAACTTTCTTTATGGACCATTTTCAAACTCATAAATTGAATCTCCCTATGATTTCAAGGCGCCCTTTGCGAGTTTTCACCTTAAATTCCTTTCTTCATATTTTTTTACCAGTAGGGCCCTTTCGGGTTTTCACCTACTGATTGTTCTTTTTCTTTCTTTTTTTTACCAATAGGGCCCTTTCGGGTTTTCACCTACTAATGTTGTCATGCATTCGAGCATAATATTTTTCACAAAATCTGAGTTCACCAGATTTGATAATTCATTTTCGTCCATCTCGGTTAAGATTAATGCTCCACCCGAGAAAGCTTTTTTCACAATAAATGGTCCTTCTCAATTTGGCATCCATTTTCCTCGAAAATCCTTTTGTATAGGCAGAACCTTTTTCAAAACCAAATCTCCTTCACGAAATGATCTTGGTTGTATCATGAGCCTGAATTATTCGTTTTTGGTACATCTGCCCATGACAAATCGCTTTCAATCTCTTTTCTTCTATCAAATTTAACTGATCATATCTGACTCGAGCCCACCCAGCTTCATCTAATTTAAGTTCCATTAAGACACGGAGTGATGGAATCTCAACTTCAATTGGTAATACAACTTTGGTTCCATATACTAAAGAATAAGGAGTTGCTCCTATAGATGTTCGTACAGATGTACGATATGCCAATAGTGCAAAAGGTAGTTTCCCATGCCAATCTTTATATGTTATCGCCATTTTCTCAACAATCCTCTTGATATTTTTATTAGCTGCTTCGATGGCCTCATTCATTTTTGGGCGATAGGGTGCTAACTTGTGATGTTTTATCTTAAATTGTTCACAAATTTCTATCATCATTCGGTTATTCAGATTTAAAGCATTATCAGAGATAATCCTTTCTGGTAGATCATATCGACAAATTATTTCTTTTTTGAGGAATTTGCATACTGTCGATTTAGTTACATTTGCATACGAAGCAACTTCTACCTATTTGGTAAAATAATCAATCATTACAAAGATGAAGCGATGTCCATTTGATGCCTTTGGTGTAATCGGTGCAATTACATCCATGCCTAATGTTGCGAACGACCACGGAGCTTTTATAACATGAAGGGGTGATGAGGCTGTATGGATTTTATCTCTATAAATCTGACATTTATGACATCTCTGAGCAAAATTGATGCAATCTTCTATCATAGATGTCTAGAAATAACCCAACCTCATAATCTGCCTTTCCATATTGAGACCATTCGCATGAATTCCGCAAATCCCTTCATGAATCTCATCAATTATCTTTTTTGCCTCATGAATTTTTATGCATCTGAGTAACGTTTGGTCACTCCCTCTTTTGTATAGGATTTCTGCGTCGAGAACATATCCTGTAGCCATTCTCCGAACAGTTATTTTATTAACATCGGTTGCTCTCTCTGGATACTTTTGATACTTAATATATTGTAAAATATCATAATACCAGGGGTGATCATGTACCTCTTCTTCGATGACATAGCAACTAACGAGTGATTTAAAGATACTCATTTGTATGGGCATTATTTCAGTTTCTCTATTTCTTTAAACATGGAAGCCAAAGTTGCCAATGCATCAGCCAATTGATTATTTTCTCGTGGAAGATAATAAAAAGATATTTTCTTAAAACTTTTTAATAATTCAAAAATGAGCTTGCGATATTCAACCAATTTAGCATCTTTTGTTTCCCACTCTCCACAAAGTTGATAAATCACCAATGACGAATCACCATATACTTTAAGGTATTCGATTTTCCGTTGGATTGCAACACGAAGTCCCATTATACATGCTTCATATTCTGCCGTATTATTGGTACATTCAAAATTTAGTCGCCCGGTAAAAGGATAATAACTTCCTTTGAGAGATATTAAAATTGCTCCGATTCCACACCCAAGTGAATTAGAAGCCTCATCAAAATTCATCTTTCAATCTGTTTCGCTAGTTGGTTCATCTTCACTACTAGTTAAACATATAAGGTCTTCATCAGGAAAGTCAAAACTCAAAGGTTCATATTCGGGTAAAGCACGACTTGCTAAAAGGTCTGCGATGACGCTACCTTTGATGGCTTTTCGATTTACATACTCGATAACATATTCAGAAAGTAGAATTTGCCATCGAGCCCTTCTTCCAAATAAACCTGGTGATTCCATCATGTATTTTATCGGATCTAGCTTTGTAATTAATCATGTTGTATGGTATAACATGTATTGATGAAGCCTACGAGCGGTCCAGATCAAAGCGCAACACAACTTTTCAATAAAAGAATATCTTAATTCACAATCAGTAAACTTTTTACTAAGATAATAAATGGCGTGTTCCTTTCTTCCCGTTGCGTCTTGTTGACCTAATACACATCTCATGGAATTTTTCCTGGAACAGGCGACACTAATACAAGAGGATTTGATAAGTATTGTTTAATCTTATCAAAAGCTTCTTGGCATGATAAATCACAATTACCCATATTATTTTTCCTTAAAAGGCGAAAACTGGGATCACATTTGTTAGTTAGTTGAGAAATAAATCGAGAAATATAGTTTAATCTCCCTAAGAAACCTCGAACTTCTTTTTGAGTACAAGGAGGAAGGATTTCTTGAATAGATTTAATTTTATCAGGATCCACCTTAATTCCTCGTTTGTTGACAACAAACCCCAAAAATTTTCCTAAAGAAACTCCAAAAGTGCATTTTGCTGGATTAAGTTTCAATTGGAATTTTCTTAAACGATCAAAAAGTTTTCTGAGATTGGTGATATGTTCCTCCTCTGACTAAGACTTAGCAATCATGTCTTCTACATAAACCTCGATTTCTTTATGCATCATGTCATGGAATAAAGTTACCATGGCCCTTTGATATGTTGCCCCGACATTCTTTAGATCAAATGACATCACTTTATAACAAAACGTGCCCCACATTGTCACATAGGTGATTTTTTCCATATCTTTTGGACACATTTTGATTTGATTGTAGCCTGAGAAACCTTCCATGAACGAGAACAAATAATGCTTAGTTGTATTATCCACTAACGTATCTATATGTGGTAGAGGGAAGTTATCTTTAGGACTAGCACGATTGAGGTCACGATAGTCAACACACATTCGCACTTTTCCATTTTTCTTGGGTACCGGAACAACATTTGCCACTCATTCTGGATACTTAGCCACTTGTAAAAAATCGATATCGTACTGCTTTTTTACTTCTTCTCGTATTTGAAGTAACATTTCTGGTCTCATTCTTCTAAGTTTCTGTTGTACAGGCTTACATTTTGGCTTTAGCAGAAGTTCATGCATCACAATGTCTGTGTTTAGTCCAGGCATATCTTGATAAGTCCAAGCAAACACGTCCTTAAACTCTTAAAGTAGAGAGATGAGTTTGTCTCTTGTCTTTGGAGATATGAAAGTACCAATTTGTACTTCTCTTTTATCATCTTTGTTTCCCAAATTTACTGTATCTATTGGTTCTTAGTGAGGGAGAATTTTCTTATTCTCATGTTCTATTAGTCTGAGTAGGTCGGAAGATAATTCACATTCTTCATAGTTTTCATTAGACTCATGTTCTCCTAAGCATACAGTCTACTCAAAATCGACTTTTGAGCTTGAAGCAACGTCATTCATGTAACTGATATCTAAAGGCCTGCAAATAAACAATAAGAGAGATATATACAAGGCTCGATGAAAGAAATGATGGAAGCAAAAGAAAATGAGACCAAATAGGAAAGGAAAATGTGCTCATTAATTGAATTGATAAACTGATACCTAAATGGGGGCCCTTACAATAAATTCTCACTACTTTAGGGTTCAAGTAATGAGTTAAGTTTCGAGCATTACTCTGATAAAGATTTAAAAACAATTGGGAGTTCAATAGCGGTCCAATTATTCAAGACACAACCTGGAGGACATGGGCCGATCTCTAATCGATTCTTTTCAATTTCACCTTCTTCTTCTGTTGCATTTATGCTCAGCTCTTTAAATTTCTCTAGTGGTGATAGTAATATCTTTATTTCCTTCCCAGAATGAATGTGCCCCCCAGACACAAAGGTTTCAGTAATACGAGAAAGCACCATCATTTTTCTCTCATTACTTATATCGTTCAGTCCAACTTTTTTTGTGTTCTCTTTCTCAACACGTGTTTTATCTTCCCTTGTAGGCCAGACTTGAATCCCACACCACCCCGATCATATTTCAAGTGTGGTTGTATCGCCGTGTGCATTCCTTGTAAGAACTTTCTAAGAGCTTCCTTCCCAACAGTGAGCCTTATTCCTATCATTGTAATTTTTGAGAGTTTAGGTCTTGGAATCTTTTTTCCTTCAGCAAAAAAAGTTACATTCACAAATTCAAGTGATTGAAATGTAAATTCAATTGTATTTTCATCTACGTTTATGTACGGAGAATCAGTTGATGCAGATGCAATAATATCATCTTCAGCGCTAACACTTATAAGGCATCCATCAATCACAATTTAACCTTTTGATGAAGTGTTGATGGTAATGCTCCAGCAGCATGAATCCAAGGACATCCCAATAAACAATTATAAGTTGGCGTAATATCATCATAATAAATTCTACGTTATACGTAGCTGGACCAATCAAAAACGGGACATCAATTTTTCCTACGACATCCCTTATAGTTCCATCAAATGCTCTTACGGTTGTATGACAAGGTTTCATGTGTGTCTTATCCACCGGAAGTCTATTCAGTGTTGTCATGGGCTTGACATTCAAGGAAGATCCATTGTCAACTAAAACATGGGGTAATATATACCCATTACAGTGGGTAGTTATATGCAATGCTTTGACGGATCCCATGCCATCAGGAGGAATTTCATCTTCACTAAAAGAGATAAAATTATCGGCATGTAAGTTGTTCACCAATCTATCCAGCTTGTCTACTGAAACATCATTTGGGACAAATGTTTGGTTTAACACTTTCAGTAAGGCATTCCTATGAGTCTTCGTACTTAGTAACAAAGATAATATGGAAATACGAGCTGGTTGTTTGTGCAGTTGCTCAACCACACTATACTCGCTATGTTTGATAAATTTCAAGAATTGTCGTGCTTCTTCCTCATTTACGGGTTCGTTAATTTTTGATTTTTCTCCATTTAACAGAAACTTATCTTTTGGCTCTGTGCCTCTTGTTTCCATTGGTTTTGAGATGTTGGGGGGATAACACCTTCCAGTTTGAGTAAAGTTCCCAACTCCACTAATCTCTGCAGATATGGTTTCAGAATCATCCTTCCCTATAACGACCATATTATAACCATAAATCCATGGCACTTGTCGGTTACTCTTGAATGGGAAAAGAGCAAGAGCCTCGATTACCAATTGTGGAGGAAGCTTTTGTAATCCTTCATCATACATCCTTGGCCAGTTAATTACAAGAGGTCGACTATCGTCCCCACCAATTTTGGACAACTGTTCATCTATTGTCAAAACTTCATCAACTTCTTGAGTCCGCTCAAAGAACTCGATTTCTTTATTATCCATTAGATCTTGAACAACATTTATACTGGATCTCATGGCCAGCTTCCCCATGAAATTCACAAAATTTCTTTCTATTGCTTACAATAGCACCATGGTTACGACTCAACATTCATTTTTCCACCATTTTCTTTCATACCCATTTTAGTGATGATTGCACTTCAAATAAGCTTGTTTTAACTTTAAACTGATCATTATTTATCACAACATTAACCCTCGGTTCTTCATGTGTTGGCAAAGGATTGTTAAAAACATTAGGTCCCTCTGATGTGTTGAATTGAAGAATATTTTGATTAATCAAACTCTGAACCCTTCTTTTGAGAGATGTACAATTTTCTATTGTATGTCCAGGGATTCCGACATGGAATTCGCAATATGCAGAAGGATCATACCATTTTGGGTAGGGTGGTTGTAGTGGTGTGAGAAATACGGGAGATACCAATCTCTCTTCTAACAATTTAGCATACAACTCATTGTAGGAAATCGGAATAGGAGTGAAAGATTGTCTTTCTGTATTAGTCCTCGATAGTCTAGGTCCACATTGTGGTTGTTTTTCTTGGCTTGAAGAGGTTGTATTAAGTTTTGAATATCTTGTTGGATACACAAATTGTGGTGGAGATTGATATCTGGGATATGGATGTCCATCATTTCCCGCAACATTAACTTAATTTTCTTTCTTTTTGACATATGACTTTTTAGAAGCCTCGAGATTGTTAAGTTTCTCGCTTTTAAAGGCACGCTCAATTGCTTCACCCGCTGTCACTAGATCAACGATGACTCTAGTGGTGCTACCAACAAGCTTCTCATAGTATATGGATTTCAAGGAATTGATGAAAAGAGTAATTGTTTCTTTCTCGAGTAGTGGCGGTTGAACCTGTGCAACCATGTCTCTCCACCGTTGGGCATAATGTCGAAAAGTTTCATTATGCCTTTTTTCCATATTTTGGAGTGTTAAACGATCAGGAATCATGTCTAGGATATGCTTGTATTGTTCTTTGAAAGCCCTTGCTAAGTCTCTCCATGTGCTTATTTGGACTATATTCAACTGATTGTACCATCATATGGAAGACCCAACCAAACTATCTTGAAAACAATGGATTAAAAACTTGTCGTCGTTTCCATACCCTGTCATTTTGCAACAAAACATGGTAAGGTGGGCATTGGGGCAACTTGTGCCATCAAATTTCTCAAATTATGGTACTTTAAATTTTGGAGGCAAAATTAGATCAGGGACTAAGCTTAGCTCCATAATATCAGTTCCACTGAAGGCATCAATACCTTCCATAGCTTTGATTCTTTCTTCTAAGAATTTGAACTTATCGTCATTTATCTCAGAAGATTTGAGTTGAGATTTCTTCAATTTTTCCAACTCAGCCGGGTCATCAAAATTTGGGACTTCTGGTTTAAATGATCCAGCCCACATATTCGAAGCGGAAGCACCATGAGGATTTGCTTGTTTTTGGATATTAGATTGTAACCCAGTAGCAGAGAACACAAATTGAGGATGTGTTTCTTTTGTTCCAAAATGTAAAGATGGAGAATCATCTTGATGGGTTTTATGAGCATTTCCTTTCTCAACACTTGTTGACTTAGATAATAGTTGTAACAATTTATCCTCTAATTTGCTTAGAAGATTCTCTTGATTGTTCGTTATGTCCTCTCTTAAGCTTTTGATATCTTGAGTAATTTGTTCTTGAGACTTTTCTAACTTCTAAATTCTTTCTTTCATCCTTCTAGCCTTGAATTGCGTGTTGTGAGGATGATTGATATGATCGTCTTTTGTTTCCAGTATCATTGATATCGAACTCCTATGAATTAGTTTCTTTTTTAATATCAATGCTCATGAGATGTATGCATTGTAAATGAAAAATGATGAAATGTTGAATGCAAAAATGAATGCAACTAGGTGTTGGTTTGAAAATTAATAAGATAAAACAATATTCGCATAAACCAGAAAAGAAATATTATTGAATAAACTTGAAAGAAATCATCCATAAACCTGAATCCTAAAAAACTTAAAAGGGAAAAACAATATTCCTAAAAAAACCATCATCAACGTTTTTAATAAACACAAAAAAAACAACAACTAACGCCACACTCAGTGATATGGTCTAGCTTCATTCCCAAGTCTCATAACTCTTTCCAAGAACTTGATCCACTCATCAGCAAAGTGTGTAGAGGGGTTGATCCACAATCTCAAACCTTTAGCTTCTTTCGCTCTATTGGTGATATGTTCTACTATTTTCCGGATTTGAATAAGTGCTTCATTGTCAAGTCATTTCCGACTTTAATGTCTCCTCGTGCAAATTGATGTCATTGGTCCCATTGATTCTCTTTGAACTTGAAATCTCTTTGAAGGTTATCTATTAAATCTTTATGTTGTTGCAATGAATTTTCTAGTGCTTTTAGCATCTCCTTCAAAGATTGGTTTTCAAGTTGAGCCTTCTCCAGTTCGACCACTGAGTCTTGTTGTTGGTAGATGTGAATAATTCCCTGTAGAGAAACCAAATCTTCCTGTAATTCTTGATTCTGGGCACGACTAACCATGAGATCATTGAAAATTGTCGTGTTTGCATCCTGGGTCACTTGTAGATCAGCTGCAAGCTCTTATAGTTGATTTTCTTTAGTTTTCAATAGCTTTATGCAACGTTTTGTGTCATTCTCACGGTCACGGAGCTCCTTTTCCCATTCTTGTGGAGTTTTCCTCAAGTTGGCATTCTTTAGTTTCTCTTAAAGCCTTTGATAATCCCCTTACAAATCCTTAAAATCCACGCTCACAACATCTAACTGTTTCTCAAACTTATCCGACTGATTCTTAAAATACATCACATCATATTCAAGTCTTTCATTTTCAGATTCTAATTCAGCGATCCTTCGATGTAACACCTTTTTATCTTCCTCGTATTCTTGTCTCACAGTCGCAGCTTCGCTTGGTATTTCTTTGAATTGTTCCTCCAACGTCTAGACCTTTCCCTTACTTGGGGGTGGGATATTACAATTTTTCCTCTTAGATCTCCAAAATTGATAATATGGAGATAGTTTTGGGCTGCAAGCTTGGCCTTGTATGGATAAGCCCAAGCCCTAGCAATCTCAAGAATCTGCTTCTTAGACTTTTCAGTAAAAGTGAATTCACATAATCATATCCCCTTGTAATTGGGACAAACTGCATCGATCCATATTGTCTCGAGACTAACAAAGGAGCATATCCGGTTGCACCCCAAATCCTGAGAAGAGGGACCCAATCAAATACACCACACTTATACAAAATATTAGTATGGTCCAACAAATAAGCTCGCCAGATAATGTCTTCCACCCTCAAATCTTGTAAAATTGATTCTCATTATCCTGCTAACTTCTCATTTTTCGGCCCTTCTGCTAAGAACTCTCGTAATGGTGAATATTGTGGGGTATGAACATGAATGGTTGATTTTCCTTTTGCTCTTAGGTGTCTATGAATCCATACGGTGAGAAGTTGTGTACACCCAATAAAATATACACCTTCATGTTTTTTTAGGATATTAAAGGATTGAAATGTTTCTGCCAAGATAGTTGGGGCTGAGTTAATTTTTTCTCAAGTTCCCCTAATAAGTTTATCACTGATGCTTCAATATATCCAGCTACTTTTGGAAAAATAATCAAACCGTAGATCCCTAGAGCAAAAATATCAACTTGTTTCCTCGGGTCAGGATGTGAATGAATCAACCCTCGAAGTTTATCCTATGCAATAACAATGTTTTTTCCTTTGTCTTTGAACTGAGCGTCCACCCATGACATGCTTGTCCCAGTCAAAGTCGCAAGTTTCTCCTTGTACGTCTTAGGTTCAACCCCTTTTACATAAATCTCAAATTCACGCACATTCCTTAAATGAAGCAATGCATCATACTCTTCTATTGTCAGTGTCATATCCTCCCCATTAAACGTGAAACAATTGTATAAAGGATTCCAGAATTTTGCCATGGCCTGTATCAAAACCTTTGTCTACGTGCACTCGTAACAAATAAGTTATGTCTTCATAAGTATCATACATCATCTGTCTCCTATCATTACTCCAATGATTCCAGATATCTTCTAATTCTTGAGCGTTGTTCTCTTTAAGTTGGAGATGAACATAACCAGCAAATTGATCGTCTGGTCTTACTAAAACACTATCACCTCTTTTTTGTTGGACGTTCTCTGACCATTTTTGAACATTGCAGTTTTTTTCCGATACACATTGAATTCTTTTGGCCATAATAAAGATTTTTTTATCAAATTAATAACCAACACCTTCCTATTATGATGATGATGCACATGCATACAAACATAAACAAAAAAGAAAGATCGGTTAACAAACGAAATATAACATAAAAAAACACATGCTTGATTATATAAAATAAAGTAAAGCAAAGTAAATAAATAAATAAAATATAACACATATTATTAACGGGTAACGTACTAAGGTTTAGGTTTACCATGGCTCTAAATAGGGTAGGTCCCTACGGTTTATTACATGAGGTTATGGTTCTAGATAGGGTACCCGAATTGTCCTTACTGTCGCCTACTAAGGCTAGTAAGGCCCTTAGTCCTCTACCATTATAGGATCATAAAACCAAGTTCAACTCGAGGGGATGCACTTCCCTATGACTATGCGAAGGTTAACCTTACGAAGTCATAGATCACATGCAACCTGGAGGCGACTACTATCCTGTACGGAGGTTAACCTCACGAAGAAGCAGCGTTTTGTCCCCACTTAATTAGGACTGAGCTCGGGTAGAAAGCTCATGGAATGATGCAACACAAAATGTACCCCTTTTGTGGCTTGACCCTCTTGAGAAGTCCCTAACGGAGTCGCCAAACTATCGACATCGTTTTTGGTCCGGGTCAAAATTGGTTGGACCTTCAAAGTCTCGTCAAAGATTGGAGTCGCTATCAATCATTTTGAATAGGTATGACTGAAAAACCTATAAAACTGGTTTGCAATTATCACCGGGTTCGGGAGTCGGTTACGTGTGGGGAAGGTTATAGCACCCCACAACGCCCAAAAATTGGTACCTAAAAGGGGTCGTGTTGTCTACCAAGCTTCAAAGGTGGGTTAGTAGCACTATTATACAAAAATTAACTATATAAAAAAATAAAAAATAAAAATAAAATTGAAGAAAATAATATAAAGACGTACCAAAAATAATTCAAACATAAAATTAAATTAAAATAAATCATAGAGATAATCGAATTCAATTTGAAATTGGATTTCCATTCCTTGACACACACGCAAAACCACTTTTCTTTCGTATACAGTTTTTAACGTTTGAAAAATTTTATATTACTAATTGAAATTAATTAAAGGCAGGATAATCGAATATTTTTTAATTCCCAAAATCTTTTTATTCTCGTTTCTCAGTGTATTTTACATACAAAAAAAATAATGGAATGAAATAGAGATAAAAAATAAAGGAAGATTCAATTCTTTTTACCTCTTTCAAACTCATAAATCTGTCGTTGGATTAAATTACCCCGGGGAGATATTAAATCTGATCGCTTTTCAAACCCTTCCACTGCTTTAGACTCGTAAGCTATTTCTCTTGAATTTTTCTTGTATTTTTGCTTTGCTTTGCTTGTATTTTGCTTAGAGGGTTTGGGGGTATTTATAACGTAGAAACTAGGGTTTTAGGAGGGCTTAAACTCTAAAAATAGGAGTTGGTTAGGATTTTACTTGGAGAAGAAAGAATATTTTTGGATTTTTTAATTTTTAAAATTATTTTTGGATTTTTTTAAAGATTATTCTAGATTTTTTGAATTTTTTTATTTTTGGTTTTTTTTAATTTATTAAAATTTATTTTTTTCAATATTTTTTAAGATTATTCATTTTAATTTTTTTGATTTTTTTTATATTTTTTTAATTTTTTTAATTTTTATATTTTTTAATTTTTTTAATTTTTAAATATTTATTTTTTCAGATTTTTTAGATTTGGTTTAATTTTAAATTTTGTTGCATACATTGAACATTATTTATTATTTTATTGAATCATTGTTTAAAGACAGAAACAATCTGACTTCTAATTTGAACAATGAATCCATATATTGTTGGAAATAATTTGAATAGTTTAACATTTTTAAAGAAAAAAATCTTCAATTGTTGTGAATATCTTTATTTATGGTGGATATCCATATATTAAGTTAAACTTTAGTGGGCTTTATTATTAGGGTTTAATATCCATTGGAATTAGGGTTTCTATCTTATGTCTATAAATATAGACTTTTAGACAAAGCATTGTATACAACCCTACTTTGAGAATATAATACAAATATCTCTCTTTTGTCTCTCATCTTTGTTCTTCTATTTTATTCTTATTCTTTATTTTATTCACAACACGTTATCAGCACGAGACTCTAACCAATGAAAGTATTTATCGTTCAAATCTTAAAGGAGTTATTGAAAAAAAAATTATTATTAGCATGAATCAAAGATAAGTTCTTCCCCCTCAATTATATTTTAATTTTCGATTTATCTGTCTTTCTTGATTTTTGATTTTTTTAATTTTTTTTAAAAAAATCTTTGGTTGTTTGGTGTTTGTGTAGCGATAAAGTGGCTCAATTACCGTGGTGCTTGTCGATAATTCCCAAAAAGGATTTTAACAAAATATTGGTGATTAAACTTTCCATATATTCAAATTAGTGGAAAGTCTGGTATGTTTTATTTATTTAATTTGAGATTTTTTTATCTTTATTTATAACCAATATTTGTTTATTTTATTATTATGATGAAAGTTTATGTTTTAATCATGTTATAAGTTTTACATGATATTAGAACAAATATTAAACCTTTAATTAATTAATTAATATGTTCTTTGTTATGTTGGTTTAATCTGAGTATATTGGTTGGACATCCCGTTTTGAGAGGCTACTGGTCTCAAAGGAGGTTCTTTTTAAAGGACCTTGTGAACTGGTTTAACAACGTCGCGTATAAGGATTAAATTTTTGTTCCTTGTATATATTGAATATATATATCGATTGATCAATTACTATTTAATAGTATGAATATTATAAAGTATATATTTGCTTGGACGCAATATTTTTTGTGTCGAAAAACTCGACTATAGACTTCTCCCAAGTTTAAGTTACGAAAACCGTCTTGATCAAAGAATTTTATGGGAGACATTCCCTGAAGTGAATGCATGCATGATGCTTATTCCATGCAATTATTGGATTTATGACATTCCTTGAAGTGAATGCAAGCATGATGATTATTCCATGCGATTATTGGATTTATAACATTCCTTGAAGTGAATGCAAGCATGATGATTATTCCATGCGATTATTTGATTTATGTTATTCACTGAAGTGAATGCAAGCATGATGTTTATTCCATGCGATTATTGAATTTGTTTCATTCCTTGAAGTGAATGCAAACGTGATAATTCATTATATGGTTAGTGAATAAAACTCAATTATGTGCCAAAGTATCATTGATGAGGATATGTTAGAAAAACATACTCCACTTTTCAAACATTAATGTTGTCTTACAGACACAATATCATACAATGGTTTTAAATACCTATCAGTTTCCGTTCCATTCCTTGAAGTGAATAAATGTCACATTAGTAATTGTGTTCATGATTGTGTTCATGATTGAGATCATAAAATAGACATGGATAATATGATTATTTTGAGAATGCTTATATCCACAAGAAGTGGAATTATAAAGATGACAAGAATGATAGAGATCATATTAAAATCTTTATGTTATCAATGTGATGGTATAAACCATTGATCTCGTACTTGTCAAACGCCGAAGTACTATGGACTTTATCCATAATTATGAATGATAAATTAAAGAAAATATAAAGAGATTTTCTTTGTGGCGAAAATAATTATGGCGTTATTGATCCAACTCAATTTGATATTAATAATTTTCTCATAGCCCTTGAAGGAAATAATTCGTCATTTATTTTATTTCCTTTATAACTTCTAAAAGGAATAATTGATCTTTTACTTATTTTGTTTTATATTAATTTATTTTTATTTATTTATGTTAATTTACTTTTATTTATTATTTATGTTAACTTATTTTACATATCATTTATTTATATTTTAAGTTAATTTATCCTTTGAAAAATATTATCACTTCCGGAATAAAATCTACAATGAATTGTGACTATTTATGCCAAGCAGACAATGCAAGTACTCATACTATATTTAAGCATAAGAAATATTTTCTCATTTAAATACAAGGGAAATGTGAGTATTATATCTCAAAGTACTGAAATATCAATGCTTCGGAAGGGCTTTTGAGAGTTTATCTTTGATAGATAACCGATTTGATATAATATGTTATATTTAATATTTTCCATTCCCCGAAGTGAATGGTACAAAGCACATATTTTTCATTCCACGAAGTGAATGAAATAAAGCAGATATTAAAATGTGCATAATTATGCATATTTTCCCATTTTAAATGCAAGGGAATAATGTGAGTACTATATCCGGAAGTAATAATATCAAAGAAGGCTCCAACTAAGCAAACATGTTATTGCCAAATGAGACTTCATCTCATATTTACAGTGCATTATGCTCGTCAAAGTCATAAAGAGACTTATTGAATTTTAAGATATTTGCATAAATATATTGAGAATATTAGTCAAGGGAATGCTGACTATCTCAATATTACGAGTATAACTCAAGGCAATAAGGAAATCTTGGCAAAATTACATGCATTGTCATCCATATTATACTAAATAAGAATTAGTACAAATTGAAGCTCATGTTATTGTAAACTAGATGTTTACTGATAATTTTATTTGGCATGACCGGTTAGACCATCCCGGTTCAATTATGATGCGAAAATTTACTAACACTTTCATGTGGTCATTTATTGAAGAACTAAGATTTTCTTAATGGTAATTTTTTATGTGATACTTGTTATGAAAGCAATTTGATTATTCAATAATCAACAACTAAGATAGAGTGTAAATCTATTAATTTTTTGGAACGGATACAAGGTGATATATATGGGCCCATACACCTTTCTAAAAGACCATCTAGAAATCTTACGATTTTTATCGATGCATCGACTAGATAGTTATGTGTATCCTTGTTATTAACCCGTAACTTGGTGTTTGCGAGGCTACTTGCTCAGTTGATAAAATTATGAGCATATTTTCCAGATTATTTTCTAAAGACAAACAGTCTTGATAATGTTGATGACATGTAATTTTACATGTAGTATCACAAATTCGCATCAAGCCAACAAATAATCATAAGTTCTCCCCATTACCAATGGTTTTTGGTCAAGAACCAAATATTTCTCATCATAGATTTTTTGTGCGATACATGTTCTAATTGCTCCACCACAACGCACAAAGATGAGTTTTGTTAGGAATATGTATCAGATTTAAATATCTTGAGCTTCTGATAGGGAATTTATTTACAACCCGATTTATTGACTATCATTTTAATGAGTCAATTTACCCAACATTAAGGGGAGAAAATAAATAGCTAGGGAAAGAAAAAAGTTAGAATGAATTATCATTTTCTCATTTTGATCCACGTACTACACAATGTGAACTATAAGTTCAAAGGATAATTCATTTAGCAAATCAATTGTCAGATGATTTTGCTGACCCTAAAAGAGTGACTAAGTCACGTATACCAGCTATGAATGCTCCGATTAAATTTGATGACATAGAAGGACAAACTCTAGTTACTAACGAGCCTAACTTACGCTTAAAGCATAGTAGACAAGTAAGTTCCAAAGATAAGAGATCCTCGAAAAAGAAAAGAAGCTATATTTTATGATGGTCTGATCGATGAACCAATGATTATGAAAATATCTAGAAGAGATTAAATGGTCTCCAACAGAGACATTGACATGACTTAGATACCTGATAATAAAGAGATCTCAATAGATTATGTCATGTCTGGTAATAAGTGGAACTGAAATTAAATTGACGTCGTTAATATATTTGAATGCAATATAGCAATAGAGATTTTATTTGATGATGTGGATCATGAATCATTGTCAATTGGGCAATGTAAAAAAAAAGAAATGATTGGCCAACATGAAAGAGACAATTGAGGCAAAACTAAAATCTCTTTTGAAAAGAGAAGTATTTGGGCCTATAGCTCGTACATTGAAATGTGTAAAGCTCGTGGATATAAACGAGCCTTTGTGAGAAAGAGAAATCAAAAGGGGAAATCATGAGATATAAGTTCATTTGGTTGCACAAGGATTCTCACAAAGACATGAAATTGATTATGAGGAAAATATATTCCTCCGTGGTGGATGCAACTACTTTTAGATTTTAATCAGTCTGACAATAAATAAGATTACTCGGTTTCTGCCTAATGGATGTTGTTACATTATATTTGAAAGGGCCTCTTGACAGTAATATTTACATGAAACTTCCCAAAAGATTTAGATTGTCATAAGTAGTTCATTCAAGTTCTCGAGAATATTATTCAATCATATTGAATATATCTTTTTATGGCTTGAAACAATTTAGGCGTATTTGGTATGATCGCCTCATTGAATACTTATTAGCATAATGCTATATGAATTATTTCCCCGAGCATTTTTATTAAGAGGTTTAGCTCTGAATTTTTATTGATTGTGTATGTCGATGATTTGAATATCGTTGAGACTCGTGAAGAGACCTCCTCAAATCCTTATGCATATATTGACATATAGAAAAAATATTGAAAGAGACTTTACATGCATAACGCATATCTATTGATCACCCTTATGGTTGTTGCTAAGTCTCTTACTTTAAATAAAGATTTTTTTCGCCTCACAAAAAGGGTAATGATATTCTTGGTCTAAAGCACAATATACACATTATTTGATCTAGAAGCATCGTATCTTAGCTGGTCCAGAAATATTATTTAAGTGCTATGAGATCATTACCTTTAAATAATTGTTATGCATGAGGCAAAGCCGAAATATGTGTTTGGCTAAACATATCCTGAAGATATAAGAATGTTTTTCACAAGATAAGATGCAAGCTATCTTGTACAGCGATAATACAAAATTTATATCTCAAGGTAGATATATCAAATATGATAAAACAAAACATATTTCTTCAAGTTTCGTCCCTCATGATTTTTAGATGAATAGTATTCAATGAATCATTTCAAGCAATGATTTGGAAGATTTATCCACTAGTGCATGATCTACTTCAACATTTGAAGATTGTATTCAATATTGAATTATGAAGATTCAAAGATCTTATGTGATACTTTCATGAGGGGAGTAAATATGCGTTGCACTTTTTTTCCCTTAACCGAGGTTTTGTCCCAATGGGTTTTCCTGGTAAGGTTTTTAATGAGGCAACATGTTATGCGTATCAAAGATGTGTGTACTCTTTTTCCTTCACTAAGAATTTTTTTTTCCCACAGGGTTTTTACCTTAGCAAGATTTTAACGAGGCACATTATCTTCATGGATATCTAAGGGGGAGTGTTATAAATATATTTTTTTATGGTGGATATCCATATATTAAGTTAAAGATTAATGGGCCTTATTATTAGGGTTTAATACCCATTGGAATTAGGGTTTCCATCTTATGCCTATAAATATAGACTTTTGGACAAAACATTGTACACAACCCTATTTTGAGAATATAATACAAATCTTTCTCTTTTGTTTCTCATCTTTGTTCTTCTATTTTATTCTTATTCTTTATTTTATTCACAACATCAATAATATTGTTGGAAAAATGCGGTATTTAAAATTTAGGTACACAAAGTATATAAACTTTTTTATTTATTTATTTAATTTTTTATTAAAATAAATATTTTAAAAAATATAATATAAATTTTTTATTAAAATAAATATTTAAAATATATATTCATTTAGGTTTTTAAAAGTTATCATATTACATTGGTTAAAAATATATTAGATACTTATTCTAACATAAAAAAATATACTTTCAATATTTATTTATTTTAACTAAAAAAATACTTTATTATTAGTGTCATAAGAACAATTGTCCAATGCCTACCGTTCCTAATTGTAAGCATTTAATTTCTTGGATAAATGTGTTTAACATATACGTTTTATCTTTTTAATTTTAAATCCTAATTTCGTTTATGTTCTGAGAGAAATTATATGATGGATAAATTCTACCACGTGTTTATAGGACCGATCACTAAAATTCATTCAAATCATCATTTTTTTCATGTCATATATTTTTTAAAGTGAATATTCACTTGAAAAAAAATATTTTTAAAATGAATTAATAAAAAATATGAGTGAAGATTCACTTTGAAAAATATATGACATGAAAAAAATAATGATATAGATGATTTTTAGTAATTGATCCTACGGATAACATTAATAAGACTTACCCATAATATATTTTGCGATTTTAAACGGCGGTATCATAAACCCGAGGCATCCCATTTTGGCAGCTGCTAGTTTCACTTTCCTTTTTTTTTTCTTCTTTTTATTTTCTTTTTTTTAATACTATAAAAAGAGAAAAATGTAGTAAAGGGTGGCTGTGGGGGTCAACAGGTTTTTTTCATTGCTGTCATTTTTTTCCTTTTTGGGTTTTTTCCACGCTGGCAATTAGTGTCCGTTGTTTTTGGGCGGTTTAAGGGCCCACAAGATAGGGACACCGATGGCAGAGGAACATCAAAAGAACAGATCAAAAGGTGGGGGCGGAAATGCAGACGAACAAGACAAGGAGAGTAAGGAAAAAGAAAGTAAAGGTGTAAATTGTATGGATAAGATATATTATATTCGTACAAAAAATGTATATTTTATTTTTAATTTTAAAAATATTATTAAAATAATAATTTTATATCTTAAACATAAATTATAATATATATTTTAAAACAATCAAAGGTCTTTAAGATTTTAACCACAATAGGTAAGGGACAGAATAAAAAAATTATTATAGAGGGGATTAAATTATATATTTTAAATATTTTTTTTGATAAATAAAGAAAAAAAATGATTGCTTTAAAAGAATATATATTTAAAAAAATATCTCTATTTAATAAATAAAACTTATCATTCTACCTAAATTCATGCTCGTTAGTTTTTGTTTTAAGAATTTATGTAACTACGTAAATATTTATAATTTACGCATATTTTTATCATTTTAGTTAGAATTTAAGTTATAATATAAAAATTATATAATTACATAGATTTTTATCAAATATAAAATCTATAATTTTTTTTTTCAATTAATAAAAATTTATTTAATCACTATGTCAGAACAGGTTTACACATTTGAACCGGTTATTGTATCACATAAGAGTAAGGAAAACTAGTTTCTCCCTTCTTAGTAAATCATGACAAAGTTGGATACTTCACTCTAACATGGAGTGAAGTGGATTCTCCATCACCAAATATTACCCTTTGTAGTTTTTATATTAAAAAGAAAATATTACCCACAAATGGACCCTCAACATAGTGAAAAACGACCACCTATGTAACATGAACAACTGTGGGAAGCGAACTGTATTTTTGTCAAAAGAAAGAGGGGTGGTCTGTTTGTCATGGAAAATTATGTTCGCCATTCAATTTTATAAGTCATACACGGTAGTTTAGTCAGGGTTATAATGATTACAACTTCTAAACGAAGGTATGGAACAGGAAAACCACTGGAATTGGTTGGAATGGGTATCTTTGATTCTAGACATTCAGAGAAAGAAAATGATAGGGATGATGTGGACATAATAAAAAACTTAACCACTGGTTTACAACACTTTGTGTGGTCTACCAGCCCCACATGGACACACTTATTTCTTCAAAATATTAGTTTAACGAGATGAAAAGTTGGGATTTTTAATAATATTAGATATTTAAAGAAAATAAATTTGATTAATTATGTTAGCATGTTAATCTCAAATATGTATTTTAATGAATTTGGGATCCAATCACCGAAAATATGAACTAAAAAGGCCCCAACAAATTCATTCCTCCCCTCGGAAGGGGAAATTAGGGACCATCTCTTCTCATAATACAGCTTCCATCGAGCTATATGGCAATTGGCAACAGATACTCGCAACGACAACCATTAAATTGGACTTTTGAAATTCATTCGGTTTCATCTGAACCGAGTGAAACCTTTTATTGTTCTTGCCCTTCATCTGGCTTAGAATGCCAGGAGCTAAACATGGGGGGAAGAAGAATGACAGGGACAGGCGCTGAACGCTTTAGACGGTCAAAAAGTTCAGCGGAGGCAATCATCAAAATTCAGAACATTACACCACACATACATGTGCATACTAAAAACAGCAATGGACTGAATTCCACAATATGAGCACGATGGCATCATGAACCATTAAACCTAACCTGTTCCTCCTGGGGTGAGTGGTTTATTGTTTATAGAACTACGGCTAGGGGAAGCGAGATAGCGGCCAAACATGTTAGAGACTAAAGTTTGAAGTAAAAATGGTCACTCAGTATAACAAAGATGGTCGGATTCAGCAACCATTGCCTCATTGCTGACAGACAATGACAAATTACGACTCAACTGAAACTTATTGAATGCTTTCAATCACAGAGGTTCCATGATTGATGAATGGCACAAATATTGCCAGCATGCTGTGCTTACAAAGTATTTTATTGCATTCCTGTTCACCATAATTTGCTCCAGGCAGAATTGTTGGTTCCTCGTAACCATTTGCATAAAGGTGCATGGATTAATAGACACGAGCTTTAGGGGGGAATGTCTCAACCTCGTCATCTAATGTGTTCATATGAACTGGTCGGTAATCCAGTCTCACCTTCTCGTTCTCCCAATAGCTGCACAGATTAAAGTAGAACATGTCAATAGATTTTAGAGTCCCTCAGGGAACATGGCGTAAGGCACCTTCACTGCATTGGGGGAGTTGTTTTATGACCAAACACCAAAAAGTCCAGCCATAAACCAATCATAAAATGAACACAAACATGGAGACCCCTAGACTTTATGCTCTTTACTGCAAGGAACATTCTATCACAGGCATTGATACAGAAATGACTTGTCTGATCTAAAGGACCAAAGTTCATATTTCAAATGAGACTATAGCCTAAGATTCCAAATATTAAAAACTATAGATCAGGATTATATTATTATTTTTTTTTTGAAAGGTATAGATCAGGATTATATTAGGTTTGCTAATAAAGGGAACCTGTTCTTACTACAAATACATCTTTTGAATAATTTTGATTCCCCCCAACCACCACATAAACATGTTTACAATGTATTCTTCCAATGGAAATGGAGCTTACCCCAATGTGTGTTTCATCCAATTCTCGTCATCTCTTTTCTGCAAAATAACAACAAAAAGATGTATTATACCAAAGCTAATAAAAAGGGACCCAATCAAACCTAAAAAAAGGACAAAAACATACCGTAAAATCTTCACGAGCATGTGCTCCTCTGCTCTCTTTCCTAGCTTCAGCAGAATGCATAGTGATGCAGGCATTTATCAAAAGATTTTCCAACTCAATAGTTTCTATCAAATCAGAGTTCCTGCAAAACATTTTCAAATTATTCATAAAATGAACTAAAACTACAAGAATTATTGGGTCACAAGCATTCAAGTTCATGCGATCTTACCATATTAAGCTGCGATCCTTCAATTTAACATCATGGAAACTTTCCCATGTCTTATCAATTAATTGACAACCTAAAAAAATAGAAAGACATAATTAGGGCTTTCCCAGGTGTCAACTAAATATTAAAAGGTATACTGGTTTCAGCAAGTAGGAATCTCATGAGCAAATAAAGACTAAACTTGAAGCAGGAAGAAGACACATGGCGGAAAAATCTAAGGGGCAAAGCTAAAACATTGATAAGAAGCATGACACACCTTCTTCTAGTGTCTCTTGTGTGCGGAAAACAGCAGCATTGTTTTGCATTACTCGTTGCATATTTAAACGAATTTTCGAAGTTGGAAGAGAACCATTTGAATTTCTTAGTTTGTCGAGCCATGCAATTGTTGACTCACCAGCATCCTTTTCCAAAGGTTTCTGCTTCTCCCCTGAAAACAACTATGGAAAGAATTAGCATTTGGACATGAATGGAAAAAGTACTTGTATACAAAAGAATGCAATACAACATGCCTGGCCTATTGATCTCTGCAACTCGGTTTGCACAAGCCCGACCAAAGACAACAATGTCAAGAAGGGAATTTGCACCCAACCGATTGGCACCATGAACTGATGCACAGGCTGCTTCTCCGGCTGCCATTAGTCCAGGAACCACAGAATCAGGATCACTGCCTTTGATAGTAACTACCTGAGAATCAAAGCAAAATTATTTATGTTAGATGAGCAAGAAAAACAGCAAAATATACAACAGACAGAGTTAAAACCACAAATAGTTGACTATCAGACAAGATTAGTTGAAGAAACCAATTTTACATTTTTTTTCATTTTCAGATGGAATTGCATGCCTTTCATTTTTAAATGAGTTTATCAGTTATATGATCATACAGACATATATCAACATGCATTTGCTTTGTGTATATCTTTTAAATGAATAACATAATTAAATTCCAGTTAAAACCAAAGCAGCTTTTGTACTGAACATCACATCTAAATGCATCCATGCATCAGAATATCACACCTCGCCATGATGATTTGTTGGAATTCCACCCATGTTATAATGAACAGTAGGCAAGACCGGGATGGGCTCCTTTGTAACATCCACACCAGCGAAAATGGCAGCGGTCTCAGAGATACCTGGAAGCCTCTCCTTGAGAACCTCTGGAGGCAAGTGATTCAAGTGAAGATAGATATGGTCCTTCAAAGGTCCTATTGGAGATAAGATCATAATTAGTAACTCCCTGAGTTCAAATTAGCATGCAGGAAACAGTAATTGTCTGCATCACACAATGCTATAAACAAACATATACATTGTCAAAAACATCTAAAACTCCATGAACTAGGACTAAACAATCACTTAAAATGACAGAAAAACAAACAAACCAAGTATCTAATCTAAAAGACAAGCACCATAATGTAATACGTCACTGCACATTGGCAACCTCATATGAACTCCTTAAGAGGGGGGGAGGGACAGATAACAATGGGCGCTAGAACATAGAAGTGTCAGCAATGAAGAGATGAACATACCTACACCACGACCTTCCCTGATTTCCATGGTCATAGATCTTGAAACAACATCCCTAGAAGCAAGATCCTTGGCAGTAGGTGCATACCGTTCCATAAAACGTTCACCTTCACTATTTCTAAGAATACCACCTTCACCACGAGACCCTATAAATAGCTGATGAAGCTTAGAAATGAACCCCTCTCAACTTCAATTAAACAAGTGGTGCAATTAAAATTAAATTCAAAAAGAAAAAAATGCAACAACTATATACATAATGTAACCAAAGAACTCAACCCATAATCCTACTTTTCATAAGAAGTTGAATACGCACAAACCTTCAGTAATGAGGCACCCAGCCCCATAGATTCCAGTTGGGTGAAATTGCACAAACTCCAAATCCTGTATGAAGAATAAATTTAAAAGAGAGAAAAAGTGATGGTAAAGGAAGAAGTTTCAGAAACCAATTTCAGGGTTATAAAAACAGAAGAAACCTGAAGGGGAAGCCCAGCACGTGCAACCATAGCATTGCCATCACCAGTGCATGTGTGAGCTGAAGTTGCTGAAAAGTAGGTTCTACCGTATCCCTGAAGAGACGGAGAAATGGTAAAGATAATTTTATTTATTTTGAAAATTCATTTTGAATAAAATAAAATATATATTGTACCCCAGTGGCTAGAATTGTTGAAGCAGCCTGGAATCGATGTAGAGTTCCATCCTCCATGTTCAAAGCTATAACTCCCTGGCAGCTTCCTGCATGAGACAAAAAATCAACACTAGTTATCTATGTTACGCTACTAACATGAATGAAAACAGAAAAGTAGTAAGGCGACATGCTCATCAGAATGAAGAAAAAAGTAATGCCCAAAATCGTGGAAAGGTAAAACAATAACGAGAGATGATAAATATGCCAAGCCTTGGGTAACAACCTACCATCACTATTCATCAACAGATCCAAAGCAAAATATTCTACAAAGAATTGGGTATTATGTCTCATAGCTTGGCCATAGAGGGTGTGCAATAGAGCATGCCCTGTTCGATCAGCAGCACATGCACAACGATAAGCCTGTCCACCTGCTCAAGATCGAAAACACCAAGAAGCCAAGATCAGAATTCTATCACTAATCCCAATTATCAAATTTGTGTACTTGTACCTTTTCCAAAGTCAAGGCTTTGACCACCAAATGCTCGCTGATATATTTTCCCATCTTCCGTTCGAGAAAAAGGCAGGCCATAATTCTCAAGTTCAATCACGGCTTTTGGAGCCTCCCTGCACATATATTGAATTGCATCCTGATCACCTACAATAATGCAACCTCTCTTTCGTTAAAATAGGAGGTAAAAAAAGAAGGAAAAGGTTGTTAAAAAGGTAGTTCATTACACTATAAAGATGCAAGTACAATATGTAGTTTAATGCGATATAAAAATTCAAATCTCTGGCATGGCTCTTATGCCTTTAGCTTCAGCCATGTTGCTTAGGCACACATACAACTGCTATAAGCAGTTTGAATGGAGTTAGAAGGAGGAAAAGGTTATACATATGGGAACCACTTCAATGAATGCAGGGAGATATAGTAAACTGCATAAGGCATGACAAAAATGTACTAAAGGGGGACATGTAACTTTACTGGTGAAGAGAAAGCTATTAAAAAATGAAGCATTCTTGCACTGCCAAATATCAAGAAAAAAATACACGCTTATATATATATATATATATATATATATATATATATATATATATCCATGTACCACCTACAAAATCACAAAAGATACAAGTTCAAACAAATCATGTACCTAACCAATCACTTCCTTTAACTGTGTCATACATGTGCCATCGCCAGTCATCTTCAGTCATATTTCCCAAAGCAGCATTTATGCCACCCTGAACAGAAATATCCAGAGTGACAAATGAGACAACAATCTTCAAATGGAATGGAAAAGCAAAATGCAGCACTGACGACTGCTTTAAGCGTGTACAAAAATTGAATTTGCTTTGCCAGAATGATCTGCTTTTTAAACGAAAACGAATGGCATAAAAATATGGAGAAGTGCAGTATCTCTTGTCTTATAAACCATATTAAAAGAAGAAATGAGTGACAATTTATAGTCTTCGAAGAACATTAAGAGAAGTCCACACTAATGGTAATAAGAATGATTTTGGTGAAACTCATGCACCATATTAGTTGGACAAGAGAACACCAGTTATTGTGCAAACCACCCAAATATCTGTGACGAGAAAGGAAATAACAGCAACCCAGCAAGAGACAAGCATGATCTACATAAACCCACTAAATCATAGAACCAATATGATCATAAAATCTAGAACTACGATTCCCACTTATCTATAGCAAGTGTACACATGCCATGATCAATTGCAACATCATAACTCATAATCACGAGCAACAAAATAGTCCAAATACCTGAGCTGCGACAGTATGCGAACGTGTTGGGAAAAGCTTTGTTATGCAAGCAGTATTAAATCCATGCTCCGAAAGACCAATGGCTGCTCTTAGCCCTGCGCCACCAGCACCAACCACCACTGCATCATAGGTATGATCCACGATTGTATAAGGGGATTTTCCCTGCAACAATATCAAATGTTCATCACAATCTCCATTTCTGTGAGTTATTTAACTATACCCAGAATCGCTCATAATCAGAGGAACAAATATATCTTTACAAACAATAAAAAGTACATGCATTAGAAAATAAAAAAGATATTAGCTAAGCTTAAGTTCCATACGGTATTTGTTTCTACAGCATCTAGGAAAAGTCAACTAAATGGAGCTAAATCAAAGATAATTCTAGAAAACAAAGCGTAGATTCCATGTATTCATTTCCTTGTCAGCCTTTTCTCATCAGCCAAACAGTCCAATCAGTAACATATAGCTAAAACCAATCAAGATCTACCGAGAAAATCCACTAATCGTGAACAAAAAGATAAAAGCAAAGCAACTTTTGATGTTCAAAACAGAAAAAATCAAAGGAAATAAAAGTCCAAACAAGGAGTTCAAAACCCCTAGAATTAAGGAGGGAGAATAAAGAACAGTACAGCATCAGTGGAGAAGAATCTGGAAATGTGAGATCCAAGAGAATCACTGGCAACTGATCTCTTCGAGCATGGAACTCTAAGGCTACGAGAAACGCAACGCCACATCTCCGCCGCTCGCTGTATCAAATTCTTGTTCGATGCGTTTTGCTTTTACCAAGTTCTGGGTATCGGAAGTCGAGTGGTTAATTTTATATATCTTTGCTGGGAATTGTTATCGGAGAAAAGGGGTTAGAAATAATAAAAGAACAGAGCAAAAAGGGTGGCGGCGAAGTAGGACACGAAGCTAATTGCCTGTATGTATATTTACCCTCTGTATTTCATGATAACTACCGAAATGCCACTGTTGTTACATTTTATGCATTTTTTGTCAAGGACATGAAAAGAAAATGGGAATTGCGGGTCTTCATTAATCATTTAATTGGATTATTTTTTATAATAATGTATCATAAATTGGATTATTTTTTTATAATTTTATTAAAAATTATATAAGATGTCATAAATATAATGTATCTAGAAGAAAAAAATAATAACGAGGATTGATTCATTAAAATTTTATAAAAAAATTTAAAAGGGTATAGATAAATAAATATTTTTATTATACCGTTAAAATTAAGAAGTCTTCATGAATATTTCTTGTCTTTATCTAAACGAGACATGTTGATGAAAAAGGAGTGGTGAACCTATTAGTAGATCGCTCTGCAAGACTGATTACATCGATAAACAACCATCAATTGAGTGAGGCTCATCTATCTTTCTATGACTACTTATAGAGTCATAATAAAACATTAGTACCATAAAAATCTCTGAACAAGCACCAAATAACTGTTAAAGTATACTAAAATTATGTCAAAATGATTCTAAAAAAATTCATAAAAAAACATACCATCAATTGAGTAAGGATCTATCTCCATCGAAGCAACCATCAGTGGATCTCTTTTGTAACGACCCGGATTCGGATCTGAGTGTCGGGTTAACCCGAAAGGGTTCGGGCTTCGGTTTTAGGCCACGGGTTTGTGTAGTTTGGGCCTTGTTGGGCCTTAGGCTAGTTGGGCTTGTTTGGTTGTTGGGCTTATGAGTTGTTGGTGAGGGCTTCTTGGTAAATGCCTAATTAGATGACAAAGAGGGGGTGGGAGAGTTACTCCTCTGCAGAGATGATCTCACATCTCTTTTTCTTTTCTTCTCATCTTCCCCCATCTTGATAGCAAGGAAAAGTAAGAGCTAAAGGTAAGATCTTTAAGAGTTATGGTTGGAATCTCGTTTTTGTGGTAGAGAAGATGTTATAGGGCTGTTGAGGATCTATAAAACAAGCTAAAGAAGTGTTAGTTTGGTGGAGAGAAGGGTTTAAGGTGGAGTACGAGATTAGTTTTGGAGAGTTTAAATCTTAGTTTGTTAGTGTTTTTAAGCTTTAAGGATCATCTTAGAGTGGTTGTAAGTTGTTGTTACCCTTCCCTTTGTAGAGAAACAAGTGGAAGAGCCATCATCAAGCTTGAGGAAAAAGAAATCTTGAGGTTGAGCTTGGAGCTCGGGTTGTTGTTTTGTTGATGTTCTTGCTTAAGGTTGGTACTCCCAACTCTTCTAATCATTATGCATTTCATGGTAGGAAGCATTCATATAGATATAGTATATGTGTGCTTGGTTTATAGCTTGATGAGCTTTAATGGTGAAATTCGGATTTGGGTGTTAGATGAATTGAAATTGATGTTAAAACACTCTAATCATCTCTAGAAATGAATAGGAACACTTTAAGATTGATTGGCTTGAGTTTGGGAATGATCTCTAGAAATTTCTAAGTGAAACGTGTAGTTTCGTGCAGGTGGTATCGATACCGATGGTCTGTGTATCGATACCCCTGAGAGAAAATAAGCTGAAGGAGACGGCCCTCCGGTGGCATATTGGCTTCGATACCGATATCGAATCCAATAATCCCCTTTTCGTTGACTTTGAAAATGGTCAAAGGGTATCGATACCAGTATCGATACCCATGTTTCGATGCTTTCTTTGGGTGGGTATCGAAGCAGGGTGGTTCGATACCCCACATAAGGGTATGGATACCCTTGCGAGAACTTGACAAGTTTGGTATTGTTTGAGGTTCGATAAGAGGATTAAGGGTCTTAATGAATCTTATAATTAATGAAATGAATTGTGGACATAAGATTGATGTTATAACCCCGAAGGACTAAGTTATGTTAAGTCTTGATATGTTTTAATAAGAAGATCCTAGGTGGATCATTTGTGTGTATTGAGTCCTTGTTTGATGGAAATCTGGATATCCAAAAGTGTTACAACACGTTGAAGGCCATCCGATGTAACATTCCGGGTGATGATTTTGAAGACCATTCCGAATGTAGGATCCCGATGCTGTGTGGACGCGGGCCTCATTCGATGATACTCGATGTGACATTCCGAGTATGGGATTTGGAGGATCCCGATGCTGTGTGGACGCGAGCCTCAAATCCTGGATGTAGGATCCCGATGTTGTGTGGACGTGGGCCTCATCCTTGAGTATAGGATCCCGATGCTGTGTGGACGCGGGCCCTGCTCGTAGTGTAGGATCCTGATGTTGTGTGGACGCGGGCCTCACTACCTTGTGTTGTTGTTTGACATGTATATGTTGTGTGCGTTATTATACATTGTTATGCCATGTGGTAGGCAAGCATGCTAGATCATCATATCATGCACAATATTTTATATGTTATGCTTTACTGCTTATGATATGCATGATGTTGGCTGAGTTCGGCGTACCCACTAAACTTTCGTAGCTCAGCGTTCGAAATATGTTTTCGTGCGTAGGTTAGGTGAAGTCGGTTCGTGGAGCACCATCAAGGTTTGGATTTCAGCATCGACCGTGTTGTTAGAGTACATTTATTAGATTTAGTGGGTCAGTACCTTGTCGAACCCTATATGTATTTTTGTAACTCTGTTTATTATTGAGTCAAATGTTTTAATGGGTTGTAATATTTTGGAGCTCCAAGTACTTTAAATTATTTTGGGCTTACGTTTTAACTTAATGGATTTTATAAATCATATTTGGACTTGAGTTTAATTTACTTTATGGGCTTTGGAATAAAATTTTAAAATACAGGTTTTGGGCCGGAGGCCCAATTTGACATTCGAGTTGGGGTGTTACATCTTTTATCTTATCTAGATGATTTATTTTAGTACTACATGTTCATACATTGATTGAGTCCAATTACTGCGGAAACGATAGTAAGATGAATTCTAATTTAATCAAACGTGCTTTAGGGACCAAAATATAAATTTCTATAAATTCAGTGACCAATTGTGAATTTAATGTTACCAACCTTTAATTAAGTTCATTACATGCTTGCATCTAAAATTTTAACCCTAGATACGGTCTATAACTCATTTAGTTGCATTCACAAGTTTTAGGGACTAAAATGTGAAGAATCTAAACTTATTTTTCAATCTTTAACTAACTTAAAGGTTATGGATATTGATACCCCTTGGTCTCGTTTTGATTTCATTCGCCACTGTCAATAATGATATCGGAATGTCGGCCAAGTGTATCGATACTCAGGCTATCTCTCGTCCGATGCCCTGTGTAACAAGCCCGCATTTTGATACAGCTAAGACCTCGTTCCGATACGATTAAGTATTGTTAAAACAGGTATTAGAACCGTGACCAAACATATCGATACGTCTTCTTGAATTTAAGCTATCGTTTCAAAATGTGTTCATGTGGTATCAATACCCATGGTAAATTTCCCAGATTTTTTCTTGTGTTCATGCTTGTGTTTCGATACCCTATAAAACCGTTCAGAAACCATCTGCCCAAAAATTATAGATTTCCAGATTTCACTATCTCAAATTGATTTCAAACACTACCTAAATGCATATACATACCTAAATAGACATTAAACACATATTATAATCAACTTACTAGATGCATAACAACCTAGGTATCAATAACTTATCTTCAATTCGAAAGTCATACTTTGATATCTATAAATTCATAAATATATGTATATTCAAGCATCAATCAATCGTTCAATTCAATACCATATTAACCAAAGGAATATGTCAATATCAAAAACACAAACTAGTATCATATCAACTAATCAAAGCATCATTGAAATCTCAAAACTAAATAACTAGTCCCCATTGCTACCAGCTACTAATAGTGTTTTTTTTAAAAACATACTCGAGCTATCTAAAAAAAGGCACAATAGCTCATTGTTCCTTGGTTATCCGAATCAACTATTTCTCTGCATTGCAAGAAAAATTAGAGGGTTAAACATAAGCTTAGTAAGAGAATAAGACACATTACAAAAATACCTTGCAATACAACTCATAGTAAACCAATTTCAACTCTTTCAAAACATACCATACTTTTTATATATCAAACCAACATAGCTATCTATGCCATTAGTAAAATTTCAGCAAGTGTTATCAAACTATGACTAACAATGCCACTATTAAATTTTAGTAAAATACCTTTTTGAAATCACATACTTTTTAAGTAAAAACTCAAGTCTTATATGTTACTCACCTAACAAGGCTTATATAAAAACTCATGTGCTAACATGTAAAAATGGTAATGTCTCATGTAAACTTCTATGCAATATAAAAATCATAACACTTACATTTACACAACAAAACATATATTGAAACTAGTGATCCGTTTAGGCTTACCCCTAATCGTTAAGATAATAAGGCTCTCGTTGGTTATACCTCAAACGAGCAGCATGATGGTCTATACCTCCAAGTAAGCAATGTCTCACCTTGGTATCCAGGATAACTATACCCCATAGCCCGGATGTGATAGGCTTACCTCAACCACACATCATTAGGCTTACCCCATAATGTTACACACAAGGAATTTATCTCACGTACGGATTTTATGTAATTTATAGTGCACTCACACTTTATTGATCGATCAACTTATCCCTCAAGTATATCACTTAACTAGCCAATATAACATTAAAATCAATGCTCAAATCTCAAGTTCAAAACAATATATAATCCACATGCATCCCACTATCTTATGCGTCATTTGCATAAACCGGTAAAAATCATTTTTCTCATGTTTTCAAAACAAAACCTTGAAAGCATCATATGCATATAAAAACTTTTGTAAAAGTATCTCATGAGCATCAAAACACATGCATAATCACATATGCAAAACATAATATGAGCATAACAAATAACATAGTAAAACACGGCGTAATATGAGAACCTTTAAGAAAGCAAAACGTTAAATTTACATCCGAGTGTAGGGAGGTTTCTCACACCTTCCCCACACTCCCAATCTTTTAAAAACATAAGTAAAACACTACCGGATAGGCAACCCTCATAATCCACTCACCAATTAACTGAAACTTGCTCGCCAAGCCACGAAAAACGATTCAACTCGTCTGATCACCTTCAAAAACACGACCTCTTTCTTCTTGTCCTGTTTCAAGATAAAAAAACAGAGGGTTTATTACATTAAGGTGCATCTAAACAACCTCCAACTCGGACCTATACATAGCAGCCCCTAAAACACTTTAAAACCCAACCAAAAACCTCTTCAAAATCCTCATAAACCTTAAGTTCAGGATTAGATACTTTAAATACATATTAATTACATCTAAACTCATCAATTTTTATATATTTAGACATAAAAAAATATCCAGGCATAATCCTTGTACGAAAATCATGAAAATAATAAACCAAAAACCATTTTTATTAAACCGAAAGATTAAAACATTGCGTAATCAGCCAATAACTTGAGAATTTCAATAAATAACTTTATAATTCAGAGGTTTGAATGATTCTCACCTCTAAATCTGATTCACCCTCTTTCCAAGGTTTAAAAACAAGTAAAATCATAGAAAAACGAAGAGAATTTAAATAAGAAAATTGTAGGAATTTAAACCAACGAAATTTAATTAAAAAGAATTGATATTTACCTTGAAAAGATGATGAAGACTCTATCTTGAGGTAGAAGAAAACAAAAATAAGAAGGGTTTGGTGTTTGGCGTGAAACTTGTTTTATGATTTAAAATTAGTGAATTTTGATTAGTTAAATTAAAACATGTGATTAAAGGTTGTTTAAATGGCTCTTGAAAGGTTTAGATCAGCTAGGACTAGGATTTGATCAAAGCCCCTTAAAGATTTAAAGTTTTGGCCCAATTATATTTTAGTTACTAAATTTTTAATTTTTACAAAATAGTCACTAATATCAAAAACTCAAAGATTCAAGGGTCAATTTTCAAAATTGATTTGACCAAAGTCAAATATAAGCCAAGTAAGAATTTTTTAGAATATTTTTCCAAGGTATATTTTCATCAAAAGCTGATTTTTAAGAATTTAATCCCGGACAAGGCTAGAACAACTTATACGGTTTGAACGAACCTCTAAACTGACCACTAAACTTCTAGGCCCATTTTTTGGGCATTATAATATTGTTATCTTCGGTCGAAATTTTTTATAGATTCGATCAAAATTTTATAAATCATTTATATTATTATTCAGCGTTATCATGTTTATAAAAAAACACTACCAAGGATACACATAAAAATGATTGATCAACCTTAAAACATCTTTAATTATCTTAACTATCCCAAATCATTTTTAATCATATCAACGTGAAATATTTATGTTCCTTATCACAACCGTACCCCTATCAAAAAATTTTAAATATTTGAAATGCATGAAGTTGTCGTACTTGTGCTTCTCAAGATATTTGTTGACATTGTTAAACACATTAACAAAGTTAGTTGCTGTGGCGCCAAAAAAAGAAGGCTGCTGTTAGCAGAAGTTTCTTCTTCTTATGTTTCTTATAAATAGAGTGTCTTGTGATCATTGTAACATAGCTTCTTCAATAAAGAAATCCTTTATGTTTACTTCAATTATTTCTCCAGTATTTCTAGCATGGTATCATTCGCCAGGTTAACGTTCCTGTTCTAGCCTCTTCCGTTGTTGCCGCCAACAGTTCTGAAGTTGCTTTTCTTTGGTAACTGATTCATGTTGTTTCCATGGAAAGCCTTCAACAGCCGTTAACCATCGTCAATTGATTCCTTTGCCGACAACAAACTTTAGTCCACCGATAATATTGTGTCGTCGATCTTGGTGCCATTTTTGCTTTTGTTCCATTGTTATCGCTCATCAAGAAACCAAGAATCTTTTACTGCGACGAGGATTTCATTTGTCTTGCTGCCAAAGAAAAAAGTTCAAAGAAAAGATCGAAGAAGATCCATAAGGGTTCCAGAAACTGTTCCATAATTGATGGTATGCGTTTTTGATGCTTTCTCTGTAACCTTCATAATATCCGGCTTCATAATATCCGTCAATATCCTTTGAGTACTCTTCGTTCTTAGTTTAAGAGATGAAAGTAAACGTGCTGCAAAAACTATCATCTGTCTCACCCTCATTATTGATGGGGTCTGTTGAAGTTGGTTGCACTTTTGCCTTGGTATTGAAAGTATGAAATGAATTGCTTGAGTTGGAATCAAGGAAAAGTCAAATGACATCAACTTTTGAGTTGGATATTTGTGGTTCTTGCTCAGCATACAATTCATAAATGCCTGAATAAACTTTGGTTCTATGGTCACTACTGTTAATGGTTTGGATGGTTCTATTAAATATCAAACTTCTGAAGTTGTTTAATTTCCGAAAGAGTTTTGAACGAAAAAAAGTTGTAGGACAAGAAGGTGAGTAAAGAAGAACGAAAGGATGAAGAACACCTTCGATTCTCAGTAAACCACCGAAGAAGAAATACAAATTTTGTTTCTAAAAGAACTCCGGAGGAAAGAATGATGATCGAAGAAAGAAATCATTTTTTACTGTCTCTATCAATTCATTGTGATTGTTCATTTGTTCAAGAATTTCAATTCGTTAGCTACCGAACAAGAAGATCGAAGAAATTCAGAAAAGTTAAAAAACGGGATGAATGTTAGATTGTATGCTGGTTATCAAATTTCTGAAGTGGTTGGAAAGTTTGAAGTTTTCCCAGAAATTAGAAAGCTAAGGGAATGTTAAACAGATTAACAAAGTTAGTTGTTGTGGCGCCAAAAAAAGAAGGCCGCTCTTAGCAGCAGTTTCTTCTTATGTTTCTTATAAATAGAGTGTCTTGTGATCATTGTAACATAGCTTCTTCAATAAAAAAATCTTTTATGTTTATTTCAATTATTTCTCCAGTATTTCTAGCAGACATCAACAAATGTACATTATTACCTAAACATAATCAACAGAAGACATCGTTTGAACTTTGGATTGTTTGTAGTAATTTAACGATTAAAGATTTTGTTAAAATTTAAGGATTTGATTTTTTTTAAAAGATTAATTTTTTTAATATTTTATTATAATCGTAAGTTAGTATCTATTTATATATTTTCTTAATTTTTATAATAAAACACACATCTGCACACATGATACTCAAATAGAGATCAATCGAATGAATTACAAATCATTTATCGTTAAAGTTATTCTATAAACTCTACAAATTTTATTTTTTTTAAATAAAAGATTCAAACATATATATCAAACTATTGTACTGGACGTTTATTAGACGAAAAAAAATCAATCTAATAACAAAATAAAATATTAAATATTTTATAAGAAAAAAAAGTGAAAGTTACACATTTACTTTAAAAAAATATAATTTAGTCTAAGCCTATAAACTAATACTATTATTATGGAAAAGCACCCAAATTTAGGTCTTTAAAAGAAGTTCCAGCTGGAGCCTGGAAGGCAAATGACCATTTTTTTTCCTATTTGATTATGGTGGATTCAATTTTTATTTTTGGGTAAACTATATAAATGGTCATTGAATTTTTATGTAAAATTTATTTTGGTCATCGGACTTTTAAAATATTCAATAAAGTAATCTAATTTTTAGTTTGCATTTGATAACTTTATCTAACTTTTAGTTCTCATTCGATACGGTCCCTACCGTTATATATCATTAAAAATTTCCGTTAAAGTCTAATTTTTCTTAATAAAAATGGGTAAACTACAGAAGTTAAGTTATTAAATTAAAAAATTTAAACTTTAATGGCCAAAATAGGAGTGAGGAGAAAGTTGAGTGATGAATATTGTAGTTTACCTATTTTTTATTAAGAAAAATTAAGCTTTTGCGGTATATAATTGTAGGAACCGTATAGAATGTGAACTAAAAGTTGAGTGACCTTATCGAATACGAACTAAGAATTTGGTGCTCTTATCAAATATTTTAAAAGTTTTGTGACCAAAATGAATATGACTTAAAAGTTTGATGACCATTTATATAGCTTACCCTTTATTTTTAGATTAAATATCTGATTTGATTTTAAATTTCAAGTTTCAGATTATCCAAAAATCTTAAAATCTAAAGAACTTAACTTTTTATGAGTATTTTTTTTACAATTTGATGCTTGTTACATCCAAAGATCTAAAAAATTAAAATTTTCATAGACATGAATCTTGCTATATTTAGTAACTTGTTATTTATTATATTCAAAATTTTAATTTTTTAAAAATATGATATTAAAAAATATTTTTAAACAATCAGATATATAAATATCCAATTTGATGTTTAAAAAACATAATAATCAAAAAATTAAATTAAATACAAATAATTATACCATCAATCCAAAGAGAAAATATTTTTAAAAAAATCAGATCTATCCGATATATAACGATGAATGCCAAGGATAGGTCACATAAAAGATGAGGACAACACTGGAATTTCCAAAAAAGAGGAGTTTTTTTTTCACCTAAAATGGAGATTTTCCTCACCTCAGCTAACACAGTTTGCTACGGCACTTCAACTCCTAAACTCTTTAACAGTCGTAATTTCTTCATCCATCTTTCTAATCATCTGAGAAAGAAAATAAAAACCAGAAAAATCCTTTCAAAGCTTTGAACTTTCTCTCATGGCGGATATACTCGCTTCTTTAAGGTCTTTAATGGCCGCTCACTCTCCTCCTCTTGACGCCTTAGTCGTCCCTTCTGAAGATTATCACCAGGTTTAATTTAAAAAAGGTTCTTTTATCATTTCTGGAAAGGAAAAATGTTAATTTGTTTAATTTTAAATCGAATTTTGTAGAGCGAATATGTTTCTGCTCGTGATAAAAGGCGCCAGTTTGTTTCTGGATTCACCGGAAGTGCAGGTCTCTCTTTCGATTTTTTTTTCATATAATAATAATAATAATAATTGTTATTCTTATTTAAATTTTGTTGGTTTTGGAAAATTTTTCAGGATTGGCACTGATTACTAAAAATGAAGCAAGGTTATGGACGGACGGCCGATATTTCTTGCAAGCGATGCAGCAGCTCAGTGATCAGTGGAAATTAATGCGTATTGGAGAAGATCCTTCAGTCGATGCTTGGATTTCTGATGTAAAATTGTACCATTTTGCTTCACTAAAAATTCAATCTTTTGCTTCAGTATTTGATACTTTTTATTAATAATGAATGATTTAGAATTTGCAAAGGGAGGCAGCTATTGGGATTGATCCTTGGTGTGTATCAGTGGACACAGCTCAAAGATGGGAACGTGCTTTTGAGAAAAAGAAACAGAAATTAGTTCAAACCTCAACCAATTTGGTTGACGAGGTTTGGAAAAACAGGCCACCAGCTGAAATTAACCCGGTTGTTGATCATCCCTTGGAATTTGCCGGTCGTTCTGTAGCTGAAAAGTTGAAAGATTTGAGGGTAAAGATTGCCAACAAGAAGGCTCGAGGAATTATCGTCGCTGCTTTAGATGAGGTGTGGCTTTGTCAAGTTGTTGGTTGTAATGGAATCTGTTGAGCATTTTCTTTTTGTAGTTTAAATGGCTAGTTTACAGGTTGCTTGGTTGTATAATATCCGTGGAAGCGATGTATCTTACTCTCCAGTTGTTCATGCATTTGCTATTGTAACATTGAACTCGGCTTTCCTCTATGTTGACAAAAGGAAAGTTTCTTCTAAGGTATGATTTTGAGTATATATACTTAGTTGTTGAATTTTTCATTTTTTACCTTATTAGATCATATTAAATGAAGGTATAACTTTTTGTCTAGATGATTTGGGTATATTGATCACATGTATTTTAATGCAGGTGAGCTCTTCCTTGCAAGAGAATGGAATTGAAGTTCGGGAGTATGGTGCAGTGAGTTCTGATGTTGCGATGTTAGCATCTAATCAGCTTGATCAGGCCACGGGAGTGATTTCTAGTCAAAATGGTGTTCATGAAAATGATACTTCTGATAATTATCTTATATGGGTTGATCCTGCATCATGCTGCTATGCTTTGTTTTCGAAACTAGATGCAAATATGGTGCTCCTGCAGCAGTCTCCCTTGGCCCTCGCAAAAGCCCTGAAGGTTGTCATGCATTTATTTACTGGTTGAATCTTTCTTTAGAATTGCATAGCATTTATTTATATGAAGTCCTCTTCTGATATTCTGAAAATAGTTTATTTAGAACACCTTAAATCTTTTATATTTACTTGTAAATCCACATGCCCTGATCCTGAAGACCAAGCATATGCTGCCCTTGAAAGAAGAAAAAAGGAGAACTGTTACCTATTTAAAAGACCATGGAAGGATCTTTAATATTTAGAGAGTGATTCTATTTGGTCACGTTTCATCTTAAATTATTTACCTTTATCAACAATTTTTGCATTTTTAGAATCCAGTTGAGTTGGAAGGACTAAAAAATGCGCATATCCGGGATGGTGCAGCTGTTGTGCAGTTTCTTGTCTGGTTGGATAATCAGGTATTGGACTGTGACCTTTGTGTATTATTTTCTTTTGAAAATTGGTAAATATTCTCTAATTTGTTAAGCTTCTAACTCATTTGTTTAGATTTGGTTCTTATTCAAAGTAAAAATATTTCTCGTCATATGCAACTAGATTATAGGCTTGAAATGATGCTGTTGCTCTCTCAATTGTACAGATGCAAGAGATTTATGGGGCTTCTGGTTATTTCTTGGAAGGGGAGGTAGCAAACAAAAAATTACTGTAAGTAATAGAATTGCAAGTCATTATCTTGTCTCTCTTTCATTCCTGTTCAGTTGCTGTTTTTTAAGCCTGAAACCAAGCAGGCGGTTCCCTCTCAAGAAAAAAAAAATCTGAGTTGGTGCTTGACCGACTGATGCTTAGTTGTTTCATGCTACTGGAATGAACCATGCAGGGAGACTGCGAAGCTGACAGAGGTGACTGTTAGTGATAAGTTAGAGGGGTTTCGTGCATCAAAAGAGGTAACTATAGTTTTGAGAAAGCTTTGTTGTTGAGCTAAGAAAAATAATCAACATATCATTTTAGATATAACTATAGTTGTAAAAACCTTTCAAGTGAGAAATTCTTGTATCGGTAGTAACAAACCCTGTTCTTTGTGTCACCAATAAGTAATTACTTTGTTATGTAAACGTGGGAATCATAACATTTGAAACTAAGAATTTCCTAAGAGTCTACTTACAAGCATATTTTTTGTGTAATGAGCACCTTGGTGGGTTCCGGTTGTTACTATAATATTGTGCTTGTATTTGTATTTATCTCACAATTGTTTTTTCTATGTTACCAATTGCAGCACTTCAGAGGCCTAAGTTTCCCTACTATTTCTTCAGTTGGTCCTAATGCAGCCATCATCCATTACTCACCTCAGGCAGAAACATGTGCTGAGCTTGATCCAAATAGCATTTATCTATTTGATTCAGGAGGACAGGTTTGCCTAAGCTGTAATAATTTAGCTTACACTCGAGATGCCAATAATCTTATTCTAGATTCTTAGCTCTGATTCTTAATTTTATGACTGATAAAGTATCTAGATGGAACAACTGATATAACTCGGACAGTTCATTTTGGAAAGCCTTCAGCACATGAGAAGGCTTGCTATACCTCCGTAAGTTGTTTCTGGATCTCACATCATTAGTTACCTATGTTCACCTTCCTTTTGGTTAGACCATATGCAAATTTAATTTATGATGTGCTTATATTTCCAAAGCCCCTGGTGGATTTGATAACACAAGCAGCATATCCATCTCTCAAATCTCAGCATCTTTGTTTATGTTACCTGGGAAATGACGTGTCACATGAATGATTGCTTTTAACTTAATTGTTTTCTAAGAATAGAGCATCATCTGTTGTTTGTGATGATCCATCCAATGAGGTCATGACTGTAATTTTTGGACATAACCCAATTTGTATTCGCATTTAAGTAGTTCAATACTGTTTCAACATATTGGAAGTCAAAATTCATGACCCAGAGTAGTTAATTATTGTTATTTTGATACTGCTTGTTTCAAAGATGGGTTGAGAATTGAGATGCTTGGGTCCCTCTTTCTTTACTTAGGTTCACTTGGATTTTGATTTCCTGTTTTTCCTGAACTTAAAGCCTTGAAGAAATTGGTTGATTCCGTGCAGGTTCTGAAAGGCCACATTGCTCTGGGCAATGCTCGGTTTCCTAATGGAACAAATGGTATCAAAAGCTCCCTATTTATCTATTCAATTGTTTGTTCCAGATTCATTTAAGCATTTCCCTTTCAAGTCTAGTTGATTTTGTCTCAACTCCAATATCTAACTAATGTGGATATATAATCATATTCATAAACACACACTCTCGTATGTATATATTAGGTTGATTGATTGTTTGCTTTTATAGGTTATGCTCTTGATATTCTGGCTCGCCTTCCTTTGTGGAGGTATGGCCTTGATTATCGACATGGTACTGGTCATGGAATCGGGTCTTATCTGAATGTTCATGAAGGTTAGCATTGCGCTACAATTGCTTGGTAATGTTAGGGTTACCGTTAAATCATGAAACTTCTCATTTAACTTTGTTTTTCTTGGTTGAAACTACTTGGATCAGGGCCGCATCAAATTAGTTTCAGGCCACATGCTCAAAATGTGCCACTTCAAGTTTCCATGACAGTAACAGATGGTTAGTATTGGTTGTCTTGTCTTTTCTTAACACTGTTCAAAATCTGACAAAAGGATGTTTATCTTGCCTCATACCGGCTTCCTTTGTATTTTTTTATTCACAATGCTTTACTTCTTGGTTTACTTCAAGCTTTTCATGCATTCATTTTTAAGCATTTAATGCTTCCTGGCTGTCATTCTCGGCTCGAATCTTTTGCAGAGTGTTTCTGTGCATCTGTTACAATGATTATAAAGTACTGTGCAATTTAAGAATTCTATTTTCTCAATATTAAAAATATTACCTACTGTGTTCTTGTCATCTGAAAAGTAGCATACCATTACTATATAACTGAAACAATAATCTATTTCTTAACCTGAAATTCTTTTTCCCAGAACCTGGATATTATGAAGATGGGAGCTTTGGTATAAGATTAGAGAATGTACTAGTAATCAAGGAGGCTGACACTGAATTCAATTTTGGTGACAAGGGATACTTATCATTTGATCATATCACTTGGGTAAGTTCTGCCATTATGTGTAATTATTCATCTTTCCCTTCCTCCTGAGTCCTATCAACCATGTTTCATGTCTGTTTGTCTTCACATGTGCATGCATGCTTTAGGTTTTCAGGTTTCACATACTTGGTGTGGATTACGATTCTATACAATTACTGCGGGATTGATTAACTTCACTGATAAACTACCCGGAGACTTAACTATTAATGTTCTCTCCTTTGATATGCTATTGTAATCTTTAAAAAGTATCCATTGTATGCCTCTTATTTCCATCTCATGGCATGTTGAATGTGAGGGTTGATTTTGGTCATGCTTCCATGGTTTAACCTGCATACTCTCTTTACAGAGACGAGTGAATTTTTGATATTAATGGCTTTTCTTATGTTCAGGCACCATATCAATTAAAGCTGATTGACTTCAGTCTCTTGACACCCGAGGAAGTTCAGTGGTTGGATACTTACCATTCGAAATGTCGGGAAATTCTTGCACCTTACATGGATAAAAATGAGATGGAATGGCTGAAGAAAGCTACTGAAGCTGTAAGTGCATGATATGTCTATTCAAGAAAAACCCAAGGAACCCTTTTAGCATCTTTATATGCTTTTGTTTTATATTAAGAATAAAATTGAGATTGTTTTGTTAATGAGATTTGTTTTGCACATTTAGATGTGATCTTTATGGATTAAATTAACTAATGCTTTGTTTACCTATTTATATTATCTTCCTCTAATGATGTTGGCTCGGTACCAATCTCTAAATGCTCGGCCACTGTCGTGACATTCATTTGGTGGTCGACAATAATCTTGTTTGCGTATTCATAGTATTGATCATCGGTTCTAGATTTTCGGCCTGAGGCACCCCCATCAAAACTTGATCGTGTGAAGGAGTGGAGATGGTTGAGGGGAGGTCAAACAGGGTCTCATCGATGGGTGGCTGATCTGATCGGAGAGGAATGGAAGGAGTTGTTAACTGTATTCAATGCTCACAACACATACATACATGATTAATCCCCAGAAGCTTTTGTATTCTGGTGCTGAATACAAATCTCTGCAAATTGGAACAGTATATTATAAGATGAACCCCCTTCAGCCAAAGCTTTAGCAGCACTATTCTTTAGTTCCTTGATCCTGGCTTGTATCTTTCGTCCTTCATCATCTACCAATATTTTGGTAACCATCGATCTTATCTCTTCTCTCGTCACCATTCCATCCGATTCCGTCGTTACTCGGATGCTTGCTCCGATATCTTCCTTTAATGTACGAGCATTCATCTTCTGCTCTGCGTAAAGCGGCCATGCTATCATAGGTACCCCATTGGCTATACTCTCTAAGGTTGAATTCCATCCACAGTGGGTTAAAAACCCACCAATCGACGGATGGCTCAGTACCTCGACTTGAGGTGCCCACATTGGGACCACTAGTCCTCGGTCATGGGTCCTGGCGAGGAATCCATCGGGCAAGTAATCTGGGTTGCCATCAGATCCATTTGTTAAAGTGAAAAACGTCCCTGCTGCGTCTTTTTCAGTAGGAGGACGTACCACCCAAAGAAATCTTTGTTGGCTAAGCTCCAGACCCCAAGCTAGCTCTATAACTTGCTGAGCTGATAAGGTTCCACCACTCCCAAACGACACATAAATCATTGATTCTTCCGGTTGCTTGTCGAGCCAATCCATTATTCCGTTACATAAAACCGGCTTTTCGATTGGCCTGACGGTTGCTTGTCGAGCCAATCCATTATTCCGTTACATAAAACCGGCTTTTCGATTGGCCTGACTAGCGGACCAACGGGGTAAATGGGTACCTTCTTTGTGTCTCTCAAGGCTTTAAGACTTGTTGGTTCAAGTTCATCCCATGTATTCACCAAGATCCCATCAGTCAACGATATTTTAAGAAAAATGTCCTTAAATCTTTGACATGATGGATCGTTGGGATAATCGAGTACGGTATCCTCGAACATAACCGGTCTGCAACCCGGAATGTTCAGTGGCTTTCGGTACTTAACATGCTCGTAAATCTCTTTTCCGTCAACCTCCGTCGTACGCAACGAAAATGCAAGAAACCATGCATTAGAAGTTAAGAACACAAACTTTAACATATTGAATTCGTCGGCAACCCCCAAAGCATCGGTTCCGAACATGTCAACAACTAGAGCAGTGGGACAAGACTCCATCTTAGAGATTTCAGTTTTTAAAAACGGCACAGACCCTAGCATAGTTGCCTCTAGTTTTTGTATATACGAAACACCGGACCCAACCATGTCGGAAACGTCGACGAAAGGGAGCAAAACAATATCGAGTAGATATTCACCATCTGAGCCTGCTGGTGGTTGGAGAAGTTGGGAACTTACAATAGAGTTATGGTCTGTTGCCACAACAAAAACAGTAACTTTGAATCTTTGATGTGAAACGAGGCGTTTGGCAAGCTCAAGCCCCGGGATCAAGTGTCCCATTCCAGGGCTTGCAAGGAGGACTAGATGAGGCTTTGTGGCTTCCATGGAACGTAGAAATTAAAGGACGAAAGAGAAACGATTACAGCTCGTGCTTTGCGGTTTGCCCCCTGGCTGCTTTGGTGCAAGGCTATTATTTAATATAGATAAAAGGTAAGAATTGATTCTCATATATATATTGATATATAAATCATTTGTTTAATATACTTTTTCTTAAAAGCAGTTGAATTTCATTAAAAGAAAATTCGTTTTTCATAAAAATTAAACATGTTATTAAAATCTTTGTCTTTGTATAATTAGATGTTGTGTAACAAAGATCGTGAAAATTAATTTTATAAATTATTCGATTAATAACAAACTATCACAAAATAAAATTAGATTATACATTTACTTTATCATAAAGCGTATTGGTTGATTACTACACGAACATTATGTAAAATAATAGGAATGTTACATTTATAAATTTATCATGTTTTAAATGTAAATCTAAATTCTTATAACGAAGTTTTCAAATGTTACCCGAAGAGCGATGAAAAAGAGTTTTAGTGTTTGGATTAATAGAGATGGTGATGGTTTCAGTTTTCAATCGATACATATATAATCAAAAATTTAATACTTTTATTTAAATTTTAAAGTAAAAATTTGAATATGACCTTATTCGATATTAAAATAAACTATTATTTTAGATCAAGTCATATATATTTTTTCATCATAAACCCGAGCATGATCTAACATCATGCTAAAAGAACCTACCCAACTATTTTTTTTAAATCTAACCCTACCGAATAAGATCGGATCGGGTCAAATGTCCATCCATTGTGGATGTTCACTTCTTATGAATAGTTTGTGTTCACTTTGAAGGAATATTTTGTTTATGATCAAGTGTATTAAAATGTATAAAAGAAGTCTTCTTCCTCTCCCTCCCTAAGTGGATGGAGCATCAACTCTCATTTGGTTCTCCATGGAATTCCATTTTTCTAAATTTCCATTATTTTAGTCTTCTGATTCCCGTTAAGATTAATGGATGCATGGTCATGGATTCTGATGCCGACTCCATCATCAATGAAATTAATGTAGGACACCATCACTCTTTAGGATTTCACTTGCTTTTCTTAAAAAAAAAAAACAACAACTAACTGGTATGCTTAAAATGTGATCCTTAGAAATAATTGTCTATAATTCTCACTAATTCTAGAAATATCTCTTAGAATCAATTGTCCTTTTTAAAGTCCCTATGCAGTCGTTCTTATTGCGCTTGTCTAGAATCTCACTGGTTCTACAGAAACAATTGTAATAGGAATAATCAATAAGATTCTATAATCAATTGTCATATTTAGAAAATAATTATTACGTTTTAACAATTATAACTCATATTTCTTAAATGTATTTTTAAAATTTTTATAATAAATTTCGAAATTAACATATATGTAATTTATCAAAATTCTGGAACCCTTCTTTTTTAGGAGACCTTGTATAGTCGTTCTTATTACGTATGTTTAGAACTCTCACCGTTTAGCCTTAACGGTGAAAAAATATTTTCGACAGACAGTTAATAACGATGATGAAAGAACGATAATCGATAACCGATAACCGGTACCGAGATAAAAAATGATGGAGAAGGAGATAAACCGGAATGGATTAAAAAATATAAACAAACGTTAACTTATAATAATCTTTAAATTATTAAAAAAAATACCTTATAACCGAGAGACTGTTTACAAAATTTATTTTTACTTTTATTTTAGGAATTATTTTACACAAATTTATATATTTTTATTATGTTTTGATAACTCTGTTATTTAAAATTAATAAAAATAGTGTTGTGATTTAGATTAATAATAATTTTACTCTAAAAATTTGTATAATCTATTATTTTAGTCTAAAATTTTATTAATTAAAATATTATTTTAATTTTTAAATTATAATTATAAATTCTTCATATTTTTCTTCTTCCAATCGAATAATTTTTTATGCTTTGAAGTTAAAAAAACACAAAAAATAATTAAAAATTTAAGATTTGAGGATGAATGTGGGTATCGGTATATGTTCAGTTATTAAAGTTGAATTATGGGGAATATTTCAGGGTTGATTGGCAATAGGCTCTATTAGAATTATGAAATCAGCGTAATGTTATTTATAAAATTAATTAATTAAATAAATTTATTTTATTAATTTTTTATTTTATTTTTTAATAAGTGAATATTTATTTGATAGTAAAATTTATTTTTTAAATTTAATTTATAATAAATATTAGTGAAATTTATTTGATAAAAAACAATTAAATAGATGTATTTAATCAATTAATTTTATAAATAACATGACAAAGCAACTTATAGTATAATTTCTTTCATTATTAAGTCAAGTCGTATAGATATCATTTTAGCTATTCAACAATTCAAGGTTGTTCTTTAAATGGTGTCAATTTTTTTTTAGGTAAAATATTGTTTAAAGTTAGATTATAATCCATTTATTTTCTAGTTTAAACAATAATATGTAATATTATTAAAAATAACTTTAAAAAACCATATTTTTTAAATCAAAAACTAAAACCAATATTTGGGTAATTCCACCCATTTTTAGTCTAAAAATACTCAAAGCAACAGATTTGGCTGAAACCAAGACCACAATCATTTAGTTCAATTCTATTAAAATTGTAAGAAAATACAAAACATTAGTGTAATCACTAATTTTATCCGGGTCTAAACTCAATTTTAATTTTTATAACCGACATTAATTTATTGTTTTAAAATCCTAATAAAATAAATATAAATACATTAATTCCAATATACATATATATATATTACTACATTTTCTTATGTTAAAATCATGTACATAAATAAACATATTACTACATTTTCTTTACCGTTCATTATTATTTATTTTTATTATTATTTTATTATCTTTATTTATTTATTTGTTATGAAAATAAAATTATTTAAATTAGAGTTCTTTTCGATTACTTATGTATATAATAATACATAATAAGTTTTTGATTACTTATTTTATTATTATTATTATTTTATTTTTAATCATTATTTACTATTATTATTATTAATTATTATTAAAAATGAATCCAAACCCAAACATTATAAATAAATAATCCAATTAAACAAATAGTTCAAATGTTTTTATTAATTAAAGTACATTTACAATTATTAAACCCAATAATAATAACACATAGCCCACATAGTTAATTACAAGCCTGAAATTAAATTACACCAGCCCATTTCTTTATCTTAAGCCCTATCTGATCTAATGGAAACCCTAACAGCTTCTCATCTTCCATTGCGCAACCGTCTTAGGACCGTTGGATCGGATTTGTGATCCAACGGTCGAGATTAAAAAAGGATGCTACTTCAGATTCTCATTTTCTTTACCATTGCAAATATACGAATGCCAACACCAAACTCAGAAACGAATACATCCAAATTCAGAGAGAAGAGCCAATAGCATATTTAGGATCCTTTTTCTTTTTTATTTTGATGTAATCTTTCGGTTATATAAACCGAACAAACAACACAATATAAGGAGGTTCCCCCCATTCGAAAAAATCAATACAAAACCAGAAATTTTAGAGGTATCCACCTCTTCTTTTTCATTTTGCATAGAAAAATAGATGGTTTGAGTCTTACCTTCTTGGGGTTCGAGTCGTCGTCCCTTCGGCTCTTTTTCCGGTCGACGATAAGCTTACGAACCTTCTGCCGTTTAAAGGGTGAGTCAAACGGGAGGAGTTTCCTTCTCTGGTCCTGTTCTTGAATAAAGGGGTTCCTTATTTTGTTTCTGGTTTTGAAAAATCGAAGAACGAAAGGTTTTTAGATCTGATTTCAAGAAAATAGAAGTGTTTTTTTGTGTTTATTTTACGGAAATAATAAAAGTGTTTTTGTTTTTGTTTTGAAAGATAGGGTTTTTAAACTCGCTGGCCACCGTTCGTGTAACACCCCTAAAATCGATACGATATAATAATTCGAATAAATCGAAATTTAAATTAAATGAATTATGTGTAAAATTGGAATAGAAATAAGGGACCAAATTGCATTAAGTGAAAACAAGAGAGGATTGCATGATGGATTTTCAATTTCCCTTATTTGCCCTTGGGCATTTAATTGTTAAAGAAGTAAGTGGGGGGATAAAATGGTCATTTTGCACCCTTTTAATGAGAAAGAAAACAAAAGAAATCAGCCCCAATTTGTTCTCTTCTTCCTCACTTCACGTGAGCATCAAAGAAAGGGGTGAAGAGAGAAATTTTCATGGAAATTGAAGGGAATAGCTCAAAAGCCTTGCATGGTGGAACTAATACACTAGGAAATTGAATCTAAAGACCTTGGTAAGTCCATCTTTCCCTAAACCGAAGATTCTAGGGTTTTGAACTTTTGGGGTTTTGATAATTTTAAGATGTTTATAAATTAATTAGGTTGATAGGAACCTAGTTTAAAGATTGTGATGCTTGGGTTTAGTTATTGAAGCATGAACATTGAATTATTAAGCTTGAATTTGGGGGTTTGGTAAATGTATTATGTGGGTTAATTGATTTGGTATTATGGTGAAATTAGGGATTACTTGAGGTTAATTTTATATTTAGAGGTGCTGAAAATTGTAAGAATAAGATTGGATTTGGAAATTAAGTAATGGATTGAAAGTTAGCCGAAATTACTTAGAAATGCTATTCCGAGTAGCCATCTTCGAAAAATTCCCTAGGCCACTTTTGGGGGAGTTAGGAGCTGAAATTTTGCAGTATGATACTCTTGTATACCTAGTTTAGGGGAAAATTTACGGAACCTCAATCCGAGTTTGGTAGAAAAAGTTATAAGCTTCTCCGTAGGGCTGTTCGAGCAGTCCCGAAAGTTTCGGACAGGTTTGATTCGAATGAATTCTGGTACTGATAGGGAAATTATTAAAATATGAGGCTAATTTATCCTTTTAGAGGATCCTCTTAGCTTTCCAAAGAGGTATAATAAGCTCGAATCGGACATGAGAGCTAGGAGATACGATCGAATTACGAAAGGGTAGCAAATTGTCTCTAACGGATGAATGTACATGCTTATATTAGTTAAAGCTTAAGATCACTTGAGTTAAGTGATTATGATGTGTTCTAATAGATATATGTTTGTATACGGATTACTAGGTAATCAAAGAGACGAAAATATCGAAGAAGAGGAGAGACACGATCAAGCTAAGAAAAGAGGGAAAGGAATCGCGATCTATAACCCTTGAATAGCTCGAAATCAACGGTGAGTGTGGCAAACCTTGGGGTTAGGACCTAGGGTCCTAACCATCTTTGTATTATTTGATTAATTAATTTGTATTGTAACCGGACTAATGAAATATTTGGTAATACGGGAAGGAGGATTAAATGTTATTAACTTGTTTGATGCCATGTTTTAGTGCTAGATGTTAGACTAGTTTAGAACATTTGCATAGCTCGGAAATGCCGAGGTAAGTAATGGCACGCGGCTACAGATGCCAGGTACGTGAGTCATGCATGAGGCATGTTTAAATTGGTTTGATTATTCGATTTGCAACATGATATGTGTGATTGGATATGCTAGCACATTATACGCTTTTGACACATAGCATGACATATGCTTTTTGATTCGTTAGCATGACATATGCTTTAGATATGTTAGTATGATATTTGCTTTGGATATGCTAGCATGATGTATATGTTTATGAAATAGTAGTTTGATGTAAATGCATTGGGTATTAGCATGCTATGGACATCATATGTGATAAGGAACTTGTTTAATACAAATGGAAAGATTAAAAGAATTGAAAACTCTGATTGAGCCTTGGTCGATAGTTGGTCATAGGTAGTAAGGCATGCCTAGGGTTTGAGCTCATTTGTTAGTTTGCCCAGTACTTCGGTACTTTTGTTTAGTACTTCGGTACTTCTGTTGGTACTATGGGTACCTTTGTTTGGTGGTTAGTCACCATTTGTAGATACCGTGGGTATCTTTTGTTAGTGCCTTCGTGGCACTTCTGTCAGTACCTTCGTGGCACTTCTGTCAGTACCTTCGTGGCACTTCTGTCAGTACCTTTGTGGTACTTCTGTTGACCCACTTACCTAGTCAAACTATACCAAGGCCTCATTTGAAATTAATCCGAAAGAATAAAATTAAGAAATTGCTATTGATCATTTGTCACGACATTGCAATTGAACATTTGACATAAGCTGCTAATGAGCATTTGGTTATATGTTGCCATTGTGCATTCGATTATAAGTTGCTAATGAGCATTTGGTTATATGTTGCCATTGTGCATTCGATTATAAGTTGCTAATGAGTATTTGGTTATATGTTGCCATTGTGCATTCGATTATAGGTTGCTAATGAGCATTTGGTTAAATGTTGTCATTGTGCATTCGATTATAAGTTGTTATTGAGCATTCGAATAGGAAATTGTATTGAGCATCTAGTTTATGAATTTAGCTTGTATGCTAATGGCATGAAAAATATGAATTTTGATAAGCATGATGTACACTGTTCAAATTGATATAGGAAATTGATCGGTTGCTTATTGTAGCATGTTATATTGTTTGATTAATGTCTAAATGGTTAGACTTAGGGCTGCCTCACTAAGTACTTCGTAAGTACTTACCACCTTTGTTTTCTCCTCCCCAAATAACAGGTTATCGGACTAAGGGGTTAGATCGGCTTTGATCGCGAGCAAGGACACCAAGCAAGCCCAAGTATGGTATTTTGTACCTTTGTAACTCCTAGTATATGGTGGCATAGGGAGCATGCTTAGAATGATCTATGCATTTTGATATTTAGAGCATGGTTTGTATATATGATCCTTCTTACATTCGGTATGTAAGCCATAAGGCATATTATACTTGGTAGGCCTTGCATATTTTGAGTTCTCAGCTTATGAATTGGGTAAGTAGGCTTTGGTGATATGCATATGTTAAGTAAGAAATTGTGTTGAAGTGTCAAATATGAACTAGGTAGGATAGCATGTGAATCCTTAAACTAGAACATGAGTATGCTAAATGCTATAGTGGGAAGTCCATGACATAGTTATGTCTTGAATAACATTGTACATGGTTAAGGCTTAAGTAATGAATTGGCTAAGCGATTTGGTTTAGTGGAGTGATACATGTTACTTAAACATGTTGGAAACGTCCCTTAAGGATGAAGGATGATTTAAGACCACATAAATGGTCTTTCGGTTAGTGTCTAAGTGCTTAAAAGTTAGAAATCTGGAAATTGGGACAAGGGTATCGATACCACTTACATGGGTATCGATACCAACCTTGACAGTAATGAAATGGCATCGATGCATGGTTCGATGCCAAGCTTCTTTATGATCTCCCTGGTTCGATGCCAGTATCGAGCCAGGCCCCTTTTAGCCTTAAGCCATTGAATCCTAAGAGTAGACCAGCATCGATACCTGGTTCGATACTGGGTCTTCCAGTAACGAAATGGCATCGATGCCAGTATCGAACCAGGCCAATCGTCCATAGTCAACGAGTCATTGAGGAAGGCCAGTATCGATACATGGTTCGATACTGGGGCTTCCAGAAACGAAATTGCATCAATACTTGTTTCGAACTAGGCTCCCCAAGCCTTGGTCAACGAGTCAACATAGTTGACCTGTATCGAACTAGGGTTCGATACCCCTATTCCGATACCCCTCTATAGGGGGTATCGATACCCCTAGTCAATTTTGGTTCAATTTGAAACGAAAATTAGCTTGATCAATAAGATAACATTAATGATGGTCGAACGAATAGAATTTGGTTAGAGATTCAAATCACGTTTAATTGTGATTGTAATTGATAAATGAGTAAAAAAAAATTGAGAATAGAAATGGCTAATTGTATAAGTGTGGAAAAAGTTTTAAATTGATCTCAAAATTGATAGAATTTACATATAATCGACTTGAATCAACTCACAAAATAATAGAAACATTTTGGATTTGGATACAAGATTGGTCTAAAATATAAGTTTGAATGTCCGGTCGACACCTTCGTCTCCTAACCCGGGGCGAGGGTGTCACAGTTCGCCGGCTTCTGGAAATTTGTAAGAACATGAAAAGTGTTCTTCATGTTCTTGGTTAGAGGATAAGCAGATCAGAGAAAACTCCTCTTTCTTATTGAAGTCGGTTTGAAAAATGAAGTAAACGAGGAGTTTTTAATTTTTAGTTATCTTTTATACCGGGGGTTAAAATAAAAGTGGGCTAATTAGTTCATTAAACCCCTCCGTGTTCTCTAAACCTCGCTCTCGGTCCCTTAAACTTTGTTTTGTTTTTCAATTTAGTCTCAATCTGAGTTATAATCTTTTTTTAACTGGCTTTATTTTTTAGAGGTCCTCCATTGTTTCTGTTTAAACTTTTATGCCCTTCCCCCATTTAAAATTACGCCCAAGGTCACTGAAACCTTCGAGGTTCTTTCAATTTCGTCACCAGTTTAACCTTAATCATCTTTTAATTTTGGTTTTATTGCAATCGAGTCCTTCCGCATTTTATTTCTTACTTTTCGGCCCTTCTTCACTTCAAAATAGCGATTTGAGGGCCTAGAGATTTTCAAATATTTTCAATATGGTCACTGTTTAAAAATAAAATGAGTTTTTCTTTCAATTTTAATCCCACAGTTTTATTTTCTTTCGTTTTTAGTCACTTTTAGTAACTATTTCTTCATTTATTTTTTTAGCTTATTTATTTTAATCCTTAGATTTTATTTATTTATTTATTTATTTATACATTTATTTGTGGATTCATGCATTTATTCATATATGTGGTATTATGTCATGAATTTTTGCCATGTTTTCTAATTTACCATACATGTGCATGTATTTATTTATTTGTTTATATTTGTTGTCTTTATTTGTACATTTTATCTTTATCATTTATGAATTTGTATTTTTTTTTATATTGTGACATTTTATTTTGCAAGTCACATCCTTAATTAATGAATCTAATTAATATGTATTTATTCGGTTATAACGGGCTCGACATCAAACGTAGTGGTGGCGGTGTATACGTTCACCTTCGGATAAAGACACGGTAAAATTAAAATAAATTTGAATTTTTATACAATTAATTAATTTAATGCCACTTTAAATCCGAAAAATCCAAAATTAATTAAGTGGTTATTTTGATAAAGGTGCCAATTTTTGGGCGGTTTTCAACGCTAATACCGTTTTAAACCGTAACCGACTCTCGAACCCAATTTTTAACGAATCTCTGGTTTTCTCGGTGTCTGGTCTACCAAAAGTGACTGGTGGCGACTCCACCCTTTTCAAATCCCTAATTTTTATCCCCAATTTCAATTCCCAATTTTGCAATTAAACCCTAATTTTTTAACTTCCAATTTTCCCGATGTTTTCACTAGTGACCCCTTTTATCTCATTTTTCCTCACACTTAATTTTCTTATTAATTTTAATATTTAATATTATAATTATAATTTTCTAATTTTAGATTTAAAAAAAAAGGGTCGCTACAATTAGTACATTAAACCCACCAAAATTTTCTCAGAGGTAACCACTGCAAATATACGAATGCCAACACCAAAATTCAGAAGCGAATACATCCAAATTCAGAGAGAATAGCCAATAGTATATTTAGGATCTTTTTTCTTTTTTCTTTTGATGTAATCTTTCGGTTATATAAACCGAACAAACAACACAATGTAAGGAGGCTCCCCCCATTCGAAAAAATCAATACAAAACCAGAAATTTTAGAGGTATCCATCTCTTCTTTTTCATTTTGCATAGAAAAATAGGTGGTTTGAGAATTACCTTCTTAGGGTTCGAGTCGTCGTCCCTTCGGCTCCTTTTCCAGTCGACGATAAGCCTACGAACCTTCTGTCGTTTAAAAGGTGAGTCAAACGAGAGGAGTTTCCTTCTCTGGTCCTTTTGCTATTCTTGAATAAAGGGGGTTCCTTATTTTGTTTCTGGTTTTGAAAAATCGAAGAACGAAAGGTTTTTAGATCTAGTTTCAAGAAAATAGAAGTGTTTTTTTGTGTGTTTATTTTTTGGAAATAATGAAAGGGTTTTTGTTTTTGTTTCGAAAGATAGGGTTTTTAAATTCATCGGCCATCGCTCGCCGACTTCTGGAAATTTGTAAGAACATGAGGAGTGTTCTTCATGTTCTTGGTAGAGGATAAGCAGATCAGAGAAAACCCCTCTCTCTTGTTGAAGTTAGTTTGAAAAATGAAGGAAATGAGGAGTTTTTAATTTTTAGTTATCTTTTATACCCGGGGGGTTAAAATGAAAGTGGGCTAATTAGTTCATTAAACCCCTCCGTGTTCTCTAAACCTCGCTCTCGGTCCCTTAAACTTTGTTTTGTTTTTCAATTTAGTCTCAATTTGAGTTATAATCTTTTTTTTAAATGGCTTTATTTTTTAGAGGTCCTCCATTGTTTCTGTTTAAACTTTTATGCCCTTCCCCCATTTAAAATTACGCCCGAGGTCACTGAAACCTTCGAGGTTCTTTCAATTTCGTCACCAGCTTAACCTTAATCATCTTTTAATTTTTGTTTTATTGCAATCGAGTCCCTCCGCGTTTTATTGCTTACTTTTCGGCCCTTCCTCACTTCAAAATAGCGATTTGAGGGCCTAGAGGTTTTCAAATATTTTCAATATGGTCACTGTTTAAAAATAAGATGGTTTTTTCTTTCAATTTTGATCCCACAGTTTTATTTTCTTTTGTTTTTAGTCACTTCCAGTAACTATTTCTTCATTTAATTTTTTTAGCTTATTTATTTTAATCCTTAGATTTTATTTATTTATTTATACATTTATTTGTGGATTCATGCATTTATTCATGTATATGGTATTATGTCATGAATTTTTGCCATGCTTTCTAATTTACCATACATTTGCATGTATTTATTTATTTGTTTATTTCTTTGTTTATATTTGTTGTCTTTATTTTTACATTTTGTCTTTATCATTTATGAATTTGTATTTTGTTATATTGTGACATGTTTTATTTTGCAAGTCACATCCTTAATTAATGAATTTAATTAATATATCTTTATTCAGTCGTAAAGGGCCCGACACCAAACGTAGTGGTGGCGGTATATGCGTTCACCTTCGGATAAAGACACGATAAAATTAAAATAAATTCAAATTTTTAAAAAATTAATTAATTTAATGCCACTTTAAATTCGAAAAATACAAAATTAATTAAGCGGTTATTTTGATAAAGGTGCCAAATTTTGGGCGGTTTTCAATGCTAATACCGTTTTAAACCGTAACCGACTCTTGTACCCAATTTTTAACGAATCTTTGGTTTTCCCGGTGTCCGGTCTACCAAAAGTGACCGGTGGCGACTCCACCCTTTTCAAATTCCTAATTTTTATCCCCAATTTCAATTTCCAATTTTTCAATTAAACCCTAATTTTCTAACTTCCAATTTTCCGGATGTTTTCCCTAGTAACCCCTTTTAACTCCTTTTTCCTCACACTTAATTGTTTTATTAATTTTAATATTTAATATTATAATTTTAATTTTCTAATTTTATATTTAAAAAAAAGGGTCGCTACAATTTGTACATTAACGAAAGAACCTCGTACTTCAATTTTTTAATTATATATATGTTTTATGATAGTTTAAATTTGAGATTTTTGTTTCTCCCTTTTAATAATGTCTTTTAAATATTCGAACTCAATTTTTTTCTTAAAAAAGTAATATGCCTTAGTATTGCACCTAACATTTATTGGCTTGTAGCGGTGAGTAAGACCGAGTACCTGATCAATTTAATTAGAATTGGTCTCGATCCCGATAATCACTGGTTCTTGAAAATTAGAATCAATCTTGGTCCCGTCACATCGAATCCTAAATTCTAGGATTCTATCCCGCTACTAGTGAGAATTGATATCAATATCGGGTACCCGGTCAACGGGTTTATTATTAAGAAAATCTAAGCAATAAAAAAAATTGCCAAAAAAATAATTTTAAAATAAGTCATACTCATAATATTCATACATAAAGAGAAAGTTTGATAAGAAAAAATAAACAAAAGAACATTATTTATTACAAGCAAGAAAAACAATATTGGGTACTTGGTATTAGTATCGGTTCTATTGGATACCTACTGGGTACTAGATCTAGAAAATCAAAATCCAGTCTTGATCCCGGTCATAACCGAGACCTAAATTGTGGATCTAGTCCTGGACATATCGAAATTAGTACCAGATAAAAATCTATAGTGATCTAACCGGTCCGGAACCAAAATCAGGTAATCGGGTTTTTTGTCCACCCCTATTGACTTGTACCTCATCTTTTTAGCGACGTTTCTGGCATAGATATTGCTTCCACTAGTTTTGGAACCTTCGACGACAGTAACAATATAGAGGGAAGGTTGGAAATCATCATCGTCGATCTTTTTCTTCTTGTAGATAACCGAGACCTAAATTGTGGATCTAGTCCTGATCCCACCGAAATTAGTACCAGATAAAAATCTACAATGATTTAATCGGTCTGGAACCGAAATCAGGTAATCGGGTTTTTTGTCCACACCTATTGACTTGTACCTCATCTTTTTAGCAGTGTTGTTGGCGTAGATATCGCTTCCACTAGTTTTGGAACCTTCGACGACAGAAGCAATATAGAGGGAAGGATCGAAATCATCACTGAAGATCTTTTTCTTCTTGTGATTTTTCATGTTTTTGTCTATTGATTTACGAGTGATAAAAATTTTACTCGACTTAATCGAATATACACACTAAATGACACTGAATTTACATTCAATTTTACATAAGTTTTTATTGAGTAGCTGTAACCCCCTCGACCCGGTCTAGACACCACACGACTCGAATGAGTTACACGGGGAATACCAAGGCTAATCCAGAGACTTGTCACGATAAACAACCCTAATTTTTTTTATCTTTTTATCTTATGTAGATACTTTAATTTGATCCTACATGTTCATGCAAGGACTGAGTTCAATTACAGCGGAAATCAATAAGAAACAAGTCCTAATTTAACCCAACAAGTTTTAACCCAACAAGTTATAAGGACCTAATTGTAATTTTCTAGAAATTTATGGAAAAATTATGAAATTAAATTTACCAACATTTAATTAAGTTCATTACATGCTTGTATCTCAAATTTCAGCTTAAAATAATCTTTACAAGTCATTTAATTGCATGCTCAAAGTTTAGGGACTATTTCAAGCCTCCAAAGGTTTCATGACATTCTCTATATGCAAATTCACCTAAAAACACTTTAAGCACAAATCAAGGCGTATTTTATAGATGCAATTCAACCTAGTTAGTAACAATATATTCAACTCCTAAGAATATGCTTCAACATTAACAATTTTATAAACATACAGAAGAACCACCTCAATATACTCAACATGATTTCTAGATGCATTCCAACCTAAATAACAACATCATAGATTTGAATCATAAATAGTCATGCTTCATTATCAGTAACACTCAAATTCACACATAGGGATATCAAGAATCAAACTTCAAAATAACTATATTATAACTAAAGGAATATCAATAGACAATTCAAGTCAAATTCATAAAGTTAATATCAACATAGATAAACATCAAACATGTATAAGCATATGACTACTACAAGTCTCATCAATATAACAAAATTCTTAACATGGTAACCCATTAATATAACGCGGAGTTCGTCGAAACGGACTTTCCTCGTTTGTTACGGATCTAGGAGTGTTGTAGGCACGTTTCTACAATAAAAACTACAAAGAAATAACAAAAGTTATACGACATAATTATATTAAATAGGAAATTAAAAAATTAAAAAAAACATAAAATAAATATAATAATTTAGCGTTTTTGGGAGGACTTCAACGACGTTGTTGATGAAGACTTCAAAAACGGCCGGTGATGGAAAACGCTAAACTTGAAAGAACTCGAATAATATGTTGAACGAACCCGAATCGAATCTGTTTAACGCCGTAGGACTTGGACCCGCTAAATATAAATTTAGGAACCCGAAGTATCAAAAGACAATCAACGAATTGAGTGTTGAATAGTTCTAAAAAGAACCGAAAAGAGAAAGAACTCTCGAATAAAATTTTATTGATTCAAATTGTGTAACCTTGTTCTTACAAAATAAAATATATATATATATATATAGGAAACAAAGAAGGGTGTCGTCTGTAATACAAGGCTGGAAGTTAAAGGAAATTCAAATTGAAACAATTCACACCGATTGGAATAATCACATGTCTATTGTGAACGGTTTAGCACATGTTAAATGTGCATATGAAATTCAAAATTGAATTTCAATTCTGTGTTCAATTGTGTGGGTAACAACACATGTTAAATGTGCTAAATTGAGAAACAAATTGAATTTTTTTCCTTGACCGCATGGTCTGCTTCTTCAACCGACTGTGATGACACATGTAAGAGCACATGTGATACAATAACAACACGTTACATGGTCTCCAATGCTTGATTTTCAACCGAATGGACTTATAATGTACACATATAATGGACATTGCTTTTTTTTCAACCAAGGGGCGACATCAACCGAATGAACGTTCACCTATGTATTGGAATAAAATAAGTTAGATATATATTAAATATATATAATATGTAATATAGTCTAATATGTCACATATCAGCATGCAACACATTATAAACCCTATGTTCTAAGGCATAAATATTATCGAATAAATTCGGAATTGAAGCACAAGTAAGGAAAAGTGTTTCCCTGAAATATTTTGCCTTAGATCGAGTAATGGGTCCTAAGGGCATGACCTCCGGATCAGTGTCAAGTGTTGGTGAAGATGTGCTCACATCACCCATCCTCATTGCTCTCTCACTACTACTAATGTTATAAAGACATACTTGAGCTTTCACTTGGTAGTTACCTGGATCCTTGCTTCCCTTTGCTGCCTCAACATTATTTACTCTGCATTGCAAGGTAAATGAGAGGGTAAGCATGAGCTTAGTGAATGAATAAAAACAAGTATAAAAACACCTTGCAATGTAGTCCATATTAAACCAATTTCATCAATTTAAAAACATGTCATGCTCTTTATAAAACAAAACAATCATTGCTAACAATGCCACTTTTTAAAACTCAGTAAGTGTCATCAAACCATGGCTAACAATGCCATCATTAAAATTTAATAAAACCCTTTCTAAAATCACATGCTTTAGAAGCTAAAACACAAGTCTTACATGTTACTCACATAGCAATGCTTACACATCATCTCAATGAAAAAAGCTCAAGTCTTACATGCTAACAACATAGCAATGCTTAAATCACATGCATACCAATGCACAAAACCTCGCATGCATAATCTCATATGCAACAAGTAAAAACCATGACATTTACCTTTAAAAAGTAAATCATGGTGCTAGTGATCCGATTTATACTACTCCAAATCGTTAAGATAAACGGGCAACCGCATGTTAGTACTACTCCTAGAGCATGCGCATGTTGATACTACTCTCAACATGAATTATCTCACCTTGGTACCCGGTGACAGTACTACTCCTATCAACCCGGATGTGACAGTACTACTTCTATCACACAATATTAGACTAAAAGCCAAAATGCAACATACAAGGAATTTAAACACGTACAAATTTTGAATATTTATAGTGCACTCTAGGCCCTATTGATCGATCAACTTATCCCATAAGGTTCATCACTTAACTAGCCAATTGTTGAGTTGATCGATCTATGGAAATGGCCAAGAGGGGGGGTGAATTGGTAATTAAAAATTTAGTGGAAGATTTTTCGGTGAAAAATGAAGAACACAAGATTTATAGTGGTTCAAGCTTCGGAACAATCTCTACATCCACTACCTTAGCTCCCACTAAGGATTTTGAAACCAATTCACTAAGAATTCAACATTTTTCTCGGTTTAAGGGATAACCGTTACAATTCGAATAAATTCTTCTACCCAAGAATTGATTCAACCTCACAAGATTAAAAGGATGAAAGAAAGGCAAATTGAAATCTCTCACAAGATAAATATTGCCCCAATTACAAACGAACTCTCCCCAAACTCAATTACAAATAATCAAATTGAAATTACAAGAGTTGAGAGTAAAGATATGGAATGAAAGCTTTGGAGTTGGATTTTTGTGCTTGGATGATGCTTGAGGTTCAATAGTTGTTAATGCTGCTTGAATTGCTTCATTTTATACCTCCTCATTGATTTCTAACCGTTGTAGTTGTTGGGAATTGAAATAAAGACGTTAGGACCTCTTCTTCCCATCATAAATGCACCTCTGTAGACATTAGTATCGATGCTCGGGGTACCTGTTTCAAAATAGGCCACAAAGAGAAAGAGACGTTGTGCATTTAATAGGGGTGTATCGAACCATGGTTCGATACCAATATCAATATGTGAAGATTGGTATCGATACCTGTTCCGAAACATGTTAACTACCATTTAAAGCTTCAACTACCTCCAACGGTCGACATTTAAAATAGCCGTTGGGATTTTTGAGGGTATCGATACTAGTATCGAAACAACCCTTTATAATTTTTAAAATTATTTTTAAATTAAGCTCTCGTTCGAAACAGATGTTGGCAGTAACGTTTTGGTGAAAAAGGTATCGATGCTGGTATTGATACTTGTTCTTGACTCAAGAACATTTTCTGAGAAACAAGAGGGGGTACCGATACTTTTTCTAGGGGTATCGATACTCTCGTGTAAAAACACTTAGAAAAATATCTTTAAAGTTCTTGGTTTGACTTGAAAACAAAAGTTTGACTTAGGGACTTAAAAATTTATTACAAAATAGTCCCTTAACATAATTGTTATATCAAAATCAATTTTAGATTTACACCAATATATTCTCAAAAATCAATGCTCAAAACTTAATTCAAAACATAATCCAAATCAAATGTATCTCACTTTTCACGCATCACTTATAAAAACCGATAAAACCACTTTTATCTTATTTTTCAAAACAAAAATGTGGGAACATCTAATGTTTATAAAATCTTTTTAAAAACATTTTCATGAGCATTTATATACATGCATAATCACATATGCACAACACAACAAGAGCATGACAAATAATGTTGGAAAATACGGCATAATATGGGAACCTTTAAGAAAGCAAAACTTTAAACTTACTTCCGAGTATAGGAAGATTTTTCACACCTTCCCTATACCCCCAAACCTTTGAAAACACATTTAAAAACATGCCAAATCAGCAGCCCTCATAATCCATTCACCGATTTACCGAAACTTGCTCGACAAGTCACCCGAAAACGCGATTCGGCTTTCCGATCTTCCTCAAACTTGTTCCTCTACCGTATTTAGGCATCAAAAATAGCCATGGAAAACCCTTGAACGAAAATCAAGAAAACAATATAATTTTTATCAAAAAAACCGATTTTATTGATTCAATAATTTAAAGATTGTTGAGATAAGCCAAGAACTTAGGAATTTCATTAAAAAAATTTAGGTTTCAGAGATTTGAATGATTCTCACCTCCAAATTGATCCAACCTCATTCCAAGGTTTAAAAACAAGAAAAACCGAAGAGATTTTGGAGAAGAAAAATATAGGAAAATAAATAAATGAAATTTTATTAAAAAGAATGGATATTTAACTTGAAAATATGATGAAGAATATATCTTGGAAAGTAAGAAACCAAAATCTAGGAGAAGGGTTTAAAGCTTGATTCAAAAATAGAGTTTTTCAAGTAAAACCGAAGAAGAAAATTACAAAGAATTAAGCAAACTAATTTTTATTGAAAAGATTGATGTTTACCTTTGAAAATACGATGGAGGGGCTGCCAAGAAGATGAAAAGTCGAAATTTTAAAAATAGGTTTAGGTTTATGACATAAAAATAGGTTTTTAGGATTAATATTAAATGATTTGGGCTATTAATTAAAATTATGGATTATGGGTTATGAGTTATTAAAATAAACTATTGGAAGGCTCAGATCAGCTAGGATTAGGATTGGATCAAAGCCCCTTAAATATTCAAAGTTTTGGCTTAATTTATGAAATTGTTCTCAAGTTTTCAATTTTTACAAAATAGTCACTAATTTCAAAATCGTAGGGAATCAAGGGTCATTTTTCAAAATTGATTTGAACTAAGTCAAATATATACTAAATAATGATTTTAGGATATTTTTTTATAATTTATTTTGATTAAAAATTAAGTTTTAAGTATTTAATCTCGAATTAAGCTAAAAACCGATGAAATCGATTCATTAGGCCTAATTTTGGGCGTTACAGTAGCACACATTTTTTTCAAGAGACACTCGAATTAAACACAACAACGAAAAGGTTTTAACACATGACTTGAGCCAATGCTTTAGCAGAAGAACCATTGTGATTCCAAGCTCTTTCTCCACTCGATTTCAGCTCTTTGACTCTGCCTCTCATTGCATGCCCTTCTTCGCCCACCATTAACATTTCCACCATCATCTGTATCTCATCTCTTCCCACGATTCCCTTCCATGGCAACGTTCTCGGTCGCACGGCTACTTTCAAGTCTTCTTCCAACAACGCAGCATTCATTTTCTGCTCTGAATACAAGGGCCAAGCTATCAAGGGTACTCCATTCATGATACTTTCCAAGCTTGAGTTCCATCCACAGTGCGACAGGAATCCCCCAACCGAGTCATGCCTTAAAATTTCGACCTGTGGAGCCCAATCAGAGACGATGAAACCCATGTTCTTGGTCCGGCCTAAGAATCCTTCGGGCAAATAGCTCGCTAGTCCTTCATTGGCATTACTGGAATTCCCGGTAGTGAAAAATGACCCATCAAGGGATTTCTTTTCAGCTGATGGTCGAACCACCCAAATGAACCTCTGCTGGCTTAGCTCTAGACCATAAGCCAACTCTATCAGTTGCTCATTGGACAGTACCCCACCACTCCCAAATGATACATACAACACAGATTCAATCGGTTGGTTTTCTAACCAGTGAAATAGTTCAGTTTTGTTCGGGTCAATTGGACCTGTTGTCGTCCTTACCATTGGCCCTACTGGAAAGATTGGAACCTTACAGTTGCCGATATCCCTCCAGAGTTTATGATCATGCAAAGCAGCAAGCGTAGCAGGTTCCAGCTCCTCCCATGTGTTGAGCAAAATCCCATCGGCCATTCGAATATCAATGGCCAAACTTAAATAATCAAAGTACTGTTTATCAGACCGACATAACATCGGATCGACCACATCTTCAGGCATAAGGGGCTTACATCCGGGGATAAACAAAGCATTCTTTTCATCAACATACTCTCCTGTCACACTCTCATGGAGAATCGGAAGATGTAAAGTTAGTGCAAGAAACCATGCATGTGAAGGGAAGTAAACAAACTTTGGAATCTTAAACTCATCAGCAACCTCTAGATTGTCCATTCCGAACAAATCAACTATGAGAGCAGTTGGAGGAGAACTCAGAGCAGAAATTGCAGATGAAAGTGCAGGTCTATTTTCATGCATAAGAACTCTTATTCGAGTAACAACTGTATCATCAGGATCGACAATGTGGGAGACATCGGGTGTGGGGAGAACGATAACTTCAGATAGGTTCAAGCTCGTAAACGATTCGATTACCTGTGATTCTGCGGCTGATGTTCCTGAAGGAACAACAAAGATTGTTACCTTGAAATTGAGTGTCCGTAGGCGTTTTCCAAGCTCCATGACTGGAATAAGGTGGCCTAAACCAGGGCTTGATAAGAGCACTGCGTGAGTCTTGGTTGAGTCCTCCATGTCTGAAAGCAAGAGTACCAAAGCAAATTTATGGTAGTTTTTATGCTAATAAATTAATGGTGATAGCATTGGTCCGAGACTGGTTTTAAGATTTCTCTGATAAGCTCGTTTTTCAGAGGGTACTGCTCTACTAGTGGTGGAGAATTACTCTCTTTTTCATTACTCCCTGCTGTGTAAAAATCCTTTTTATCTCTTTATCATACTTTCATCTATGTCTCGTATTAAAAAATTTTAAAAAATTAAATTTTAAACTCTAACTCTTATTTTCTATATCCTAAACCCTAAATCTTACACCCTAAACTTTAAACCCTATCCCTGAATCTTAACCTTGAACCTTACACTATATACCCTAAACCCTTTAATTTGAAGCGGAAGTATGAATAGAGGTATGAGAAAAAGATAGACGATTTACATAAATAGAGGTATGAAAAAAAAGTAGACGATTTGTAACTCTCTTTACTAGTGGTGCGAGATTATATTCTTTAAAATTTTAACTTTTAATATTTTTATTGAAAATTTAATTTTGTATTAATCATTTTACACTTTTATATTTTTAATGTAAGTTTTTGACAATTTATATATTTTATATGAAATTTCAGATTGGTTTCTGGTGAGTGTTTTGGGATAAAAATCATATGTATTATTTTTATATTTTAACAATAAAATAAATAAATTTTAAGTTTTTATCTTAAATTTTAAATTAAAACCTTAAAATATTATTAAGTTTAATCATAAACTATAAATTTAATTTTTTTAATATGAAACCTAAATATATATAAACGTACCAAAAAGAGGTAAGGATTTCCATTGTGTTTTAGTGCATACTTTCTGCTTATTTAAAGTTGGTAGTACTTATGTACAACATCTTAATTTAAGGTTGAAAAATATAAATTTTAAAATTTTCCAAACAATCTAAAATGTTATTAAATTAGTTTTTTCGTGATTTTTCTTATGTTTTGAAATTTAGAAATAAATTTTAAAATTTGTTGTAAAATTAAAAAATTAAAAAAAAATCAAGTTTAAAACTTATTAAAAAATTAATCTAAAAATATTATAAGTTATTGGAAAATTTTACAAAATCATAGATAAAAATATGGATAAGTCTACAACGGGTGTCGAACACCGTTGAACATCATTAATGTTGAACACCGTTGAACATTATTAAATTCATTTATAAAGAATAAAAATCTAAATGATTAATCATACAATTATTAATTATATGTTGAGTTTATCACTCTTTTATTAATTACATATTGAGTCCTTGAGATTTTAAATCTTTATGAATTAATTTAATGGTGTTTAACAATGTTCAACATTAATAATGTTCACCAGTGTTCGACGTCCGTTATAAAATTTTCTTAAAAATATTGTTCTTCAAACTTACCATATAAAAAATGATTTATAAAAAGAAAAACAAATGGTAGAATTATTTATATCTAACTAATTAACTATGTTTTTATATATATATATATATAAAACAATTTCCTGACTTCTTTTTAGTTTTTAAAAGTGTACATTAAACTAAAATAATTTATATATTTTATAATTCAGTCTGAAATCCTAGAAAACTGATAATAATTTATATGATCAAAAAATGAAAAGAAATAGTTGCTAGACGTTAAAATTTAAATTTATTATACAATGTAAGGTTAGAATTTTAATATTATAAATAAAAAATATTTTTATAATGGACATTTAAAAAAATTGAATTAGACAATTAATGATGGGAAATTCTAAAAAAACATTAGTTTTAAAAACAGTTAAAAAGTGGTGGTATATTTTTTTAAAAAAAATTATAAAAATTTTGGTACATACTTTTTAATATATATCAAAATTTTTATAACTTTTACAAGAAAAATGTATATAATAAATTTCTTATAAAAAAATGTAAAGAGTTCAGTATATAGTGTTTTTTTTACAAAAATTACAGAAATTTTGATATATACCAAAAAATATATATCAAAATTCTTACAGTTTTTGTAGGAAAAAAATATCATCATTTTTAATCGTTTTTTAAGTTATTTTTTTAAAATTTTTCATTAATGATTCAAAATAAAGTTAAACAACAGTGGGACTGGACTGTAAAAAGATGGAGACAGTATTGGACTAGAGCTCGAAGACACTTTATGCTCAATTAACGGGTGAAAATTGTCCGTCTCTTCCCATGCTTCTTTCTATGTTTTTATTTTAAATTAGAAGATTTAGGGTTTAGAGTATAAGGTTAGAGGTTGTGGTTATGGTTTAGGGAATTAGAGGTATGATGTATTTTTTAAGATGTAAATTTAAGGTTTAGGATATAAGAAATAAGGGTTAGGGTTTAAATTTTAATTTTTTAGAAATTTTCAATAGGAGACATAGAAGGAGACATAATAAAGAGGTATGAAGATTTTTACTCTTAATTGACAGGTTTTATTTTACCCGAAAAGAATCTAAATTTCTAAATTTCAAGTTGGCCCACGTTAAGAAAAGTTTATATTGTATTTATGTACGAACCATCTTATCTTAGTAGTTAAGGAAATAGTTATTATTACATGTCACAGATTTGAGTATCAGTATTACAGCACAATATTTGAGCGATAGACGTTCAATAATTAAAAGTATATTCTAAAACAGATTCTACTACAATCACTATAGCTGATTCCAAAAAAATAATATTGTATTTCTTTGGATAAATTGCACTACATGTTACTTAGTTATATTTTTAAAAACAAATAAATTATTCTTCTATTAAAAGTCGTAATTCAATTATTTAATTATAAGCTTATAAATAAATAAATTACTTTTTTTAAAAGTAATTATTCAATTACTTAATTATAGATTTAAAAACAGACATGTCATTTTTTTAAAATGTAATAATTCAGATACTAATTATAGGTTTAGAAACAAACAAATCATCCGATTAAAAATTTATGATGAATAAATTATTTTATTATTAAAATTAAAACAAAAACTTAATATCATTATAATTTTAGTTTCTAAAACTTAATTATTCTAATAACTTGATCATAATTCTTAATAATTCAATAAACTCAACGCTTGATATTAAAAATTTCAATCAAACATACCTTTGTCCCTTTAGTCGGAAAAAATGTTATTTTGAGAATTAATTTCTTATAGATTTTATTTTAATAAATATTTTTTAATAAAATAATATTTAGAAAAAAATACCTTTTCAAGAAAAAAAAATTATTATGATGTACCTCGTTAAAACCTTTTAAAAACTAGTCGTAGAACAAAATACGCATAATAATTACAAACATAAATGTTAAACCTATATTTTGTCTTGATACAACGAGAACTCAATTGTAATCAAATAAAATTTTAAGGTATTTGATTTTACTTATTAGATTAACAAACATTCGAATTTAAATAATTTTTAAAATAACCTCTAGATCTTTATAATATTTTAAATATTTTGATACTCAAATAAGATAATTTGATAATGAATATCGGTGCAACCTATAATATATCGATATAAATTTTTATTATTAAAAAAACAATTTTTTTATAATAATTTATAAATACCGATATCACTATACGTGTATTGATACACCTCTCTAAAACTATTTACAAATTGTGTTCTAACTCCCGATATGTCCTAAGACATCATTACATTTACAACCACGATAGAGGTTTGGGTGCTATGATAAGAAACAAAATCTAAGTCTAACAACCCACCTACCGAAGGAGATTGACATACAACCACCTTAAGATCTGTGACATCCCCAAAAACCACCGAATGAAAGTTGGATTTAAAAGAATCCGAATATAAACAATGATTTCAATATATATATATATATATATATAATAAACAAAGAAGGATTCATAAGAATCCGATTTTGTACAGTTCAGGATACTACAAGTCTGCCTGTTGCCTGCCGCTTGTCTACCTGTTGTTTGTTGTCTGCCTGCTTATTATTTTTTTAAACCATTGTTCATAGTCGGATTTAAAAGAATCTAAATTTTATTTCTCTGTAAAAACGTCACTAAAATAAGAAATAAATTTGAAAGAGCAATATATTGAAAAAATATTTTTTTTCATCTATATTTCTGTCGAATGCATTCCAATAACTGTCACCAATAGTCACAAAATAGAATTTAATTTTTTATATTTAATTCTATTGTAAAATAAAATAAAAAAGATTTATTAAATTCAAATTTTAATTTATTTTAAAATGAATTTAATTACGAGTTGAATTCTTAAGGTTTTTTATAATAATTTTAAATTATTATAAAATTATTAAAATATAATAATGTATTATGTTAATAGTATTGAGCAGTGTACATCATCGTTATAGCTTCATCCTTAAAATTATCAATAAAGTATTTGATATAAAAACGAAAGATTTTTCATTAAAATGATGTTGCATTTGGCATTAGCCGGTGGGTTTGATTATGGTAACTCGTATCTTTATAATAATAATAATAATAATAATAGTAATAATAATAATTCTTTTATAAAAAAATATTTAATACAATTTTATTATTTTATCTTAATGTTAAATTCAAGTTTGAGTTGGATATAGATTTTAGATATTTTTAAAAATAATTTTTCTTGATGAATATTGAATTTGATTTTTCTTAATTTATTTTTTTTCAAAATTAGACTCTCTTTTTTTAATTTTCACCGAATGGGATTCAAATAAATTTGAAATCAGAATTTTTATCCTATTTAAATATATTATTGACAAAAATATCTATTAATTACCTGACAACTAAAGTGTTTATATTACGTCATTTTATATAAGTTTGAATCTTGATATAAAAATATAAATTTTTATTAATAAAAATTATTTTTTGACCAAATAAAATAAACTAATTCATTTAATATAGACGTATTGAAATTAATAGATTCAAATTACTATTTAGACATACTAAATAAATCTATGAAAATGGAAAGGCAGGGGTGTTTTGGTCATAATACCATCCATATACAGTACAACAATTGAGACACCAAGTCATTGGGGATCGGTTGGTACATTTGCAACATCAAGCGTGACATCGCATCACGACAAAAATACACTACACAGCACGTGGTACAAAGACAAGAGGGACCTAAACCCTCGGGAACAAGGATTATTTTAATCAACATATAATAAATAAATAAATAAATAAATAAAATTTAAGATCATAAAAACAATACAAATGTACTTTAAAATATATTTTTTTATTAAAAATATATTTAAAGATTAAATTGATTTAAGTAAATACAATTTAATTTCATTCAAATAAGTCTCGAGTTTTAAGTATTGTATATATATAAAAATCTTTATCAAAAGACTCATCTATATGTATGATTAAAGATGGTAATGGATTAAATTTTTATCGAATTTTATAAAGTTCAAGTCCAATTCAATTAATAATTGGATTTTTAAAAGAACTCAAGTTCGAATCCAAGTCAATTTACATAAACCCAAATTTAATCCAATAAAATATCTAAAATTCAACTCTAAATCCGAAAGTCCAAATCCAATTAATTTTTTAAAGTAACAACTCAAACATATATTTTTAAATAAGAAAATATTTTTTATCAAAAAATATATTTAAATTTATAGCACAAACAAATTTCAAACAAATATTACAATCCAATATAAAACAAATTAAAGTAACAATTCAAACTACAATTAAAAAACTTAACAATAAATAAATTATCCTTACATAAACTACCATTATCTTACTAGTCTACTAACATATTTATTTTTCACATCACAATTATAAAATGTCTAATAAATATAATAATCTAAAGACATAAATTAAAAATATAATTAAAATGTTCGACTATTAGTATTGGACATAGAGAAAAGATTTGTAACGATCAAGCTTTCATTGTTTTATTAAAGCTCAAGAAAAACTTATAAAATAGGAAGAAAACATAAATAAAATTATAGAAGATATTAATCCTCTAAAATATTAATAGTATATAAAATTAATTAGAATTTTAATATATATATATATATTTAAATATAATTTTTTTAAATATTTTTATTCAAATTTATATAGATCAAATTCATATCGCATATAGATTTAGATTAAATTCGGATTGAATCATGACAATATTCATATTTGATTCACTTCCTATTAAGACAAACCTTTTTTTTAGATTCAGATTCGAGATTTTTTAAATTAGATTTGGATTGATTTTTTTCTTCAGATTAGATTCGAATTATATTGTCATCCCTATGTACGACACGAATCAACCCAAATTAATCAGGATGAAACCTAAGAAAAAGAAAATCTCAAATGATAGATAAATCTTTCGGTTCTCAACAAACTAGTAAGCAACACAATCCCTCTATTGGAATCATATCAACTCATAAGTTAAATGAATAAAGTATAAGAAAACTGCAAACATAAACATTAACAATTTTTTTATATAATCACTTCACTTTCTCCTTCATGCAACTTGAAGATTGAACTTGGAGACTTTCGTGATAGTAGCCTTGAGTTCCTTGAGATAAAAGATGTACAAGGATGATGGAACGATGGTCCCTGAGCAATGCAGGAACTCACATTGGATATGGCAGATGATAATGCAGCAATGCTGAGGAATGTTTAATTTCTTGGTGCAATGTAGCAAAGGCTTATGCACAAGTCTTGCTTGTTCCTAGTGTGAGTTCCAGATCATCGACACCGATTTCGTGTATTCTTTCACCTTCCCAAGCTTTTACTCTACCGTTCTCGAACTCAAACTCTGAGCCTCTTCCCATCTCTGTAACTGTCCCCCAGGTGACTCCTCCATGTCTAGTGACACAATCTTGGAGAGGATTCTGTTGTACAACCCTCTTCACGAGGTTAAAAGTTGGAGAAGGAGGGGCTGCTGCGGATGATGGCGTTGTCTGAAAAGTCACCCAGCGACCAGAGTCCACAGTTGAGGCATCAGATTCATCACATTCCGGTATGGTGGCAGGTGCATGGTGGTGCCGCCTTGTGGGACTAGATGGGGCCGATGTAGCAAAAAAAGGGTGCCGAATAGTGTTCAGAGAGCCATTTGAAAGGAATTCCCAGTCAGCTTTGGGCTTAGATCCTCTTGAAGTGGGGGATGAAAGAGGTGGGGTTACAGGAGCACTATTGGATATCCTAAGAGAAGGGAGATTATTAGGAATGGCAGCAATGTTGCGGAGGAATGGAAGAAGGTAGTTCGACGGATTCGAATCAAATCGAGTCGGGCTCGGGCACAAGGAGGATGAAGGGCTAGCATGGTATGAAGGAACAGGACTTGGGAAGGATGAGGACTGTGGGCTCGGTTGAAGAGATGAACATGCACTGATGTTAGCCGAGGTCCCTGCAAACTCAGATGGAGGTGGCTTGCAACCCTGCATCAAAACAATTACAACAAGGAATCAGGGGAAAACAAAAAAGATTAAACCCTTTTTGCTATATCCTTTTGAACAATCAAGATCTGTGAACATCAAAGAATATTACTTCATCCAGATTAGAGAAAAAATGCAACTTTTATGTAATTAGATCAAGCATATAAAACCTTCTCTTCTTCAAGTTCAACCCAGATCAACCCAAAGTAAAAGACCCAGATTTTGAAAACATAAAAAAAATACATCAGAACAATCAAAACCCAATTCAGAAAAGCCATCAAGAATCTAAATTTAACACCAAAACAACCCATGCATGTATAGATCTATTATAGTAAACGAAGAAAACCCAGAAATTTCACAAGGAAAAAGAAAGCAAACCTTGCGATAAGTGGTTCCATCTTCTTCAACGATCCAACCAGCCTCGGAACAAAGAGCTTTCAAGACTTCGTTGTTGTCACAATGTTTAGGAAGCTTATAGTTGCCTTGAGCTCGAAGACCAGTATATATCTTTGCAGCTATGGCTCTTCTCCTCCGTTCCCTTCTCTTGTTGTTTTCCCTCTCTTTCCATGTCGGTAATCTCCCAGATCCCCCCGTCATCTTTCTCTTTCAAACACCTTTGCTTTTTTCAAGATTCAAATCCTCTATGAAGAAGAAGAAGAAGAAGAAGAGAAGGGTTGCATTAAAGGGAGAAACAGAGACAGATGAACAAAGTTCCAAAGAGAAGACACGCAGGAGACAAGACTCGGTCTCTCTCTCTTTCACGAGTATACTGGTTCTAGAGGGGAAGATTAAACACCTTTTTCCCAGCTGTTTGATGCTTCCTTATAGATTAGATTCTTCAATCTTCCCTTCTCTCTCACTCTAGCTAGCGCCTTCTTTTTCCTTCATGTTTTCACACTTTCATGAATAAAAGGACTGATTTTCCTTGGAAAGTGATAACACGGTTAAGGGTTGCTTAACCCAGTGTCGCCGGTCCTTTCCTTTGTCAATATGTTTTGGTATAATGACAAAAATGGTCCTCAATCAATTTTTTTAATTTTATCCTTAAAGTTTTTCTTCTGACAATTGAAACCTTAAAGTTCTATTTTAAAAAAAAACTTTTCTGGATGTACAAATGAAAAATAAATAAAAATTGAGGGATTTATTTAATTATTTATTTATACCTTTGATTTATAATTTATATCCTTATTAAATAAAAAACAAAAATCGATACTCAATGATCGAACATGATATCAATAGGTTTATATATAAATCTTTTTTCACTTTATTTGTGATCATATATCGAATATTTATTATAAATATATAAATATTTTGTCCACCCACATCGTGCATACAAACAAACTCTAACATATTTATTAATTTTAAACTTGTGTGCAACAATGTTACATGCCACAACAACAAAAATGTTGACCATCCAAAAAAGGGTTTATTTGAAAAAAAATGAAATTGTGAGGTTTCAATTGTCAAGAAAAAACTTTGAAGGTGTGATTGAGAAAAGGGAAACATTGATGACTATTTTTTGTCCTTGTGTCTAAAGTTTTGGACAAAATAATATTTAGTCACCGAAGCTAGTAAGTTTCTCTAACTTAATCTTTGGAATTTTTTTTATTTCACATGACACCCTTAAAATTGTACCACATGACATAACTCTAGAATAGGGGTAGGTAAGACGTGGTACCCGGTCAATTTGAATAAATTTTTTCAGGTCTCGGTAACTACCGATTCTTGAAAATTGGAACCAATCTCAGTCCCGATCATACCAGGTAGGGGTGTTCAAAAATACCCGACCCGAATGACCCGACCCGACTACCCGAACATAAAAAATCGGGTATTTTCCCGAATTATTTTTTGTTCCGGGTCGGGTACCCGGCCCATCATTTTCTGGGTCGGGCCCAGGTTAAAAATTTATAAAAATTCGGGTACCCGATTCCTAATTTTTTTATTTTTTTATTTTAAATATAACTATTATTTAAATAAAATACACTTATATTCACTATATTCCCAAATCAAATAACATAATTTCTAAATCCCGATACCTCAAATGTTATTTTTTAAAAACAATTAGGGGTTTATTGTAAAAAAGAAAATTAAGATTCATTGTAAAAGTATAAATTTAGTTTTTTAAGTTGGTAAAATTCGAACTTTACCCGTTTAGATATGCATTATTTTTGTATGTGCATTAACTAATACGAAAATCAACTTAAGATTCTTTAATACTTAAATCATTAATTTTTATATATTAAAGTAAATTATACTAATTAAAAATATTTAAAAAAAAACTTCATTTAGACCTTATGTTTTATTTCGAATTAGATTATATAATTTGGGTTTTAAAATTTATGTTTAGATTATGTAATTAGGTCTTTAAAATTTTATATTTTGATGTTAGTGTAAAACCAAAATTGATTTTGATATAACAATTATGTATAAGGACTATTTTGTAATAAATTTTAAGTCCCTAAGTCAAACTTTTGATTTCAAGTCAAACCAAAAACTTTGAAATAAATTTTCTAAGTGTTTTTAGACGAGAGTATCGATACCATTAAGACCGGTATCGATACCGATCTGCATTTTTAAAGCATTGTTCTTGAAACTAAGAACAGGTAACGAAACATGGTTCGATACCAATACCTTACTGTCAATGCCTGTTTCGAACCACGTATCGAATCACTTCGAGTATTTTAATTATTTTAAAATCATTTAAAATTATGACTCATGGTATCGATACCAGTATGGATACCCCCTTTAATTCTCAACGGCTATTTTAGCATTTAATGAGTTAACCGTTGGTGGTAGTTAAAACTTTAAAAGATGGTTGAGATGTTTCGAAACATGGTTCGATACCCACCATTACAGTGTAGTAATGGCATCGATACCTGGTTCGATACACCCCCTATTAAATGCACAACGTCTCTTTCTTTTTATAGGTTGTTTCGAAACAGGTTCTTCGTGTTTCGATACTTGTGCCTGCAAAAGTGCATTTATGGTGAGAAGATGTGGTCCTAACGTCTTTATTTCAAGTCCCAACAACCAAAATGGTTAGAAATCAATGAGGAGATATAAAATGAAGCAATTCAAGCAGCATTAACAACTATTGAACCTCAAGCAACATTCAAACACACAAATCCAACTCCAAAGTACTTCATTGCATATCTTGACTCCCAACTCTTGTAATTTCAATTTGATTCTTTGTAAGTGAGTTTGGGGAGAGTTTGTTTGTATTTGGGGCAATTATCCATCTTGTGAGAGATTTCAATTTGCCTTTCTTTCATCTTTTATCTTGTGAGGTTGAATCAATTCTTGGGTAGAAGAATTGATTCTAATTATAACGATTATCCCTTGAACCGAGAAAAAGGTCGAATTCTCTTAGTGAATTGATTTCAAAATCCATAGTGGGAGCTAAGGTAGTGGATGTAGAGCTTGTTCCGAAGCTTTAACCACTATAAATCTCTTGTTCTTCATTTTTCTATTTTTACCGAAATTCCACCGACAAAAATTTTAAATAGCCATTTCACCCCCTCTTGGCCAATTATCAAGATCGATCAACTCAACAATTGGTATCAGAGCTAGATCTTTGAAGGGATTCACCTCCACCAAAGAAGATCCAAGAAGTGTTGACCATATCTACAAGTCAAATACAATGACCTCCACCTCCGGTAGTTGCAACGAGTCTCACTCCATCACCAAACCTCCATTCTTCAACAGTGACAACTACTCGTATTTGAAGAATAGAATGAGGCTTTTCATCAAGTCCAATGATTATATCCTTTGAGATATAATTGAAGATGGTCCCTCAATTCCAATGAAGATGGAAGGAGATAGACAAGTGCCGAAGAAGAGGAACGAGATGACCAATGAAAAACGTAGAAGGATGTCTACAAATGATAAAGCTCTACACATCCTATTTTGTGCTCTTGGCCCCGACATCTACTCCAACATGTCATCTTGCAGAAGTGCCAAAGAAGTATGAGACTCTTTGGAGACAACATATGAGGGCACAAATGATGTCAAGGAGACAAAGATAGGTTTTCTCAATCTTAGCTATGAGAACTTCAAGATAGAGCCGGATGAAGACATCACCAAGATGTTTGATCGGTTTTCCGTCATTGTGAATGTTCTCAAAGGCTTTGGTGAGATCATACAGGAAGATAAGCTTGTGAGGAAGCTCATTTAATCTCTTCCCGAGTCTTGGGATAGCAAGAGAACGACCATTATTGAAGCCAAGGACCTCAAGACTCTCAAACTTGATGCTCTTATGGGATCTCTTCTCACCCATGAGATCATGAAGAAAGGAAAAGAAGATGAACAAAAGAAAGAAGAAGTGAAGCTAGAGAAAAGAGAAGTTGAAAAGAAAAAGCAAGGAATTGCTCTCAAGGCTTCATCCTTACAAGAAGAGGTGGATATAAGTGAAGAAGAAGAGCTAGAAGAATTGGCTATCGTGGCCAAAAGATTCACTAGGCTCATGAGGGCTAATCGGAATAGGAGATTCCAAAGAAAGAAGGAATTCAAAGGAAAGTGCAAAGAAGATGAGAAAGACCAAATCATTTGCTATAAGTGCAAGAAGCCCGGTCACATTAGGACCGATTGCCAACAATACAAAAGGAAGGGTTTTGAGAAGAAGAAGAAGCAAAAGGCTCATGTTGCCACATGGAGTGATGAGAAGTCATCATCCGATGAGGACAATGAAATATCCAATTTATGTCTCATGGCTCTGATGAGCTCAAGGTAACCCTTGAACCCTCTTGCAATGATCTTACATATGATGAATTATATGATGCTTATGATGAATTGTAAGATGTTTATGATGAGTTGGTTTTGAAGTTCAAAGAATCAATTTTGAAAAGCAAGAAAACCATTTCCGATTTAGAAAAGAAAAACAATTCTTTGACAAAAATGATTTTGGACTTTGAAGAAAAGGTTGTTACTTTAAATGATGATTTAAATTTCTTTCAAAATGAAAATGTGGATTTAAACAACCTTATTTCTAGCTTGAGTGAGAATCACCATAAAGTGGTGAATGAGTTTAAAGAATAAATCAAAATGGTTGGTAGTCCAAATTTTAAAAAAAGAAGTTCTTCAAAAACCAACCATGTGAAAAAGAATTTTCAAAACCACAAATAAAGAGGTTTTCAAAGGCATGTTAGATATAGAAAAATTAGGAGTGTGTGGGTTCCTAAGGAACTCATTGTTTCTAATAATATTAATGCCATTGCATCTTGGATTTCTAAGGGAACCAAGCTTTTGAGAACTAACTCTCATGGACCCAAAATGATTTGGGTACCAAAAGTCAAAAACTAAATCTTTGTTTGTAGGTTGAGCATTGCTTCAAGGCCAAAGCTTTAAGTCAAAACATGTGGTACCTTGATAGTGGATGCTCAAGGCATATGACCGAAGACAAGGGACGATTTAAGGAGTTAGAGCTCAAAAAGGGTGGAGTAGTGACTTTTGGTGACAACTTCAAAGGCCAAATTAAGGGTATTGGCTCTATTGGTAATCACTTCTCTATTCTTATTGAAAATGTCTTACTTGTTAATGGTCTAAAGCATAATTTGTTGAGCATTAGTCAATTATGTGATAAAGGGTTCTATGTTTCTTTTGATAAAAGTGGTTGCAAAATAATAGACATAGAATCTAATAAAACAATGCTCATAGGTCATCGCATAGGAAATATTTATATGGTGCATCTAGATGACATAAATCTATCTCATGCATGCTTGGTAGCTAGTGATGAAAATGATGCTTGGTTATGGCATAGGAAACTAGGACATGCTAGCATAAGTGTTTTAGAGAAACTAGCCTCCCAAAATCTAGTTAGAGGTTTACCTAAGCTCAAGTTCTCCTTAGATAAAATTTGTGATGCATGTGCTAAGGGTAAACAAAATAGAGTTTCTTTTAAGTCCATTAATGATGTTTCAACTAGTAGAGTATTACAATTGATCCATATGGATCTTTTTGGACCTATTAGGACAACTAGCTTGGGTGGAAAATCATATGCATTTGTTATTGTTGATGATTACTCTAGATACACTTGGGTTCTATTTTTAAGTACCAAAGATGAAGCCTTAGAAAAATTCATCACATTTTCAAATATTTCTCAAAATGATCTTGATCAAAGAATTTCTCATATTAGAAGTGATCATGGTACCAAATTTCAAAATTTAGGTTTTGAGAATTTTTGTAATGAAAATGGGATTAGCCACAATTTTTCGGCTCCTCGCACTCCTCAACATAATGGGGTAGTTGAGAGGAAAAATAGAACTTTAGAAGAAATGGCTAGGACCATGCTTTGTGAAAACAATTTACATAAGTATTTTTGGGCGGAAGCCACAAACACTTCTTGTTACATTATTAATCGAGTAATGATTAGGCTAATTTTGAAAAAGACTTCTTATGAGATTTTAAAATCCTAAAAGCCTAACATTAGTTATTTTCACCCTTTTGACTGCAAGTGTTTTTTTTAAACAATGGAAAAGATAATTTAGGTAAATTTGATGCAAAAAGTGATGAAGCTATTTTTCTTGGTTATTCTCAACATTCAAAGGTTTATCGTGTTTTTAACAAAAGAACCTTAGTTGTAGAAGAGTCTATACATGTGGTTTTCGATGATAACCTCCTTCCTAGGAAGGATTCTTGTGATGATGATGATGTAGGAATCATTGAAACCATTGATGATGGACAAGCATCAAAGGTGGATGTGGTTCCAACCAATGAGGAAACACAAGATCCTCTAATAAAAGCTTTAAGAGATGTAAAGCTTGAAGAAAGGGAAGTGAGCTACCCAAGTGAGCTACCAATGGTATCGATACCAGTATGGATACCCCCTTTAATTCCCAACAGCTATTTTAGCATTTAATGAGTTGACCGTTGGTGTCAGTTAAAACTTTAAAAGATGGTTGAGATGTTTCGAAACATGGTTCGATACCCACCATTACAGTGTAGTAATGGCATCGATACCTGGTTCGATACATCCCCTATTAAATGCACAACGTCTCTTTCTTTTTATAGGCTGTTTCGAAACAGATTCTTCGTGTTTCGAAATAGATTCTTCGTGTTTTGATACCTGTGCCTGCAGAAGTATATTTATGGTGGGAAGATGTGGTCCTAACATCTTTATTTCAAGTCCCAACAACCACAACGGTTAGAAATCAATGAGGAGGTATAAAATGAAGCAATTCAAGCAGCATTAACAACTATTGAACCTCAAGCAACATTCAAGCACACAAATCCAACTCCAAAGTACTTCATTGCATATCTTGACTCCCAACTCTTGTAATTTCAATTTGATTCTTTGTAAGTGAGTTTGGGGAGAGTTTGTTTGTATTTGGGGCAATTATCCATATTGTGAGAGATTTTAATTTGCCTTTCTTTCATCTTTTATCTTGTGAGGTTGACTCAATTCTTGGGTAGAAGAATTGATTCTAATTATAACGGTTATCCCTTGAACCGAGAAAAAGGTCGAATTCTCTTAGTGAATTGATTTCAAAATCCATAGTGGGAGCTAAGGTAATGGATGTAGAGCTTGTTCCGAAGCTTAAACCACTATCAATCTCTTGTTCCTCATTTTTCTATTTTTACCGAAATTCCACCGACAAAAATTTTAAATAGCCATTTCACCCCCTCTTGGCCAATTATCAAGATCGATCAACTCAACAATTAGATTATGTAATTCAAACTATTAATTTTATTTATATTTTTAAAAATTAAATTTATGATTTATAAAAAAAATTAAAAAACCGGGTACCCGAAGTATCGGGTACCTAGGAAATATGGGTCGAGACAAGGGTCAAATTTTATACTACCCGAAGATCTGGTTACCCGGTACTTCGGGTACCCGGATTTGAACACCCGTAATACCAAGTTCTAAATTTTAAGAACTAGTCTCGTTACTGGTGGGAACCGGTTCCAATACCGGATACCCGGTCAATTAGTTTATTCTTAAAAAAATTTTAGTAATTAGAGAAAAAAATTTAACCACCAATAATAATATTAAATAATAAAATTAAAATATTGTAAGCTTAAAAATTAATGTTTTAAAACTAGTCATAGCCATAATATTCATACATAAAGAGAAAGTTTGATAAGAAAAATAAACAAAAGAAAACAAAAACCGAATATTTGGTATTTGTCCCGGTCCTATTGGGTACCCACCGGGTACAAAAATCAAGATTTAGTTCAGATCCCGGTTATGACTGAGATCTAAATTTTGGATCTAGTCTCGATCTCACTAGAACCAATACCAGATAAAAATCTATTGGGTCCGAGACTAGGATCGGGTAATCGAGTTTTTTATCCACCCTACTCTAGAGTATTTTGTCATAAAAAATCTAAGTTTTGGGATTAATAAGGGGAAAAGAAAATTCAAGGACCAAATTGAATTTATTTACTAAATTTAAGGAGTAAATGCTATTTTGTGTTACATTTGTATTTGTGAGGTTTAGCGTTTGTTAAGTTCGTTAATATAATATTTTTAGTAACAATAGACTATATTGTATTTTAAAAATAATAATAGAATTAAAAATAGGTACATGAATGTAATCGAATTGTATTATAAAATATTACTATCATCCAAGTATTACCGTATAAAGTAGGGATGATCATTTCAATTAGATTTGACGAGTTTTGATTCGATCTGTTTTGATTTAATTAATATTTTTAAAATAATTTAAATTTTTTATAAAGAATGAGTTCGAGTTTAAGTTTAAAGTAAAAAAATTAATTTGGTTTGATTCGGAACTAATAATGTTATTTTATATATATATATATATATATTTAGATATATTTATAATAATATCTTTTTATATAATTAGATTCTTAAAATTATTTTTATAATCAGATTTTTATAAAATAATTGTTTTTCTATAATTCAATCTTTAAAATGATATTTTTTATAATCAAATCAATTAAATTTTTGGATGAGTCTACCACATGCGTCGAACATTGTTGAATATCACTAACGATGAACACCGCTGAACACTATTAAATTAATTAATAAAAATTAAAAATTTTAAGGACTAAATATATAATTTTGAATTATTTAAAATAAAATTTTAAACAGATTATATATATTATATTTTAATTTTTTAAATAATTTATTTAAATTATTTTTAATTTAAAAATAAAAAATATTAAATCTAAAACACTAAATCATAAACTCTAAACCCTAAAATAATAAAACCATAAACCATAAAATCTAAAAATATAACCATATCTAAACCCTAAAATAAAAAATTTGAAACTTTAAAAATTATAAACCCTAAACTTGAAACCCAAAATTAGTTTAAGATTTAGATATAGGGGTTTTGGTTATTTTAGGGTTTAGGATTTTAGGGTTTAAATTTAGTGTTTATGGTTTAATATTTTTAGGGTTTTTGATTTTAGGTTTTTGATTTAAGGTTTTGAGATTTTATATTTTAGGGTTTAAAGTTTAACGTTTAGTGATTTAGGTTTTGAATTTTGGTTTTAGGGTTTAGAGTTTAAGATTTTTATTTTTTAAAATTAATTTAAATCAATATTTTATTCAATTATTAAAAAATAAAATAATATATATATATAATAATTTAATAAAAAAATTATTTTAAATAATTTATAATTATATGTTGACTCCTTAAATTTTTTAATCTTTATTAATTAGTTTAATAATGTTCAACGGTGTTCATCATTAGCGGTATTCGACGTCCGTTGTAAAATTTTCCTAAATTTTTAAAAAAATATAAGATTAAATTTAAATTTAAAATAATTACTTTTTAATAAAATTCAAGTTGAACAAAAACCCAACCCGTAATTATAACATATATTTTTCTTGTTTATGTGTAATGTTTTGGTTTGTGAAAAGGGGGAGAAAGTGCCAAAGTTTGGTGACTGTATGACCTCATTTTCTGCTGTGCTGTGATTCAATTATTGTCAGCTGTCAGTCAGTCATGAAGAAAAAATGACTGACCAGTCACCTTTAGGCAGGAAAAAAAACCCATCAAATAAATAAATACCAAAAATAAAATTTGGCCAAGAAATTCCAACTTAAAAGTCATTCTATAATAATATACTCCGCTAAATTTCTAAACTTTAAATTTAATTAATTAAACTTTTAATATAGTTATTTATATGGAATTAACTTCTTTTGCAATATATGAGATTAATTGATGCTTTAAAAAGTTTGAAGGTAAACTACATAAATAGTCATCAAATTTTTAGGTCAAATTTATTTTGGTTAATAAATTTTTATAATATTCGATAAGATCACCCAATTTTTAGTTCGCATTTGATATTGTCCCTGTCGTTATATACCGTTAAAAAATTGTGTTTGAAGTTTAATTTTCCTTCATAAAAATAGGTAAACTACAACATTCATTACTCAATTTTTATCTCACTCTTATTTTGGTCATTAAAGTTTAAAATTTTTAATTTAATAACTTAACTTTTGAATTATTCATATTTTGGTCACCCTCAAATGACAGGATTATATAAATTAAAAAATTCAGGATTTTTTTATTTTTCATATTAAATTTAATTTGTACAATATAAGATCGATAATTGAATAAACTAAAATTAATAGTTAAGAAAATAATTTTTAAAGATGAATCAAACTCGATTTTGGTACAAATTTTTAAATTAAATTATTTTGATTCAGTTACGGTTTATAATTTTAAGTAAAATTGATTAAATGATTTAACAATTTTAAGTAAATTTTAATTGTTAATTTTATATCTTAATTGTTAATTTTTCTTAATTCTCAATCTAACAATTTAAGGTAAATTTAATATGAAAAAATATTTCTCAATTTTTTAATTTTTATAATCATGTCATTTGAGTGTGACCAAAACATTAATAATTCAAAAGTTAAGTTATTAAATTAAAAAATTTTAAACTTTAATGGCTAAAATAAGACTAAGAAAAAAATTGAGTGATGAATGTTGTAGTTTACCTATTTTATTAAAAAAAATAACGTAAATTTTTAATGGTATATAACGGTAGAGGTCATATTAAATATGAATTACGATTTTTCAGTTAAAAGTTCACAAAAAATTTTTAATTGAGATAACTTAATTATATGTATAATTATATTTAAATTATTTAATTATAAGTATAACTATCGTATCCTAACATATTTTATTTTTACAATTTCCTTTCAACTTTTATTAATAATCAGAGAAATAAATAAGATTGGAATAATCGAGTACTCTAGTTGTAGCTAAACGATAATCACAAATGCTAAATTCGACCGGTCAAAGCCTGCATGAACTTGGTTGTATAATAGGAGAAATTATATCATGGTCTCGGCTTACTACGTTAGCTATGATCCTATCTAATAATAACTATCCACTTCACCACTAATTTTTACCTATTTTTTTCTAACCAATGAATCTTCACTCAGAATTTCTATGTTATTTTAAAAATATAATTTCTGGAAATTACATTAATTACATGGTTGATTAGTAGCGGAATGAGTAGTTAATTAGTTAGGGACTACGGCTGACGTGGTAGGCCGGGTCTATGATATAATCTCTCGTATAATAGACATTTTTTTTTTCTTTGTCCTAACGTGGGACCCAAAAGAAATGCGTAGTCCTCCATTATTGACAAGGATAATGTTGGTGTAACAGCAGCCATCTAATCTCAACAGTTAAAGGAACGGTTGTTGTTTTTAAAAATTACGAGTATAAAATTAATAATCTCAATATAATAATTGAATAATCAATATTTAATAGTTTAGAATAATTATGATCCAGTTACATTTTTTTTCTCATTCATATTTTTCTTCAACAAAATTAATGTTTCTCGCTATCGTACGTGTGATGAATAACATTTACTAATAAATATCAAAACCAAATAAAAAAACAAATTCGGATTTTTTTGTATCTTTATTTTTCAAGAGTATATCGTACTTTTTATTATGATTTTGTGAATAATGATTTTTTTATAATTTGTGAATAGTTATTAATTGATAGTAAAATATATTAATTGATAGTTGATAGTAATAATTGATTTGAGTTGATTTATATTAAAATATTTGATAAAATTAATAGATAATTAATTGTTGTTTGATTATTTAAATAAAAAATAATATATAAAGATTCAATACTTATTTAAATAATTTATTAATTATTAATGTTTTATATCAATTAAATTATAAACAAATATTTTTTTAATATAATTACAAAGTATATATATTAATTTATTATTTGTAAAATTATCTTTTTAACGTAGTTCCATTAGTAGTCAAATTTAGGCGTAGATATTAATTTTATTTATAAAATTGTATTTTGAAAATGATTTTTATTAATTATCAATATATATATATATATATTAATTTATTATTATAAAATTATCTTTTAAATTTTTAGTTATTTAAATAAATTTTTGTAATTTTATTATTGACTCAAACAATAATTACTGAATCTATTAAATCAAACTCTACTATTGAAGAAATTATATCATGAATCATTTTCATTATATTATATGTGATTCTGACTAATCAGATTCATTCATCTTATTTTTTAAAATAAATTATCACATTTTTTCTATATGTAATATTGAGTAGGTAATTATTTAAAGATGAACGTACCTGATTACTTGGACTATAAATAATATGGTGAACAAGATTCATGATATAATTTCTCCTACTATTAATCCATATATTATATGCAAATTGTAAAGTTAGTTCAAATTATCTATTTGATCGTTTTAGGTCTTTATAATTTAATTATATTTTAAAAAATTAAAATTAATTAAATAAAAATATATTAAAAATTAATTCTACAATTTCCAAATAAAATAATTACTTATATAAATTATCACAGTGTCGACTGAAAATAAAAAGATGCCATCTTTCCGGTGTTGATAATCAGTTTCAACGGTACAAATGTGGACGAAAACATCAATCTAGTGTGACCCGCACCGGTCAATTTTTTTTTTTTTTGTGTGTGTGGGAAAAAATATTATACGAACAGTTTATCAAATTATTCATTATTTTATTTATTAAAATTTATTTATTTATTTATTATGTTTTTAATTATTTTTAAGATGAAATTTAATTTTTCATGTAAACAAGTAATAAATGATCAACATATATACATGCTCTTTGAGAGATTTAATAATTAGGCATAAAGATAATTTTCACCCTTGATGTTTATAATCTTTATCATTTTGGCCCTTATTTTTTTGGATAAATTTAACCCTTAACCTATATATTTTAATAAATAACTCATTTTTTAACTAGCATGATAACTGAACCGTTAAAAATTTAATAATGATGATATGTCATATATATATATATATATATATATATATGTGTAATAATATATTTTAAATGACTTAACATGTAGTATATCAAATACATACACGCGAAATATAATTTTATTCCGATCTAAAAATATAAAACAATTAAAATTCAAATAAAATATTAAAAATTAATTTTTTATTCATTAAAAATTAATTAAATCTAAAACAAAAGGCTACTAAACATTCTCAATCTTAATTATAGTAAAATCAAAATTTTATCTAAAAATGTATGAACATAATCTGAAAAGAAAGTATTTTGTAAAGTTTGTTACCGGTGAATCAAAGATAAAGGATTTTGATAATAATCAATTGGATTTTTATTATTTTAGTTTAGAATTTAGGTATTTTAGTTTTAATCTAAATCGGAGTTTTAGGGTTTTATAAAGATATTTTAGTTTAGTTAGAGTTGAGAATATTTAGTAAAATTTTGTTTTGGATATAATTAATTTTTAATAATTTATTTAAATTTTAATTGTTTTATATTTTATACTGGAATAAAATTATATTATATATATATGTATATATTTATTAGGTTAGATTCTATGTCATTTAAAATATATTATCACATATATATGACATGTTATCATTATTAAATTTTTAACGGTTAAGTTATAATGGTAGTTAAAAAATGAGTTATTTGTTAAAAAGACATATGTCAAAGGCTAAATTAATCCCCAAAAAGAATAGAGGCTAAAATGATAAAAATTATAAACGTTAAAGGTGAAAATTATCTTTATGCCAATAATTTATTTTGTGTATGTTTATCGGGAAGTTAATAGAGTTGTGAATTGGTTTGTATAATTATTACGTAATAATTTGTTGGATAGCCAGATATTTTATCAAATTTCTGAGTGTTATGGGATTAATGAATATGGATAATGAAAGAACGATCGATGTTGACTAGTTTTGTATATTTTGAGTTTTTTTTTATCTTATTTTATTTATGATTCTATAATTGTTTTTTATTGTGTTAATCTCCCTAACGAAACCTATTAATTTCTTTTTATAATTCTCTATTTAATGAAATCATACACTTTAATAAAAAAATAATTATAAACTAAAAAATAATATAAAATTAAAAATTAATTAATTTTTAATATATAAAAATTATAAATATTATTTACATAATAATTTTTCGGTTGTGGGTCCATTGGGTTGCTCCATACGTGCGACACATAAATTAATCTGTAGTATTTTATTTATTTAACAATGTAGTCTAAATTAATAAAATAAATAAATATAATATACCTCGTGGAGTCCAAACCAAGGTTAAGATCCACGGGGACCAATCTACCACCGAGGTGTCCATATATAATAATAATAATAATAATAATAATAATAATAATCAGTTAGATTGTTGTTTTAATCAATCAAAAGTTTAATCGAATAATTTTAATAAAAATATATTATTTTTAAAAAAATTCAATTATATATTTATCTATAATATATACTTCTTTCATCTCACTTATAATGTTTAATATTAATTTTTTAAAAGTCAATATTTTAAAATTTTGACCACAATTATTTTAACTATTTTAATTTATTAAAATTTATAAAATATATATTTTTAAACCACTTGATTAAATATTTTTAAAATATATATTTTTATATTTTTATCAATAATAGATTTAAAGTTAAAATAATTCAAAATTTAAAAAATTGATTAAAAAAATTATTACTGAATAAATTAAGTGAGACGGAGAAAATATATTATTAAAAATTATAAAAATACGAAGACATACTTTATTATAATTATTTTAAAATTATAAAAAATAATAACATTAAGGAATAGAATAATAACATATAAAATGCCGACGAGGTTAAAAAAATAACTTTAAACTAATACTTTTACTAAAAATAATAATTTAATTAATTTTTGACATATCGAATACTAATTCTAGCATAAAAATTCATTTATAAGAAAATAAATATTAAAAATTAAATTTATCATCGCATCTCTTATATATATAATCAAGTATATATAGTTTAACCTCTTTATACTATATTAGAAATTTTATAACTAATATTTATTAATGTAAATTAAAATATCCACCGTTTATAAAATAAAATTAATCTTCTTACTACAGGTGACATTGTATATAAGTAATTTTGAAATATTTCTTAATAAAAACAAATTATTAAGTAGTAATAATAATAGTTAATGCATGTATTAAATAATCTCGGCAGAAATAGATTTGTATAGGCACGTGTGGTTCCAGCTAAGTCTACAAGAGAAGAGGGGTTCGCCATGAAATAAACGGGACTTATCCCCACGTGCGGGAGTGAGGCGTGCCTTTGGGGGTGTGGGACCACCTAGTTGTCTTATTAAGTACTCCTTTTTCTTTTGTCTGGTTGTTGTTGCGATAAGACAGGTCCACCTGTCTTTGGTCTGAGGGGAAACAGGCACGTGGGGTGGTGGAGGCTTCAATGATTTAAAACATGTTCCAACGAGATGATTTTGGTTCGAAAAATTCTATGACCAGCGTTTAACTTAAAAATTATTGAATATTATTAAATTAATTATTAAAAATTAAAAATTTTAAGGACTTAACATGCAATTAATAAAAGAGTGATAGACTCAATATATAATTAATAATTGTATGATAAGTTTTTAAAATTTTTAATCTTTATTAATTAATTTAACAATATTCAATAATGTTCAACATTAGTAGAAATCGACGTCTGTAAGCAACCAATTCCCCGTATATTTTTTTAAATTATTGTTTTTTTGTCTGTATAATTTTTAATTATAATATAATTTAATTTCTTATTAAAATAAACTTTAAAAAATATTATTGAAATAAGGGACACTAGACTTCATGAATATGATTGGGCCTTTGGTTTGAGTGGTATTTGGATAATGAGTTTAGGGTAGAATTTAGACCAAATTCTTGTATGGGTACAATGTAAGGTTGTGGGTAGATATAAATAAGGCCCATTCTATTAGAAAGATGGATTTTAGGCCTAATTCTTATAAAAATATTTAGTTTTAAAAATATTTAAATCCATCGAGTGATCATAATAAAAAAAATAGATGATGTTCATCGTAGAGAATTAAGATTCAAATTATTTTATTGGAAAGGTGTTTATATATTGTCAAAAAATTAAAATTATATATGAACAAATATTGTCTTGAAATGTATTAAAAATTTAACCCAATACAAATATCACCAAAGATCCACCATAGGAGATCAAACTATCTATAAAGGATGAAGCCAAGATTTAAGATTGAAGGGCAAAACATAAATGTTTAAAAGTAGGGACTAAGTCATAAATAAACCATTTTTTAAAAAAATTAAACAATGAGACAAAAGTGAAAAAAAATTATTCGGGAGTAAGGGGGTGATGATCCCTCCCATTTATATAGTTTTATCTTTGCTCTCAACGATGGGAATTTATATTATAGGTTATTTCGTCATCCATGAGATCAACCAATAATAAATATCCATTTAATTATTTTTTTCACCTCATCATTTTTACCAAGTGATTCTTCACTGATATTTACCGTAAAGTAAGTTTAAAAATAATTTTTACCAAGTGAAGATTCACTTGGTAAAAATGATGAGAGAAAAAAATAATTAAATGAATGTTTTTAATTGGTTAGTCCCATAAATAATATAATGAGAATGGCTTATAATATAATTCATCATCAACGATTAATATAAAAATACATATTATAATTAAGAATTAAATAAAAATCTTTTTTTTTATAAACTTTTGGTTTTAATAAATATGTCATGTTATTAATTTAATCTTCAATCATTTGTGCATTTGATGGTGTTTCAGAACATTAATCTTTCAAGCTTTGCTGCTATTTAATCGGTATTATATCTGAAAAGACGTTCGCAATGAATTCAAATTTATGAAGCTCGTATATTTTTTTAATAAGTTTATGATAAATATAATAAGATTTATATTTATAAAAAAATTATTTTTTCAAATTTTCGGATACAATAAATATTATATTAAAAATAAAATTTATTTATAAAATTTTGAATTTTTGGATCTTAAAATTTTTAAATAATATAAAACTTAAAATATTATGATCTATATTTATTTCAAAAAATTAAAAACTGAATATATATTTTTTTGATCGGATTAAATTAATTGTATTGAATCAAATAGATTATATATTTTTGAATAAAGATTATTAATTTTATTAAACAAGGATATATTCGAAATTATAATAAAAATTCACAATTTAATAAACAAAACACTTAAATTCAAAGATATACCTAGTAAATAAAATTAACATCACGATTAACGAGATCATAAAAGGGTCATATAAAAAAAGTAAGAACCTAATACAAAGACTTGAAACATTAGAAAGATACAAACATCTCCAAAATCAACGATAATAATAAAAACACCAACATATAACATAAAAAATTAAAAATGCATATCATAATAAAACATTTTACATGCCACTGATGGCAGATGCACACTTGCTGTAAGGTGGGCAACAACCTACCTTGAGTTTTTTAAAGTTTATATATTTATTTTTAATTTTTATGAATTAATCTTTAAATTTTTATAATATGTTAAAGTTGTGTCTATTCCAAAATTTTAAAATTTATATATCTATTAACCCTCAAATAAATTTTTGGATCTGTAATTGATGCTGATTAAATTAATTTAATATTTTATTTTTCTTCAATTTCTAGATAGAAAATTTTAGGATGGACGTCGAATACCATTGAACATCATTAAATTAATTAATAAAGATTAAAAATCTCAAGGACTCAATATGTAATTAATAAAAGAGTGATATACTCAACATGAAATTATTAATTATATGTTGAGTCCTTGAGATTTTTAATCTTTACTAATTAACTTAATAATGTTCAACGATGTTTAGCATTTAGTGACGAAGCCACGTGGGGTTGGGTGGGGCAATCACCCCCACTATCGAAGAATTGTTTTTACACTTTCATCCTCCTATTTAAAGTTTTTAAAATTTTATTTTTTATGAATTTACCCTATATTTCTAAATATTTATGTTTTACCCCCAATATTAAATCATGACTCCGTCTCTGGTAAAATTTTTATTTTTTATACTTTCATCCTCCTATTTAATTCTTTTTAATTTTTTATATTAATGATATTTAACAGTGTTTGACGCACGTGAAAATATACATAATTTATCATAAATTAATGTACACGTGGAAATGTTTAATTTTTGTAGCCATTCCCATTTCCCACAAGTGAAATCCCCTGAAGGTTCCGCCTTTGGTCCTAATCTTACCAAGTCAATTTTCTGTCTTTGATTTTTCTCATTATCAGACCGGAGACGTATCAAATTCTAGTGTTACCTTTCAATACCTGCGGGTGGTAAGAAAGACACACCTTTGACTTCATGTTTCTTTTTATCTTTGGGGTAAATTGCAAATTTCATTCGATTTTATTTATGTTTTAATCATTTAACTTTAAAAAAATATAATTTAATCACTAATTTTCTAATTGTTTGATTTTCATCACTTTATCACTAAGTAATTAACATCATTATATAATTGAGCATCTATATTTTAAAAAATAAAAATAAAATGATACACATTTTTCTTAAAAATAGTTTCATATATTTTTTTTTTATTTTTTTGACGATAAATTTTCTTCTTTCAAATCCCAACATGATAAGATAGAAGACTTGTTATATATATATTGAAGATTGTAGGTAGGATTTATTTTCTATGAGTTTGAATTTTAGTTTAATGAGTTTTAAAGAAATTCTAAAAAATCTAAATTATTAAAGTGATAAAAGATGATATGATGATTTCGTCGGTGTCTCGAGTAGTTGAAAAAACATTAAAACTTTAATCCAACATTAATACAATATTAAAAATTTATCTTTGTAGGAAAAAAGAAAGCAAAAACGAAAAATAATGTGGCCAACAAGTAATTTTCACGTCAGAAAATACAATCAATCCATGTATAAAATTGGTTGCATCGAATAAAAATTCTCTATCTTCGTTTGGTATCGAATAAAAAATAAATTTAAAGTTTAAAGTTAATATTTATAAGATTAAGAATAAGGTATTTTTTTAGGATTTAAAATTAAAAATTAAGGCTAAAAGTCTAATTTTTAAGCGTTAGATCATTAAAAAAGACTTCCGATTTTTTTTTCTGGACACACCACCCTATTATTTCTAATTTGAAGCCCTAATGACAATAAGTGAACAATTCAAAAGTTTAATTGTCAAATAAAAAACAAATATAAATTCAGTGACCAAAATAACAATACAGTAAAAATTGAGGGATGAAATTTGTAGTTACCATCTTTTCCGCCTTACAATTATTTTCCTCTCATTTTCCTTCTCATAATGCGACTTTCATTCTCCTCTCGAAATCCATATTCTTGCAATTTCGTGTCAAGATTGATCCTTGAATTCACTAGATCATAGATTACTTGTGCCCAGCTTCGGTTTCCGAGCTTTATTATCTGCTAAGGATTTCAGTTGAAGAGAAATCAGGAATCTGGAAACGGTCAATTCTTTCACTTTTTCCAGCTGAAATTCAGGTACTTTAAGTTCATCCATTTCTGGGATTATATTCCAAAGATTTAATCTTTTATCACTTGGGGATAATTATTTTGCTATAATTGGTGTGCACTCTAGAAAACTATCTCTGGGTTTTAAGATCTCATTCAAGCTTGAAAACCATCTCTGGGTTTTTTATGTTCATCTTCTTCACGATTTGAATCTTTATAAGTTACGATGGGGTGCAAATCTAGCAAAACAGTGAGTGGTCCAGAAGTACCTTCTTCCCAAGGTCGGGCCGATTCTCAGTTCGAATCAGACTTGAGCTCCTACGAGTCTGCTTGTAGAAATGATTCAACTCTGCAGCAATTTGATGCGTCTCTCCACCAACGCACCCACGATGTGATTGGCACACTGGCTGCTGGTTTGGGTGCTCAATCTTTATCTTTTGACTCGTTGAAACAGGTCACCGGATGTTTACTTGAAACCAACCAGGAAGTGGTGAGAATCATTTTAGAATGCCAGACAGATATTTGGAAGAATCCGGACCTGTTTTCTTTGGTTGAGGAGTACTTTGAGAACAGTAAGAAGACATTAGAATTTTGCACTGCTCTTGAGAATTGCCTCAAACGAGCTCGAAACAACCAGTTAATTATTCAGTTGGTTGTAACGTATTTCAACGAGGAGGTGGGTTTGCAAGTTGGGGATGGTGAGAGGAAATTTGTAAAGACTTTGGAAGAGCTAAGGAAATTTAAAGCAGCGGAGGAGCCATTCAGTAAGGAGTTCTTTATACTGTCTGATTCGGTCCGTAGGCAGCAGGAATTGATGCTGCTGAAATTGCTAGCTCGGAAGAGAAAGCTTGATAAGAAGTTGAAATCTTTGAAAACATGGAGGAGGGTGGCGAATGTGTTGTTTGTAGCTACTTTTGTTTCTGTGTTGATCTTTTCTGTGGTGGCAGCAGCCATAGCTGCACCTCCTGTTGTAACAGCTTTGGCAGCTGCATTGGCAGTTCCTATTGGTTCGGTTGGTAAATGGTGCGATTGGCTGTGGAAGCGCTACGAGAACGAGCTGAAAGGGCAGAAGGAGTTGATAATCGGAATGGAGATCGGTTCTCGCATTGCAATCTATGACTTGGAAAACATAAGAGTGCTGATCAGTCGATTGGAAATTGAGATGGAATCACTATTGCATAATGCTGATTTTGCACTTAGAGAAGAAGATGCACTGAAGCTTGCGATCGATGAGATCAAGAGAAAGTTGGAAGAATTTATGACAACCATCGAGGATTTGGTTCGACAAGCCGATGCCTGTAGCCGTGATATTAGGATGGCAAGGGCAGTGGTTTTGCAGAAGATGATGAATCGTTCTGATAATTCATCGAATGGTGACAGCGCTTGGGAACTCTAGCAATGACATATTTCACTGTGGCCATGTTGTATTAATCTCATGTTCTGTTCGAGGTACTGAACTTCCACCTCTACAAGTGAGTAGATCTGGATTTGATCACATATATATAGCAATTACATTGTTCAGTCAATCTAATTTTGATTCGAGTTTACATCTTTCCTGATTGTGTCAAGTGTTTAGACCCGGTTTTCGGGTTAGTCCTCGACCTCGATTCATATTTCATAAACAGCATATATAGCATTTAGCATTTATCTCAGTTGACACAGTTCCTTACTAAACCTGTAGGATTTTGATGAAATGACTGATGAACTTAAACCAATTGAAGACTGTTCATAAAAAGAATGCCATGTTTGCTTATCTTATTCTTCCATATTTTGGACAAGAGACATGCCTGTTTATGTAACAAGAGACATTCTATTAATTATGTCTTAATTCAAAATAACTCATCAAATATATAGGTGAAACCCAAATTTCCCCTTTTCTTTCTTCTTCCTCTGCAACAACACTTCTCTTTCTTTTCATCTTTCCCATTTTCGTTAACGTTTCGTTTCCACGACTGTTAATTCTGATTTGTTTCTTTTCATATGAACTTCGTTTTACGACAATGACATTGTGATGAAGAACATGGTAGCCTATGTCCATTGCATATTACTCTACGGGGGAACGTTTATGTACCCTGCTGATAAGAATAGCCCAATGGGAAGCTGCTGTAGCCTGTATGTTAAAAGTGCAGTTGGCAGTTAGCAGTTAGCAGTTAGCACTCCCATTTACTCGAAGACTCGTTGTGTGTTTTGCCGACACAAAATCTTCATTTCCCATGATCGTCTTTCTTCATAAAATCGAGTATCACTAATTTTATACAAGTCCAGTCTCTCAGAATCTACAATTATTTTATAAATAAACCTAGAAAATAAAGTAGCAACAGCAACTCCACGGAACAGGGAGAGCAAAACTCGACTCGATAAACTCGATTAGAGGCGAAAATATTTGACTTATTTTGACTCAACTCAAAATTTTATACACTCGACTTGAAAAAATTTCAAATAAAATTTGAGTTGTAAAATAGAAATCCGAATAACTCAAAATTTTTAGTAATTAAAGAATTTATTTTTAAGTTAGAGATGAGTCTCTCAATTTTTTATGATATATATATATATATATATATTGATATATGAAAATATGAAAAATACATACATATCTTGTAGTCGTTTAAATTAGAATTAAATTGTACTATAACATGAAAAATAGTTAAAATTATTTTTTTATAACAATTCGAAAACTCGACTAGACTCGAATTTTTTAAACTCGAATCGAATCAGAAAAAATTCAAATAAAGTTTGAATGATAAAATATGACTCATAAACTCGAATAACTTAAAATTTTTTAACTTAACTCGATCGAATACTCACCCCTACCACGAAACTGAATGCAACTTCAGTAAGCTATGCGTACCTCCTTGTCAACCTGCTCAAAAGAGAAAAAAGCAGGTTAAACATTTTAATACAATATCTAATAATTTATTATCTACCTTTAACTTATTTGTATAATTGTATCACTATGAATTGTATGTACAATCTGGAGTAGAAATTTATTGCTCCTAATTATTTTTTTCTTTTATGTTTTTTACAATTTTTTTTTAAAATATTAAATTTTAACTTTAATTTTCTACGTTTTAAACTTTATTTCTTATAATACACTCTATCCATTAATTTTTAAACTCTAATCATAACCCTTAATCTTGAATTCTAAATCTGTGCCAATGAACAATCAATTTTGTGTCCTTGAGGAAATTACAATGCAATTTCCTTCCACCGAATTCATAAGTTCATATATTAATATCGAACAAAAATCCTCTGCTTCTTTTATGTTTTTCCCTTTGTGCCTCCTTTGTATTTTTGTAAAAAAATGAATTTTAAACCCTAAACCCTTATTTTTTATATTCTAAATCCTAAACCCAATACCCTAAAAAATATACCCTACCCCTAATTCCTTAAACCCTAATCAAAACCTCTAACCTAAAACCTTAAACCCTAAATCCTCTAATTTAAAGTAGGGCATAAATGGAGGCATAAAAAAGGGTAGATGATTTGGGTTGATTAATATCTCATCTTCTACCTTTCTCTACAATTCCCCTAAAGCACTCCAAAATAATTATCTTCCATGGCTTTTACATTTATTTAACCTCTTCAATCTTCGCGAACTTCCCTTTGAAAATGGCAACCGCTAAAGTTTCCAAGGCTTCTAAATGGCTCTCAAACAAGACCCTTAGGAGGTTCAGCCTTTATCACCGTCGGTCCAAGTCTAACTCGACCTCTCCTCAACCGTCGCCTCCTTGTGAGGTCTTTAAAGAAGTATTTCGTTATTTCGACCGCGACGATGACGGAAAAATCTCAGCCCTTGAACTCAGGGCGTACTTCAGGTCCATCGGAGAGTACATGTCACATGAAGATGCTCAAACGGTGATAAACGAACTCGATTCCGATGGGAATAACATGTTGCACTACCAAGACTTCTTCAAGCTGATGAAAGTAGAGAACCGTGACGACGATGATCTGAAAAAGGCGTTCGAGCTCGAGAAAGGCTCCGGCTGCATAACGACGAAAGGGTTGCAGATGATGCTAAATCGACTCGGGGACGCGAGGTCTTACGACGAGTGTGTTACGATGATTCGGTTTTACGATATCGATGGCAATGGGGTGCTTGATTTTCATGAGTTTCACCAAATGATGGCTTAATTCTTTGTGCGCCGTACGTACGTTCATGCCTTTAATTCGTAATTAAGCGATATTAATACTAATGATCCGATCAACTTCGGTCATTGCTTTCACACTAAGTTAGCTTCGTAGATGAGAAATTGTGAATGATAATGAAATATTAAACTATACGATTATTTTAAGTATATTTTTATTGACGATTAATAAAATTTTTATAAATACATTATAATTAATGTTTATTTTATTTTTTAATAAAATTCAATAAAATATAATTAATTATATTCTTAAAAATTGTATTTAATTAATTTATATTAATTAATATAATTAATACTTATTTAAAATAATTTATGATTTAGAGTATGTTTAAATTTAGGGTTTAAGTTTATATTTAGGATTATGGTTTAGTAGTTAATATTTAGGTTTATGTTTAAGGTTTGAGTTCTAGAGTTTAGCAATTAAAGTTTAGAGTTTAGTAGTTAAGGTTTAAGTTTAAGGTTATGGTTTAAGGTTTAGAGTTTAGTAGTTAAGGTTTAAGTTCAGGTTTGTGGCTTAGGGTTTAAAGTTTAGTAGTTAATGTTTAGATTTAGAGTTTACGGATTAATGTTTAGGTATTAGATCAGATAAGTGTTTATGATGGTTTAGGAATATATTTAACGAAACATAACTAATTAATTATATTGTATTTAAAAACCAATTAATTAACGTAATAAACCACCAAAGTTTGTTACATCAAAACCCCCCTAGTATGAGCGAATTTTTCGGGAACCATGGAGAATCATTGGTGGTGGCGTTGGCGGGAAGACCACCAGATCAGGTTGAAGGTATCCCTACGATCCAGCAAGAAAGTCCGTGTCTTGAGACAAGTGCCTCTATGGAAACTACGAGCATGGAAATTACTTTGACAGCAGTATCTCCCCTAGCACAAGGAATCCTAGAAACACTTGGGGCGAAGGTTGATGAATCAGTTGGTAGAAGTTCTTTTAGATATATGGTAACGGGGAAAATTGGTTAAAATAGTCAAGCCAATCTGATTTAGGAGTTAGATGTCCCTCTTACTGCAGAGGATGTACAATGTGGATTGGAGGGATCTTTGCCGGCTATAAGGTTTTCAGATCGAGTTCACCGTGAAATTGATGCGAAACTTGCTCGATCAATTGTTGTGCGTTTACTTGGAAAGGCGATTGGGTATCGAGCGTTGCTAAACAGAATTAAGGCGATATAGAATCTCATGGGTGAGATTAGTTTGGTGGATTTAGATAACGAATATTTTCTGTTACGATTCACCATGGAAGAGGATTGATGAAGGCTCGGAAGTCCTTTAGTTTTCCATCTTTGTCAAATTGTAATATTTGAGGTTGTCGAACCCACAAGGACTGTGTCGACTTCACTACTTCTTATGGCTGCACTATAGAAAGTAAAAACACAAATAGTTGTTGAGTTGAGATTACTAAATTAACTTATTAAAACTAAACTAAATAAAGGAGAACTAAAGATGATAAAAGCGAGGCTAAGTTGAATGCTTTGTAGAGGAGAATTCAGTTGTATTAGGTATCCACTTATTAATGCAATGGGTTGAACTGCCGCCTCGGCGGGTCGCACAAAGGGCCGTCGCAGCTGCCTAGGCGGGGTTATGCCTTGTTGACAATTCAACATTCCATAGTTCGATAGAGCATCCTTGTATGTCTTCTTCCTTATCCCTAAGCGAAGAGAACTGTTGCAACCCACGTCTTGATGATACCTCCCAGCGTGAATCAAAGGCAGACAACAACCAAACACATGCATCTTGTTAGTCGCTGAAATCCTGGGCGGTTAATCTTTCAACCGGATTAGTCAATGCCCATGAGCAAAGATCGTATTCTCTCGTTTCGTGAACCTACATCTCCCGACGCTAGGTAAATAGATTTTTCTTCACATACTATCTTTCGAGCTCATATGCGAGAAGAGTAAATACCAAAGAGAATAAACTATGAAATAAGTTTTACATTAATAAATATCAAACATAACACAACCATCTTCTCCAACTACTCCACAAACAACCTAAACCTCCGAAGAAGTTTAGAACATGGTGTAGTCGGCGGCTAAGAGTATTTGTGTAGGTAAAATCCGACTCTCTAAACTAAACCTAATATGTGCCTTATATAGGCCAAGCCCTAGGTTAAAGCCTTTCATGCAAGGAAAGAGTTCTAAAGGGGGAAGAAGTATAATTCCTAATTAAACTATAACACTTAATTCTTAATTCATAAAATAACTCTTATTTCCCGCACTTGACTTTGACCAAGGCTTGACTCCTTAATTTGGCTCCGTCTTTCTCTCACTCTTTTTCCGTAAGATCAGCATCTTTTTCTCTCTCTGTCGAGCACCAGTTGTCATCTTTACTCTACTGTTGCGGCCTTCAAAGTGTTGCCGTGGCGGGTGCTTCATCTGCATTCCAGCATTTATCTTCTCATTGGCCATTTCTGTAATATAGTTTTCTGTCTAATAAAAAAAACTATCAAATATATCTGTTTTATGCCAAATATTAGATACATTCATGAATTATGTAATTGGATGCTGAAATATGGAAAGTGCACAGAAATATCCATTAATGCCATTAAATCTGTCCTTTATTAGTAATAACCGAGTGGGAAAATGATATGCAAAATAGGACTTTTATGTACTCATCAAGGATTATGATCATGTAATGAGTGATGGTCCATGGATGGTGTATGGTAGTTATTTAACCGTTCAACCGTGGTCGAGGAATTTTTCTACTGAGGCGGATCACCCCAAGCAAAATTCTGGTTTAGATTAGATTGTCGGGACTCCCTTATAGATATTATACTAAGAGTTTGCTTCGTGCGATTGCCGAACGGTTAGGGAACATAGTTTGGATCGATTACAATACAACAGAAACCACGAGAGGTAGGTTTGCTAGATTGGCAATCATGGTAAATTTGAATGATGCTCTAATCCCGAGAATCGTTATTGATGGTCAACACCAAGTAATTGAATATGAAGGTTTGCCTCACATTTGTTATAAATGTGGGAAGTATGGTCATTTGAAAGAGACGTATGGAGGGTCGGATACATCGGAAGTTGAAAAAAGCAAGCTGAAAGTGATACCCGATAGGTCTGACGACATGTACGGTCCTTGGATACAAGTGGTGAACCGTCGACGACGACCAAATATACAAACGAAGGATGTGGAAATAGGTAAAAAAGGGACTAAGGGTGAGGCCCAAAGAAGTGGCTCGAGATTTACTATTTTATCTGAGGTCGATAAGAAAGTTGAGGTGGTTGAGGCTGTGTTGGATTTGGGGTGAGACGTTGCTGCGGTGTCCGAACAGGTTGTGAGTGAGGTTGCTGCCTCGCGTAAGTCGAAGGTAGTCGTGGGAACTAATGATGTTGTTAAGACCAATCGAAAGCAGGGAGGGTGAAATAAAAATGCGGCTCAATTGGATAGCCCTGTGGTGCTTATTAAAAACAATGTCCGAGAGCAAAGGAATGCTCCGTCTATGAAAGGGAAAGAAATTGTGACTGAGTTGGTTAAGGATAATGGCCGAAGAGTAAGTGGGAGCAGGATCATCAGTTCGGTTGCAGGGTGACATTGAACTGGGTAGTACGGTGAGGAAAAAATGATAAGGAGGTTGTGACGGTGGTTGCGGCTAAAGAGAATGTGATGTCGGTGCCTTCTACTTTAAAAGTTGGGAATCACGAGGTAGTAAGGATTGGGGTAAGTGAGCCGCGAAAGGTGTTGAAAGATAATGTGCGACACCATTCTTACGGCCCAATTCGGAATACAAGCCTTAAATCTGCATCTAGGCCATCGGTGGCTTTAAAAATCCTATCGCAGAAAGGGGCAAGTGTGAAAAAGAAAGAGGGGGTGCAAAGTTTGGATCAAAATATAAAGGATTGGGTTCAAAAAATAGATTCTGAACTGACTAATGTCGCGGAAAATGAGTTGAAATCGGATAAACCATCTATGCATTAGAGTCACGATGGGGTTGATACCGAGGTTCAATTGAGGGCAAACTCGATGTTCGAAGGGACGTCAGAGAAGGTATGAGATTGATTTTGGTGGTTTTTGTTATCCATTTTATGTTATTAATGGTTAAAATTATATTTTGGAATTCTCAAGGCATGATAAGCCTTGTTTTTAATCGTTATTTCAAGTTGTTACTCAGATCACAGGATCCAGATATTATGGTTCTATTTGAGCCACGTGTAAGTGGCGGTACTACAAATGATTTCATCCGTAAATCGAAGTTTGACCATTCGTACAGGGTTGAGGCGACAGGTTTTTCAGGAGGTATTTGGGTTCTATGGAAAGTTAGGATTCGCCTGGATATTTTAGCTATCTCTACCCAATTTATCCATGGATGGTATATGGAAGGGGATAGTGGTCCTGGGGTTTTTTTTCTGACATGTGTGTATGCTAGTCCTAATAGAGGTATCTGCGCTATAATCTGGGAATAGTTAAGAGCTTTAGAACTGTCGGCGAAATGGTCATGGGTTCTGGGTGGTGACTTTAATGCGATTTATAGTAAGGTTGATAGACAGGGTGGGTCGTCAAGAAGGAATGTGGTGTGCTCTCATTTTGGGGATTTTATGTTTCAGTCAGGTCTTGTTGATATTAGTTTTAATCGTGCTCAATTTACATGGGAATAGGGTTCTCTGAAACAACGTTTGGACAGATGCCTATGTAATCAGCGGTGGTATGAGCAATTTGCTTTTTCCGAAGTAATCCATCTTCAACGTATTGGCTCGGATCATCGCTTGGTCAGTGGGTGATGATATGTATCAGATCCGTTGTTACGTAGATTAGCTGGAATGGGTCAACGACGAATTATTTTTCACCATCACGTGGAATAAGACAGGGGGATCCACTATCTCCGTATTTATTTTTGCTTTGCATGGAACGTTTGTCTCACGCGATGGATAGGAAGGTTTCAGATGGAAGTTGGAAACCAATTAGACTTTCACGCAATGTGACAGGTTTGTCGCATTTGTTTTTTGCATATGATCTTGTTTTGTTTGCGGAGGCGACAACGATACAGATGTAGTTGATAGAAAATATTTTGCAACATTTCTGTGATTTTTCTGGGCATAAAGTTAGCGTGAGGAAGATTCACATCTTTTTCTCAAAGAACTGTGATAGTAATGTTCGATCTACTATTGCACATGGCATTGTCTATGAGGAGGTGACAAATTTAGGAAGATATCTCGGAGTTCCTCTTTTACATAGCCGGGTTACAAAGGAACTGATGGAGGCTAGAAAGTCCTGCTTTTATGATGAAGCATTCGTTCTTCCACCTTTGTCAGATTGTAGTATTTAAGATGTCGAACCCACAGGGATTGGCTTTACTTACACAATTTATTCTTCCTGCACAATAGAAAATTAAAGACACAAATAATTGAGTTGGATTATAACTAGGAAAAATAATTAAAGCAATAAAGATAAATGATCAAGAATTCAAGGATGGAAAAGTGGGGCAGGTTAGAGTGTTTCGTATTGTGAAATCAAAATGTAATTGTCTCGTTCTTATAATGCAATGGGGTTGAATTGCTGCCTCGACGGGTTTGCACAAAAGGTCGACATAGCTGCCTCGGCGGGGTTATGCCTTGTCGACAATTCAACAACTCATAGTTCGACAGAGCATCCTTGTATGTTTTCTTCCTTATCCCTAAGCAAAGAGAACTGTTGAAACCCACGTCTTGATGATACCTCATGGCGTGAATCAAGGGCGGTTGATCTCTCAACTGGATTAGTCAATGCCCTTGAGCAAAGACCGTATTCTCTCGTTTCGTGAACCTACATCTCCCGATGCTAGGCAAATAGGTTTTTCTTCACATACTTATCTTTCGAGCTCATATGCGAGAAGAGTAAATACCAAGAGAGAATAAACTATGAATTCTGAAATTGCATTAATAAGAACTAAACAAATTACAAACTTTCTCCCACAACTACTCCACAACTAACCTAAACCCCAAGGGGACGATGGAGGAGTTTAGGATTTTCTATGAACACTTGAATTCGAGATATCCTCCTCTCTACATAGGCTATGGTTTATATAGGCTTGGCCTAGTGCAAACCTTTCCAAAGTAGGAATACAACTTGGAGTAAAACACAAGTTAAGTACATAAATAAAAGATATTTATTTTATTTTTTATTTTATTCCTATAAGGATTATTTTCCTGTGTGGCCTTTGACCTTGACTTTCCGTGCGTTCCTCAGCTCCGATTTCTATGCCTCTTGTCTTAAAACTTTCACCTTATTTTTCTCTTCAAATCGCCTATCATATCAGCATTTGCACTTCAGGTGCTGCCGCGGCCTCAGATGCTGCCGAGGCATTAAAGTGCTGCCGGGGCAGTAAACTGCTGCTGAGGCATTAAAGTGCTGCCGGGGCATCAAAGTGCTGCTGAGGCAGTAAACTGCTACCGGGGCATCAAAGTGCTGCTGAGGCAGTAAACTGCTGTCGGGGCATCAAAGTGTTGCCGAGGCATTAAAGTGCTGTCGGGGCATCAAAGTGCTGCCGAGGCAGGTGCTTATCTGCATTTCAACTTCAGCTTCCAGCATCCATCATGCTATCTGGCATTACCTATGTGGTAGTTTCCTGTCTAAGAGAAGAAACCATTAACCGTACCTGTTTTATGCCAAATAATAGATAAATTCATGAATTAAGAATTGAGATGCTGAAATATGGAAATAAGCAGAATTATCCAGTATTGTCATTAAATCTGTTCTTTATTAACAATAATCGAGTGGGAAATTGGTATAAAGAATAGGACTTTTAGGCACTTACAGAGACCTATAGATATTTGATTGATAAGGTGGAGCAATTACTAGCTAGTTGGGTGGCGAAGTCTCTTTCTTTAGCAGGGAGAATAACTCTTGCTAAAGCAGTATTACAGGCCATTCCGATATATGCAATGCAGAGGACCAAATTGCCAAAGAGTGTGTGTGATAAATTGTAAAAGAAAATCCATAGGTTAGTATGGGGTGCTAAAGGTGATAATAATTCTATGGCACTCGTTAATTGGTATACGATAAAAAAACCTATGAACAATGGTGGGATGGGTTTTAAAGATCTTGAGTGTTAGAATAAGGCGTTGTTAATGAAACTTAGAATGACATTAATCTGTGATGAGGATAAACTCTGGGTTAAGGTTTTGAAGGGCAAATACGGATAGCCGTTAGGGATTTCGGATACTATCGCTAAACCTTAGCATAAAGATTATGGAGAGGACTGAGTAGTGTGTGGGACGAGGTGTGTGAGAGTTTATGTTGAAATATTCGGAACTGATGAAAGATCGACTTTTGGGATGACATATGGCTAGAGAATGGAGAAAAGATTCGTGATAGTATTGGATCTAATGTGCCATATCGTGCTCAACCGGTTGCAACAATACTTACGGCAAATGGCGAGTGAAACTGAGAATCGTTATCGAAGTGCCTGCCACTACATTTGGTACAGCGAATAGCATCATCACCACCATCTCACGCTGCTTTAGGGCCTGATCGACCGGGATGACGGTGGGAAGGCGATCGTCAATTCACTACCAAGTTTGCTTATGCCTTTTTAATGAAGTTTCAGGGTGACTCGGGTTTGCCTAGTTGATCGTGGTTATGGCATATGAAATTACCTCATCGTATCTAGGTGTTCCTTTGGTTAGCGTTGCAGGGTAAACTCTTGACCAACGCCGAAAGGGTTAGGAGGCATCTATCATCGTCGGGTAGCTGCCCTGTGTGCCACGCGGGGATGGAAAGATTAGCGCATGTGCTCAAGGATTGTGGAGAGACTCATTGGTTATGGAGGCAATGGGTTAATCCGATCTTATTGGTTTCGTTTTTGAATATGGATTTTGATGCATGGTTTACCGGTAATTTGTAGGGGCGATACAGTTTTTGCGCGAAACACAACAGATTGGGGGTGGAGTTCGCGATCGGCTGCTGGTTGCTATGGAAGCAACGGTGCCTGCGTGTGTTTGACCCGGACAATGTAATCAAAGGGGATATTGCGATAGTCGGCTAGAGGCTAGTAAACGATGTGCAGAGTGGTCTGCCTATTTCGAGCGTGTTGTGTGGTCCGACTGCTCCAAAACAGCAATGGGGTTGCCCAGATCGGGAATGGGTTAAGGTCAACGTGGATGGGGCAGTTGGTGGTGCGATGAGTATGGCTTCTACTAGGTGTGTCATTCGTGGTGCGGATGGCGAATGGTTATTTGGCTTTGGGCGTAGTATTGAGATTTGCTCGGTTCTGTTATCTGAATTATGGGCAATACATGATGGGTTGGTCCATGCATGGAAGTGTGGTTTTCGTAGTGTAATTGTTGAATTCGAAAATGATCAAACAGTGGATATTTGTCATCGAAATACCAAGGCCTTACAAGGTGCAACAATTGTGGATTTGGTGTATGAATTGCTTGATAGGCGATGGGAGGTGCACGTGAGGCGAGTGAGTCGACAACTGAACATGGTTGCGGATTGTCTTGCTAGGATGATGAGAGGTAAACCGATTGGATTGTGTGTTTATAATACACCACCTAGTGAGGTTATTCAGCTAGTCTATGCTGATTTGGTCCCTGATTAATGTCTTGTTTTCTTGTAGCCGTTTGTGGCGCTGATCTTATAAGTACTCGCTTGTGCACTCTTTTTTCTCTATTTAGGTTTAGGGAGTTTTTTTAACGAGGCACAAGCATGTACGCTTCTTTACCCATAAAAACACACACCAAATAAACATTAATGATAAGAATTTTTTAAAGTTCTTATTTGACAGCCTTAAGGACTGTCAATAGTATGACTGTTGTTTTAAATAGTAATTTAGTAATGTGATTTTAATAAATTATGTATAATAGTATTTGAGAATAAAATAAATTATTTCAAATTGTATAATATTTTTTGAAATAAAAATGAGGAAAGATATCAATCACATGTCTCATTAAAAAAATTCTCTAAATTTATTGGAGGGGAAATTATATCATGGGTCATTTTCATCGTATCGTCTATGAGATTAACCAATTAAATATATTAATTTCTTTAATTTTTCACCTCATCTTTCTTATCAAGTGAATCTTGACTTGGTAAAAATCATTTTTAAATTTAATTTACAGTAAATATTAATGAAGGTTCACTTGATAAAAAGACGAGATAAAAAGATTATGAAATGAATGCATTTCTTTTATTAGAGAAAAAAGTACATACGAAAGAATTACAACAAGATTATCACCTAAACACCAATAAACAAAAATCAATAACCAAATACATATCTACAAGCACAACTTAATACAATAACACAGTTAAAAAATTACACAATATCAATATCTTTCTGCCCACCATAATGCATAGATTTTTTGTTTTAAAAAATAAAATTTTGTTAAATATACTATACTAGAAGTAAAAAAAAAGACAATTAAAGAAGAGGAATACATCGAATATTAGTTATCGGTTGATTAAAAAAAATAAGATGATAAAATTCAATGTTTGAATTTTAACATTTTAAATTGAATAAATCGGATAAAAAAGTTATTTTATGATAAGTCTTAATAATACTCAAGGTCTTAATAATACTTTAATTAATAAATCAAATATAGATAATTATTAAAATAAAGAGATATATTTAACGTTAAAATAAAAAAAAAAACTTGACATGTTCAACGAAACCTAATTTTGATCCATAGATTTTCTTTTTGCTTGTCGGGTAGGGAAAATTTATTAATTAGTTGTACCAGATTCATGGACGACCTCACGTGAGGCATCAATGAAGTTTCAGAACATTGAAGTTTAGCCATTATAGTCAATATACAACGGAACTTCAAGATAAGAATTGTAATAAAATAATTTTAAAATTTAGGGTTTGATTTTAAAATTTAAGAAGTATTTATATATAAAAAATTGTATTTAGCGTATTTAATTTTAAAATTTATAAAAACATAAATGATTTGTTGTGTTTGAATCGATCAACTAATAATCATCAAGAGGGTTGAAATAAAGGGCGGAGCTAGAAAATTATTCAAGGGGTGTCATTTTTTAGATTTATATTCAAGGGGTGTCAATTATTTATAAATTAGTGTTATTTATTTATTTTTTTAAAAAAATTATATATATAAATCATATGAAAAGAGGTGGATCAAAAAATTTTGGTGTGTCATTTGACTACCCTTTACAAAGGGTGGCTTCGCCCATGGTTGAAATTACTTCTCGAATGAATCAATAAAAACCAAAAAGTACTGGACAATTTTGTACAATAATTTTATAGTGGTTCGACTTTTTAACTAGACCCCGTTTAAGAACGAAGTTGAAATAAGATTTTAAGACAAACGATGAGAACGATGATTTGGGAAAAGGCTGAAATTTTCAGCATTCGAAAAGTGGAGACCAAATTCGGCACAAAACTAATTGAAACGACGATATTTTGGGTCGTTCGTTGAAGCTTCTCCCTAAACCACTGTTGATATTTAAAAATTAGCTTCAACCACATTCTTAAGCGAGGTCTAAATCTACATCGATTACTTAGTCTAAACTTTAACATTCAAGAGTAATCTTTATAATTCTAACCTTTCAATGGTTAAGATAAAACCATTTTAATTCTTCCTTAGTCTAAACTAAAAATTTTCCCTTTTACAAGATGATTTACGTAAATAATAAAAATTTCACGTTGACAAAATTGCAAACACTTGGTCTGCACGAGAAAATTTTTCACAAACCCGTAGCAGAAAAGTTTCGAGAGGTCAATGAAGTTGCTAGAGTCTGTTTAAATGGCTGGGTTGCGCTTAAACACGAGCTCCTTCGAAATTATAATGGGTCTAACCCTAAGGTATCCTCTTTCCATTGCAATGACAATGGTAGCACTTAAAGGCTCAAAACTCAGAAGTCGAAGCATGGATTGATCTTCCAAATATGTCTATGTGGATGCAATCAATGGCAAAGGCATGAGTCTGGGCGTTTTTTTCTTAGACAAAATTCCTTACACATTCTTCAGGGCTGCTAAGAAATGACAGGAAAAGCATAGAAAATAAAAATTCTGTTTAGGAAAACAAAAATAAACAAAAAGATACATGGGAGGTAGTATATATATATATATATATATATATATTACATGTATTTCTATTATTCTATTTCTTATGGTTATATAGTATTCCAGTACAGTGTAATAACATGCAACATACTATGTGAGGAGAAAATTACAATAGTAAATTAACATTTTCATTTGCTTATTCAGTTCTATAATGTATTAATTCTGCAGTTTTTGATGTATAATATTTTAATAGACAAGAATCCGGTTCTCGATCGGTGTAAAAAGAAAGACCGGTTATAGTTCGTCTTTGTAAATCAGAAAGGGAAGCTTCCTGTCATTCGAATATGATCGAGTGTTCTTTTAAGACCGTACTTGTTCACTGCTTGATTACCTAGCCTGAATCCCTCTCCATAAGCTTTGGAGGAATCCGATTCAATCTGATGCTTAAAAAAGCCACCGAGTTTCTTCTCAAAATCGGAGCGCTTGCCTTTCTTTGACGACGTGGAAGATGACGACGACGATGGTGATGATGACGAAGATGAGGAGGAGGAAGATGAAGCTGCCTCACTTCCCGATGCAGCATAGATCTCAGAGTCCAACCACATATGTGCCAAAACCTGACATATTCCTTCTTCGACTTCTGGACTTAGATTTGAATAACCTGTTAAAATTCCAGATTTGTTAATAGTTCATTCCATAACATTAAAAGCATTGCAAGCATTGATCATAGACTTATTGAACAGATAAACACCTTTAAGCCTAAGCCAAGCGTGCATCATCTCATGAGCCAGGATAGATCCTGTCAGCAGCCTGTATGTACAGAAAAGGAGAGGTGATTTTCTCGTTTTTCGGCTAACTATATCGTAGGTAAAAATAGCAGAAATACAGCACTGAAAGTAAACATGAGATAATACCTAGGCAGACCATACAAAATGAGAATAGCTGTAACTTCACATCGACGAATTAGCCTGTGAGGCTCGGTAATCATGTCTATGAACCGATTGCCTGCTCCAATCCTTGGCCTCCTTAAGACCTTGTAATTGTAATCAAATAAACGTGCAAATCTAAACATTAAGGCATCTTGATAAAACCACACTACAGGAGTTGAGAAGAATCTGAGAAAATTTCATACACTGGTAACTGTCTGTTCTTCGGACAAGCAGAGTCCTCTAGTTTCAGGTAAGTGATGATGCCCCTGTCCACAGTTAAAATGTTATTTAAACAAGACCAAGGTAATTTCCTCTGATAGGTAAAACTTTCCATGTTTAAGCCTTACATTCTTTTCTCCTTCCATGGCTTCGTTTAGAGCTTGCCTCTCAACAAGAAGAAGAGGAACCTGTTGTTCTACTTTCATATTTAATCCTTCATAAAATTCTTGGATTTCAAGGTAAAGAGGCTGACATTCATGAGTGTCCATAATTGCGGAATCTAGGCACTCCAGGCACAGCTTCCGACCATCATCAAGTGATATATATTTTGTATCAGTCGGCTGCAACCATTACAAGGGTTTATTAAAGATATATTTTTTGTGCAACTACAAAAGGATTCAGTTCCCTTCTCTTTGTTCCATTTCTAAAAGTAAAAGGGAGCATTCTTTCAACTCACCTCCATTCTTTCGCAACTACAACAGCGAGGAGTGTTATCTCGCTCGTGTGAGGGGCAGTACTTTTGCATCCAGTAGGGATGTGCCCTGTATTCAATTAGACCTGCTGGATTTGTCGGTATCTGTCAAAAGAAATGAGGTCAGCAACTATCTACTACCATGGGCAGAGAAACAACTTAAATCGATGTCCAACATGTCAATGCTTAAACTAAATAACACATGGTCCTTAACTTGAAAAATAAAATGGCCTCCAAGGTATCATGTATCTTAAAATTCCAAGAATAACACATGAACAGTGGTTTAGTCATCGATCAGCTTACAGCAGTCAACAATACATATAAGAACACCTGATAGGAAGTTTCTTCGGTTAAGAAGTCTAAGATGGGCTAATAAGTATGTTTAACAATGACACTTCAGAATAGTTGGTATATACTGGAAATAGTTTGAATTAGGTTAAAGAAGCCCAGCATTCCTGTTGGCTTACCTCATCAATTTATTTGATTTACTAATCACAATATTTGATTAAAAAGAACCCTAATCAACACTTCCTCAACTATGGATGAATCATCCAGTTACCAATTAGAATTTGATGCACAGCTAGTCAGCTTCCCATTTATATTAGATGAAGAGATGATAAGAAAACCTGCTTATGCAAAATAAATAACGTTGATAAGACCCTGAGATGGATTTGGCACTTACGAATTTCCTGCAAACATCACATTTAGGATGATGTTGCTCTTTATAGCAGGATTTATGAAAAGGACGGTTCCCTGAAACTGAAAACTATAACAGAAAAAAAGCCCTTCAAGATTAGGCTATATACAACATACACTACTGTAAACCAAGTACAGTTCAAAGTAGGATAACGAATATAGTTAAATTAGATGACATATAGACCTCGTAATCATTAATGGGCTGGTGGCAAGAATGACAGCGGAAGCATTCTGGATGCCAAACAGAACCCATGCAACTAAGATATCGTCCATGACCAATCTCAGCATGGCAACCAGCACAGACTCTGCAAGCAGCAGCAGCATTTTGCAAACTAGGTCAGGTTTCGTATGAAACATGTGAATAGACTCGATTAATTTCTAGGAATAAAATATATTATTGTTATATATTTTCAAGTGGTGTCTGCAATTTTATAATGTTACATGAGAGTACTACACTACCAATTTAAGCAGAGTATAAAGCCCTGCTGTGAACCTTAATTACACATTTTATTCCAACAGAAAATCAAATTTTGCATTAAGTTCTGTAACAGGTGGAAAGTTGGTCAAAACACTAAGTCTGATATTTATGTCCACAAGTAAGCCCTAAGCAATTTTTACAACTTTCTCAACAATGCATTTAATATAAAATAGCTTCCTTCTACATTAGTAAATTTCAAAACCAATAAGAGCTTAATTCAAAAAAGTTAATTACGAGTAATTACCTATAACTAGCTGAAAAGAAGAATGGATAAGGTGAAAATAATCCCCCATGACCATAACGAGGTGGAGACTCCACATTCAAACTTTCTTGAATTGCCTTAGCAAGCTGTTCATCTTCTTCCAATTGAACTTTAGCATGATCTTCATCTTCCTCCGGTTGAACTTTGGCATATCGGTCATCCTCTTCCTCCACATGAGCTTTAGCATAGCTTTCCTTTTCCTCCTCCTCAAGATCCGCAGCATGTTTGCCGTCCTCATCCTCTAGATGACCTTCATCAATTGTCACATCATCGTCTGATTCCTCCTCCGGTTCAGACTTATCTTCTACCAAGTGAATGGGAAACATGAGAGTAGATACATGGATAAACTTCTAACACATTAAAACACAGGAACCAAGTTGAAAACTACCCCTGAATCCTGACACAGAAACCTATGAAGGGAACAATTAACTTGACTTTCACTTTTTCTATCAGCCTGACCTTTGGAAAGAGAATTGAGGAGTTCTATTAACTCATTTTGGATATGAGTAAGGAAATGGGGCTCATCTTGCACTATCAGAACCAGTTCAGCAAGATAAAATGGAACCAAATCTAAAATTTGTCAGCTTTGGCAATTTTCTTACAGCAAAGTTTAGTACAAAAGGCTGTTTCAAATCAGTTTACATTCGCATCATCAGTGCTTTAAAAATGCATCCATACCTATTACTTTCTTGCCTTTTTGATCTACTTCAGAAAGGGAAATTGCAATGGCACAATCAATTTCATCTTTGTCAAAACCATCTGAACCTTCCTGCATCAAAGTTTCCCAGCAAAGACTCATTAAGTTAACACTAGAAAAGAAAAACTCATAGGAATGAATGAAACAGGATCATGCAGATTGCAAACTGAAGTTTATGAATCATAACATTACATGCATAGACGAAGGTGTTAAAATTAAATCTTAAGAATCAATGGTATCTGAACACAAGCAACCAGTGAGCACTTATAAGAGCGTAGCATTACAGTTGAAAGGCGAGGCTCATCCCAAGTTCTATCACCTACATATCTCCCATAATATCGCCCTTTATCACTTGAACCTTTAAGAAACTTGGTCAGCCAACCCATTACTTGAAATTCTATTTGCTAACTAGTCGACGGTCTTCTGCAACAGCAAGTAATCCAATTAGGACAGCAGAAACAACTTCAAAACCAAAAATGGAATTGCAATTGTAGATACTCAGGGAATTAGAAAAAGGGATAAAACCATAATTAGAAAACAATCACAGTTTACATAGTGTTAGATATGGTTCTTATATAATATTTAGATGAATTCCCACTTTGGGAGGCATTATCCCAACTGACTCCAAAAACTATTTTTAACATAAAGATAGATAAGAGAGAAACCAGTCAATGACAGTACCAGTTTTGACCCTAATTATGAAACTCAACATCATTGAAGAAAATTGACTGAAGTACATCAAGGATTTCCCAAATTCAATCCCATAAAATAATTTCCCCCATGGATCAGAACCCAATTTCCCAGAATTTCACACTTTTGTGGCTCTGGGTGACCTTTAAATTGTTTCATCTTATTTTCATATCAATATGAAAAAATTCAAAACGAGGAAAACAAAAGTTCTGGAAATCTAAACAGTAGGCGATGGAGTGCATAAAGGAAAGGAGAAGAAGAATCAAAGACTAACCAGAGAAAGAGTAAAGAATATGCAGAAACAACAGAATCTGATAAATACCAGAACAGAAACAGCACGAAATTCACATGAATGCATAGTAATCAAATTATGGGAGACAAAAGGATATTCCAAGTAAGACCCTTAATTGCCATCATCCCAGAAAGAAAGAAAAAAAAAACTGACCTTTCTTTTCTTACAGTGTGACAAAGAAACAAAAGTGTCAAATAACCAATTCCTAATGAATGATTAGGCAGGTAAAGAGAGAGAGAGAGAGAGAGAGAGAGCTTGAATCCTAAGCAAAAAACAAATAGGGAAGCCGGGTTGGGAAATTGAAAAACAGTGGTGAATTGGTGTATCAGCATATGATGTTATACTGTAAAAAACACCAAAAAGATTGTTTTTTTTTTATGAGGAAGATTAAAGGAATCAAAAAGGGGCCTAAGGGTTTGTTGAATTGTTACATTTTGTAGCTTTAAAAAGTGGGTCCTTTATGTTATGCCCATTTTCCACCACACTACACGTCAAAAGCTTTTTTTGTTGTTGACAATGGGAGAGGAGGAAAGAGAAATGAATGAAGGTAGGACTTACTTTCATGTTTCTCGATCTTCCCTTGTGCAGTTGAGTTGTGGGACTTGCAGTTAACTCTGTACTTGACTCTGGTTTCCCACCCACTATTTGTTACCCCACTTTTAGGTTACTACCAACGAATGCCATTATAATAAGTAGCGCAAAACGAGAGATTATCGAATAGATTCGACTCATCACATTATAACGTTATGATTTTAAATGTTGATGTGTCGAATCTATTCGATAAAAAGTGGGGTTATTCAAATGAGTGCAATGCAAACCTTGTGGTATTGCTAACTTAATGGTTTGTTATAGATTAGGTGATGTACATATATCTTTTTCTATTGTTTGGTTGCCTATAGACGTGTAGCATTTTAGGTTGCTTTTTATAGAGGAGGCAGTTAATTAGGTGCTAATTGATGTAACAATTTTATTTAAGATTAAAAAACGACATGTTAAATGTTATCGACAAACATAACATATATAGTTAATATGACTTGTAATTTAGGTTATAACCGAAATGTTAAAATATATAAAACCTGAACATATAACTTAAATGTTTTACTTTTTAATAGTATTTTTAAATATAACCTAAATATTATCTTACAATACAACTAAAATGTTATCTCATATACAATCGATAATATTATATATTTTAATAATATATTCTAATAATATTTCGGTAATTATTGATTTTTAAAAATTAGAATTAGTCTCGGTCTCGGTCACATTAGTTTTTAAATTTTAAGAACCGGTCCCGTTATTGATGGGAACAAATTTTAATATCAGGTACCCAGTCACGGTTCTATTGGGTACCCACCAGGTACCGGGTCCAAAAAATCAAGATCCAATCTCGGTTCTCGATTATGACCGAGACTTAAATTTTGGATCCAATCTCGGTGTCACCGGAACCAATACCAAATAAAAATCTACTATGTCTTATTGGATTCGGGACCGGGTAATCAGATTTTTTGTCAGTCCTAGTACTAATTTAACAATTTTTTTAATAGAAATGATTGACAATTTTATATCCGTAATAAAATCTACTATATAATGTAAAAGATTAAACAGTATTTAAATAAGAATAAGAGGATTATTCGGTCAAAATTATATTAAATGCGATTAAAATCTAACATAAATATCGAAAAAATGAATATATAACCACAAATAAAAGGAATTGCTAGAGATGATTAGATTAGGTTGGTAGACATACTTTTTATGGGTTTATCTTTTATATTATATATGTTTTAATTTTAAGATTTAAAGTTAAAATTTAAGGTTTAAAGATTTTATATTTAAAATTTAAGGTTTTTTATTAAAATTTAGAGTTTAAGTTTAGTTTTCACAAATCAACTATTTACATTGATAATTAAGAGCTGTATTCTTTTTGTTTTCCTAGTTTATTAAAGTTTTAGGCTGGTTAATCTAGATTGACTCATATCATATATATGATTTTAGTAGAGCATGTCTTTCGATGATAATTTTTTACATACACAATACCTTAAATTCAAAAATTTTTTATGTGATATCAAGTTACTTACTATTAGGGGTGTTCAAAAATATCCGATCCGGTCGATCCGATTATCCATTGATCTGATCCGATTTTTATTTTTGGATCGGATATCCAATCCGATTTTAAGTTTTCCGAATCGGATACGGATCACAATATTTCAAGTTTCGGATTATCCAAAAATCCGAAAATCTAAAAATTTAAATTTTTATTAATATTAATCTTGTTATATTTAACAATTTAGTACTTGTTATTTTCAAAAAATTTAAAAATTAAAGCTTTTATAAATATAATTCTTGTTGTATTTAGTAATTTATTGTTTATTTTATTCGATATTCCATTTTTTTAAAAAAATACAACCTTCAAATTCGAAAAATTAGTTTAATCAAACTATATTTTTGGATAATTGGATATCCGAATATCCGATCCGAGTATCCGATATCCGAATATGCGGATATCTTCTTTTTTTCGGATCGGATACGGATCACTATATCATCGATCCGAAAACCCGAATATCCAAAAAAATCGGATCGGATCTGATCCGATATCCGACAATGAACACCCCTACTTACTACATGAATAAATTTCGTTGATTACTAAAAGTTGTATTTTAATAAAATAATTACATAATTATTCATATTTAAATTCTAAAATCTAAAATTTAAATATTGTTGATGTTAAAATGGTAAGACACCAGACAAGGCGATAGAAATGGAGTCAAGGAGGAGATTGATGGCGGTTTATGGTGGTTCACCCATTCTAGTATAGGTAAAAACTCAAGGACGATGGTAGAAGTGAGAAAGAGTCGGCAAAAAAAGAGGCGAAGAGTGTTGATTTGCTCATTCTCTTTAGCTCAATAGGTATTTATAGTCCAATGGTACTGTTTGATGGGTAAAGCAGACGTAAAGACGTCTATTGATGGGTTGATAAGGTTAAGTATGATTTTCAATCGATAAACTTTAGTTTAATCACACAGATCATTAGAGTAGACACGGTTATTAGGTAATTGGTTCAGTTGACGGGTCAAACATACCTGATAAATGTCATATCGAGAGTAACCTAAAGCATGACCTGAAGACGTGGTTTAAAGGCTATAATACTTCGGTTTTGTTTTTGGTCGTGGTAAGAAACTTTGATTTGGTTCTAAACTAAGATTTTGTAAAAGTTAAAAGTACAAGTTTTTTTAAACCTATGGTTTAAGAAGCTAGTTTAGAAAAAAGACAAAAAATACACTAAAAAACTATCTCCACATATAATATTTTTGGTTGCTTTTAGTAAAAACACTTAAAAAAATGCTTTTATGTTGTTAAAAGCAACTAAAAACACACCCTTATATACCAAGGCAAAATAAGGTACAAGGACTAAGAATTTTACAGACCTTGTATAACACATTTTTTCCCTAAAATTCTAAATTTTAAATTTTAAATATTAAATCTTAAATTTTAAATTAATTACGAAAACTCTAAAATAAATAATCTCGGTAAACTATGTAGTTTGTGTAATAAATATTTAATGATAATTAAATAAAAAAGATAATTCAAAATTCTCAGCTTATCATTTCTTACATTGTATTTTTTTTTCATAAAATTGAAACACATGGACCTACGGGTGTAAACGAGTCAAGTCGAGTTTAATTAGTGTTAAGCTCAGTTCGGTTTTTTAAAATTTTGAGTCGAGTTCAAGCTTGAATAATTTTAAAGAGTCTAAAAAATCTAAGCTCGGCTTGGCTCGTTAAGTGTTTACATGTATTTATGTACGCAAGAGAGTTTAATTATTGAATAAGTTTGTTAGTGTTTACGCCTTGTATTTATGTTTCTATCGAGTTTACAATACTTTTATGGATTCTTGAGATGTTTACATGTAGGAACATAGGATAACACCAGCTCAAGAGAGTGTATGTAGCTCAACTCCATCTCAAGAGAGTGGATGCAAGTCAACTCCAGCTCAAGTGAGTTCTATTCAGCTCAGAAGAAGCTCAACGGCGTGCATGCAACTCACCTTAGCTCGAGGTAGCCTAGAGGCTTAGCTCTAAGCTCAAGTCAGCTCCTAACATTTTTAGTTAGCGTGTTTCAGCTAAACTCAATTTCCAGCTAGCTCAACTCAAGTTGAAGTGACTTACGGCAGCTGAAACCTATCCTACACGAAGGAAAAGGTGTCCTAAGCATGTTCCATGCATGTGGAGCACACATGGCAGCCTTGTGCACATGTGTGGGCGTGAAAATGCATGAAAACCAAACAAAGCCTTTGCTCTTGAAGGCCAAAACGTCCAAGGGATAAGAATGAATGATTTTTTATTCAAATTCAAATAATTAGAACATGTTTAATGTGTTTTATGAGCCAAAACATGTGGCTGATATGGCTTGGAGCCTAGGAGGAGTTATTGGCCATTTGAATTTAAAATTTTCTTCGAATCGAGTATCATGTAGCTCGACTCGACTCATCAAAAACTGAATCGAGTTCGAGCTTGAACCGAGTCCAATCGAATCAATTTTTGATCAAACTTTGACCTGGTCAAACTCGAATAACTCGCGCCTCGCGATCTATCTCGTCTTATTTACGGTCCTACCTGAACCTACTATTCCATGTCAATGAGCTGATTTAATTGTGCATACTAAATAGTGAAAATTTGGCATTATGGCCTAAATAAAAAAGTTAACACTCGATTTCTCTGAATTGATAGAACCCTATTTTTGCAAAGTGAGAAGCCTTTTTCGATGACCATTAGCTGTAGTAATATTGGCATACAACTAATTTTCAAAGAAAAATGTGTTTTATAAAAAAATAATAAGAATTAAATTTGACTTAAAATAAAGTTAAATCTAATGATTAGTGTTACACGTTATATATTTATTTCATGTACTTTTATTTAATTATATACTTTTATATTTTAAAATTTTGGTTTTGATGAAGATAATAGCAGTGAGTTTTATTAAAATAAATTTTGTTATTTTATATCATACGTTAGGTATAGATTTAGTTCATGTTTTGTTTTTAATTTGATAATTTTAAGTCATCGTTTAATCTTATCATCTATATTTTGTTTGAATAAAAATTAAAATGGGTAAACTATAATGGAGGTCACTTAATTATGGCTAGAGTTACATTTGGATCACCTAATTATTAAAATTTACATTTAGATCATTTATTTATGAGTAAGGTTACATTTGGGTCACCTAATTATTAAAGGTTATATTTAGATCACTCAATTATAAGTAAGGTTATATTTGGATCACTCTTCATATTTGAGAAAAAAGTTTATCAATTCGTGCATTAGATTAATTAATGATTTCAAATGGAGTACTCTAACGTTAACAATGGTATACAATTGATTTTGAAAAAAAGACCAAATGGATGTACTTTTTCAAATATGAAGGGTGACCCAAATGTAACTTTATTTATAATTGAGTGACCCAAATGTAACTTTTAATAACTGAGTGACCCAAATGTAACTTTTAATAACTGAGTGACCCAAATGTAACCTTACCCATAAATGAGTGACCCAGATGTAACTTTTAATAATTAGGTGACCTAAATAAAACTATTCCCATAATTAAGTGACATTTGTTACAGTTTACCCCATTAAAATTTTAAATTTTAAAAAATATAAAATTTTAAAATTAAATCAAATTAAAATATATTTTTTTTGAATAATTTTGAAAATAATTATAAAGTAGTATATATTTATAAGTATTCTTAACACCTTGTAAATTTCGAATTCAACTCATATTATTCATTTTTTTTACTGAGACCACTTATTGGGTTTAGATAAAGTATAAATATTAAATTTATACCTTACGTATAGTACATATACCAACCATATAATCTGTGGAAAATTGGGTGTATAATATAATTTGGGTTTATAATTAGGAATATGGATTTTATTAGGGTAAAAATAGAGAACTACAGTAAAAGTTACATGAAGAAATAGGAATTATTTTAGCAATTAGTTTGTAATATATTTTAAATAATTTTATTTTAATTTATTTTGTTAATTTTTTATTTCAATTAACTATTATAATAATATTTTACTAACAAAGAAAATCAAATAGTTCATAACCAATAAAAAGCTTATGTTAAACAATGAAGCAACCTCTCTTCGGAGAGTGGTTGACGAGAATAGATAATATTAGCAGAATAGGCTACGAGATATGCATGACACTAAAACTGCACTCCATCATTTGAATGGTGAGATGCTAGGGATTAAAAATGGATGATGTCTGTTCTTGTCCTAATAACCACCATTTGATAATTGATGGGACTATCAAACAAAACCCAGAAATCTACAGGTAAGTGAATTATCAAGAATCTCAAGAACAACTTTTGGTGCTAATGTAATTGTTTCATGCAATCAAAGTAAACTCCTTGGAGGCATAATTCTGAGGAATCTATATGACCTAGCAAATACAAACACAATGGCTATACACTAATGGTGTTGGTGTCGATCAACTTTGATGTCTGCAAGTGTTTCTTAAATCTAGGATGGTTAAGTCTCCCAGATTTTAGTTTATAAGCTTACTAACGTACCCTTTTCTTGGAGGGTCGGGAGCTAGCTAAACTTGATCCCATGTGAGCTGCCTTGTGATGGACGAAGACTCTAAATCAAATAGAGTTCGAATGAAATTGCTCAGGAATAAAAAATTGCCCACAAAATGAAATTGCCCCGACAATAAAAATTGCTCGGGCAATTGACAAATACAATACTATTTTAAAATATTTTTCTTTTATTCCTTTGAATCTCTTCTGACTCCTTTCTCTCACACTCACCACACCACACATTACCACACTCAATAGACAATGCTTTTATATAGATACTAGACATTATTACATAATAAAACCTAATAAAAAATCATAATTCTTGTAACTCGTATAACTTATATATTAAACTCCATAACTCTCATATTAACTTTTGAGATTTTAACTTTGTAACTCCTCACTAACTCCTAAATTTTAAGACTCACTTAATATTTCATTTAAGTTTATTCAACAATGGAGGCCAAGATCAAGCAGTAAATCAAACTTCAAACCATAAAACCTGCAAATAAACTTTTGCAAACTGCTGACATTCTCTGAATTAGTACCCAAAGAAATGGAGTTTCCAAGCTCAAATTTCTGTGGAGATTCTTCACCCTCAGTTGCTGATGCTGTTGAACAATCTTTGACAGTCCGATGAGCTGATTGTGCATGAAACCATAAATCATCAGTATTGCCAAAATAGCTGTCACATGGAATGCATCGGAGAAGCATGCACTGTTCAACAAGTTGCACATGGTGTCTCTCCTGAACATGGGATTCTAAAACCTTTTTGTTAGTAAATGAGTCCAGGAAGATTGCACAAGCATAACCTCTAAAGAAACATTGTACTTCCTTTTGTAGCTTCATTTCCTCGTGGATGGAAGTGGCCGGATTTGAAAAATTTTTAAAAAAATTCAAATAAATATAGAATGAATAATCTTAAAAAAAATTGATTTTTTTTAAATAAATCTAGAATAATCTTTAAAAAATCTGAAAATAATTTTAAAAATTAGAAAAATCCAAAAATATTTTTTTTTCAAGTAAAATCCTAACCAACTCCTATTTTTAGAGTTTAAGCCCTCCTAAAACCATAGTTTCTACGCTATAAATACCCCAAACCCTCTAAGCAAAACACATGTAAAACACAAGCAAAGCAAAGCAAAAATACAAGAAAAATTCAAGAGAAATAGCTTACGAGTCTGAAGCAGTGGAAGGGTTCGAAAAGCGATCAGATTTAATATCTTCCCGGGGTAGTTTAATCCAACGACGGATACGAGTTTGAAAGAGGTAAAAGGAATCGAATCTTCATTTATTTTTTATCTCTATTCTATTCCATTTTATTGTATGTAAAATACACTGAGAAGCGAGAATAAAAAGATTTTGAGAATTAAGAAATATTCGATTATCCTGCCTTTATTTAGTTTCAATTAGTAATATAAAATTTTTGGAACGTTAAAAACTGTATACGAAAGAAAAGTGGTTTTGCGTGTCTGTCGGGGAATGGAAATCCAATTTCAATTGGATTTGAAATTAACAGTGGTGCAGTCGAAAGTTACCGAGAATTAGAGGGAAAATTACTCTGTAGGTCCTTCAAAGTTTAGGTGCTTCATTTTAAATTTTTAAGTTTTGTTTTCTTTTATTTTTTACTTTAGGTTTAAATTTATTTTAATTAGATTTTTATTCATGAATTTATTTAATTATTAAACTAATAAATTTGTTTAGATTTAATTTAATAATTAGTTGATTTTATTAATTTAATTAATTTGTGAATGGAACTTTAATTAGATTTTAATGGAGCAATGAAGTATAAAATTAGATTTTTTTTAATTTAAGTAATTTGATTTCTATGATTTATTTTAATTTAATTTTATGTTTGAATTATTTTGGTATGTCTTTATATTATTTTCTTCAATTTTATTTTTTTATATAGTTAATTTTTATATAATAGTGCTACTAACCCACCTTTGAAGCTTGGTAGACAACACGACCCCTTTTAGGTACCAATTTTTGGGCGTTGTGGGGGTGCTATAACCTTCTCCACACGTAACCGACTCCCGACCCCGGTGATAAACGCAGACCAGTTTCATAGGTTTTTTAGTCATACCTATTCAAAATGACTGATGGCGACTCAAATCTTTGACGAGACTTTGAAGGTCCAACCAATTTCGACCCGGACCAAAACCGATGTCGACAGTTTGGCAACTCCGCTAGGGACTTCTCAAGAGGGTCAAGCCACAAAAAGGGGTACATTTTGTGTTGCATCATTCCATGAGCTTTCTACCCGAGCTCAATCCTAATTAAGTGTGGGCAAAACGCTACCCCTTCGTGAGGTTAACCTCCGTACAAGATAGTAGTCGCCTCCGGGTTGCATGTGATCTATGACTTCGTAAGGTTAACCTTCGCATAATCATAGGGAAGTGCATCCCCTTGAGTTGAACTTGGTTCTATGATCCTATAATGGGGGAGGACTAAGGGCCTTACTAGCCTTAGTAGGCAACAATAAGGACAATTCAGGTACCCTATTTAGAACCATAAACTCATGTAATAAACCGTAGGGACCTACCCTATTTAGAGCCATGATAAACCTAAACCTTAGTACGTTACCCGATAATAATATGTGTTATATTTTATTTATTTATTTTACTTTATTTTATATATAATCAAACATGCGTTATATTCATTTTTTTTCTCATGTTATATTTCGTTTATTAACCGGTTTTTCCTTTTTGTTTATATTTGTATGCATGTGCATCATCATCGTAATAGGAAGGTGTTGGTTATTAATTTGATTTGATAAAAAATCTTCACTATGGCCAAAAGAATTCAATGTATATCGGAAAAAAACTCTGATGTTTAAAAATGGTCAGAGAGCGTCCAAAGAAAAAGAGGTGATAGTGTTTTAGCAAGATCGGGCGATCAATTTGTTGGTTATGTTCATCTCCAGCTCAAAGAGAACAACACTCAAGAGTTAGAAGATATCTGGAATCATTGGAGTAATGATAGAAGATAGATGATGTATGATCTTTATGGGGATATAGCCTATTTGTTACGAGTGCACGTAGACAAAGGTTTGATACAGGCCATGACACAGTTTTTTGGAATCCTTTATACAATTACTTCACGTTTAATGGTGAGGATATGACACCGACAATAGAAGAGTATGTTGCATTGCTTCATCTAAGGAATGTGCATGAATCTGAGATTTATGTGAAAGGGGTTGAACCTAATACGTACAAAGTAAAACTTGCGGCTTTGACTGGGACAAGCATGTCATGGGTGGAGGCTCAATTCAAAGACAAAGGAAAAAGCACTGCTATTGCCTGGGATAAAATTCGAGGGTTGATTCATTCACATCCTGACCCGAGGAAACAAGTTGATATTTTTTCTCTAGAAATCTACGGTTTGATTATTTTTCCAAAAGTATCTAGACACACTGAAGCATCAGTGATAGAATTGTTTGGGAAACTTGGGAAAAACATTAACCCAGCTCCAACTATCTTGGCAGAAACATTTCAATCTTTTAATGTCCTAAAAAAACATGAAGGTGTATGTTTTATTGGGTGTACACAACTTCTTACCGTATGGATTCATAGCCACCTAAGAGCAAAAGGAAAATCAATCATTCATGTTTATACCCCATAGTATTCACCATTACGAGAGTTCTTAGCAGAAGGGTCGAGAAAGGAGAAGTTAGCAGGACAATGAGAATCAATTTTACAAAATTTGAGGGTGGAGGACATTACTTGGCGAGCTTAATGGTTGGACTATACTAATATTTTGTATAAGTATGGTGTATTTGATTGGGTCCCTCTTCTCGGGATTTGGGGTGCAACCGGATATGCTCCTTTGTTAGTCTCGAGATAATATGGATCGTTGCAGTTTGTCCTAGTTACAAGGGGATAGGATTATGTGAATTCACTTTTACTAAAAAGTCTAAGAAGCAGATTCTTGATATCGATAGGGCTTTGGCTTATCCATACCAGGCCAGATTGGTAGCCCCAAAACTTTCTCCATATTATCAATTCTGGAGATCTAAGAGGAAAAATTGCAATATCCCACCCCCAAGTAAAGGAAAGGTTCGGACGTTAGAGGAACAGTTTAGAGAAATATCAAGCGAAGCTGAGACTGTTAAGCAAGAATGCGAGAAAGAGAAAAAGATTTTACATAAAAGGATTGCTGAATTAAAATCTGAAAATGAAAGGCTTGGATTTGATGTGGCGTATTTTAAGAATCAGTCGGACAAGTTTGCAAAACAGCTAGATGTTGTGACTACGGATTTTAAGGATTTACAAGGGGATTATCAAAGGCTTCAAGAGAAGGTAAAGAATGCCAACTTAAGAAAAACTTCACAAGAATGGGAAGAAGAGCTCCGTGATCGTGAGAATGGCACAAAACGTTGTATAAAACTACTGAAAACTAAAGAAAATCAACTAGAAGAGCTTGCAGCTGATCTACAAGTGACCCAGGAGGCAAACACGACAATTTTTAATGATCTCATGGCTAATCATGCCCAGAACCAAGAATTACAGGAAGATTTGGTATCTCTACAGGGAATTATTCACATCTACCAACAACAAGACTCGGTGGTCGAACTCGAGAAGGCTCAACTTGAAAATCAGTCTTTGAAGGAGATGATACAAGCACTAGAAAATTCATTGCAACAACATAAAGATTTAAGAGATGACCTTCAAAGAGATTTCAAGCTCAAAGAGAATCAATGGGACCAACGACATCAATTTGCGTGAGGAGACATTAAAGTCAGAAATGACTTGATAAATGAACCCTTATTTAAATCCGAAAAATAGCAGAACATATCACCAATATAGCGAAAGAAGCTGAAGGTTTGAGATTGTGGAACAACCCCTCTACACGCTTTGCTGATGAATGGATCAAGTTCCTAGAAAGAGTTAAGAGACTTGGGAATGAAGCTAGACCATATCGTCGAGTGTGACGTTAATTGTTTTTTTTTATGTGTTAAAAACGTTGATGATGGTTTTTTTTTTAGGAATATTGTTTTTCTCTTTATATTTTTAGGTTAATTAGGTTTATGGATGATTTCTTTCAAGTTTATTTAATAATATTTCTTTTTCGGTTTATGCGAATATTGTTTTATCTTATTAATTTTCTAACCAACACCTAGTTGCATTCATTTTGCATTCATCATTGCATATTGCATTTACAATGCATACATCTCATGAGCATTGACATTAAAAAAGAAAATAATTAATGAGAGTTCGATATCAGTGATACTGGAAACAAAGGACGATCATATCAATCATCCTCAAAATACGCGATTCAAGGCTAGAATGATGGAAGAAAGACTTCAGAAGTTAGAAAAGTTTCAAAAACAAATTACTCAAGATATCAAAGGCTTAAAAGAGGACATAAAGAACAATCAAGAGAATCTTCTAAGCAAATTAGAAGACAAATTGTTACAACTATTATCTAAGTCAATAAGTGTCGAGAAAGGAAAAGCTTATAAAACCCAAGAAGATGATTCTCCATCTTTACATTTTGGAACAAAAGAAACACATCCTCAATTTGTGTTCTCTGCTAGTGGGTTACAATCTAATATCCACAAACAAGCAAATCCTCATGGTGCTTCTGCTTCGAATATGTGGATTGGATCATTTAAACCAGAAGTCCCAAATTTTGATGATTCGGTTGAGTTGGAAAAAATGAAGAAATCTCAATCCAAATCTTCTGAGACAAATGACGATAAATTCAAATTCTTAGAAGAAAGAATCAAAGCTATGGATGGTACTGATGCCTTCAGTGGAAATGATATTATGGAGCTAAGCTTAGTCCCTGATCTAATTTTGCCTCCAAAATTTAAAGTACCATAATTTAAGAAATTTGATGGCACAAGCTGCCCCAATGCCCACCTTACCATGTTTTGTCGTAAAATGACAGGGTATGAAAACGATTATAAGCTGTTAATTCATTGTTTTCAGGATAGTTTAGCTGGGTCGGCCATACGATGGTACAATCAATATAACAGAGACCAAATAAGCACATGGAGAGATTTAGAAAAGGCTTTCAAAGAACAATAAAAACATGTACTAGATATGGTTCCTGATCGTTTAATACTCCAAAATATGGAAAAAAGGCATAATGAAACTTTTTGACAATATGCCCAACGGTGGAGAGACATGGTTGCACAAGTCTAACCGTCACTACTCGAGAAAGAAACAACTACTCTTTTCATCAATTCCTTAGAATCCATATACTATGAGAAGCTTGTTGGTAGCACCACTAGAGACTTCGCTGATCTAGTGACAGCAGGTAAAGCAATTGAGCGTGCCCTTAAAAGCGGAAAACTTAACAGTCTTGAGACTTCCAAAAACTCATATGCTAAAAAGAAAGAAAATAAAGTTAATGTTGCGGGAAATGATGGACACCCATATCCCAAATATCAATCTCCACCACAATTCGTGTATCCAACAGGATATTCGAAGCTTAATACAACCTCTTCAAACCAAGAAAAACAACCACAAGGTGGACCCAAAACGTCGAGGACTAACACAGAAAGACAGTCTTTCACTCATATTCCAATTTCCTACAAGGAATTGTATGCTAAATTGTTAGAGGAGAGGTTGGTATCTCCCGTTTTCCTCACACCACTACATCCACCCTACCCAAAATGGTATGACCCTTCGGCACATTGCGAATTCCATGCCGGAATCCTTGGACATACAATAGAAAATTGTACAGCTCTCAAAAGAAGGGTTCAAAGTTTGATTAATCAAAATATTCTTCAATTCAACATGTCAGAGGGACCTAATGTTTCTAACAATCCTTTGCCAACACATGAAGAACCGAGGGTTAATGTTGTGATGAATAAGGATGAGTTTAAAGTTAAAACAAGCTTATCTAAAGTACAATCATCGCTAAAATGGGTATGAAAGAAAATGGTGGAAAGAGGAATGTTGAGTCCTAACCATGGTTTTATTGTCAGCAATAGAAGGAAATTTTGTGAATTTCACGGGGAAGTTGGCCATGAAATCCAATATTGTGATGAATTTAGAAATATTGTCCAGGATCTGATGGATAATAAAGAAATTGAGTTCTTTGAGCAGACTCAAGAAGATAATGAAGTTTTTACAATATATGAACAATTGTCCAAAAAAGGTGGTGAGGGTAGTCGACCTTTTGTGATTAATTGACCATGAATCTATAATGAAGGATTACAGAAGCCTCCACCACGATTGGTAATCGAGACTCCTACTCCTTTCCCATACAAGAGTAACTGACAAGTGCCATGAATTTATGGTTGTAACATGGCCGTTACAGGGAAGGATGATTCTGAAAACATATATTCAGAGATTAATGGAGTTGGGAACTTCACTCGAAGTGGAAGATGTTATCCCCCTGACATCTCAAAACCAATGGAAACAGGAGGCACTGAGCCAAAAGACAAGTTTTCATTAAGTGGAGAAAAATTAGAAATTAACGAACCTGTAAATGAGGAGGAAGCACGAGAATTCTTGATATTTATCAAACACAACGAGTATAGTGTGGGTGAGCAACTGCACAAACAACCAGCTCGTATTTCCATATTATCTTTGTTGCTAAGTTCAGAGACTCACATGAATGACTTGCTAAAAGTGTTAAACCAAACATTTGTCCCAAATGACGTTTCAGTAGACAAGTTGGATAGATTGGTGAACAACTTACATGCTGATAATTTTATCTCTTTTAGTGAAGATGAAATTCCTCCTGATGGTATGAGATCTGTCAAAGCATTGCATATAACTACCCACTATAATGGGTATATATTACCCCATGTTTTAGTTGACAATGGATCTGCCTTGAATGTCATGCCCATGACAACACTGAATAGACTTCCGGTGGATAAGACCAACATGAAACCTTGTCATACAACCGTAAGGGCATTTGATGGAACCAGAAGGGACATCGTAGGAAAAATTGATGTCCCACTTTTGATTGGTCCAACTACGTATAACGTAGAATTTATTGTTATGGACATTACACCAACTTATAATTGTTTATTGGGACGTCCTTGGATTCATGCTGCTGGAGCAGTACCATCAACACTTCATCAAAAGGTTAAATTTGTGATTGATGTATGCCTTATAACTGTTGGCTTTGAAGATGATATTATTGTATCTGCATCAACTGATACTCCATACATAGAAGTAGATGAAAATGAAATTGATTGTACATTTTGATCACTTGAATTTGTTAATGCAACCTTTTTTGCTGAAGGAAAAAAGATTCCAAGACCTAAACTTTCCAAAAATACTATGATAGGAATAAGTCTCAATGTTGGGAAGGGAGCTAAATCAGGAAAAGGACATGGAAAGTTCTTGCAAGGAATGCACATGGCGATACAACCATTCTTGAAATATGATCGGGGTGGTGCGGGATTCAAGCCTAACCTACAAAGAAAGATAAAAAACATGTTGTGAAAGAGAACACAAAAAAGAGCTGGACTGACCGATATAAGTAATAAGAGGAAAGTGACAGTGCTTCCTCGTATTATTGAAACCTTTGTGTCTGGGGGCATATTCATTTTGGGAAGGAAAGAGAGATGTTACTATCAACACTAGAGAAATTTAAAGAGATGATCATAAATGAAACAGAAGAAGAAGGTGAAATTGAAAAGAATCGATTAGAGATCAACCCATATCCTCCAGGCTATGTCTTCAATAATTGGACCGCTATTGAACTCCCAATTGTTTTTAAATCTTTATCAGATTAATGCTCGAAACTTAACTCATTACTTGAGTCGTAAAGTAGTGAGAATTTATTGTAAGGACCCCCTATTTAGGCATCAATTTATCAATTCAATAAATGAGCATATTTTCCTTTCCTATTTGGTCTCATTTTTTTCATTCTCTTTTATCATTTCTTTCATCGATCCTTGTATATATATTTCCTCTTGTTTATTTGCAGGACTTTAGATATCAATTACATGAATGACATTGCTTCGAGCTCAAAAATCAATTTTGAGCAAACTGTATACTTAGGAGAACACGAGTCTGATGAAAACTATGAAGAATCTGAATTATCTCCTGACCTACTCAGACTAATAGAGCATGAGAATAAGAAAATTCCCCCTCACCAAGAACTGATAGATACAGTGAATCTGGGAAACGAAGATGATAAAAGAGAAGTACAAATTGGTACTTTCATATCTCTAAAGACAAGAGATAAACTTATCTCTACTTCAAGAGTTTAAGGATGTGTTTGTTTGGACTTACTAAGATATGCCTGGACTGAACACAGACATTGTAATGCATGAACTTCCGCTAAAGCCAGAATGTAAGCCAGTACAACAGAAACTTAGAAGAATAAGGCCAGAAATGTTGCTTCAAATACGAGAAGAAGTAAAAAAGCAGTACGATGCCGGTTTTTTACAAATGGCCAAGTATCTAGAATGGGTGGGAAATGTTGTTCCGGTACCCAAGAAAAATGAAAAAGTGCGTCAATTGTGCTAGTCCTAAAGATAACTTCCTTTTACCACATATAGATACGTTAGTGGATAATACAACTAAGAATTATTTGTTCTCATTAATGGACGGTTTCTCAGGCTACAATCAAATCAAAATGTGTCCAAAAGATATGGAAAAAAACACTTTTGTGACAATGTAGGGCACATTTTGTTATAAAGTGATGACATTCGGTTTAAAAAATGCTGGGGCAATATATCAAAGAGCCATGGTAACTTTGTTCCATGACATGATGCATAAAGAAATCGAGGTTTATGTAGATAAAATGATTGCTAAGTCTTGGTCAGAGGAGGAACATATCACAAATCTTAGAAAACTTTTTGAACGTTTAAGAAAATTCCAATTGAAGCTTAATCCAGCAAAATGCACTTTTGGAGTTTCTTCAGGAAAATTATTGGGGTTTGTTGTCAGTAAACAAGGAATTGAGATGGATCATGATAAAATTAAAGCTATTCAAGAACTCCCTCCTCCTTGTAATCAAAAAGAGGTTCGATGCTTCTTAGGGAGATTAAACTACATTTCTCGGTTTATTTCTCAACTAACTGACAAATGTGATCCCATTTTTCGCCTCCTAAGGAAGAATAATGCGGGCAATTGGGACTTATCATGCCAAGAAGCTTTTGACAAGATTAAACAATACTTGTCAAATCCTCCTATATTAGTGCTGTCTGTGCCAGGAAAACCTATGATCTTGTATCTAGTGGTATTTAAAAATTCCATAGGATGTGTATTAGGTCAACAAGACGCAACTGGAAGAAAGGAATACGCTATCTATTATCTTAGTAAAAAGTTTATTGATTATGAATTAAGGTATTCTTCTATCGAAAAGTTGTGTTGCACTTTGATTTGGACAGCCCTTAGGCTTCGTCAATACATGTTATACCATACAACATGGTTAATTGCAAAGCTAGATCTAATAAAATACATGATGGAATCACCAAGTTTATCAGGAAGAATGACTAGATGGCAAGTTCTGCTTTCTGAGTATGATATCGAGTATGTAAATCGAAAATCCATCAAAGGTAGCGCCATCGCAGACCTTTTAGCAAGTTGTGCCTTACCCGAATATGAACCTTTGAGTTTTGACTTTCCTGATAAGGACCTTATGTGCTTAACTAGCAGTGAAGATGAATCAACTAGCGAAACAAATTGGAAGATGAATTTTGATGGGGCTTCTAATGCACTTGGTTGTGGAATCGGAGTAATTAAAATATCTCCTAAAGGAAATTATTATCCTTTTACCGGTCGACTAAATTTTGAATGTACCAATAATAAGGTAGAATTCGAAGCAAGTATAATGGGACTTCATGTTGCAATTGAATGGAAAATCGAATACCTTAAAGTATATGGTGATTCGTCATTGGTGATCTATCAACTTTGTGGAGAGTGGGAAACAAAAGATGCTAAATTGATCGTATATCGTAAGCCCATTCTCGAATTAATAAAAAAGTTTGAGAAGATAATCAATTGGCTGATGCATTGGCAACTTTGGCTTCCATGTTTAAAGTAAATAGAGAAACTGAAATAATACACATACAAATGAGTATTTTTAAATCACCCGCTAGTTGTTATGTCATCGAAAAAGAGGTAGATGATCACCCCTGGTATTATGATATTTTACAATATCTTATGTATCAAAAGTATCCCGAGGTAGCAACCGATGTTAATAAAAGAACTATTCGAAGAATGGCTACAAGATATGTTCTCGAAGGGAAATCTTATACAAAAGAGGAAGTGACCAAATGTTATTCAGATGCATAAAAATTCATGAGGCCAAAAACATAATTGAGGAGGTTCATGAAGAGATTTGTGGAATTCATGCGAATGGCCTCAATATGGCAAGGCAAATTATGAGGTTAGGTTATTTCTGGACATCTATGATAGAAGATTGCATCAATTTTTCTCAGAGATGTCATAAATTTCAAATTTATGGAGATAAAATCCATACAGCCTCATCACCCCTTCATGTTATAACAGCTCCGTGACCGTTCACAATGATAAGTGCTCAACACACTATCACTTTTTACTCTTTTTATGGGCATTAATCACCAAATATACACCCACTTGGACCAATGTATGAACTCAATGTGATATATTTAGAAGTTAAGCTCATAAAGATAATATTTGCAAAAAAGGCACATTTTACTGCATTTTTATATCTGTGCAGGAGAACCAGTGCCGCGGCAGCGACAAGGTCGAGGCAGGACCTGATGCCGAGGCAGCAGCAGAAAGACAGGAAGCAAGACTGTAGGCGATGGAAAGATAAAAATCCAAGGGACGTGTCTGGACTCAAAGCCCATGAATCGGAGCTGACTAGCATGAGGAAAAGCCCTAGAAAAGACCACGCGGGAAATCCCCCTTAGCCGAATCAAACTTGGAAATATTTTAATTATGTACTTGACTTGTTCCCTACTCCAAGTTGTATTCTACTTAGGAAAGGTTTGCCCTAGGTCTAGCCTATATAAAGACCTAACCACCCAATGTACAAAACACGGAATACCTAGCGAGAGAGAGCCGAATTCTATACTTGTCTTTTTCCTCTCCATTATGTTCTAAACCTTCTTAGGGATTAGGTGAAGGTTGTCGAGTATATGTGAGAGGAGATTGTACCTTGTCTTTGTTTTCAATGCAATAAAATTATCAAGGTTTGCTTATCCTTTGTTATTCCTTGTTCTTGCATTCAAGCCCGGGAGGGAAGTTTGTGAGTAATCCATTTATCTAAGCTCGGGAGAGTTAGATTCACGAAAGGGGTAAGTACGGTGTTTCAATCGCGAAATACTAACTCAGCCTAGGGATAGGTTAAGAGTTTCAGCAGCTAAAAGAAGTGTGAGATTGGTTGGTGAGTATAATTGGTTCACGCCGGGAGGTATCATCATGGATTAGTCATCAACAACACTCTGACTTAGGGATAAGCGGAGTCATTCAAGGACACTTTGCCGAACTTTGGTAAAGTCCAACCACGAGCAAGGGATTGCCGTGGCGGACAAGTATCATCGCTGCCGAGGCAGCAAACTGCAGTGCTGTCGAGGCAGTGATATACGATTGCATTGAGTAGAGACAAGTCAATCAAATCCACAATACAACGCAACTGGATCCTGACCCATCTTTCTCTATTATTAAATCTTTTTATTTTTGTTTAGTTATTTTAGTTTAGATAACCCAACTCAAATCAATTGTGTTTTTACTTTTTTACAGAACAAGAAGGTGAAGAAGGCATATTAAGTCTACCAGTCCCTGTGGAGACGATAATCCGATAATTACTTATTACTTATTACTTTCGATGTGTCCACTTGCACTAAACGCGCATTTTTGACACGCGACACACAACATGGGGCATGGATGTAATTGGACTGATTACACCAAAGGCATCGAATGTACATCGCTTCATCTTTTTAATGATTGATTATTTTACCAAATGGGTAGAAGCTTCTTCGTATGCAAATGTAACTAGATCGAAGGTATGCAAATTCCTCAAAAGAGAAATAATTTGTCGATATGGTTTACCAGAAAGGATTATTTCTGATAATGCTATAAATCTGAATAACCGAATGATGACAAAAATTTGTGAACAGTTTAAGATAAAACATCACAAGTCAGCACCCTATCGCCCAAAAATGAATGGGACCGTCGAAGCAGCTAATAAAAATATCAAGAGGATCGTTGAGAAGATGGTGATAACATATAAAGATTGGCATGAGAAACTACCTTTTGCACTATTGGCATATCGTACATCTGTACGAACATCTACAGGAGAAACTCCCTACTCTTTAGTATATGAAACCGAAGCTGTATTACCAATTGAAGTTGAGATTCCATCACTCTGTGTCTTAATGGAACTTAAATTAGATGAAGCTGAGCGGGCTCGAGTCAGATATGATCAATTGAATTTGATAGAAGAAAAGTGATTGAAAGCGATTTGTCATGGGCAAATATACCAAAAACGAATGATTCGGGCTCACGATAAGAAAGTCCGACTAAGATCTTTTCGTGAAGGAAATTTGGTTTTGAAAAAGGTTTTGTCTATGCAAAAGGATTTTCAAGGAAAATGGATGCCAAATTAGGAAGGGCCATTTATTGTGAAAAAAGCTTTCTTAGGTGGAGCATTAATCTTAACCGACATGGAAGGAAATGAGTTATCAAATCCGGTGAACTCGGATTTTGTGAAAAAATATTATGCTTGAATGCATGAAAACACCAATATGTGAAAAACCAAAAGGACCCTATTGGTAAGAAAAAAGAAAAAAGGAAAAGAACCATCAGTAGGTGAAAACCCGAGAAGGCCCTACTGGTAAAAAAAAAGAGGAAAAAAGAAAGAAAAATTCAAGGTGAAAACTCGTAAAGGGTGCCTTGAAATCATAGGGAGATTCAAGTTATGAGTTTGAAAATGATCCATGAAGAAAGTTCATATGTCTTCAGATGTTGGTCAATAACTTAAGCTCTACTAAGCAGAAATCACATGCAAAAAAGGTTCTTGAGCGAGATCGCATCGGAGTCCTTGTAATTGATATCTTAGGGTTTTATTATTATTATTATTATTATTATTATTATCATTTTTTTCCTCTTTCTTTTTGTTTGATATTTTATCAAACATTTGATTACCACCTTTCAAGGCCTAGATCGTTTTTATTCAATAAGAAAAATTCAATAATCTCGTTACCTCGTGCTTCTTTATCATCTGAACATCTGTGCATTTCTTCGATGAATTTGTTGCTTTACTAAAAGGGAGTCTATAATATGTTTTTACATTCGATGCATTACTTGAATAAATGGTTTAAAACAAAATGATGCTTAATGGAAAGTTTTTGAATGTAAGAGGCACGACATGGAGTAAAAAGATGAAGTACATTGACCGTGATCTGAATAAAAACAAACAAATTCAAAATAAAATATAATATTCATGAATTTAAAGCATTTGAACATCTTGCATATAAGACAAGTGTATTAGAAACATGTGCATTTTTTTTGACAGGATTGGCCTCTAAGAGGAGATGCCTTCAGGATGAAGTATCACTATTTATTTTTAAGAATAAGTATCATTAATTACCTCCAAGATGGAGTGTTATCACGAAGCTTCCAAGAAGGAATGCCATTAATCACCTCGGAGAAGGAGTGTTATCACTAAGCTTCCAAGAAGGGCCATCAATCACCTTCGAGATGGAGTGTTATCAATAAGCTTCCAAGAAGGAATGCCATTAATTACCTTTGAGATGGAGTGTCATCATTAAGCTTCCAAAAGGGAATGCCATCAACTACCTCTGAGATGGAGTCTCATCATTGAACTTCCAAAAGAGAATGCCATCATCTACCTCCGAGATTGAGTGTTATCGTTAAAGATTCTGATGAGGAATAGCATCGTTTACCTCACCACCTACCTCTAAAATAAAGTGTCATCACTATTAGGTTGTTTCTCATTAAAAATTTGTTGCTTCTAGTCTTTGCTCACTTCCTCCGTTTGAGTAATGAGCAAAGAGGGGCAGTTGTATGCAAAAAATTTTGAAATTAAATCAAATCTAAAAAATCTAAAAAAATTAAATGTTTAAAAATAAAAAAATCAAAAATATAAAAAAAATTCAAAAAAATCTAGAATAAATAATCTTAAAAAATTTTGAAAAAAAATAAATTTTAATAAATTAAAAAAATAAGAAAATTTAAAAAAATATATAAATCTATAATAATATTTAAAAAAATCTAAAAATGATTTTAAAAATTAAAAAATCAAAAAATATTCTTCTTCTCTAAGTAAAATCCTAACCAACTCCTATTTTTAGAGTTTAAGCCCTCCTAAAACCCTAGTTTCTACGCTATAAATACCCCAAACCCTCTAAGCAAAACACAAGTAAAACACAAGCAAAGCAAAAAAAAATACAAGAAAAATTCAAGAGAAATAGCTTACGAGTCTGAAGCAGTGGAAAGGTTCGAAAAGCGATCAGATTTAATATCTCCCCAGGGTAGTTTAATCCAACGACGAATTTACGAGTTTGAAAGAGGTAAAAAGAATTGAATCTTCCTTTATTTTTTATCTATATTCCATTCCAATTTTTTTGTATATAAAATACACTGAGAAACGAGAATAAAAAGATTTTGAGAATTAAGAAATATTCGATTATCCTGCCTTTAGTTAATTTCAATTAGTAATATAAAATTTTTCGAACGTTAAAAAAATTGGTTTTGCGTGTCTGTCAGGGAATGGAAATCCAATTTCGAATTGGATTTGAAACTAACAGTGCTGCAGTCGAAAGTTACCAAGAATTAGAGGGATAATTACTCTATAGGTCCTTCATAGTTTTGGTGCTTCATTTTAAATTTTTAAGTTTTGTTTTCTTTTATTTTTTTACTTTAGGTTTAAATTTATTTTAATTATATTTTTATTCATGAATTTATTTAAATATTAAACCAATAATTTATTTAGATTTAATTTAATAATTAGTTAATTTTATTAATTTGTGAATAAAACTTTAATTAGATTTTAATAGAGTAATGAAGTATAAAATTAGATTTTTTTAATTTAAGTAATTTGATTTCTATGATTTATTTTAATTTAATTTTATGTTTGAATTATTTTTGGTACGTCTTTATATTATTTTTTTCAATTTTATTTTTTTATATAGTTAATTTTTATATAATAGTGTTACTAACCCACCTTTCAAGCTTGGTAGACAACACGACCCCTTTAGGTACCAATTTTTGGGTGTTGTGAGGGTGCTATAACCTTCCCCACATATAACCGACTCCCGGACCCGGTGATAAACGCAGACCAATTTTATAGATTTTTTTAGTCGTACCTATTTAAAATGACTGATGACGACTCCAATCTTTGATGAGACTTTGAAGATCCAACCAATTTCGACCCGAACCAAAATCGATATCGAGTGCTTAGCATATTACCTTCTGTTAGATAATTTCATGGGGTAATAAATTAAAAAATATGGAACAGGAGCGGAGAAAATCATAATTTTATTTAATTATTATCTCCTCTGCATAATAAGGTAGCATTTTATTTAAGGAGGTAGCAAATTTTAAGATTTGCTATTCCCATTTATTAAGATACATGCCTTTTTTTATAAGAGGCTCATTGATAGTGAGTGAGCATGAGAAAATCACATTCACTCAAGCTTTGTTGCTAATCATAATAGTTTTCTTTTGTTCTCTATCACATTCGTCGCCGTATGTTGCCGTATTTACGGTACCCATCATCATATCCACTTTACTCATCATCATATTTTTATGTTCCTTTATTTTTATATTTACCTTTTTCGTTGTTTTCATATCTTCTTTTTCTATCATTGTATCCGTCATTATATCTATCATGTTCTCTGTCATATTCACATTTTTTGTCATCATATTCACCTTTTTTGCTGCCATATCTATTTTTTTCGCTACTTCCATATCTTCCTTTTCCTCCATTATATCCTCCTTTTTCGTCGTTATATCTATATCCTCCTTTTTTTACTGTTTCCATGTTCTCTTTTTCGGCCGTCATATTCACCTTTTCTTTTATCATATCTATTGTGTCCTATATCATATTCACTTTTTTCGTCACTATATCCACCTTTTCTTTTATCATATCTATTGTGTCCTATATCATATTCACTTTTTTCGTCACTATATCCACCTTTTTTCCCGCTATACACATATCCTCTTTTTTCGCTACTTTCATATCCATCCTTTCCGCTGCCATATCCACCTTTTTCGCCATCGTAGTTACTATGTCCATCATCATACCCACCTTTTTTGCTGCCATATTCATTTTTCCCGTTGTTTTCATGTTTTTTATTTTTATCGTCATATTCACCTTTTTCGTTGTTTCTATGTCCTCTTTTTTCTCCGTCATATCCATCTTTTTTGCTATCATATGTATTATGTCCGTCATTATATCTATCTTTTTTGCCGTCATATTCATGACCTCCTTTTCCGCTACTATCGTATTCATCATTTTTACTATCATATCCACCTTTTCCACCATATTTACTTTTTTTTACCGTCATATCCATATCCTCCATATTTTTCTCCATATCCATCGTATCTGCTTCTGTTAAGATACTTGATTTTTCCATAATCAGCCTTAGTTGTATCGGTATTGATCTCAGCTGCAATATCATATACGATATTTATGTAATACGATTGAAAGGCTCAGATAAAAATATATATACTTAAGAAGACATGCATGTTAGTAGTAGTAACAGTAACAACTTACTATTGGTACTTTCAGTCGTAGATTCAGCAAAGTCTCGAGCCGCCGCTTGAGAAGAAATAAGAATAACATTGACGACAACAGAGAAAGAAAACCCTTAAAAATGCTTATGGAATTCAAACCCATATCTGTTTCCTTTCTCATCAAACTACTATTTGAAACAATTTCAACTTGATATGCTTAAACCAAAGCATCACATCTATATTTATAGGCCATGCTATTACATTTGTCATTTCAGATTGAGTGGTAAAGAAATTATACGTAAATCGTATCACATGAGAATTTGATTTTTTTTAATTAGCTAATGTGATTACAGTAGTATCTGTTTTAAAATGTAATCTCCACCATCTAACATTGATCGATCAATAACTCTCATGGCATCACTGGTGTTCGACCCTATGACCTTTAGGAATAACAATCGTTTCTCTAACCACTTAGGATAGAGGACTCGTACACGGTTTTAGATAAAAAAGTTTTTGGTTATGTTATTTATAAATTAAGTAAAATAATGAGAGATGAAAATATCATTAAACAATACGAATTAATATTTAAAAATATGTTTTTATAAAAAAACTGAAGTGATACTAAATTAACTGATAATATTATTTTATTTTATAAGTTCAAGGGCTTCTTATCCCTTAAATCTTTATATTATGTTTATGTTATTTTATAATGGTAAATGTTTTAATTATTTTTTATATTTTTGTTTCATTTCATGTTAAATTTAATTTAGAGTTCGTTAGTGTGTACTAACAAAAAAATATCATTTTTTCTCATGAAAAAATCTAAGTTGTCTACGTAAATATGTCTAACGATAAATATTACAGTTAAACCCGCTCAAATTAATTGAAATGATCAGTGACGAAACTACATAGGAGTGAAGAGAGACAATCGCCCTCTTACCCTGAAGAATTTTTTCACTTTTATCTCTCTTTAAATTTTTAAATATTTAATTTATTTATGAATTTTTCTCTCTCCATTTTCAAACATTTATGTTTACCTCAAACCTTAATTTATGGCCCCGTTCCTATAAATAATATATATTTTTCTATCTTTTCTAGAAGTGAAGATATTGTTATGTATTTCAACGTTTAGCATTTTTTCCTATTTTCATTAAAACATAAAACAACAATAAATTAGCTTAATTTTAATACGTAACAAAAATGCCTTTAACAAGAAGAATTTTATTAAATTATGCTTCTTCTACATTGAGCATTTTACTTTATATTTAATCACATCGGTATAACTTTTAAACTTGTAGAACAATTCAAATTTTAAGAAATATGTTTGTTATCAAAAATACATTAAAATAAATTGTCCTAAAATAGAATCTTATAAGAAATTATGTAATATATAAAATAAATTAATACATAATATAATCACAACACGAAGATAATATTTTTATATGGCGTAAAAATAATATGAATACAACATGTACATATAAAGCATGCCGATATTTATATTAGACGAACCACTATAGAGTGGAATTTATACAAATTTATAATAATGATGATTATAATGAAAATAAATCAAAAGTTCAATATTGTATTGTAAGTTTTAAAAGTTTAATGGTTAAAGTGAAAGGTTTCTGAAAGTTTAGGGACTATCATTGTAGTTTACCCTAAGTTTTTCTTATAACCAAATAAATTAACCAAAAAGACTTTAAATCCATTTTGATGAATATTCCAATTTACCTTAATTAACTTTTACTTAATTTTAATGACATTGTATACGTGTCATTATAAGTATTCTCTTCGATCTCCATTTAAGTTGCGTGACAAGAAATTATATCATAAGTCATTTTCCTTATATCATCTATGAGATTAACCATTTAAATACAATTTTATTAATTTTTTTATTTCAATTTATATCAAGTGAATCTTCACTAATATTTATTGTAAATTAAATTTAAAAATAATTTTTACCAAGTGAAGATTTACTTGGTAAAAAAATGAGATAAAAAATTATAAAATAAATGTATTCGATTGATTAATCTCATAAATAACATAGTTAGAATTAGGGGTGAGCAAAACTCGACTCGAAAAATCGAATTTCTCGACTCGAATCGAGGTGAAAAAACTCAACTCGTTTTAACTTGATTCGAAATTTCATAAAATCGAATCGACTCGAAAAATTTCAAATTAAATTCAATTTATAAAAATAGAAATCTAATAACTCGAATAACTCGAAATTATTAATAATTATAAAGATTAATTGCACATTTAACCCATATAGTTTTATTTTCAGTCATTTCCTTTTTGTTACATTTTAATTTTCTTTCTAATAATCTAATCACGTTCTAGATTCATTTTTTTATTTTATTTAATAAAATTTTTATTTGTATATTTTATATTATGTTATTTGTTTTTTAATTTTTGTATTTAATTTATCATTATTTTTTATCTAGTCTTAGTCTTACCTAGATAAGAAGGAAGTTATTAATAAATCCTGTAATTTAATAAAATGACATATTCATACCTAAGATATTTGATTGATGATAATAATAATTTAAAATCTTTTTTTTTACACATATAAAAAATAATATGAAGAAATATGTATGTAAATTTAAAGAGAAAACCGTTTAAATTACAATCAAACTATATTATAGTATTATAAATAGTATAATTAAAATTTATACATAAATCGAAAAATCGAATCGACTCGAACTTGCTAAAATCGACTCGAATCGAAAAAATTTCAAAAAAAGTTCAAATTGTAAAATATGATGACTCAACTCGAATAACTCAAAATTTTTTGACTCGAATCGACTCGACTTGCTCGGACGCTCACCCCTAGTTAGAATGATTTATGATATAATTTTTCTATCTGAGCAAAGATTATTGTTGAGTAAAGAAAGTGTTACCCTTAACATTACAAATGATCTTTAAATAAATTTAATTTATTTATTTTATTTAAACTTAATACTTAATTAATTAGATTAAAATAATTATATAAATAATTAATTAATATACAAACCCATTCAATATATTTAATGATGTTATATACTTTTAAAAAATAAAAATATTATTATTTTGAGGACAAAACATAATTATTGGCCTCGTTTAAAAATTTTCTTAAAATCTAAATGCAGAAAAAAAATATATGATGATTATGTTATTATATGTTGTTTTGTTTGTTTAAATAACCAAACAATCAGTAAATTTTATCATATATTTTTATATAATTAATTAGTATAATTTTGTTATTAATTAATATAATTTATTCAAATCAACTATTAAATTACATAAATGGTCTCTTGACTATACCTTAATTATCTTTTATATCCCCTTACTATCAAATGTTATAAATTGATCCATTGACTAACTTTTTTGAAACAAAGTGGTTATATGCCGTTAAAAATTTGATGGGAAACTGATGCGGACGTTACTATGATGACTTGGATTATAGAGATCAGGGATGTCATATGGTTATCCAAGTCAGGATGTTAACGTTTACATCAGTTTCTCGTCAAATTTTGAACGGTACATGACCACTTTATATCAAAAAAGTTAGTCAATAGACCAATATGTAACATTTGATAGTCAAGACATATAAAAGATAATTAAGATATAATCAAAGAACCATTTATATAGTTAATTATTCACCGTCAACTATGGTGTGTTATGCAATGTGCATTGAGGTATATATACAGTTATGGTGCGTAAGATCGTTCATGGTTAACCATTGTCATATTTTAGTTAACTATAAAGAAATAAATATATTATTTTTAGATATTATTATCTAATTATATTAAAATTAAATTCGGTTAACACCCTTAATAGTTTGAGCTCTTCCTTAAAAATCATTTCAAGCATGCATAGTTTGATGTTGTTCGATAATTTAAAAAATATTTACGATCGCGTTTTATCTATTCCTTTGAAATACAACCAAAAGACATTTGAAAATGACGAAAAATTGGCTAAATACCTATATAGATGTCATCTTGGTAGACTTTTCAATGCAAGATTTGGAGTTTAGCAAACCATAGGGCAAGTAAGGATGTAAACAAGGGAAGTTGAGCTTGAGTAGTATTAAACTTGAATTAGTTCGAGAACTCATGAACGTAAAATTATAAAACTCAAATAAAAATTAAAAAAAAAATAATCTCAGAAAACCCAAACTCAAAACATTCTCATACTTCATAATTACTTTTGTAAAATTTTTAATGATTTTCCGAACTCACTACTAATGAATAAATTTTACACAGTTTTTTTTTTAAATCTATCTTTGACTTCATTAATCATTCCAAAATTCTTACAACCGCTTACAAATATATTTCACATGAATGATCTATAATAACATGCATTGTCGGTCATCAGTTCATAGGAGTTTCACTTGTGCAACCTAAATAAGATCTTAAAAACGTTCTATCTCACAACCTCACTGTTAGATATTAACTCTGTTAATTGTGGTTATTAATTTGTTAATGGGTTAATAGTTGGTTATTAGATTAGACTATATAAAGTAAATAGATGTGTTGAAAACAAAATATCCTTTTGACTCAAAATATTATTGTAATCTTTTTTACATAAATCCAGAAATTCTCTTCTCTCTATAACCTTTATACATTCTTGTTTACACTTTACCGTCGGTCACTATTCCGGCCACTACAATATCGCCTTTCTCACACTCACTCATAAGGAATGCTTCAAAGTTACTCACCTCTGCTTTAAGTTCTGGAGTCTTAATTATCATAAGCTGAAAAACTTGTCGAAGCTGATCGACAATATAAGATGGGTAATGGGTTGCCACCACCAGAGAAAAGCCGATTTATTATAAAATTACTTTTTATACAACGGTGCAGGATTATATGAAAATGGACCCCATAAATATATGCCCGACAGATTTTAGCCAAAGGTTCGTTATTTCGGGTGCAAATCATCTATCTCTTTTCCATTTTTTTTATGCCTTCATTTTAAGTTAGAGGGTTTAGGATTTAAAGTTAAGATTATGGTTATAATTAGGGTTTAAAGAATTAGGGGTAAGGTGTATTTTTTAAGGTATAAGATTTAAGGTATAAAAAACAAGAGTTAGGGTTGAAAATTCAACTTTTTAAAATTTTTTCAAAGAAAACATAAAAGAATGCACCATAAAATATCGAAAAAATTTTACCCAACATAAACCAGATCTTCATATGTGTCGGACACTAGTGTTGGACACAAATATTTCAAAGTAAAAATGAAAAATAGAAATTATACAATACAATACATCCCAAAATAATGAAAAAAAATAATCATACTTTCAGCCTTCTCTTAGTACACACATGAAAATATTAAACCACATAAGTACATCCAATGCTAAATTTTTTTTTGAATAGTTTAAAAGCTTTAAATTAGGTATCAAATATTCATGTTGATTTATTAAGAAATTGAGCTGAATTCAAAATCAAATTAAATATTAATTAAACTTTGATCGATTTAAATTTAAATAACTCTCCATCTATCTCGTCTCATTTGAAACCTAACCTGCCAAGCAAGAAAGGTTATCATTTCCACCGAGCTGGAAATGTTATCAAATTGGCTCACAAAGTTAGAAGGATGACTACTTTCCTAAAGTGAAAACACCGATCCAAAACCATTGACTTTTACAATCTAAAGCGTATAACATTAATCACATTTATTTGGAAAAAAATCCACATCTTAATCTGCATATGAACATGGCCATCTTACCACTCTGATCACCTAAGGATGAGTTTGGAATTACCGAAGGTCCGGAGGAGAGATCCACACTGTGTCTGCCAAGGCAAGAGCTAGCTTTAATGGCGAGGGAACACAAGTCCGGCAAGGAAAGTGGTTTATCAGATTGGGAGAGTGGCAACAAGAAGTAAACTTGTCCCGGTTGAAGCTCCTCGTCACCAGGCACATGGGGCACGCAAGTGCCGATAGACATCGACTCCGAGTTGCAAAGGTAGTGACCGGGATTCTGAGAAACGATGCTATTGGCTTGGACTGATTGCCTGAACTCTTGAACACGACCGTCCATGTGAATCACCTTGGCTGCTGTCGATGAGCGTTTGAATGCACTCAATCCTCCTCTTCTTCCTACAGTTTTGTCTGGTTTTGAGCTTGAAGATGACACACAGAAACCCATCTAATCTTACCAGATTTTTCTTTTCTTGGGTGTTTTACAGAAATCTAGATAAGGGTTTTGATTGGGGTATTCATTACATATAATATATAGACAGTAGGTTTTTATATCATTAATGTTTCCTGATATGTCTGCCTGGATGCAATATTTTATAGGCTAAACTTCATCATTGATCATTAAAGTATTACCATTTTATTAATTTAGTCACCAAACTATTATTTTGTACAAAATCATCACTAATGTTATATATTTTTTATTTTGGTCATTAATATTACCTTTTTTATTTTGTTACCTATTCCCGTTTTCCTGTTTTTCTATGACTTTTTAACGACAAATGATCAAAATAGGAAAATATATATATAACATTAGTGATTATTTTGTCAAAAATAATAATTTGGTGATTAAAACAGAAAAAATGAAAATAATTTAATGACCAATATATTTTAAATTTTTTAGAAGAATTAAGTCATTTTTCATTTTAAATGCTTGAAATATAATTTCATCGTGTATTAATTTATTTTAAAAAAAATTATTTACAATTTTTAACATTTAAGAGAGTTTGAGATCTTATCAAATCTTGATATCTGCATTTTTTTTTATTTTTTTCTCAAATTGCAATCTTATATTATTCTTTGTACTCAATTTTAATATTAAATATTTTTTCGATAAATTTATTATTAATATGGTTTTATGTACCGTTTTATATTTGTATAATGATACTCTTGAGGTTATTTTATATGAAATATTTGACGGTCCACTTGGTTCGTATCTTGTTTGACCAAACAAATAATAAAAAAAGCCAAAATGTGTTCCTTTTAGTTATTTTCTTATCTAATAGCATGAAAAGTTCATATGAAAATTTGACTAATTAACAATTTTTTTTTAAAAAAAAATTATAACTTGGACCAAAGACCTACTTAATATGATTCTTAAATTATTTTTGCCTTGAAGTCCAAGCAAGGTTAATTTAATGGTGTTTACCTACTTAACAAATTGAAAACTAGGTAAGTGTTTTTAGAGTGATCCTCGATTTTTTAAAAAGAGATGATTTTTTTTATAGTGGTGGATTGTATTTAGTTCGAAGAAAGAATAAAGGGTTATATTGTAATAACTCGATTTTTTTGAAATTTGTGGGTCGGCTCATCTGAGTAGTAGGCTTTTTATGTTAGATTTAAAGGTCAAAATTACTCGGTTTGAGTGAGTTTGACTCTAGCTTAGGTTTAACTCGAGATCTTAACAAACTATATTGAGTCGATCCAAGTTTAGCTCGAGAAGCTCGTGAACAAGCTTAGAATAATTATATATTATATATACTATATATTTATTAAAAGTAATCTCTTTAGTAAAAAATAATAAAATAAATTAGAGAAAAGTTCATTGATAATAAATTAACTAAAATAAATTAGGCATTATGTGTTTGTATTGTAAGAATATTTTTTTGGTTATTTAGATTAATCTAATTTTTTTTGGGAGGGTCTTATATTAAATTTTGTTTCGGTGTTGGCGCCATCTTTTATTAAAAACATTATAACAAAATTGTATATTTTGAACCGAGTCCGAGTCGAGTCTGACGAGCTTCGAGTCCGAGTCGAACCCAATAATATTATTTCTAAACTAAATTGGACGTTTGTTAGATTGTGTAGAATTAATATTTTGATATAATAATTGAAAAATAGTTTTGGACTAATTTGAAAAGATTTCAAAAATGGTTATTTTGTCCAAACAACTTGAAAATTTACTTAAGAAATTTTTGAGAGTTTTTAAATGTGTTTTAACTGATTTAAAAAAACCAAGAAAGTGATTTTAACCCAGGCGTTTCAATACCAGTTTCGATACCGCCATATTTTTAAAGGCAAAATCACAGTCGTATCGATACCCGTTTCGATACCCTATCACCACTGTGATGTTTGGTTTCGATATCAGTTTCTATACACCCCCAACGGTCATAAATAATTTATGAAACCCCCAACGGCTAGGAGCCCTATCGAAACCAGTTTCGATACCCGTTCATAAATACAGGTTCAATGACTATTTTCCGAAGCAGCCGTTTCGATACCAGTTTCTATATCGTCTGTACTAGAAGAAGAAATATGCCTTGAAATCTGCTCCAAACGGCTCCAAAACATCTTCAACGGCTATAAACGGATAGATCATGATTTGGGATGATAAAATGAAGCCTCAAGCATCAATAGAAGACTAATGCTTCAATTGTAACAACATTATGATGAGAAAATTGTCTTAGAAAAAAATTCCAATCTATGGGTAGACAAAACACTTGTGAGTTCAATTGTCAATGTATGCTCAAGTGTATTAGGATTGGGTGAGTGCTTAGATTGCAAACATTAGCCTTGTTAGAAGGATTATCAAAGTTTGCTTAAGTTTATCTCTTTGTTGAGAGGATTCCCAAAGTTCGAGTTGTGAACTTTGGATGCTTGATTCGGGTTTGAATCAAGGTTTGTAAGGTTAGCCCTTTGACCTCAAAAGGAAGAGATTCTTAGTGAATTTGGGAAATCCTTAGTGGGAAGCTAAGGTAGTGGATGTAGGTGCTTGTTCGAAGGCCGAACCACTCTAAATCATCGTGTTCATTGTCTATTTTCATTGCTTCCTGAACTAACACCTAAATTGCCACTTCTCCACCACTTGACAAGTTTTTAATCGGTTATTCATAGAGCGCCTTCAAGCCCAACATATTATATTAAAATTGAATCCTTGATTCATAAAAATATTTTACTATGTAGTGGTAATATATTTCATTATTTTTTTTTCTCAAAGTTAAATGTATCAGATGTCTTCGACGTTCATTTTAAATTGGTCTACATAGATTTAAACATTTTAATTTCATTTTCAAATTATGAATTTTATTTTAAGTTGGTCCCAAATTTTTGAGCATTTCAGTTTCATCATTAAATTATGACTCTCTTTCTAAATTGATCCTTAAACTTTTGAATATTCTAATTTCTTCCTTAAATTATCATTATATATGCTAATCATTTCTTATGTTAATAAAACCATTGTAATAATTTTTAATTTTCATGAGACGCTAATGTAGATTATGTAATAATATGATATGGTATTTAACGATCCAGATTCTCAGATTCGTGTGTCGGGTTAACCTGAGATATTAAGCCCGAGTTTGTGATGTTGGGCCTTAGGGCTTGTTGGGTCTTATGTTGTGTTGGGCTTGTGAGTTGTGGGTTAGGGTCATTTTAGTAAATGCATATTAAGATCAAAGAGAGGGGTTTTAAAGGGGGTTTGTAGAAAATCTGGGGGAGTGAGGTCACAAGTTTTATCTTTTCTTCTTTATCTCTTTCTCATGGGAAAATCTTGATAAAGGTAGAAGCTTTGAAATTTTGTTGAGGATTCACATTTTTGAGGTAAAGGGTAAGTTTTAGAGCTGCTAAGGATCTATAAAAAGAGGTAAAAATATGTTGGTTCGGTGAGGATGGGGGTTTATGAGTATAGGTTGAGGGAAAAACAAGAATGAGGTTTTAAGGGCTTAAATCATAGTTTCTTATGTGTTTGTTTTTCTGAGAATCTTCCCAAGTGATGTATAATGCTTAGTTTAACATCTCTTTGTAGTGAGGGAAGTTGGAGAGCCTTCTATAAGTCTTGGGAATAAGAGAGCTTGAAGCAAGGGTGGATGACGTTTTTGTTGTGCTTGCTCAAGGTTGGTACTCCCAACTCTTCTATTTATCATTCACTTCATAGTAGTATACATGACATGTAGAAATTATGCATGAATGCTTGGTTGGTATGTAGGATGTCTTAATGGTATGAAAATGATCCTAATGTGATTGATGGCATGAAAATGATGTTAAAACACTCTAAACATCCCTAAGATTGAGTAGGAACACTTTAGGATCGATTAGATTAAGGTTGGGAAGGATTCTTAGAAAATTTCAAGTGAAGAATTGTAGGTTCGTGCAGGGGGTATCAATACTGAGGGGGGCGTGTATCGATACCCCTGAGAGAGAAATAGGCTAATTTGGGCAGGCATTTCGAAACGCCTTGCCCGTGTATCGAAACGAAGGTTTATAGTGGCAAATCGTATCGATAACCCAAACAGGGTTTATCGAAACGAGTGGTCCTCCTTAGTTAACTTTGACGTTTGGTCAAAGCGTATCGTTACCCCCTTTGGTGAGGGTATCGATACAAGGTGTTTTGATACCCCCTTGGTGATGGTATCGATACAGGGTGTTTCGATACCCCACATAGGGTGTATTGATACCTTTAGAAATTTTATAAAATCGTGAGGTTTTGAGCTTGAAGGTTCAGTAATTGTAATTAAGGGTTCCTATTAATTATTAAAACTATAAAATGAATTGTTAAATCAAGATTGATAATCTTAACCCCGATAGACTAAGTTATGATGAGTCTTAATATGTCTTGATGTGAAGGTCCTAGGTGGATCATTTGTGTGTGTTGAGTCCTTTTTTGATGGAAATCTGGATATCCAAAAGTCTTGCAACACGACGAAGGCCATCCATTGTAATATTCCGGGTGATGTATTAAAGACCTTTATTCCGAATGTTAGGCGGCCTCATTCGAAAATGTTCGATGTAATATTCCGAACATTGGATTAGTTGGGAGGCCTCCATCCTGATTACTTATTTCGAACGTTGGATGGCCTCGTTCGAAGATGCTCGATGTAATATTCTGAGCATAGGATTTGAGGGCGGCCTCAATCCTGAGTGTAAGATCCCGATGTTGTGTGGACGCGGACCTTACTTTTGTGTTTCTTTTGTGATGTGATATGTATATGTTGTGCGTGTTATTATAAATTTATTTATGCCATGTGGTAGGCAAGCATGCTAGACCATCATATCATGCACGTTATTTATATGCTTTGCTTTATTGCTTATGATATGCATGAATTTGGGTCGAGTGATAGCGTACCCACTGAGCTTTTGTAGCTCAACGTTCAAAATGTGTTATCGTGCGTAGGTTAGGTGAAGCCTGTTTCCGTGGAGCACCATCGAGGTTTGGATTTTAGCATCGACTATGTGTTAGAGTACATGATAAGTGTTCAAAATATTTAATATTTTGTAATTAATTACTCCTTGATTTGATGAATTATGTTACTGATCTTGATGTTTTATGTGTGTTTTTGTGTAGGACTATGAATCTGAAAAATGCACTTAAATAGCCGATTTTTGAAGTTTTTTTTTTTATTTTTGACATGGCACTCAATCAGCAGCTTCTAGAAGATGACGTCAGCAAGTGCGTGATAGCTTATCAGTGTTCCAGATAGCTTATCAGCCGAAATTTGAATTTCAAATTAGAATTTATCTTTTGTAATTTGAATTTAAATATTTTTAGAATTATCTAGGATTTATCTCTTTATTTTAGGGTTTGTAAAAGGCTATAAATACCCATCTTGGGTAAGCCTAAAACATCTTCAGTTCATCTTTTAATCCTAGAGTTTTCTTTCATATTTTATTTTCTTTCTTTATTTTTTTTCGTGCTTTTATTTTTTTTATTTTACTTTAATGTCGAGCATAATTCTTCCCACAATTATGCTCGGCTAATTTCTTTTTAGCCAAGGGCTTAAGCAATGACTCGATCCAAATGTTAGGATTGAAAAGCGCATTATTAACTTCGATTTTTATTTCTTTAGTTTTCTTTGAACTTATTTTTTTAAAAATTAAATTGATTTCAAAACTAAAGATTGACTTTAGTCAAGAATTTGATTTAATTACTCGTAGGGAGGAAAGATCGGCTATTGAAGCAATCTGACTTATTGGGAACACACTTAGCAAATTGATTGCTAAGAAGAAAACTAAGATTGGATCAGTTATTATTCAAATAACATAATCCAAGACGGTTTAAATGATTTAAATGATTTTTCTACAAACATTGAGTTGGTGGATTAATCCATGAAACCAATATCAAAGATAGACTTGGGTATTCGGTTTTGAATGTTTTGTTTCAAGGATTGAACCTTGAAAGCTAATTACCGACGTAAAATCCCGAAGTGAAAATCTTTTTCCGATGATCTATTTAAATCGAGCCAAAGCGAAAGTCTAAAGCTAGTTTTTATTATAATTAAATTACATTCTTTATTTTATTATCTTCAATCATTTAGTTTCATTATATTCAAAAACACCCCATTTTACTTAAAAATTATTCAATATACTTGGATCGCCAATCAAACAAGCGTAATCAGGAAATTTCTAGTCCCTGTGGGATCGACCCTTACTTCTCCTATACTATATTTAATTTCCTATTTATTATTTGAGAATAAGGAATTTATTTTGACACTACACGACGTGTGTTGATGGAGGCTCGGAAGTCCTTTATTTTTTCACCCTTGTCAGATTGTAATACTTTAGATTGTCGATCCCACAGGGACTGTGTCGACTTCACTACCTCTTATGGTTGCACTATAAAAAGTAAAAAGACAAGTAATGGTTGAGTTGAGAATTCTAAATTAACTACTAAAACTAAACTAGATATAGAAGAAATAAAGATGAATAAAGTGAGGCTAAGTTGAGTGCTTCATAGAGGAGAATCCAGTTATGTTAAGTATCCACTTATTAATGCAATGTGTTGAACTGCTGCCTCGGCGGATCGCACAAAGGGTCGTCGCAGTTGCCTAGGCGGGGTTATGCCTTGTCGACAATTCAACATTCCATAGTTCGACAGAGCATCCTTGTATGTCTTCTTCCTTATCCCTAAGCAAAGAGAACTGTTGAAACCCACGTCTTGATGATACCTCCCGGCGTGAATCAAGGGCGGACAACAACCAAACACATGCGTCTTGTTAGTCGCTGAAATCCTGGGCGGTTAATCTCTTAACCGGATTAGTCAATGCCCATGAGCAAAGATCGTATTCTCTCGTTTCGTGAGCCTAACTCTCTCGATATTAGACAAATGGATTTTTCTTCACATACTTATCATCTCGAGCTCATATGCAAAGAAGAGTAAACGCCAAGAGAGAATAAACTATGAAATAGGTTTTGCATTAATAAATATCTAGCATAACATAACTATATTCTCCATCTACTCCACAAACAATCTAAACCTCCGAAGAAGTTTAGAACATGATGTAGTCAGCGGCTAAAGGTTTTGTCTAGGGTAAAACTCCTTGCTATGACTAAACATAATATGTGTCTTATATAAGCCAAACCCTAGGTTAAAGCTTTCCATGCAAGGAAATAGTTCTAAAGAAGAGAGAAGTATAATTCCTAATTAAACTATAATTAATTCTTATTTTTTAAAATATCTCTTCTTTCCCGTACGTGACTTTGACTAAGGTTTGTCTCTGTATTTTGGCTCCGTCTTTCTTCCCCTCATTGTCTATTAAGATCAATATCTTTTTCTCTTTCTGTCGAGCACTGGTTGTCATCTTCACTTTGCTGCCGCGACCTCAAAAGTGCTGCCTTGGCGGGTGCTCCATCTACACTTCAGCATTTGTCTTCCCAATCGGCTATCTTTATATGTAGTTTCCTGTCTAACAAAGAAAACTATCAAATGCATCTATTTTATGTCATTTATTAGATGAATTCATGAATTATATGTTTGGATGCTGAAGTATGGAAAATATGCAGAAATATCTATTAGAGTCCTTGAATACTGTCCTTTATTAGTAAATATCGGGTGGGAAAATGGTAATAAAAATAGGACTTTTATGCACTCATCACACCCCCACACTCGAACTATTGCTTGTCCTCAAGCAATGCAAAAGATAAATTTTTAAGTAAGGAATTTTAAGGGAATATACCGTCCTGCCTACCGCGGCAGAAATCTTTTCTTGACTCAGCCTCTTCTAGGTTTTAGGTATTCCTCAGAACTGGACTATGAGTCTTAGTGAGTGTGTGCGTAGCTATGTCGAAACTGATTTCCTAAGTTATAATCCTTTTTTTAGCTCAAGACTTCCGACTAAGATTTTTCTTTAATTTTTTTTCTTTCTTTCTCCCTAATTGGTATATAAATATATATTGCTATATACTTATACTGCTTGAGCCGGTTTCGGTCAACTCAAGTGTTTAGCTATTCTTACTAGAGCCAATTTCGGGCACATCTAGTTAGTGGGGAAAAGACTTAGTCCTAGAGCCAGTGATAGGCACCTCCATGGACTAAACTAGAGCCGGTGATAGGCACCTCTAGTTAAAATCTAAGCCTGAGTCCTTATTGTCTTTCAAAGAAAAGAACTTTTAAAATCAACTAAGATTAGAAGTGTTAAATATTTTTCAGGCTCATAGTCTAATCCTAAGTACTAAACCTAGTATACCTTTCTGATTTCAAGTCTGGTAAATAGTGTAGACTACTGCGGCGGTTGGAGAATATATTGCTGCCTCGGCAGTTTCAATAAAATTCATCAGACTTAAAAAAAATTGCAGTAAATTTTAAGATTATAAGGACAGAAAATAAGGCAATAATACGATAATATAAATACTTTCCATACATGGCATATATTTACAGATTACAAAAAAGAACCAATGTTCCCCCACACTCGAGGGATGCATTGTCCTCAATGCATGAAAAGTAGAAAGAAACCTGAAAATAAAAAGACAAAAGATAAAAGAAAGACTACCGCCCTTTTCAGAATGCAGAGGAGTCAAAGGAGTCCTCGGAATCGCTGTCGATGAGAAGCTTGCGGCGGCTTTTTGGTGGCTGCTGTGATGCTGCCGGTAGTGGGCTGGCAGCTTTTTTCTTGGCAGACCGGGGTGGTTGGACTCGGATGGGAGTTGGATTGTTACTCACCTCTTCTGCGAAGTCGATGTTGATTGGTGAAGTAGCTGTGGCTGAACCAGATGCTTTCCTCTTTTTGGTTGTAGGTATGGAGGCAATGTAGTCTTTTACTGCCTGCATATCGTCAGAAGAGCTGCTCTATTCCAAGGGATTCAAGTCTTCAACAGTTGCTTGATGTGTGGAGTCTGCTTTTTAGGCCTCTGCAACTAAGTCAGCGAAAAATGGTTCAGTTGCAGCTGCTGCAGTTGTGGCAGCAGGTGAAAGGGGTACTGTGGCAGAGGCAGTGGCTGTTGGAGCAGGAGCAGGTGCGGTTTGTTGGTGTATCGTTATGTCAACTGTGAACTCTGGAAAGAAAATTGAACATGTTGGGAATGCTTCATGTATGGTGGCTATGACTGCACTGTTGAAATCCCGAACATAAGTCATGAAGGCCAGCTGCCTTCTCTCTATGCGTTGCAAATGTCCAAATATCCAAGTGCGGATGCAGCCTCTGCGGCTGCCGATTGATCTGATCTGCTTCGGTAGCCGGTACCTCAGCAACAAGGGGAATGTAGGCTTGTGGCACAACTTCTTCCACTTGTATACGTTTGATGTATACATCTCTCGTCCAACCCGTTCTTTCCGGTGTATATGTTTCGACTGGCAGTGTTTGTACGTGTTCAAGTCTTACCAAGGAAATTATTAAACATGGGAAAGTGAGTATACTGTTGCGTTTCAAAAGTACGCAAATTTTGCAAGTGAACACGTCGCAAGTAATAAAGTGATAAGCATATCAGATATCGTCTCCACAGGGATTGATCTACTTAATATGTCTTCTTTTGTCTTCTTGATCTAAAAAAGAAATAAAATAAAGAAACAAGTAAAATTGGTGTTGATGAAACTAAATAAAAATAGAATAAATAGATTAAAGAAGTGGCCAGGATCCAGTTGTGTTGTATAGTGGATTCAATTGACTTGTTTCTGTCCAATGCAATCGCACAACACTGCCTCGGCAGTACTGCAGATTACTGCCTCGACAGCGATAATGCTAGTCCGCCACGGCAATCTCTTTCTCTTGGGTAGACTTTACCAAAGTTCGGCAAAGTTTCCTTTGATGAATCCACTTATCTCTAAGTCGAAGTACTGTTGATGAACAGTCCTTGATGATACCTCTCGGCGTGAATCAATTATAATCACCAACCAATCCCACACTTCTTTTATCCGCTGAAACTCTTAACCTATCTCTAGGCCGAGTTAGTGTTTCCCGATTGAAACACCGTACTTATTCCTTTCGTGAATTTAACTCTCTCGATATTAGATAAATGGATTTCTCACAAACTTCTCTCTCGAGCTTGTATGCAAGAACAAGGAATGTCAAAGAATAAGCAAACCTTGATATTTTATTGCATTGAAACAAGAAACAAAAGTCAATCTCTTCTCACTAATACTCTACAACTTTCATCTAAGCCTAAAGAAACTTAGAACATAATAAAAAGTAAAAGAGAATTTTGAAGTCTAAGATGAAGTCGGTTCTCTATGATGCTAAGTGTTTTGTGCCGAAATCTCCTCTCCCCCTTCTCTTTAGACGGCTATGGCTTATATAGGCTTGGTCTAGGGCAAACCTTTCCTAAGTAGGAATACAACTTGGAGTAGGACACAAGTCAAGTCCATAAATAAAATATTCCAAGTTTATTCCAACTAGGATGCTTTTCCCGTGTGGCTTTTGACTTGGGCTTTACATGTGCTACCCAGCTCCGATCCATGTGCAGCTTGTCTAGAAACGTCCAGCTCATTTTTCTCTTCAGCTTGCCTACAATATCGCTACTTGTCCTCTAGTTGCTGCCTCGGCATCAGGTCCTTCCTCGGCCTCAGTCTCTGCTGCGGCAATAGTTTTTCCTGCAAAGACACAAAAGTGCAGTAAAACTTGCCTTTTCTATAAGTATCATCTTTATATGTTACAAAAGCAAAATATCTAATTATCTCACATTAAGCACATGCATTGGTCCAAGTAGATGTAGATTTAGTGATTATTGTCCATGAAAGGTGTAAAAAGTGATAGTGAGTTGAGCACTTATCATATACCTTTATCCTTGGTGGCACACTCGAAGATTTGCTCACTGATGATGCGTCCAACATCAATCCTCCGATTGTGGATGATGGAATAGATGAGTGCTAGGCGTGGCCGATCTACTGTTTGATTATGCGATGTGGGCAGTAGATTCCTCTTTATAAATGTGTTCCACTCTGTTCCAGGCATACAGAGTTCGGCCTTCATTGCTTCATAGTCATCCGCCGTGAGGGCAGCGACGAATGCGGCATGGTCGTCATTTTCGATGTGTAGGCCGAAATGGGCGTTAATGATGACATCAGCAATCGGTATTGCCTGCCCATGAAGGTAGGTGTATAGGTTGTTTGCCACTGGTCTTTGCGCGTAGAACTTTCGTACCCATTCAATATTTGCTGGTAGCGGTTGTTTGGCAAACTTTTGCCACCTCTGAAAGGTGATATTGGAGAGGATGAAGTTATCTAACCCAAGGTCTTCATCGTCAGTGTAATGAAAACCTTGTTCTTCCCAAACTTGCCTATTTTGGAAGATGCGGTAGTATTCATGCTCGATTGCCTTTGTGGAGAATCTTCGAAATGCGGCCTTTCCGACCTAGTTTTGTAGTCTATTGGTCACCGCTATTTTGTGTGGAGAAGAGGAGAATAATTTTAGCAAGGTAACGATATTTAAGAGAAGAGTAAAGAAGGAGAACTTTGCCCGTGTATTTATAAGCGGTGAGCGGCGCGACGTTTGAGGGAGCGGGGACGTGATTATTGCTCTTGGCGTGCAAGAGACGCAACCCCAGCTAGCAACCATTGGCAGCGGAAACGACGCGATTTTTGAATGCGGGCGGCATAATTCCCGCCCAGAATTTGTGATTCCTTGGATTAGGCCGCTAATTTGGTGGGCTGATCATCCTCTTTAATTCTTCCTTATTATTCCTAAATAGAAAAAAATGAAAATTAATAGATGTTGTGTTAAAATAAAAATTCTGAGACTAAGTTGTTAAAAATTGAAATCTAATTCTTAAGATTGAAATTGAAAATCTAATCCTAAAACATAAAAATAAATTAAAGATAATAAGATAGAAATTAGGTTACTGGTGGAGTGCAATGGAATGCATCTCCAGCAGCAACCATCTTCCCTTTTTTTAATGGAGGGTGATGTGATGATCCAACCAGGGCCTCCTTATCGGTTGGTTTCTTTCGTGTATGCTTCTGGTCAAGCGATGCACTACCTTGGCAGGGGTTGCCTCGGCAAGACTTGTTCAGGCAGTCCGTTTCTGCATTGAAGTTAAATTCAGTTTTAACCTCAATTCTCTGACATTCATCTGGTTCATTCGGATGTTTTAAAGTTTTGAATACATTGATCTTCACTTGTTGGTCATTGACCCTTATGACCAATTTGGCTTTCTCGCAATCGATCAATGTTCTACCCGTGGCTAGGAACGGCCTTCCCAAAATGATCGGAGCATGTTCATCTGCTTCACAATCAAGAATAAAGAAGTCAACAAGGAATATAAATTTATCCACTCTTACAAGGATATCTTCAATTTTTCCTTCCGGTTGTACATAAGAGCGGTCTGCCAGTTGCAGCATCACTGTTGTTGGTTTAGCCTGCCCGATGCCTAGCTTTTGGAATACTGACTTAGGCATAAGATTTATTGTAACCCCTAAAATTTAACCTAATTTCTTAGATTACAAGTTAGGGTTACATTAAGAAACTTATTTCGCAAGCTAGGGTTTTATAAATTAAATATTATTATTTTCTGATAGTTTATTAAATAATTAATAAATTAAAATACTGAAAATTTATTAAACAATTAAATTAAAGTTCAACCCAAAATTTAATACATATTAACCGTCACAAAATCCAATAAAAGTTCAAATATTTATTACAACGGAAATTATTAACTGAAATATTAATATATAAAATTCGGAATTAAAATCTATAAACATACGTAAAAATGGTCTGACTCAGAAACCTACAAGTACCGTACGAAGCCTAGGATTGAGATCTAAAACAGGAAACTGAAAGGGTGTAAGCTAGGGAGCCTAGTGTGTCTCTAGTGTGCAGATAAACAGAAACTGAGAACAACATATACATAATGACATGTATGCATGATATGCACCCATCCCCAAACGCCATCAGAAGAGTAGGTTCCCCCTAAACCACTCTAACTCCATCACACCAAACAAAAGTGGAACTCGACCCGCGGGTGGAGCCACTGAACAGAAGTGGTATATTATAGAACCACTGAACATAAGTGAATATATCACTAACTTCCTCTGTACAAATAATCCAACCAGATGCAATATAATATGCAGATACAGGATCAGAATGCATGTCTTAATATCTAACAGGAGACATGCATAGTAATTCCAGAATCAGAAATATACTTACAAACGTAGGATAAAACATGGCAATTATTTCAGAAAATTCAGAATGATACATGATCATACAGAGTTTAACAGAATTGAACACACAGTAATAAAAGGAACTGACAGAAGAGAACACACCTGAAGCAGAAGAATCAACGTCGAAAGTGACGTCTACTGGACTCGGCTCTACCACTAGAATGTGCAAGTGTAGAACCTACGAATAACAATTAACATTAGACGTACTACTATGCCACTATACCGATAAGTACACTAAACATAAATAAACCGATACTCACGTGAGGGTCCCGAATGCTAATGAATGGGAGGTCTTCCAGGAGGAGGAGGAGGAGGAGGTAAATGCTTGGTATCGGAATCCACGTCACCTGAACCAAACAAAAACTGATTCAGAACCAAAAACAGATAATTTCCAGATAAGTTATTTGAAAATAAAAACCTTAAAAACAACACTTCGGGTTCGAATTTCAAAAAACGAACCGCGCCATTGAACTCAGGACATCGAAAAACATAAAGTGAGACCGGGTCCGAAAAAGTCAACGCTGACGTTAGCTGATGACGTCATCAGGTCAACGCTGACGTCAGTAGATGACGTCAGCAGATGACATCAGCATGACATCAACGGGTCACGGTTCGGTTCGGTCGAGTCGGGTTTCGGGTCGGGTTGGTCACGGGCCGGGATAGATTTTCCGAGAAAATCTAGAAAAATTCCAGAATTTTCCCGGGTCCCAAACACGATATTTTCCAGAATTTAAACCCCTTCTCTAACTTGATTCAAACCCTTTTCGATTCAATTCAAAAACAAAAGAATAACCCACACAAATCGATTCAGAAACACCCTAAAACCAAATTAAAAATCCACCTAAAACTATCAAACCACTTTCTTCTACAACCAAAACAAAACCTATAACAAGATACAACCAAACCGGACTAAAACCCTCTCGATCAAACACTTCTCTAAACCCGAAAGGAATCAGACTAGAATAAACCAACATCACCTAAAAAAATACAAGCACAAATTAGAAAACAGAAAGATTGGTGAACTTACCGAAACTGAAACAAACGAAGAAGAGGAAGCGAGATACAATTATCGGATTGTGATTCAGATTCACAGGTAATGAAAGAGTACACAAAAAGGAAGGAATAAATTTTTAAGCAAGGATTAAAGTAGAAAATTAATCTCCATTAAAACCGAATCGGTTTTTGCAAGAAGAAAGAAAGTTACCATTTGAAAAAAATGGCAAAATTACACCAAAAGGGTCTGAGTTTTTAGGACTTAAAAGTGATCCTTAAAATTACCAAAAATTGTAATTTGGTCATCGAAAAATCCCCAAATTTCTAGGTTAGAAATTAGGGATTTAGAATTTAATTTGGGGGGGAAAAGAGGGTGTTACATTTATGCTAGCGCCTAAGTCGCATAGTGCCTTACCCACGTATTGATCACCAATAGAGCATTGTATGGTGAAGCTACCAGGATCTTTTCTTTTGGTCATAGCTTTGTTGTGTAGTATTGCCACACACCCTTCTATCGCGGCAACCGTCTCAAATTCCCCTATTTTTGTCATCTTCGATATAATATCCTTAAGGAACTTGGCATAGTTGGGCATTTGTTTAATTGTCTCCACTAAAGGTATATTTATGTGTACCTGTTTAAGAATGTCCAAGAATTTCTTAAACTGATATTCTTGCTTTTGTTGTTTCAACCTTTGTGGGAAAGGTGGTGGTAACCGCAAATCTTCAATTCTTTCATTGCATTAGAATCGTAGCTGCGGTGCGGTATCATCTGCTATGGCAGCATCGTCGGCAGTGTCTGCTGGTTCCTTTACCTTGGGTATTTCATCAGTAGCTACTTGAGGTGTTACTGTCTCAGTGTTCTTACTTACTGTCTGAGCAGGTATTTCAGGGTCCTTTAGTTGTAATCCACTCCTAGTAGATATCGCTTTGCATTGTTCATGAGGACCAGTTCTAGCGACTTCAGTATCGCTAGGCAAACTCCCTATAGGTCGGCTTTTCATCTGTTGTGCCATCTGTCATACTACAGTTTCCAGCGTCTTGAGAGCAGCTTCATTATTTTGCATCCTCATCTTTTTCCTGTCCATGAAAGTATCGGCTCTCAGAATGAACTTATTGGTGTTCGCAATGTAAGCGCCAGTTTGATCCATGAATGTCTATAGTGTATTTTCCAGGGTTTGGACATCTGTTGTTTGCTGTGGTGGAATCCAGTAGATTGCACTGATTGATGTTGCGGATTAAGTGCAGTGTTAGGATTACTCCATGAGAAGTTTGGATGTTTCCTCCATGTTGGATTATAATTATTGGAAATATTGTTTCTATTGAAATTTCCAACATAAAAGGAAGATTCTGGATCTTGCGGGCATGCGCTTGTATCATGTTTATCGCCACATGTTTCACAACAAACAGTGACAGTTGAGGCTTTTGCAGATCCTTGACCATGTTTGTTAAGGCTGACAGTTGAGCCAGGATAGAATCTGAAGAGTCGGAGCTTGTCATACCTCGCCTAGTTATTCCTCTTCTGGTGGTCAGATGTTGATAATCATTCTTTGCTAATCTATCCAGAATTTCTAAGCTCTCATGGGGTGGGCGGTCTAAGAGGGTACCATTTGCAGAGGCATCAAGCATCATCCTCGTAGGGGTGTTTACAGCATTGTAGAAGATTGACACTTGAGTCCACTCGGGTAAACCATGTATGGGTCATTTTCTATATAACTCTCGGTATCTTTCCCATGCCTCATACATTGATTCGTCTTCATCTTACCTAAATGACGTGATGTCGTTTCTCATCTTGTCAGTCATATTGGTATAACTGAATCGGGCAAGGAAACTCCGGATAAGCTCAGTCCATGAGTTCAACGATCCAGGTTGGAGGTTATTTAACCAAGATTTTGCCCTGTCGCGTGTCAAAAGTGCGCGTTTAGTGCAAGTGGCACATCGAAAGTAGTAAGTGATAAGTATTTTATCGAGTTATCGTCTCCTTAGGGACCGGTATACTTAATATGCTTTCTTCACCTTCTTTTTCTGTAGAAAAAGTAAAGAACACAAGTGAGTTGATTTGATTTATCTAAACTAAAATAACTAAATAAAAATAAAGGTTGAGATAGTAGAGAGAGATGGGCTAGGATCCAGTTGCGTCGTATTGTGGAATTGATTGACTTGTCTCTGTCCAATGCAATCGTATACCACTGCCTCGGCAGCACTACAGTTTACTGCCTTCGCAGCGACAATACTGTCTGCCGCGGCAATCCCTTGCTCGTGGGCAGACTTTACCAAAGTTTAGCAAAGTGTCCTTGGATGACTCCGCTTATCCCTAAGTCAGAGTGCTGTTGATGACTAGTCCTTGATGATACCTCCCGGCGTGAACCAATTATACTCACCAACCAATCTCACACTTCTTCTAGCCGCTGAAACTCTTAACCTATCCCTAGGCCAAGTTAGTATTTCGCGATTGAAACACCGTACTTACCCCTTTCGTGAATCTAACTCTCCCGAGCTTAGATAAATGGATGATTCACAATATCCTCTCCCGAGCTCAATTGTGAAAACAAGGAATAACAAAGGATAAGCAAACCTTGATAACTTTATTGCATTGAATCAAAGACAAAGTATAATCTCCTCTCACAAATACTCGACAACCTTCACCTAATCCCTAAGAAGGTTTAGAACATAATGGAGAGGAAAGAAACAAGAATAGAAATCGGCTCTCTCCCTAGGTATTCCGTCTATTGTACATTGGGTGGCTAGGTCCTTATATAGGCTAGACCTAGGGCAAACCTTTCCTAAGTAGAATACAACTTGGAGTAGGGAACAAGTCAAGTACATAATAATAATATATTTCCAAGTTTGCTTCGGCTAAGGAGGCTTTCCCGCGTGGTCTTCCTTTGGGCTTTTCCTTATGCTAGCCAGCTCCGATCCATGGGCTTCAAGTCCAGACACGTTCCTTGGATTTTTATCTTTCCATCGCCTATAGTTTTGCTTCCTGTCTTCCTGTTGCTGCCTTGGCATCAGGTCCTGCCTCGGCCTTGTCCCTGCCGCGGCACTGGTTCTCCTGCACAGATATGAAAACGCAGTAAAACGTGCCTTTTTTTGTAAATATTATCTATATGAGTATAACTTCTAAATATATCACATTAAGCACATGCATTGGTCCGAGTGGGTGTATATTTGATGATTAATACCCATAAAAGGAGTAAAAAGTGATAGTGTGTTGAGCACTTATCACACCCCAAACTCGAACTATTGCTTGTCCTCAAGCAATGCAAACCATCAATTTGCCGAACTCTACTCTCTCTTGGTCTTACATGTCCATCTATTCTCCCCACCATAACTAGGCCTATTCTTAAGCCTTAACCATTCGGTTACCCAAGGGTTTACCTAGAAACAAACTATAGGAATTGTGAGTGTGTGCGTTTTTGTGGACAAGTTGATTAAAGGCTTTCTTGGATAAACTCTAAGTTCAAGACAAATAGACATTGGTTAAGTGTTCTCTTCTTTTTCAAACCCCAAATCTTGAGCCGGTTTCGGGCACCTCAAACCTCAAATCTTGAACAGTCTAAGCCTGGAGTTAAAAAGGAGGACGTGCTGCCCCGGCAGGAACTGCCTCGGCAGTAACTTTCGGGCATGCCATTTCTTTATTTTCTCTTTGTAGATCTTGGCACTCTCATAGGCTGTTGTCCGGAATTCTTCTATCTCATTGAGATCTAGTAGTCTTTTCTGTCCGACTTTTTCCCAATCCATGTTTAAGTTCTTTACTGCCCAATATGCTTTATGCTCGATTTCTATAGGCAAATGACAAGCTTTCCCGAACACAAGCTTATATGGTGATGTTCCTAATGGGGTTTTGAATGCTATCCTGTAGGCCCATAAAGCATCATCAAGACGATAAGACTAATCCTTTCTAGATAGATTTACCACATTTTCAAGGATCTGTTTTAGTTCCTTATTGGATATTTCAGCTTGCCCATTTGTCTGTGGATGATATGTCGTAGCGAGCTTGTGGGTGATGCCGAGTTTCTTTAGTGTTGCGGCAATAAGTCTGTTATCGAAGTGTTTTCCTTCGTCACTTATGATTGCTCTAAGGATTCCAAACCTTGTAAAAATATTTTTCTTGAGAAATCTTTGAACTGTCTTGGAATCATTGTGAGGTGTGGCGATTGCTTCGACCCAATTTGATACGTAATCTACTGCCACTAAGATATAAAGGTTTCCTTGAGAAGATGGAAAAGGCCCCATGAAATCTATGCCCCAAACATCGAACAGCTCTACTTCCAGTATGGGTTGTAAGGGCATCTCATGTCGTCTTGAAATGTTGCCCGTGCGTTGCAGCGGTCACAGTTCTTGTAATAGTCGTGGGCATCTTTGTAGAGTATGGGCCAGTAGAGGCCGGATTGCAGTACCTTTGCTGCTGTTCTATTTCCTCCAAAATGCCAACTGCAAGGTGAGTCGTGACAGTGCTAGAGTACTGCTTTTTGTTCTTCTTCCGACACATATCTTCTTATAACCTGATCTGCACAATGCTTAAATAGAAGAGGGTCGTCCCAGAAATAATGCTTTGCATTATGCTAAAACCTCTTCTTCTCGTTATGGTTAAGGTTATAAGGGATAATACCACTAACTAGATAATTAACAAGATCAGCACACCAGGGGGGGGATGTTACTGCGACAATATCTTCTGTCAAAGTTGCGGAGATGTATTCAGACAATGCCGCGGCAGCGCGATTGTATACTGCTGCGGCGTCTGTCTCGGCAGTATCCTTTGCAGTTGTAACAATTTGCAGTATTTGTTCATCTAGAAATTCATCTTGTATATCTTCAAGTGAGTGGGTATTGTCCTTGTTCTCCAGTCTAGAAAGATGATCGACCACTTGGTTTTCCGTAACCTTATGGTCTTTGATTTCAACATCAAATTCTTGTAAAAGAAGGATCCATCTAATCAGTTTAGGCTTGGCATCCTTCTTTAAGAAGAGGTATTTAATTGCCGAATGATCGGTGTGGACAGTGACCCTTGTTCCGATGAGATATGATCGAAACTTGTCAAAGGCAAATACCACTGCTAGTAATTCTTTTTCTTTTGTGGTGTAGTTGATTTGTGCATCATTGAGCGTTTTACTGGCATAGTAGATCACATGGAACAGATTATTCTTCCTCTGCCCGAGTGCTGCCCCGACAGCATGATCACTAGCATCACACATCAATTCAAATGGCAACGACCAATCCGGTGGGATTACTATTGGTGCAGTGATTAGCTTCTCCTTGAGAGTCTCGAATGTTTCAGTGCATTCGTTAGAAATAAACCGTCTATAGAAACCTGCATGGCCTAAGAAGCTTCGAACCTCTTTCACAGAAATTGGTGGAGGTAAATTCTTTATCACATCTATCTTGGCTTTATCCACTTCTATTCCTTGTGATGATATTTTGTGGCCTAATACAATACCTTCATTTACCATAAAATGGCATTTTTCCCAGTTTAGGACTAGGTTGGATTCCTCACATCTTTGCAGCACTTTTCCGAGATTGCCGAGGCAGTGATCAAAGCTGTCTCCAAAGATTGAGAAATCATCCATGAATATCTCCAATAAGTCCTCTATCATGTCAAAAAAAAATTGTCATCATGCATCTCTGGAATGTTGTCGGGGCATTGCAAAGGCCAAACGGCATCCTTCTAAATGCATAAGTGCCGTATGGGCAAGTGAAAGTGGTTTTTGCTTGATCTTCTGGATCAATGGCAATTTGATTGTATCCTGAATAACCGTCAAGAAAACAGTAATAAGGTTTACCGGCAAGTCTATCAAGCATTTCATCAATGAAGGGTAAAGGGAAGTGATCCTTCTTTGTTGCTTTATTCAACTTGCGATAGTCCATACAAACCCTCCAACCGGTCACAGTCCTGGTTGGTATTAGTTCGTTGTTCTCGTTGGTTATGACAGTCATATCACCTTTCTTAGGTACACATTGCACCGGGCTTACCCATGCACTGTCAGAGATAGGATAAATAATTCCTGCATCAAGCCACTTGATTATTTCCTTACGTACTACCTCCTTCATAGCGTGGTTAAGTCTCCTTTGAGCTTCAATAGTGGGCTTATGGTCTTCTTCTAGGAGGATTTTATGCATACATACCGCTGGACTTATTCCTTTCAAATCATCAATTAACCATCCAATTGCCTTTTTGTGCTGTCGCAACATTGCTATTAAGGTTTATTCCTGTTCTGGCAACAACTTAGAAGAAATAATTACCGGCATCGTGTGGTTATCTCCCAAATAAGCATATTTTAGTTTTTCTGGTAAGGGTTTTAGTTCTGTGACAAATGGTTCTTTATTTACAGATTGTTCATTCTTCCCCTTATACTCTAATGGTTCAAAGTACTTACCTAGAAGATGTGTTGTCCAATTAGCTTCCTTCTTCTCGGTTGTCTCAACACTGTTCAAAGAACTGCTGTAACAGTCATCCATATCACTGCCGAGGCATCCCTGGGGTATGTCATGGAGATCACTGCCGAGGCAGTTGTTTCTAAGACAAGGTATTGTGTAATCGTCATCTGGGTCATCCAGCATTTGACATTCTTCTTCTGGTTCGTCATGTCTCTTCATCAATTGACACACATTTAATTTGATTTCTTGATCATTGATTCTCATTGTTAATTCTCCTTTTTCCACGTCAATGAGGGTGCGTCCAGTTGCAAGGAAAGGTCTCCCAAGGATGATCGGTGCATTGTCATCTGCTTCATAATCAAGGACAAGGAAGTCGGCAGGAAAAATAAACTTGTCTACTCTTACCAGTATGTCTTCGATTTTGCCTTCAGGTTGCACATAGGATCGATCCGCTAGTTGGAGCATCACAGTTGTAGGCTTCGTCCTTCCAATTCCAAGCTTTTGGAAGATTGATTTAGGCATGAGATTTATGCTTGCTCCAAGGTCGCATAGGGCCTTACCTTCATAATCCTTACCTATCGCACAAGGTATAATAAAGCAACTAGGATCTTTTAACTTTGGTGGCATGCGGTTATGCAACATTGCCATGCATCCCTCGGTAGCAACCACTATCTCAAACTCACCTATTCGTTTCCTCTTTGACACCATGTCTTTTAGGAACTTGGCATAGTTCGACATTTGTTCAATAGCTTCAACGAAAGGTATGTTGATGTGGACTTGCTTCAAGATGTCGAGGAACTTCTTGAATTGCTGGTCCTGTTTTTGCTTTTTTAACCTTTGTGGGAAAGGTGGTGGTGGTCTTACCTCATCCAGGGTTTCTTTAGTTTGAAATTTTATACCTGGCTCCACTGGAGTTGTTGCTGCCTCGGCAGGCTTCTCAGGAGCTGCAGTGCTCTCTGCCGGGGCAGTGTTGTCGACTTCAGTTTGCTCGGCCTCTTCTCTTGCTTGATCCGCTGATTGAATTTGGCTCTCTGTGATCTTTTCCTTCAGCTTTAGACCACTACTAGTAGTGATTGCCTTGCACTGTTCATGGCTCATTACCTTAGCAACTTCAGTATTACTAGGTAGGCCTCCTTGTGGTCTAGTGTTTATGCATTGAGCAAACTGCCCAACCTGAGTTTTCAGCGTTTTTATGGCCGCTTCTTGATTTTGCAACTTCATCTCCGTTCTATTCATGAAGGCATTTGTCCTCTTGATGAAATTGCTATTCTCTGCCATGTATGAACTTACCGGTTGCTTCTACTTCTGCTGTTGCGGCATCGGCTGTTGGGCTTGCTGCTGCGCCATCGATTGCTGAAATCCCGAAGGTTGGGTGATTGGATTTAAGGCATTGTTTGGGTTACTCCATGATAGGTTTGGATGCCTCTTCCATGAGGGGTTGTATGTGTTAGACATCACATTGTTGCGGTTGTAGTTCCCAACATACATACCAGTTTCTTGATTCATGCAATCATAGGAACTGTGGTTACCTCCACATAGGTTACAATATGAATCAATTACCTTGACCTCACGGGTATTTTGTTGTAACTGTAGGTTTTGCACCATCTTGGTAAGAGAGGCCAATTGTGTTGCCACTGAACTTGATGAGTCTAATTCATTTAACGTGGCTTGGCGTCTTACTCCTCCTCGCCTAGATGTAGGAAACTGAAAGTCATTCTTTGCGAGTTTATTTAATATTTCAATAGCTTCCTCAGGTGCTTTTATCCAGGAGTGTTTCGTTTGCCGAGGCATCTAACATCATCCTTGTCGGGGCATTCGTGGCATTGTAAAACATTGTCACCTGTGTCCATAGGGGAAATCCATGCAAAGGACACTTGTGCAATAGCCCCCTGTAGCGTTCCCATGCCTCGTACATTGGTTCGTCTTCTGCCTGTCGAAAAGAAGTAATTTCATTATGGATTCTATCATATAGATTAGTAGGATTAAAACGAGTAATGAAATCACGGCAAAGTTCACTCCAAGATCCAATAGATCCTGCTGGAATGCTATTTAACCAAGCTTTCGCCCTATCCCTTAGTGAATAGGGGAATAGCTTTAATCGCAAGACATCTTCATGGACTCCTTGGATTTTGAAAGAGTTCCAGATTTCCATGAAGGACTTGAGGTGTTGCCTTGCGTCTTCAGTTGCAGACCCACCAAATTGTCCAATTTTATTTAACATATTGAACATAACAGGTTTTAGTTCAAAATGGGTTGCTTCAATCTCCGGTGTAACGACTCCTGGGTTTAATCCGTTTAAGTCCTCTTCTAGGAAGTCTCTAACAGTAAGCTGCCGCGGCCCAGGTGGCGGCGGAAGTCCTCCATTGCCGGCAGGTAAATTTTGTCCTGCCGGGTGTTCTGCCATGGCTCCTTGGATCTGTCTCCTCAACCTTTGCCTTGTTCTTTCGATCTCCGGATCTAACTCGTACAAGGGGTTGGTTGGATTGGCCCTGGTCATACACCAAGAAAAACAAGAATAAAATAAAAATAAAAATAAACAAGAAAATAAAGAAAACAAAATTTAGTTGTCAGTCCCCGGCAACGGCGCCAAAAACTTGTTGCGTGTCAAAAGTGCGCGTTTAGTGCAAGTGGACACATTGAAAGTAATAAGTGATAAGTATTTTATCGAGTTATCGTCTCCTCAGGGACCGATATACTTAATATGCTTTCTTCACCTTCTTTTTCTGTAGAAAAAGTAAAGAACACAAGTGAGTTGATTTGATTTATCTAAACTAAAATAACTAAATAAAAATAAAGGGTTGAGATAGTAGAGAGAGATGGGCTAGGATCCAATTGCGTCGTATTGTGGAATTGATTGACTTGTCTCTGTCCAATGCAATCGTATATCACTGCCTCGGCAGCACTGCAGTTTACTGCCTTGGCAGCGACAATACTGTCTGCCGCGGCAATCCCTTGCTCGTGGGCAGACTTTACCAAAGTTCGGCAAAGTGTCCTTGGATGACTCCGCTTATCCCTAAGTCAGAGTGTTGTTGATGACTAGTCCTTGATGATACCTCCCGGCGTGAACCAATTATACTCACCAACCAATCTCACACTTCTTCTAGCCGCTGAAACTCTTAACCTATCCCTAGGCCAAGTTAGCATTTCGCGATTGAAACACCGTACTTACCCCTTTCGTGAATCTAACTCTCCCGAGCTTAGATAAATGGATGATTCACAATATCCTCTCCCGAGCTCAATTGTGAAAACAAGGAATAACAAAGGATAAGCAAACCTTGATAACTTTATTGCATTGAATCAAAGACAAAGTACAATCTCCTCTCACAAATACTCGACAACCTTCACCTAATCCCTAAGAAGGTTTAGAACATAATGGAGAGGAAAGAAACAAGAATAGAAATCGGCTCTCTCCCTAGGTATTCCGTCTATTGTACATTGGGTGGCTAGGTCCTTATATAGGCTAGACCTAGGGCAAACCTTTCCTAAGTAGAATACAACTTGGAGTAGGGAACAAGTCAAGTACATAATAATAATATATTTCCAAGTTTGCTTCGGCTAAGGAGGCTTTCCCGCGTGGTCTTCCTTTGGGCTTTTCCTTGTGCTAGCCAGCTCCGATCCATGGGCTTCAAGTCCAGACACGTTCCTTGGATTTTTATCTTTCCATCGCCTATAGTTTTGCTTCCTGTCTTCCTGCTGCTACCTCGACATCAGGTTCTGCCTCGGCCTTATCCCTGCCGCGGCACTGGTTCTCCTACACAGATATGAAAACGCAGTAAAACGTGCCTTTTTTTGTAAATATAATATATATGAGTATAACTTCTAAATATATCACATTAAGCACATGCATTGGTCCGAGTGGGTGTATATTTAATGATCAATACCCATAAAAGGAGTAAAAAGTGATAGTGTGTTGAGCACTTATCATGCCCTATCCCTTAATGAATAGGGAAACATCGGCAGAAGCCTCTAGTAGTTTAAACGAATTGCAAATTTCCAAAAACGACTTAAGGTGTTGCCGAGCGTCTTCGTTGGCCGATCATCCAAATTGGCCTAGAGTGTTGATCATGTTGAACATGACCGACTTTAGTTCAAAATGTTTTGCCTCTATATTAGGCATTTTCGCGTGTCAAAAGTGCGCGTTTAGTGCAAGTGGTCACATCGCAAGTAATAAGTGATAAGTATTTATCGGATTATCGTCTCCACAGGGATTGGTATACTCAATATGTCTTCTTCGTCTTCTTGTTCTGTAGAAAGAAGTAAAACACAAGTAATTTGGGTTGTGATGGAACTAAAATAAAACAACTAAGTAAAATAAAGAGATTTAATAATTACAGAGAGAGGTCAGGATCCAGTTGTGTTGTATTGTGGATTTGATTGACTTGTCTCTGCCCAATGCAATCCTATATCACTGCCTCGGCAGCACTGCAGATTACTGCCTTGGCAGCGACGATACTGTCCGCCGCGACAATCCCTTACTCGTGGGTGGACTTTACCAAAGCTCGGCAAAGTGTCCTTGGATGACTCCGCTTATCCCTAAGTCGAAGTACTGTTGATGACTAGTCCTTGATGATACCTCCTGGCGTGAATCAATTATACTCACCAACCAATCTCACACTTCTTTTAGCCGCTGAAACTCTTAACCTATCCCTAGGCCGAGTTAGTATTTCGCGATTGAAACACCGTACTTACCCCTTTCGTGAATCTAACTCTCCCAAGTCTAGATAAATGGATTACTCACAAACTTCTCTCCCGAGCTTGAATGCAAGAACAAAGAATAGCAAAGGATAAGCAAACCTTGATAGTTTTATTGCATTGAAACAAAGACAAAGTACAATCTCCTCTCACAAATACTAAACAATCTTCACCTAAACCCTAAGAAAGCTTAGAACATAGTTTGAGAGAAAGAAAACATTGAATCTATGAATCAACTCTCTCTCTAGGTATTGGTGTCTAATACATTGGACGGCGAGGTCTTATATAGGCTTGACCTAGGGTAAAACTTTCCTAAGTAGAATACAACTTGGAGTAGGGAACAAGTCATGTACATAATTAAAATATTTCCAAGTTTAATTCAACTAAGAGGCTTTCCCGCGTGGCCTTGTCTTGGGCTTTTCCTCATGCTAGCCAGCTCCGATCCATGTGCTTTATATCCAGACACGTCCCTTGGATTTTTCTCTTCCAATCGCCTACAGTCTTGCTTTTTGGCTCTCAGCTGCTGCCTCGGCATTAGGTCCTGCCTCGACCATTGTCGCGTGTCAAAAGTGCGCGTTTAGTGCAAGTGGACACATCGAAAGTAATAAGTGATAAGCATTTATCGGGTTATCGTCTCCACAGGCACTGGTAGACTTAATATGTCTTCTTCGTCTTCTTGTTCTGTAGAAAGAAGTAAAATAAAACACAAGTGATTGAGTTTGGTTTAACTAAACTAAAATAACTAAGCAAAGTAAAGTGATTGAATATTAGAGAGAGATGGGTTAGGATCCAGTTGCGTTGTATTGTGGAATTGATTGACTTGTCCCTGCCCAATGCAATTGTATATCACTGCCTCGGCAGCACTGCAGATTACTGCCTTGGCATCGACGATACTGTCCGTCGCGGCAATCCCTTGCTCGTAGGTAGACTTTACCAAAGTTCGGCAAAGTGTCCTTGAATGACTCCGCTTATCCCTAAGTCAGAGTGTTGTTGATGACTAGTCCTTGATGATACCTCCCGACGTGAACCAATTATACTCACCAACCAATCTCACACTTCTTTTAGCCGCTGAAACTCTTAACCTATCCCTAGGCCGAGTTAGTGTTTCGCGATTAAAACATCGTACTTACCCCTTTCGTGAATCTAACTCTCCCGAGCTTAGATAAGTGGATTACTCACAAACTTCCCTCCCGGGCTTGAATGCGAGAACAAGGAATAACAAAGGATAAGCAAACCTTGATAATTTTATTGCATTGAAACAAAGACAAAGTACAATCTCCTCTCACATATACTAAACAACCTTCACCTAAACCCTAAGAGAGCTTAGAATATGATTGAGAGAAAGAAAACAAGTTATGATTCGGCTCTTTCTCCCTAGGTATTCCATGTATGTTACATTGGATGGCTAGGTCTTTATATAGGCTAGACCTAGGGCAAACCTTTCCTAAGTAGAATACAACTTGGAGTAGGGAACAAGTCATATACATAATTAAAATATTTCCAAGTTTAATTCGGCTAAGGGAGCTTTCCCGCGTGGCCTTGTCTTGGGTTTTTCCTCATGCTAGCCAGCTCCAATCCATGGGCTTCAAGTCCAGAAACGTCCCTTGGATTTTTGTCTTCCAATCGCCTACAGTCTTGCTTCCTGGCTTTCAACTGCTGCCTCGGCCTTGTCGCTGCCGCAACACTGGTTCTCCTGCGCAGGTATGAAAATGCGGTAAAACGTGCATTTTCTGTAAATATTATCTCTATAAGCATAACTTCTAAATATATCACATTAAGTACATGCATTGGTCTAAGTAGGTGTAAATTCGGTGATTAATGCCAACAAAAGGTGTAAAAAGTGATAGTGAGTTGAGCACTTATCACACCCCCAAACTCGAACTATTGCTTGTCCTCAAGCAATGTAAACCATCAATTTGCTGAACTCTAGTCTCTCTTGGTCTTACATGTCCATCTATTCTCCCCACCATAACTAGGCCTAATCTTAAGCCTTAACCTTTCGGCTACCCAAGGGTTTACCTAGAAACAAATTATAAGAATTGTGAGTGTGTGTGTTTTTGTGGACAAGTTTGATTAAAGGCTTTCTTAGATAAACTCTAAGTTCAAGACAAGTAGAATTGGGTTAAGTGTTCTCTTCTTTTCTAAACAACCAATTCTTGAGCCAATTTCGGACACCTCAAGAATTGTGTTTTTCCTTTCACTCAATATTACTTAAAACATACTAGAGCCAATTTCGGGCACCTCTAGCATGAAGATGAGTTCTTTCTAGAGCCGGTGATAGGCACCTCTAGTTACTTTCCCAAAGATCTAAGTCTTTATCACCTAAGTTCATTAAAAGAATTCCACTAATCTAACAAGTCTCAAAAGTGTTTAGATTTCTTCCTATAGTAAGCTTCTAAGTTTTCATCCTTAAGTATCTTAAGGTTAGACCTTCTTAACAGGACCTAATCATGGTAAGGAGAAAAATTTCTATAACCTTAAAGAATAAACTAAGGCAATACTAATGATAAGCAGTGCAAAAGTGTAGGCAATTAATTCAAGTAAGGCGGGGAGCATGAAAATTAAAAAAATTTACTAGAATACTCCCTTTTTGGCAAGGCCTCGACAGTAGATTGCTTACTTGGCAGTGAATCTACACCCTCAAACTCAAACCAAGCATTGCCCTCAATGCTTTATATTTGAAGAAATAATCGGGCAACACAAATATGAAATAAGCAGCATATAAAAACAGCAGAAGCAATTAATATTGAATTAAGAACAAAGATTTAAAGCGACTCCGAAGAGCTGCTTGTAACAATTTTTCTCCTTGGTCGTGCTGCCGATTTCTTTGTTCTTGGCAGTTGAGCTTTTGCTTGTCGGGGCGGTTGGACTCTTGTGGGTGGTGTCCGTTGCATTGGGGCCTCCACCTCTTCTCCTTCTTCTACGTCGGCCATCTCTTCGGTTATCATTATGTTCGTTACACCTCCTATTGTTGTGGCTCCTCCGGTGTGGTGTGTACTTGGTCCGGCGGCGGTGGATATTTGGTGCACATAGGCATCTATCTCAGCTGATAGACTGCCCATGATGATTGGGGATCGGGCTGGAGTGTTGAAAACTACCCTCCGCTTGGATGGTCTTCTGCTGGCAGACGATGCCGCAGCAGAATCCGCTTCCCTGGATGGGCCGGCAGCCTGGTACTGTGGTGGAGGATCCGCATGGAAGAACGGCCTTGGTCCTCCCGAAGCTGGTGTAGTCTCGGTGTAAGGGGCGGCTGTGACAAACATATTGTTGGGAAACTCTGGAAATTGTGCCCCTTGGTCTGGAAAAGCGTGGAGCATCATCTGGGCAAGTGTGCCGTTGAAATCTCTTTGGTAATCCTTGTACCTCTATTGCCTGAGGTCCATTGCTGCCACCCTTTGCAAAATCTCCTGGTATGGGTCTGCTGCGGCAGAGGTGTGGGCAGTATCAGGCATGTTTGCCGTGTACTGGACCCCGGTAGCAGTATAAGCCGTGAACTGCTGGGGCGTTGCTTGGACGGGCTCCGCCTACGTGATCTGCATGACTTTGTGACAAAAGTCCCTGGTCCATCCTCGCCTTTCGGGAGTGTATTCGTCCATATCTTCGATTGGCACACCTGCGGCAACACACAAACCTGTGATCAAACATGGGAAATATAATGGTCCCCTATCTTTCTTACCTCATTCGTGAATTTCACGTAGGATGATCTCTCCAACATTGATGGTCCTTTTGTTGATGATCGATTGGATGAGCACCAATCGCCTCCAGTCCACAGTGCTATTGTGGGACGTGGGGATGAGGCGTTGCTTGAAAAAGGTATTCAACATCTTGGCCTCGGGTTTTAGGCTTTGCCTTGTTACGGATCCTCTATGGGTACCGGTTTCCCATGGTTTATTTGCGTAACAAAGATCGTCTTTGATTAACTCGTAATCCTCAGCATCGATGTCTTCCAAGAATTCGGCGTGAACATCACTGTTTAGAGTAAGGCCGTAGAAATCATTGATGGTCTCGACATAGAAATCATTGATGGTCTCGACATCTAATTGGACCGGCCTGCCGCGACAGTGAACAAAGAGGGAATCCTTGCTGGGCCCGTGCGCATAGAATTCCCGCACGATGGTCGCGTTCGCCTGGGTAGGTTGGAGACAGAAAATTTCCCAATCTTGGTACTTGATTCTGTCAAAAATATAATGCTCGATGCCGTAGTTTTCATCATCCGAATGCTGGAAACCTTGTTCTTCACACAATTGCCTGGCGATGAAAGATCGGTTGAAACGATCTTCAACGTTGGTTGGGGCAAATCTCTTGTAAGTTGCCATCAAGATTGTGAGAGATTGGATTTCTTGGAGGTTTTCTTGAAAATATCTGGAAATTTCACGAAGAATTGTGAGTAGGCAGAGAGTAATGTGAGAGGAAGATTGTTATGAATTCTAAAGAAAATAAGAAAGTAAGAGTGAATAGTTCAAGAGGAAGGGGTTTCTTATATAGGCCTCTTCCTTGTGACCGTTTGGATCCACTAGCCGTTTTGTAGCCGTTGTTCTTTACTGTCGTTTCCTTTTCTGCCGCGGTAGGAATCTCGGCAGACTAACTGTTATACTGTTCTGCCCGTTGAGACTGCTGCGGCCCTGACACTGTTTTTCTGCCTCGGCAGAGTTCCTGCTGTGAACTAATTCTCCTTTATTCTTGCTTATTATCCTAAATAGAAATTAAACACACAAAAAGAAAAGCACTTAAAGCAAAAATAAATTCGAAAACATAAACTAAACTAATCCTAATATATTAATAAAGAAAAGGGAGGAGATCATGTTACTGGTGAGGAGCATGCAAATGCATCTCCCAAGATGATTCTCTCTCGTTGGCCCGAATTGTAAATCGGTTGTTGGCCACTCCCTTTTGCTGTGTGTCCATCCACTTTGGGCTTAATCTTTTTACCAACTAATCTGCCGAGCATTCTGCCAAGGAAGGAAATTTTGGTACTTCCTGTGTGAATGGCCTTGCACTCCTTTGGATCATCATATTTTTTTTAAGTTATGGAATGCTTTGAGTTTGACTTGTTGGTCATTGACCCGCATTGTCAACTCTTCTTTTTTTTTACGTCAATTAGGGTGCGTCCAGTTACAAGGAAAGGTCTCCCAAAGATGATCGGTGTATTATCATCTGCTTCACAATCAAGGACAAGAAAATCAGCAGGAAAAATAAACTTATCAACTCTTACCAGTATGTCCTCGATTTTGCCTTCAGGTTGCACGTAGGATCGATCCGCTAGTTGGAGCATAACTGTTGTAGGTTTTGCCCTTCCTATTCCAAGCTTTTGAAAGACTAATTTGGGCATTAGATTTATGTTCGCTCCAAGGTCGCATAGGGCCTTACCTTTATAATTTTTACCTATTGAACAAGGTATGATAAAGCAGCCAGGATCTTTTAATTTTGGTGGCATGCAATTGTGCAGCATTGATAAGTGCTCAACACACTATCACTTTTTACACCTTTTGTTGGCGTTAATCACTGAATTTACACCCACTTGGACCAATGCATGAACTCAATGTGATATATTTAGAAGTTAAGCTCATAAAGATAATATTTATAGAAAAGGCACGTTTTACTGCATTTTTATATCTGTGCAGGAGAACCAGTGCCACGGCAGCGACAAGGCCGAGGCAGCAGCAAAAAGACAGGAAGCAAGACTATAGGCGATGGAAAGATAAAAATCCAAGGGACGTGTCTGGACTTAAAGCCCATGAATCGGAGCTGGATAGCATGAGGAAAAGCCCAAGAAAAGACCACGCGGGAAATCCCCCTTAGCCGAATCAAACTTGGAAATATTTTAATTATGTACATGACTTGTTCCCTACTCCAAGTTGTATTCTACTTAGGAAAGGTTTGCCCTAGGTCTAGCCTATATAAAGACCTAGCCACCCAATGTAACATATAAGGAATACCTAGGGAGAGAGAGTCGAATTCTATACTTGTCTTCTTTCTCTCCATTATGTTCTAAACCTTCTTAGGGATTAGGTGAAGGTTGCCGAGTATATGTGAGAGGACATTGTACTTTTTCTTTGATTCAATGCAATAAAATTATCAAGGTTTGCTTATCCTTTATTATTCCTTGTTCTTGCTGATAAGTGCTCAACACACTATCATTTTTTACTCCTTTTATGGGCATTAATCACCAAATATACACCCACTTGGACCAATGCATGAACTCAATGTGATATATTTAGAAGTTAAGCTCATAAAGATAATATTTACAGAAAAGACACGTTTTACTGCATTTTTATATCTGTGCAGGAGAACCAGTACCGCGGCAGCGACAAGGCCGAGGCAGCAGCAGAAAGACAGGAAGCAAGACTGTAGGCGATGGAAAGATAAAAATCCAAGGGACGTGTCTGGACTTAAAGCCCATGAATCGGAGCTGGATAGCATGAGGAAAAGCCCAAGAAAAGACCACGCGGGAAAGCCCCCTTAGCCGAATCAAACTTGGAAATATTTTAATTATGTACATGACTTGTTCCCTACTCCAAGTTGTATTCTACTTAGGAAAGGTTTGCCCTAGGTCTAGCCTATATAAAGACCTAGCCACCCAATGTACAAAATATGGATTACCTAGGGAGAGAGAGCCGAATTCTATACTTGTCTTCTTCCTCTCCATTATGTTCTAAACCTTCTTAGGGATCAGGTGAAGGTTGCCGAGTATATGTGAGGAGATTGTAGTTTGTCTTTGTTTTCAATGCAATAAAATTATCAAGGTTTGCTTATCCTTTGTTATTCCTTGTTCTTGCATTCAAGACCGGGAGGAAAATTTGTGAGTAATCCATTTATCTAAGCTCGGGAGAGTTAGATTCACGAAAGGGGTAAGTACGGTATTTCAATCGCGAAATACTAACTCGGCCTAGGGATAGGTTAAGAGTTTCAGCGGCTAAAAGAAGTGTGGGATTGGTTGGTGAGTATAATTGGTTCACGCCGGGAGGTATCATCAAGGACTAGTCATCAACAGCACTCTGACTTAGGGATAAGCAGAGTCATTCAATGAAACTTTGCCGAACTTTGGTAAAGTCCAACCTCGAGCAAGGGATTTCCGCGGCGGACAAGTATCGTCGCTGCCGAGGTAGTAATCTGCAGTGCTGCCGAGGCAGTGATATACGATTGCATTGAGTAGAGACAAGTCAATCAAATCCACAATACAACGCAACTGGATCCTGACCCATCTTTCTCTATTATTAAATCTCTTTATTTTTGTTCAGTTATTTTAGTTTCGATAAACCATCTCAAATCACTTGTGTTTTTACTTTTCTACAGAACAAGAAGGTGAAGAAGGCATATTAAGTCTACCAGTCCCTTTGGAGACGATAATCCGATAATACTTATCACTTATTACTTTCGATGTGTCCACTTGCACTAAATGCGCACTTTTGACACGCGGCAAGTTTTGGGCGCCGTTGCCGGGGACTGGCAACTAAATTTTATTTTCTTTATTTTCTTGTTTATTTTTATTTTACTTGTGTTTTTCGTGGTGTATGACCAATGCAATCCATCCAACCCCTTGTACGAGTTAGATCCACAAATCGAAAGAACAAGGAAAAGGTTGAGGAGACAGATCCAAGGAGCCATGGCAGATGACCCGGCAGGACAAAACTTACCTGCCGACAATGGAGGAATTCTGCCGCCACCTGGACCGCGGCAGCTCACTGTCAGGGACTTCTCGGAAGAGAACATAAATGGATTAAACCCAGGAGTCATTACACCAGAGATAGAAGCAGCCTACTTTGAACTTAAACCTGTTATGTTCAATATGCTTAACACTATTGGACAATTTGGTGGGTCTACAACTGAAGACGCAAGGCAGCACCTTAAGTCCTTCATGGAAATCTGCAAATCTTTCAAAATCTAAGGAGTCCATGAAGATGTCTTGCGATTGAAGCTATTCCCCTTTTCACTGAGGGATAGGGCGAAAGATTGGTTGAATAGCATTCCAGTAGGATCTATTGGATCTTGGAGTGAACTCTGTCGTGATTTTATTACTCGTTTTAATCCTACGAACTTATATGATAGAATTCGTAATGAAATCACTTCTTTTCGACAGGCAGATGACGAACCAATGTACGAGGCATGGGAGCGCTACAGAGATTTATTGCACAAGTGTCCTTTCCATGGATTTCCCCTATGGAAACAGGTGACAATTTTCTACAATGCCACGAATTCCCCGACAAGGATGATGTTAGATGCCTCGGCAAACGGAATACTCCTGGATAAAGAACCTGAGGAAGCTATTGAGATATTAAATAAACTTGCGAAAAATGCTTTTCAATTTCCAACATCTAGTCGAGGAGGAGTAAGACGCCAAGCCACGGTAAATGAATTAGACACATCGAATTCAGTGGCAGCACAGTTGGCCTCTCTTACCAAGATGGTGCAAAACCTATAGTTACAACAAAATACCCGTGAGGTCAAGGTAATTGATTCATATTGTGACTTATGTGGAGGTAACCACAGTTCCTCTGATTGCATGAATCAAGAAACCGGTATGTATGTTGGGAACTACAACCGAAATAATATGATTTCCAACACATACAACCCCTCATGAAAGAGGCATCCAAACCTATCATGGAGCAACCCTAACAATGCCTTAAACCCAATCACCCAACCTTCAGGATTTCAGCAACCGATGCAATAACTGCCGCTGCCGTAGGCCCAGCAGTCAATGCCGCAGCAGCAGATGCAGCAACCGGTAAGTTCACTAGAGAACACTCTCAAAGCCTTTATGATGAAAACAGAGTCATACATGGCAGAAAACAGTAATTTCATCAAAAGGACAGACGCTTTTATGAATAGAACTGAGATGAGGTTGAAAAATCAAGAAGCGGCCATTAAAACGCTGGAAACTCATGTTGGGCAGTTTGCTCAAAGCATAAACACTAGACCACAAGGAGGACTACCTAACAATACTGAAGTTGCTAAGGTAATGGGCCATGAAAAGTGTAAGGCAATTACTACTAGGAGTGGTCTACAGCTGAAGGAAAAGATCCCAGAGAGCCAAATTCAATCAGTGGATCAAGCAAAAGAAGAGGATGAGCAAACTGATAACACTGCCCCGGCAGAGAGCACAGCAGCTCCTGAACAGCCTGCCGAGGCAGCAACAACTCCAGTGGTGCCAGATATTAAATTCCAAACTAATGAAACCCTGGATGAGATGAGACCACCACCACCTTTCCCACAAAGGTTGAAAAAGCAAAAATAGGACAGTAATTTAAAAGTTCCTCGACATCTTAAAGCAAGTCCACATCAACATATCGTTCGTAGAGACAATTGAACAAATGCCTAACTATGCCAAGTTCTTAAAGGACATGGTGTCAAAGAGGAAACGAATAGGTGAGTTTGAGATCGTGGCTGCCACCGAGGGATGCATGGCAATGCTGCACAATCGCATGCCACCAAAGTTAAAGGATCTTGGTTGTTTCATCATACCTTGTGGGGTAGGTAAGAGTTATGAAGGTAAGGCCCTATGCGACCTTGGAGAAAGCATAAATCTCATGCCCAAATCAGTCTTTCAAAAGCTTAGAATTGGAAGGGAAAAACCTACAACCGTTATGCTCCAACTAGCGGATCGATCCTATGTGCAACCGGAAGGCAAAATAGAGGACATAGTGGTAAGAGTAGATAAGTTTATTTTTCCTGCTGATTTTCTTATCCTTGATTGTGAAGCAGATGAGAATGCACCGATAATCCTTGGGAGACCCTTCCTTGCAACTGGACGAACCCTAATTGACGTGGAAAAAGGAGAGTTGACGATGAGGGTCAATGACCAACAAGTCAAACTCAATGCATTCCACAACTTAAAAAAATATGATGGTCCAGAGGAGTGCAAGGCCATCCACACAGTAGACACTAAAGTATCCTGCCTTGGCAATCTGCTCGGCAGGATATTCGGCAAAAAGATTAAGCCCAAGGTGGATGGACACACAGAAAAAAAGAGTGACCCACAACCGATTCACAATACGGGCCAAAGAGAGAGAATCAACTCGGGAGATGCATTTGCATGCTCTCCACCAGTAACCCGATCTCTTCTCTTTTCTTTATTAATATATTAGGATTAGTTTATTTATATTTTTCGAATTTATTTTTTTGCTTTAAGTATTTTTCTTTTGTGTGTTTAATTTTTATTTAGGAATAATAAGAAAGAATAAAGAAGAAGTAGTTCACAGCAGGAACTCTACCGAGGCAGAAAAACAGTGGCAGGGCCGCAGCAGTCTCAACGGGCAAAACAGTGTAACGGCTAGTTCGCCGAGATTCCTACCGCGACAGAAAGAGGAAACGGCAGTAAAGAGTAACGGCTACAAAACGGCTAGTGACTTCAAACGGTCACAAAGCCGAGGCCTATACAAGAAACCCCTTCCTCTTGAACTATTCACTTTTGCATTCTTGTTTTCTTTAGTATTCATAACAATCTCTTTCACATTACTCTCTGCCTACTCATAATCTTCGTGAAATTCCAGATTCTTTTCAAGATATACTCCAAGAAATCACATCTCTCAAATCTTGATGGCAACTTACAAGCGATTTGCCCCAGACAACGTTGAAGATAGTTTCAACCGATCTTTCATCGCTCGGCAACTGTGGGAAGAATAAGGTTTCCAGCATGCGGATGATGAAAACTACGGCATTGAGCACTACCTCTTCTACAGAATTAAGTACCAAAATTGGGAAACTTTCTGTCTCCAACTTGCCCAGGCGAATGCTACGATCGTGCAGGAGTTCTATGCGCACGGGCCCAGCAAAGACTCCCTCTTTGTTCACTGCCGCGGCAGACCAGTCCAATTAGATGCCAAGACAATCAACAACTTCTACGGCCTCACTGCTGACAGTGATATCCACGCCGAATTCATGGAAGACATCACTGTCGAGGACTACGAACTCATCAAAGATGATCTTTGTTACATAAATACTCCATGAGAAATCGGTACCCATAGAGGATCCGTAACAAGAAAAAGCTTAAAGCCCGAGGCCAAGATGTGGAACAACTTTGTCAAGCGACGCCTTATCCCCACGTCCCACAATAGCACGGGGGACTGCAAAAGATTGATGCTTATCCAATCAATCATCAATAAGAGGACCATAAATGTTGGAGAGATCATCCTACGGGAAATTCACGAGTGCGGTAAGAAAGATAGGGGACCATTGTATTTCCCATGTTTGATCACGGGTTTGTGTGTTGCCGCAGGTGTGCCAATCGAAGATACGGACGAATATACTCCCCAAAGATGAGGATGGACCAGAGACTTTTGTCACAAAGTCATGCAGATCACGCAGGTGGAGCCAGTCCAAGCAACGCCCCAGCATTTCACTGCCGATACTACTGCCGGGGCCCAGTACACGGCAGACATGCCAGACACTGCCCACACCTCTGCCGCAACAGACCCGTACCAGGAGATTTTGCAAAGGATGGCAACAATGGACCTCAGGCAACAAAGGTACATGGAGTACCAAAGAGATTTCAACGGCACATTGTCCCAGATGATGTTGCAAGCTTTTCCAGACCAAGGAGTGCAATTTCCAGAGTTTCCAAGCAACATGTTCGTCACACTAGCTCCGGGAGGACCAAGGTCGTTCTTCCTTGTGGACCCTCAGCCCCAATACCAGGCTGCCGGCCCATCCAGGGTAGCGGATTCTGCCGCGGCCTCGTCTGCTAGCAGAAGACCAACCAAGCGGAGGGCCGTTTTCAGTATTCTACCCCGATCACCAATCATCATGGGCAGTCTATCAGCCGAGATAGATGCCTATGTGCACCAAAGCTCCACCGCCATCGGACCAAGTACACACCACACCGAAGGAGCAACAGCAATGGGAGGAGGAACGGACATAATGCTAACCGAAGAGATGGCCGATGTGGAAGAAGGAGAAGAGGTGGAAGCCCCAATGCAACGGACACCGCCCACAAGAGTCCAACCGCCCCGGCAAGCAAAAGCTCAACCATCGCCCTTACCAAGAACAAAGCAATCGGCAGCAAGGCCGAGGAGAAAAATTGTCACAAACAGCTCTTCAAAGTCGCTTTAAAATCTTTGTTCTTAATTCAATATTAATTGCTTTTGCTGTCTTTATATGCTGCTTACTTCATATTTTGTTGCCCGCTTATTTCTTCAAATATAAAGCATTGACGACAATGCTTGGTTTGAGTTTGGGGGTGTAGATTCACTGCCAAGGCAGTGATCTACTGCCGAGGCCTTGCCAAAAGGGGAGTATTCCAGTGATTTTTTTTAAAATTTTCATGCTCACCGCCTTACTTGAATTAACTGCCTACACTTTTGCACTACTTATCATCAGCATTGCCTTAGTTTATTCTTTAAGGCTATAGAAATATTTCTCCTTACCATGATTAGGTTCTGTTAAGAAGATCTAACCTTAGGATACTTAAGGATGAAAACTTAGAAGCTTACTATAGGAAGAACTTTAAACACTTTTGGGACTTGTTGGATTAGAGGAATTCTTTTAATAAACTTAGGTGATAAAGACTTAGACTTTTGGGAAAGTAACTAGAGGTGCCTACCACCGGCTCTAGAAAATCTCTTCTTCATGCTAGAGGTGCCCGAAATTGGCTCTAGTATGTTTTAAGGAATATTAAAAAGAAAGAAGGAATTTAGTGAAAAGAAAAACACAAATCCTTGAGGTGCCCGAAATTGGCTCAAAGATTTGGTGGTTAGAAAAGAAGAGAACACTTAACCAAATTCTACTTGTCTTGAATTTAGAGTTTGTCTAAGAAAGCCTTAATCAAACTTGTCCACAAAAACGCACACACGCACAATTCTTATAGTTTGTTTCTAGGTAAACCCTTGGGTAACCGAAAGGTTAAGACTAAAGAATAGGCCTAGCTATGGTGGGGACAATAGATGGACATGTAAGACCAAGAGAGAGTAGAGTTCGGCAAATTGATGGTTTGCATTGCTTGAGGACAAGCAATAGTTCGAGTTTGGGGGTGTGATAAGTGCTAAATACACTATCACTTTTTACACCTTTTTTTGGCGTTAATCACTGAATTTACACCCACTTGGACCAATGCATGAACTCAATGTGATATATTTAGAAGTTAAGCTCATAAATATAATATTTACAAAAAAGACACGTTTTACTACATTTTTATGTCTGTGCAGGAGAACCAGTGCTGCGGCAGCGACAAGACCGAGGCAGGACCTGATGCCGAGGCAGCAGCAGAAAGACAAGAAGCAAGATTGTAGGCGATGGAAAGATAAAAATCCAAGGGACGTGTCTGGACTTAAAGCCCATGAATCGGAGCTGGCTAGCATGAGGAAAAGCCCAAGAAAAGACCACGTGGGAAAGCCCCCTTAGCCGAATCAAACTTGGAAATATTTTAATTACGTACATGACTTGTTCCCTACTCCAAGTTGTATTCTACTTAGGAAAGGTTTGTCCTAGGTCTAGCCTATATAAAGACCTAGCCACCCAATGTACAAAATATGGATTACCTAGGGAGAGAGAGCCGAATTCTATACTTGTCTTCTTCCTCTCCATTATGTTCTAAACCTTCTTAGGGATCAGGTGAAGGTTGCCGAGTATATGTGAGAGGAGATTGTAGTTTGTCTTTGTTTTCAATGCAATAAAATTATCAAGGTTTGCTTATCCTTTGTTATTCCTTGTTCTTGCATTCAAGACCGAGAGGGAAGTTTGTGAGTAATCCATTTATCTAAGCTCGGGAGAGTTAGATTCACAAAAGGGGTAAGTACGGTATTTCAATCGCGAAATACTAACTCGGCCTAGGGATAGGTTAAGAGTTTCAGCGGCTAAAAGAAGTGTGGGATTGGTTGGTGAGTATAATTGGTTCACGCCGGGAGGTATCATCAAGGATTAGTCATCAACAGCACTCTGACTTAGGGATAAGCAGAGTCATTCAATGAAACTTTGCCGAACTTTGGTAAAGTCCAACCTCGAGCAAGGGATTTCCGCGGCGGACAAGTATCGTCGTTACCGAGGCAGTAAACTGCAGTTCTGCCGAGGCAGTGATATACGATTGTATTGAGTAGAATACAACTTGGAGTAGGGAACAAGTCATGTACATAATTAAAATATTTCCAAGTTTAATTCAACTAAGAGGCTTTCCCGCGTGGCCTTGTCTTGGGTTTTTCCTCATGCTAGCCAACTCCGATCCATGTGCTTTATGTCCAGACACGTCCCTTGGATTTTTCTCTTCCAATCGCCTACAGTCTTGCTTCCTGGCTCTCAGCTGCTACCTCGGCATCAGGTCCTGCCTCGGCCATGTTGCTACCGCGGCACTGGTTTTCCTGCACAGATATAAAAATGCAGTAAAACTTGTCTTTTCTATAAATATTATCTCTATAAGCTTAACTTCAAAATATATCACATTAAGTACATGCATTGGTCTGAGTGGGTGTAAATTCAGTGATTAATGCCCATAAAAGGTGTAAAAAGTGATAGTGAGTTGAGCACTTATCAAGCATCACAACAGCAGGAGTTAATCCATCCAAATCTTCCTCTAAATAATCACGAACTGTTCGTACACGCTCTTGTTGAGGTGGATTTGCAGGATCAACAACTGCGAATGCGTCTTGGTTTTCTACCGCGGCGGCATTCATGCCAGCGTTGTTCTGCTGGCCAGGTGCTATGTTCATCCTTTCGCCTATACCTTTTTGTAAACGCCTTGCGGTTCTTTCGATTTCAGGATCGTATGGATATTGTTCTATCGATGGATTAGACTTGGTCATACACAAAACAACCCTAGTTAGTTAAAAGAAATTATAAGTAAAATTTAAAAAGAAAAAGAAAAAGGTGCAGAAATAATTGGTAGTAAAATTGAGCGTCAGTCCCCGGCAACGGCGCCAAATCTGATGGAGGCTCGGAAGTCCTTTATTTTTTCACCTTTGTCAGATTGTAATACTTTAGATTTTCGATCCCACAGGGACTGTGTCGACTTCACTACCTCTTATGGCTACACTATAAAAAGTAAGAACACAAGTAATGGTTGAGTTGAGAATTCTAAATTAACTACTAAAACTAAACTAGATATAGAAGAAATAAAGATGAATAAAGTGAGGCTAAGTTGAGTGCCTCGTAGAGGAGAATCCAGTTATGTTAAGTATCCACTTATTAATACAATGGGTTGAACTGCCGCCTTGGCGGATCGCACAAAGGGTCGTCGCAGCTGCCTAGGCGGGGTTATGCCTTGTCAACAATTCAACATTCCATAGTTCGACAGAGCATCCTTGTATGTCTTCTTCCTTATCCCTAAGCGAAGAGAACTGTTGAAACCTACGTCTTGATGATACCTCTCGGCGTGAATCAAGGGCGGACAACAACCGAACACATGCGTCTCGTTAGTCGCTGAAATCCTGGGCGGTTAATCTCTTAACCAGATTAGTCAATGCCCATGAGCAAAGACCGTATTCTCTCGTTTTGTGAGCTTAACTCTCCTGATATTAGACAAATGGATTTTTCTTCACATACTTATCATCTAGAGCTCATATGCAAAGAAGAGTAAACGTCAAGAGACAATAAACTATGAAATAGGTTTTGCATTAATAAATATCTAGCATAACATAACTATCTTCTCCAACTACTCCACAAACAACCTAAACCTCCGAAGAAGTTTAGAACATGATGTAGTCGGCGGCTAAAGGTATTGTCTAGGGTAAAAATCCTTGCTATGACTAAACATAATATGTGCCTTATATAGGCCAAGCCCTAGGTTAAAGCTTTCCATGCAAGGAAATAGTTCTAAAGAAGAAAGAAGTATAATTCCTAATTAAACTATAATTAATTCTTATTTCCTAAAATATCTCTTCTTTCCCGCACGTGACTTTGACTAAGGCTTGACTCCGTATTTTGGTTTAGTCTTTCTTCCGCTCATTGTCCATTAAGATCAGCATCTTTTTCTCTTTCTATTGAGCACTGGTTGTCATCTTCACTCTGCTGTCGTAGCCTCAAAAGTACTGCCTTGGTAGGTGCTCCATCTACACTTCATCATCTGTCTTCCCAATTGGCTATCTTTATATGTAGTTTCCTGTCTAAGAAAGAAAACTATCAAATGCATCTGTTTTAGGCCAATTATTAGATAAATTCATGAATTATATGTTTGGATGCTGAAGTATGGAAAATATGCAGAAATATCTATTAGAGTTCTTGAATCCTTTCCTTTATTAGTAAATATCGGGTGGGAAAATGGTAAAAAATAGGACTTTTATGCACTCATCACGTGTCAAATTGGCAACGTTGCCGGGGACTACGAAAAAGTAACTGATTTAGTTTTGTTTGATTTTTTACTAGGAAAATTCGAAATAAAAAGTGACAATGGGAGACGACATTCGAACCATCCAACAACTCAATGCGGCACCTAATGATTATCATCCGATGTGCATAACATTCCTAAATGGTGATACACTATTCACCCTTAAGACTGGATTAATTCATCTCTTTCCATCCTATCACGGTTTGCCGAGCGAAAATCCACATAAGCATCTCAAGGAATTTCATATGGTTTGTTTGAGTACAAAACCAAAGGGAGTATCCAAAGACAAAATTAAACTTCGCGTCTTTCCTTTTTCTTTAGCTAATATAGCAAAAGATTGGTTATTTGATTTACCTTTGAATTCTGTTACAACCTGGACTGATATGGCTCATCTTTTTCTTGACAGGTTCTTTTCAACAGCTAAGGCGAGCGAATTGAGGCGAAGTATCCTGAGTACCCGACAAAAGGATACTGAAACCTTGTATGATTATTGGGAACGCTTTAAAAAGCTATGTGCTAATTGTCCACAGCACGGCTTAAGTGCACAAATATTGCTCCAATATTTTTATGAAGGTTTAACGCCTATGGATATGAAGGTAATTGATGCGGCAAGTGGAGGAGCACTTGTCAACATGAATCCTACCGCGGTTAGAACATTAATATCTACCATGGTCGTTAAATCGCAGCGATTTCACTCTGGAAGTGAACCATCTCGACAGGTTCATGAGGTAAGTACAGTTTCATTAGAAAATAAAATTGTTAAATTAACTAACATCGTTCAATATCTTGTTGCAGATAAAAAAGGAGTTTCTAGACTTTGTGAGATAGGTACAAGTCCAAATTCATCATTAAATTCTATTGTTGAGCGACAAGCAACTTTCCAAGAGAAGTTTCATAACCGCACTGAGACCCACCTACAGGAAATAGTCAAACGAATCTCCCAATTAGCTAAAACCATAGGAAGATTAGAATCACAAGGAAAACTTCCCTCCCAAAGTAAGCTAAACCTGAGGGAAAACATTAGTGCTATCACCCTTAGGAGTGGTACAATTATTAATCCTGAAGTTCCAAAGGAAACTATTGTACAACCGGAAAAGGAAAAGGAAACACCGACTTCCGAATCTCAAGGTAAAACTGCTTCTCCTCGCTACATTCCCCTTCTATTCCTCAAGAAGTCACACCACCATTTCCACCACGGTTGACGAAACATGATAAAAAGGTTGAGGAAAAGGAAATTATTGATATATTCAAAAAGGTGCAAGTCAATATACCTCTTTTGGGAGTGATCCGACAAGTGCCAAAGTATGCTAGATTTTTAAAAGAATTGTGCACTACAAAGAGGAAATTGATTGGTAACGAGAAGGTAAATTGGGGAGAAAATGTTTCCGCGGTACTTTAGCGAAAGCTTCCGCCAAAAATGAAAGATCAAGGTATGTTCGTTATACCATGTAAAATTGGAAATGTTTTTATTAATCGTGCTATGTGCGATTTAGGAGCTTCAATTAATGTTATGCCTCTTTCTGTTTATAAATCGATTACTAACGACACTTTGAAGGAAACAAGAGTGACTATACATTTGGCGGATTGTTCCATCATTTATCCAGAGGGAGTGCTCGAAAATGTTCTGGTAAAATTCGATGCTCTTATTTTTCCTACTAATTTTTATGTCATTGACATGGAAATCGATAGAACCAACACTTGTTCTGAAATTCTTTTGGGACGACCATTCTTGAGTACCGCACACATAAAGATTGATGTAAGAAGCGGTATTTTAACAATGGAATTTAACGGTGAGGTAGTAGAATTTGATGTTTACAAAGCAATGAAATATCCTGATCAATTTGGAAGAATTAATTCTATCGATATTATCGATTCACTTGTTGATACATTTTTAGAAACTAATTTTTTTCAATTTTTACAGGGATCATGAAATTCTCTACGAACAAGACGAAAGGGAGTTGTAAAATATTTTATTTGTCAATTCTAGTTTTTCTCTAGCTCCTTCTAAATCTAAACTCTTACCATCTATTTTGCAGGCACCTAAAGTTGAACTTAAGGAATTATCGGATCACCTAAAATATGCATTTTTAAGAAAAGATAATTATTTACCGGTAATTATCTCAAGTAAGATTTCAAGAGAAGAGGAAAATAGATTAGTAAGTATACTACGTGAACACAAGCAAGCTATTGGATGGACCATCGCAGACATCAAAGGACTTAGTCCTTCGACTTGTATGCATAAGATAAAGATTGAGGAAGGAGCGAAACCATCTCGGGAAGGACAACGTCGTTTGCACCCACCAATGATGAAGGTTGTGAAAAAGGAAATACAAAAGCTTCTTGATGCTGACATTATCTATCCGATATCAGACAATAATTGGGTAAGTCCGATCCATGTGGTCCCAAAGAAAACCGGAGTAACGGTAATTAAAAATTCAGAAGGTGAGTTAGTTCTGACCCGTGTACAAAATGGATGGCGCGTATGCATCGATTACAGGAAGTTGAATTCTTTAACTAGAAAAAATCATTTTCCACTTTCATTTATATACCAAATGATAGAGCGTTTAGCCAAAAAATCTCATTATTGTTGCCTTAATGGTTTTTCAGGTTTCTTTCAAATTCTCGTGGCGCTTGAAGATCAAGAAAAGACTACCTTTACCTTCCCATTTGGAACGTTCGCCTATCGACGAATGTCGTTTAGATTATGCAACGCTCCAGCTACATTTCAGAGATGTATGGTAAGCATATTTTTCGACTACGTCGAGAAAGGAATCGAGGTATTTATGGATGATTTCACAGTTTATGGTAATTCTTTTGATGAATGTTTATCGAATTTAACAAAAGTCTTAAAATGATGTCTTGATTTTAACCTTGTGTTAAACTATGAAAAATGTCATTTTATGGTTGATAAAGGATTAATATTAGGACATATTGTTTCGTTTGATGGGATTGTTGTAGATAAAGCTAAAATCGATATAATTCGTTCGCTTCCTTACCCCAAAACTGTGAAAGACGTTCGTTTTTTTTAGGCCATGTAGGATTCTATCGTCGGTTAATTAAGAACTTTTCAAAGGTGGCGCAATCCTTGTGCAATCTATTGCAGAAAGATCAAATTTTCGAATTTGATCAAGAATACATGAATGCTTTTGACGAATTAAAAGAAAAGCTTGTGTCAGCTCCAATCGTTCAGCCGCCAAATTGGAATTACCCGTTTGAATTGATGTGTGACGTGTCGGATATGAGCGTAGGGGCTGTACTTGGACAAAAATGTGGAAAGGAACCCCATGTGATAGCCTATGCATCCAAAACACTAGATGCCGCTCAGCGAAATTACTCGACTACTGAAAATGAGCTTTTTGTTATTATCTTTGCTTTAGAAAAATTTTGTTCATATCTTTTAGGTACTGATATTATTGTTTATTCTGATCATGCATCATTGAAATACTTGCTTAATAAAAAAGAGGCAAAACCTCGCTTGATCCGGTGGATTTTACTCTTACAAGAGTTTAATCTTCAAATTAAAAATAAGAATGGATGTGAGAATTTAGTTGCGGATCACTTAAGTCGACTCTCAGTCCCTCAACATGGTGAACCATTCGAAGAAAAGTTCCCAGAGGAACATTTATATATTGCGCAATCAATGTTGCCATGGTATGCGGACATGGTTAATTATTTAGCCATGAGGTATTTCTGTCTAATTTACCACGTTTCGAAGTAAGCCGAATTAAGCGAGAGTCTAGATTGTACATTTGGGATGATCCATACCTGTGGAAACATTGTTCAGATCAAGTAATTCGACGTTGTGTTGCCGAAAGCGAGGTAAATTCGATCCTTCGATTTTATCATTCTTATTCTTGTGGAGGTCATTTTGGACTCAAACGAACTGCGCATAAAATACTTGAATGCGGATTTTACTGGCCTAATATTTTTTGTGATGCATATTTGTTTTGTAAATCGTGTGATAAATGTCAACGAGCCGGTAATTTAAGTCGTAGAAATGAGATGCCTCTTAATCTCATTCATGTCTGCGAAATATTTGATGTGTGGGGTATTGATTACATGGGTCCTTTTATTTCGAATTTTGGTAACTGTTATATAATTCTAGTTGTTGATTATGTTTCAAAATGGGTAGAAGCTAAGGTTACTCGTAATAATGATGGTAGAACCACTACCGAATTTCTAAAGTCTTGTATTTTTTCCAAGTTTGGCACTCCGAAGGCGATTATTAGTGACCAAGGAACTCATTTTGTCAATCGGATCATTGAAGCATTAATGAAGAAATATGGTGTTACTCAAAGAATCGCCACAACTTACCATCCTCAAACGAATGGACAAGTCGAAGTTTCAAATCGAGAGATAAAATCCATCTTGGATAAAATTGTGAAGCCAAATAGAAAAGATTGGAGTTTGAAATTAAACGATGCCTTATGGGCATATCGTACTACTTACAAAGGTCCTATCGGCATGTATCCATATCGTCTTGTCTTTGGTAAACCGTGTCACTTACCGGTTGAATTGGAACATAAAGCCTACTGGGCGGTAAAAGAATGTAATATGCAAATGGATGCCGTCGGCGAAGCTAGGAAACTTCACATTCAAGAACTTGAAGAAATTAGACGCAACGCTTACGATAGTGCTCAAATTTATAAGGATAAAACAAAAGAATTCCATGACCGCCGTATTTCCTTTAAATTTTTTAATATTGGTCAGAAAGTTTTACTTTTTAATTCCAAGTTGAAAATTTTTGCAGGAAAATTGCGATCAAAGTGGACAGGACCTTTTATTGTGACTGAAGTATTTCCTCATGGTGCAGTCGAAATTAAAGACGATTATGGAATTCGTTTCAAAGTGAATGGACAAAGGTTGAAGCCGTATTATGAAAATGCCTTTTTCGGTTTAATTGAAGAATTCGAGTTGTAAACGCATGAAGTCTGAATCAGGTCGTCAAGCTAACGACGTTAAATAATAGCACTTAATGGGAGGCAACCCATTTTTATTTAGTTTATTGATTTTCAATAAATTTTATTTTATTTTATTTTATTTATTTACTTAGGTTGAGAATAATTAAATAAATTTACACAGTAATAATTTATCATAGTTAAGTTTTATTTTATCCTTTCGCATTTTAAATTTTTATTTTAATCTTTATCTCCTTTTTATATTTTAAATTTTTCTTATCTTGATTCTAATAATTTGGTTTATCTATTTTACAGGTTATGATTTTAAAAATAAATTCAAACTCAAGAGATAAATTTTTCAAAATTCAAAGAAACCGTAGACCCCACCTTTGACCACTATCTCGAAGCCTCAAGAAATTTTTGTGGGACCGATCCGTTTATGCAACACCAAAGTTTTGATAAAAATCAAGAAAAATTTTCATCGGACATCAACACTCAAAACTTTACGCAAAATTACACATGGATGTGGCTGCGGCCGCGGTCGTCACTAGATCGGGGAGTGTTCCTTTTTCCTCTCTTTACTTTTTTTTTATTTTATGTTTTAGGACAAAACGGTTTAAGTGAGGGAGAGGAAAAATTGGATATCGGTTTCACCTTTCTTATTTTATGTTTGAAATCTTGCTATTTTGATATTAACATACTTGAAGTTTCTTGTTGCCATTCATTTAATTTGTTTCATCTCTTAAATTTTCTTGGTGAATTTTAATCTTGCTTTAATTGGAACCTAGGATGCATGATAGTGTGTTGGCATGATTAGAGACTTTTGATTAAGATTCTTTGATATTTTATGATTGGTTAATTAAAATGTTGCTACATGATACAATTACCCTTTATTTGTGAGATCTTAAGCCTAATGAGCATATCTTTGCATTCTTGCTCTTTTCTTCGTTTGTGTATACCAAATTAATTTTTAACATTCTAGAATCTGTGATACTTTTTTAGATTACATACATGAATATGATGCTTTAGTATGATAGAGGCATTTAGGTTTAACTAATTCACTTCCTAAAATAGCCTACCTTTGTTTTTATCCATTAGTGAACCACTTTGAGCCTACACCCATTTTCTTGTTTTACATCTTATTAATACAGCCTAAAATTTTGTTTTTTCATATTTCCATCTTTTTGCACCCTTGTCAAGACTTATGATCATATTTGTTCCACGAAAAAAAATGTGCATTCGAAAAAAGAAAAAAGAAAGTGTGTATTCGAAAAAAAAAGAAGAAGAAAGAAAGAGGATTCAAAAAAAAAGATAAAAAAAGATAAAGAATTTCGGGAAAAAAAGTGCCAATGTGTACTTTTCGGAAAAAAATGAAAAAATGAAGAAGGTTTCGAAACTCTTGAAAAAAATGATTGATTGATTTACTCTTTCCATCTTTTTGTGCTTTATTATTATCGTGGATTACTTCTTATGCTTTATGTATTTTGTCTTGACACTTAGCCCCTCTTTTTGTCCTTTTCCCTACCTTCACCTTACCCCCGTTACAACCTTGATCAAAGACCTCTTGACTTTTGCATCGTGTTCAATTTTTAGTAGTGGAGATTAAATTTATTTGTAGGCTTATGGTAATGCTTTAATCAGTTTCGGCTTGAGCGATTTTTTTTGAACCTAAACACTTTGAGCAAAATGAGTGAATCCTTGTGAGGGTACCAAGTTTTGCATCATTAAATTGGCTAAGAATTGGAATATCTTGTTTATTTTGAAATTGTTTCTAGTTTGCCACATGCTTGATTGTTTATTAGTTGCAATATTTGCATTGATTTTCTTTCATTGAGGAGGTTAAGACTTGTAGTGAATTAAAGATGGCAACTTGTGGTTTTGGTATATTAGTTGAGGAATACTTGAGGATAAGCATTGAATAAGTGAGGGGGAATTTGATAAGTGTTCAAAATAGTTAATATTTTATACTTAATTACTCCTTGATTTAATGAATTATGTTACTGATCTTGATGTTTTATGTGTGTTTTTGTGCAGGACTGTGAATCTGGAAAATGCACTTAAATAGCCGATTTTTGAGGTTTTTTATTTTTGACGTGACACTCAGTCAGCAGCTTCTAGAAGATGGCGACAGCAAGTGCGTGATAACTTATCAGTCGGAATTTGAATTTCAAATTAGGATTTATCTTTTGTGATTTGAATTTAAATATTTTTAGAATTATATAGGATTTATCTCTTTATTTTAGGGTTTGTAAAAGGCTATAAATACCCATCTTGGGTAAGCCTAAAACATCTTCAGTTCATCTTTTAATCCTAGAGTTTTCTTTCATCTTTTATTTTCTTTCTTTATTTTTTTTCGTGCTTTTATTTTTTTTTTATTTTACTTTTATGTCGAGCATAATTCTTCCCATAATTATGCTCGGCTAATTTCTTTTTAGCCAAGGGCTTTAGCAATGACTCGATCCAAATGTGAGGATTGAAAAGCGGATTATTAACTTTGATTTTTATTTCTTTAGTTTTCTTTGAACTTATTTTTTAAAAAATTAAATTGATTTCAAAACTAAAGATTGACTTTAGTCAAGACTTTGATTTAATTACTCGTGTGAGAGGAAAGATCGGCTATTGAAGCAATCTGACTTCCTGGGAATACACTTAGCAAATTGATTGCTAAGAGGAAAACTAAGATTGGATCAGTTATTATTGAAATAACATAATCCAAGTCGTTTAAATGATTTAAATGATTTTTCTACAAACATTGAGTTGGTGGATTAATCCATGAAACCAATATCAAAGATAAACTTGGGTATTTGGTTTTGAATGTTTTGTTTCAAGGATTGAACCGTGAAAGATGATTACCGACGTAAAATCCCAAAGTAAAAATCTTTTTTCGATGATCTATTTAAATCGAGTCAAATTAAAAGTCTAAGGCTAGTTTTTATTATAATTAAATTATTTTCTTTATTTTATTCTCTTCAACCATTTAGTTTCATTATATTCAACAACACCCCATTTTACTTAAAAATCCTTCAATATACTTGGATTGCCAATCAAACAAGCGTAATCAGGAAGTTTTTAGTCCCTGTGGGATCAACCCTTCTCCTATACTATATTTAATTTCTTATTTATTATTTGAGAATAAGGAATTTATTTTGACACTACGACGCGTGTCAGTACAATTATAGATTTAGTGGGCTAGTACTTTGTTGGACCCTATGTATTTTTGTAACTCTGTTTATTATTCAAGTTGAATATTTTTAAATGATTGTAATATTTGAAGCTCCAACTACTTTATTCTTTTGGAATTTTCCCTTTTTACTTTGAATTGGATTTTATGAATTTACTTTGGACTTGAGATCTATTTTATCTTATTGGGATTTTGGAAGAAATTTTTGAAATACAGATTTTGGGCCAGAGATCCAATGTGGCACCGGGTCAAGGTGTTACATGGTATAAACAAACCATTTGAGGATGAAATTTGTTAAAAAAAGTTTGTGGCCAATTTCGAATAAGGGGTATAGTATGGGGGTGAAAATAAAAAATTCAAAAGTTTGGAGACTAGTTTAAAGTGAGAGTTATAGTTTAAGGATAAAATTGAAATATTTAAAAGTTTAGGGTCCAATTTAAAATATAGTTTGGTGATCAAATTGGAAATTTAAAACTTTAGAGTCGATAGTGATAGTTTAGGGACATATGATGCAACTAACTCTTTTTCTCAAGTCACTTTAAAATACAATAATTCAATACATGTTTGATAAATATCTGTTTGAGTTAAAATTAGAGATTTGAGCTAAAATTAGAGGTTTAATAGGTTAAATCCGTTAATTTATATATTTAGTAAATAACGAATTAGGATGAAACCTCTACTTTTAAAAAAATGTTAATATGAGTTTTTTGAAATTAAAGGTTTTAATATAATAGTTATAAAAACTCTTTTACCCTTAATAAATATCAAAATCTTCAAACAACCTAAATTTAACCTTTTATATTTTAATTCTTCATTCTCGTGTATTTACATTGTGATACTAATAAATTAATACTTTTTTTTCTTTTTTTTCTCACATTTATATTTTTTTAATTTAATAATTGATTAAATTGTATTAAAAATATTATATAAATAATAAATTAATATAGATTCTTTAAATATGTTTAGTAATGTTATATTAAAAAATTATTTTTTATAATCTAATTAATATTAATAGATTCAAAGTATTGATACTCATATATAGTGCAAACAAATATCGAATATAATCATCTCCTTATATGTCATTTTACTTGTTTAAGTAATTAATCAACTATGAATTAATTTTACCAAACAATTTTATACAATCAACTAATCCAGTCCATTGGTCAAATTAGCTAATGCAATCAGCTATCAACTAACATAATCCGTTATCAGCCATCAGTTATCAGTTATCCGTTAATTATCAAACACGATCTAATATTTTTTTATCGTTGAATATTTATTGTAATTACAATTTTACTTATTTACCTTAAAATCAAATATAGAAGAACTAATTTAATCAACTTTATCATAAATGAACTAATCTAACATGAACCTAACTAAAATGTTTGATGTTGACAGGGTCCCTAGTGAATATGGCTCACAATAATTGAACATGAGTAACAAGACAGACAATTTCTAGATTGCCTCCATTTCCACCGACCATTATTCAAATGATTCTCTACTAATTTTCTTCCCATATCCCATTTCCCTTTGTTTGATTCGATCCCTCCAGTTCATGTCTGTTTAAATCTGGTCGGTCGTAATTTCGACAAAATTTTATTGTCTTTAATTTAAAATTTTAATATGTTACTGTCGAACCGAATTACCGATAACGTATCATGTTATGTGAACTTATAAAATAGACTAGACACACTTTTTTAAGAACTCAAATGATATTCTTCTTAAGTAATTTTTTAAATAATGATTAAAAAATCTCGATTTAATTCAGAATCTTAATAATTAGGAAAATTAGGGTTTGGTTTGGTTTGATAGAAAGAATCTAAACCGAATCAAATAAAATACTTTTGAGGCTCCACATTGTTGCCCTTTTTAGATGCAAAAGTTTGGACCACACTTATGTTTCATGCTTCTATTATTGTACTTGTGCATGCTCATAGACCCGTAAGAAGAAGAAAAAATAGAAATCATATATTTTTTTCGGTGTCTCTATTTATATTTTATGTTAAAATATTAAATTTATAGTTAAAGTTTAAAGATATGTTTATAAAAGGCATAAAGATAATTTTAACCCTTAACGTTTATAATTTTTATCGTTTTGGCCCTTATTCTTTTTTGGAGATAAATTTAGCCCTTAACTTATATCATTTTGACAAATAACTTATTTTTTAACTACCCTGATAACTGGACCGTTAAAAGTCTAACTATGATGACATGCCATATGCATATGATAATATATTTTAAATAACATGACATCTAACCTATCAAATATATATATAATTTTATTCTAATATAAAAGATAAAACAATTAAAATTCAAATAAAATATTAAAAAATTATTTAATTCTAAAATAAAATACTACTAAATATTCTCAACCCTAACTTCGATAGAATCAAAATCCTATCTTAAAAAAATTAATTAATTTCGAACTGTGTTCATATTTTTTTAAGATAGGACTTTGATTCTATCATAGTTAAAGTTGTGAATGTTTAGTAGCCTTTTATTTTAGAATTAATTAATTTTTAATATTTTATTTGAATTTTAATTGTTTTATATTTCATATATATATATATATATATATTTGATAGGTTAGATGTCATGTTATTTAAAATATATTATCATATGAATATGACATGTCATCATGGTTAAATTTTTAACGGTCCAGTTATCATGGTAGTTAAAAAATAAGTTATTTGTCAAAAAGATATAGGTTAAGTGCTAAATTTATCCAAAAAAAAGAATAAGAGCCAAAATGATAAAAATTATAAACGTTAAGGGTTAAAATTATCTTTATGCCTTTATAAAATTAGGGTTATGATATATTTTTAGGGTTTAAGATTTTAAATTTAGTGTTAAGACATATAAAAGCTACTAAAAATTAGTGGTATGGTGTATCTTTTGTCCAAACAAATATTTCTAGTTCAACATATATCTATTTTTTAATCATGAGGTGCCTATGGCCAGGGGCGAAACTGTGTATAGTGTGGGAGAGGATGTAGCCTCTTCCAAGTTTTTGGTATAATTGTATTTTTAGCCCTTTTTAGTTTAAATATTATTTAAATAAAGTTTTTTTGCCCCTCTCAACTTTTAAATTTAAAAGTTTAATAGACTCTTACCCCTCCCAACTTTGAATCTTAACTCTGTCCCTACCTATGACAGAACCAAAGATATTTTTAAAAGTAAATATACATAAAATCTTGAAATTTTAAAATGGACATAAATCATAAATATTAAAAAAATAAAGACTAACTCCTAAAATAAATATTGAAGGCAAATTTATAGGGTTTTTTTAATAAAAATAAATAAATGAAGATTCACCCTATAGTACACGTAAGGCGTAAATATACTATCAAAGAGCGAAATTATTATATTGTTTTGACTCACTATATCATTTATACTGTCATCCAATAAGATCCATACATTTAGTGATATGTAAGAAAAATATGAATATTCACTTAAAAGAAAAAAGATAAAGAATTACTTTTAAAAGATGAAATATAAAAATTATATTAAATACGAATTAAATGATATAATAAATCAAATTCATCTAATAAATTTTCATCGATTAGCCGTTGTATCTACGATTTTCTATGTTAATAAAGTCCCTATCGACCTGCCCTAAAATCAAAGGGAAAAAGTGAATATACTCCCACTACAATGGTAGTAGGGCATGCAAGATTACTTGATCATATTAATTTATGGACAGTCGTGGGATTTATGGATAAAATATTTAATTCCCCATCAAAATTCAACTCCAAATTTATTTGAGAAACAGCTGGATGAGGACTATGATTAAGGTGGTTGAGGACTACAATGAATAAATATTTATTTTATAGTGTTTTAATTCGAATTAATTAAATATTAATAATTATAAAAATATAATCATGTGTATTTTTTCTAGTTTAAAATAGGCTTAATTCAGTAATAAGTGCCTAAAGTATACATTTTTTCTGAAATAGGTGCCTAATGTTTTTTTGGTTGAAATAAGTGCCTAAATTATATATTTTTTCTGAGATAAGTGCCTAATGTATTTTTTGGCTGAAATAGGTGCCTAAAGTTTTATTCCCTTAGTATTTTAAGGTAACATTGTTAAAAGAAAATTGTTTAATTTATAAATAAGTACCTAAACTATATATATATATATATTAAAATAGGTTCTTAATGTAATTTTTATTAAAATAAATATCTAATTTTTTTCTTATAAGTAATTTATATTTCTTATAAGATGTAAAATTTTATATTAATATTTTTTAACAACACTAAAATAAAAAATAATTAAAATTTATATAATTTTATATTAATATTTTCAATTCTTTTTCGATACAATTATAAATGTAATAGGAATATAAGAATTTTTGTATATATTCCCCATGTGAACCGGCGGCATGTCCTTGCAAGTGAATCGATTTGTCCCATTGATGATTGTTGTGGAAAAAATAAAATATATTAATATAAAATTATATAAATTTTAATTATTTTTTATTTTAGTGTTGTTAAAAATAATTTTTTCTCATAATTTAAAAGGTTAAATGATTAATTTAAGATATAACTAATTTTATATCTTATAAGAAATATAAATTACTTATAAGAAAAAAATTAGGTATTTATTTTAATAAAAATTACATTAGGCATCTATTTTTTAAAAAAATATAGTTTAGGTACTTATTTATAAATTAAACAATTTTCTTTTAACATTGTTACCTTAAAACACTAAGGGAATAAAACTTTAGGCACCTATTTCAGCCAAAAAATACATTAGGCACCTATATCAGAAAAATATATAGTTTAGGCATTTATTTCAGCTAAAAGAAAACATTAGGCACCTATGATATATACATTAGGCACCTCTTATTGAGTTAAGCCTGTAAAATAAGGAATCTTGCTGAGACTTGGCTTGGGTAGTCCTCTTTGTATGTGTGTCCATATGCTTTAATTAAATAAATAATTGAATTAATGCAATTCCATCTTAATTTGGACCGACTCACGAGAAGCTAAGGACCACTAACTTCTGTGAAAATGATGGAGCCATGGAGGAGAAGCTTTGGGTGTTTGTTGGACAGGGTCCCGCAAATAAGAGAGTATGATCCTGAAATTTAATTCTTATAAGATTTTTAAAATTTTATATCAAGTTTTAAATTTTTAAATTTTTTAATTAATTTTATAATTAAAATTTTATCTCAAAATTATTAAAAAAATAATTAAATTGTTATTTAAAAAAAATTGTTTAAGTGTTTACAACTACAAGAAAATTGTAACAATGAAATGAAAAGGAAAAGACTCCATTATCATTTATTAGCAATAATTCATTTTATATCTAAACCAAGAAAAAAAACAATAGAATCTAAATTTATTGTTGAACTTATAGTCTAAAAAAATAAATGGCCTTAATTGAGAATTTTTAATTATTTATTTTATGTATGAATCATTTTAGTCTAGTGATTGAGGGTAACGGTTGTTGTTCTTGAAGGTTCACGGTTCAAGCACTAGTATTATAGCGTAGTAATTGAGTGATCAATGTCCAATAATTAAGAATATATTCTAAAACAGATACCACTGTAATCACTATAACTGATTCAAAAAAATATTTGCTTTATAGATTATTAATATTTAAATCTCAATATTTACATTGAAAAGATTTTAAACTTTAAAGCAATAACATCGATTCGACTAATCTATAATTATACTATCCTTTTGAATAATTATATTTAGTCAGTTGATCGGGCGGATCATCTTTATTTTTTTTAAGTTATAGATTTTAAACTCACTAAATAGAGACTAAACTACATGAGGTGTGAAAAGACAAACACCCTTTTCTGATTTTTTTTATTTAAAATTTAAATAAAAATTATTTATTTATAAATTTATTCTATACTTTTAAATATTTATATTTTAAACCTTAACTTTAAATCTCGATTATATCCCTACCACTAAAAACATTAATTTCTTCTCTTAGAGACCACATTTCTTGGCTTCTAAGTAGAATTAAGATTAGAATTAGCGTTCGTAAAATAAAATAAAATAATATATATATATATATATATATATATATATATATATATATGCTACCCTCTTCATTTCCCAAAACAACCCTTCCCTATTCTGGAATTGCACTCAGCATAGCTTTATACTTTCTCCTACCTCTATTCCCTCCCCACCACCGCCGGCGGAGACAACTTTCCAGCGATGGTATTTCTCTGAAACCGGAAAAGGAGCAACAGTATTACATCTGCACCCACATTGTTCACCTCCATTTTTACTTTTCATCAAAGCGGAGCTAGCTTTAACAGCCAATGCAGCCATTTCTTCAGCCTGCAGAGGATGCTTAAGCCAACTCAACGGCAGAGCAAAGTAAAGTTGTCCAGGCTGAAGCTCCTCGTCTTCTCCGATGGCTGAAACGACGTCGTCGAAGTCCATCTCATCTGAGTTGCAGATGAAACAGTTGGTGTTCATCTGTAGTACGTAGGAAACCTTGACAGGGTAAGGAAACTCTTGTAATCTACCGTCTTGGAGAATCAACTTGGCCGTGGCTGCATGATTTGAATCGCAAGAAGTACAAATCCCCATTTCTCAAGATTCCTTGAGTTTGAACTTCAAAGTTCAACCGGTGAATGGGGCAAGTGGAAGACGGAGATTGGGGGAGTTTATATATAAGAGAAGAGAAATAGGGGTGGGGTCTCAGATTTTGGACTCAGGTGCCACGTAGGATTTCGTCATGATTTGGTGAAAACATTTCTGTGGGGACAGTTGGCAGGGGTTGCCAGCCTGGCAGTTGGTGGTGACAGGTTGTATAAGGGTATGAGGATCAGTGTATTTAAACGTATCGATAGGGATGATAATGTATCGAACTTAAATTAGATTATATAGAGTTTAAGTTTAAATTCGATTATAATTAAATTTGAATATTTCTTTTTGAATTTGGTTTTTGAATTTTTATTGAATTCCGATTAAATTATTATTTCTAATGTTGACTCAAATTTAAGGCATAGATCTACGAATTTGAGAAAAAATTTATATATCATAGATCATTTTCGTTATGTTAAGATAAAAAAATAAATTTATTTATTTAATTAATTTTTTTATCTTATTTTTTATTAAGTGAATCTTTACTAATATTTACTGTAATTTAAGTTTAAAACAATTTTTAAATTAAGCTAAAAATTAATTAAATAGATATATTTGATTGATTCGTCTCATGAATGACGTAATAAGAATAACTCATTATATGATATCTTGAATTTAGGAGTCTTTAAATATATTATGTTTCAACTCTCTTTTATTTTAATATAAATAAATCTATAGTTTTATATATTTAATTTATTGTGCTTTAATTTATACTATTTAATTCTATATTTATTCATTTATGTCCCTTTTTTGTTGATTATAATTAATTTTTTATATTTATTATTTATGTTTTTAGTTTGCTTCTTATTTTAATACATAATTTAAGTCTAATATATCTTATCTTTATCTTGCAATTTTATAATATTTATTATTTTATTCACTAATTTTCTTAATTTTTAGTAATTCATTTATATTTGTATTTATTTATTATGTTTTTTTATTTGTCTATGAATTTATCTTATATTTATTTTTTATATATTTATATAGTTATGCATAATTGTATATGATATACGTAGATATATTATAATATATTAAGTTTAGTTTTATATACATATAAGTTAATTTTTTAACATTATTTTTAGTTACCTAAGGTTTAATTATTGGAACATTCATTTGTTTCTTTCAAGTTTGATCGTAGATTTTAAAAATAAATGATAAAATCATTTATATTTTTAATTTATAACTCTTTTATCATTGAGACGTTTGTTACTATAAACTTTAACGGTAAATTAATTTGACACAATAAAAAAATTATTTAGATAATTTTAAAATATTATTTCACTTTTATTTCATTTTTAATTTAACTCTCAAAATTTTAAAATTATCTTTTCACTATCTTTCCAAAAATCTCCCTATCTCTAAAATTTCTCTAACCTAAACATTAACCCTTAATTTTCTAAATATTCGTGTTCTTAATATGCGGTTTTACAGACTGTGAGTTAATCTTACATAAACTGAAAGGATATAATTTTCTAAATAATCTATATCGTGGTTGAAATTCGAAATAACTCCTAAAAAATATTCAGATAAAATAGTAAAAATAAAATGAAAGGTGTTTAAATAGGGATGGTAATAATATCTGTCTTCAACGGGTCTTAACCTTATTCGACCCGATTAAAGTGATTTTTTAATATTAAAATTGGGTTTCGAAAGAGGAACAAGTTAATATTTAAAATTTATGGGTCGGGTCAAAAATAAGTTTAGGGTTTAAATTATCAAACTTTAACTGAATCAATATATTAACATATAGGGGTATGCATTTGGTTTAGTTAATTCGGTTAACCGATCAAACCAAAATTATTTCGGTTAATTTTTGATAAATTCGGTTAACGGTTATTTATTTTTTTGAAAATTTGGTTATTGGTTAATTCGATTTGAAATCAGTTAATTAACCGAAATTATTATATATTAAATATTATTTTTAGTCATTTAACTTTTAAAAAATTATAAAATGTTCATTAATTTTTTTATATTATAAAATGGTCACTAAATTTTTATTAAATTAGCATAAAATAAAAGTTTAGTGACTAAAAAACTATTTTAGCATAATTTAGTGACCTATTATGTAATTTAACCAAGATTTATAATAAATTTTGATTAATTCGGCTAATTAACCGAAATAATTTCGGTTCGGTTAATTTGGTTAAGGGTAATTCGGTTCGATTAACGGTTAAGATTTTGAAAATTCCGGTTAATTCGATTTTAGTTAATTCGGTTCTATCACCGACCGAATTAACCGAATACACACCCCTATTTATATATTTAATATCTTATTATATTTTTAGATTAGGTCAACTTTAGTCAATTTTTTATTAAAATAATAGAAATAGATTAAAATCTGATTATATTTTTTTATTATATTAAAATGGATTGAATTAAATTAAGATATATTAAAATTCGAGACAAGTTAAATTTAAATATATCAATTTAGTTTTTGTATCAAAGTGGAGACAACTAAAAAGTCCCCTTAAATATAACGTTAGTCTCACGAACATGACGGATCTAAAAATTAATTTGAGATAAGTACGTATAAATTTCGAAAATTTAAGATGAATATAAACTTTAAATATTATAAAATATAAGGATTAATTCATAAAAAATATAAAAAATAAATAATAAATATGTAAATTTTCACAAATTCAAGGTGAACACGGAAATACCCACCGCTGCTTACAGATGTTTTAATTTGATGTTTTGGTTTTGGTTTTGTTTCTTTGTTGATTTATTATGTTCTATACATTATTGAGTGTATTATTTTTATTCTAATTAAATTTAAGGAGATTTTCTAATAAGACATCTGAATAATTTATTTATTTTTTATAAAAAAACATTTTGGGATAAAATTGGTTCTTGTATCAAAAGTAATGTAGAATATGTATGTTTTTAAGTTTAAAGTATTTTGAGTCTAATTTAAAAAATAAATTTTAAAAGCTAAAATTATTTTTAAAAAATCACTTTTGTGTATAATTATTTATTTATCTTCATTTAAAAAAAATATTTAGAATAAATATTTTACTTATTTAAAAACACTTTTAATAATAATATAAAATTATCACCTTTTGAAAGCATACTTTCTCGCTGTATATTTCTAAAACAATATCAAAATAGAGTTTAAGGTTGGTTAAAAAATACTGTGTTTAAACTGCTATATATGAAAGAGATTTTAATCCTCCAAATATATTTATTTTAAGTTTTATTTCAAGTTCCACCATTCGCCTGACGAAATTTGTTGAGTTGATCAAATAATGTAGTTGGCCAAGAGGGGTAAATTGGTTATTTAAAAATTTTGTGGAAGATTTTCCAGTAAAAATAGAGAAAATTGAGACACAAGATTTATAGTGGTTCAAGCTTCAAAACAAGCTCTACATTAACACTAAGGATTTTCAAACCAATTCACTAAAGAATTCGACCTTTTTCTCAGTTTAAGGGATAACCGTTACAATTCGAATCAATCCTTTTACCCAAGAATTGATTTAACCTCACAAGATTACAATTGAAGAAAGATAGGCAAAAAGATTTCTCTCACAAGAAAGATATGTCCCAATTACAGATTCACTCTCCCCAAACTCAATTACAAAAAATTAAAATGAAATACAAGAGTTGAGAGTCAAGTATTTGCAATGAAGTGCTTTAGAGTTGGATTGGAATGCTTGGATGTTGCTTGAGGTTCAATAGTTGTTAATGCTTCTTGGAAGACTTCATTTTTATACCTTCTCATTGATTTCTAACCGTTGGAGTTGTTGGAAATGTAAATAGAGACGTTGGAGCTTCATCTTTCCATCATAAATGCATTCTGCAACAGTTGGTATCGAAACACGGGCTACCTGTTTCGAAACAGTCCATAAAAAGAAAAAGTCGTTGTGCATTTATTAAGGGTGTATCGAAACGGGTTTCGATACCAGAAGTAAACTGTGAAGATTAGTATCAAAACGGGTTAACCACCATTTAAAGCTTAACTGCCACCAACGGTCAAGACATTTAATGCTTAAAAGAGCCGTTGGAGATTTTTAAGGGTATCAATACTGGTATCGAAACGTTGAGTCATAATTTTAAAATATTTAAAAATTAAAGTCTGGTTCGATATTGAGTTCGAAACATTTGTTAGCAATGTAATTTCGGTATCGAAACGGGTATCGATACTTGTTCTAATTCTCAAGAACATTCTTTGAAAAATGAAGGGCGGTATCGAAACGCTCGTATAGAAAACACTTAGAAAAAATATTTTTAATGTTCTTGGTTTGACTTGAATCTTAATTTTTGACTTAAGAACTTAAAAATTTATTACAAAAATAATCCTTGAACATAAATGTTGTATTAAAATCAGTTTTAGTTCTACAATTTTATAATCTTATTTATCCCTATCAACCCTATATATAAAAAAATAATCTCAAAGTTAATATCTTTGTTATATAGTCTCTACTTTATATTATAAAACATGTGAGGCTAATCCACACCACATGTATTAACAAATATATTTATTTTTATTTATTTTTAAACCCTATTGACTGATTGATATGTAATCTAAAGTTGAAGTTCGAAAGATCTTCATCTATTTATAAAATAAAGGTTCATAATGGAGGAATGAGTGTTATCCTTCCAATGAACCTTCATGGGTTCCTTTTTTATTATTTCAAAAGAACTTCATATTATTGATATAAAAGAATTAAGATAAATAGCTCTATCAATGTGATATATATTTATTCATTTAAGTGTTTGAATTAATTGATGTAATATTATTGTTTCACTTGATTAGATTTATTTTTGAGAGTAGAGACGGAGTCACGTAGTTGGGAGGGGTAACCATCCCCTTACCCTGAAGAAATTTTTATTTTTTTATTTAAAATTTTTAAAATTTTAGTTTATTCATGAATTTATCCCTCCCATCTTTAATATTTATATTTTTTATCCTTACACTTTAAATCTTAGTTCCGTTTCTATTTAAAAGATTTCACGAATAAAACCAATACAAGGATTTGATTTCCAACATTCTCTCATACATATTTTTTTTCTTAATCCATTGGATTATATGAGAAGAATTAGTTGGGAAACAATAAATTAAACCCGACCAACCGACATAAACACATTACATTCATAATTATAAGTTATAATCAGGGGAAAAGGGGGTGTTTTGGAGTTCTAAATCTCATGGATTTTTAAATTGGATTTAGTATCTTTGATTCAATCATGTATGCCCATGGGATTATGGAGAAACAGTGAGAGATGAGATACTAGATTTAAAGATAGGTATGAGTGGGGTTTTTGGCTTATTCAAACTCGATTTAAAAATAAATAACATAAACTCAATATGAATAATTTCTTTAAAAAATCAGATCTAACTCAAAAATAAATATCGTAAATCTTACTTGACTTATAAAAAATTTAAGGGGAAAATACAATTAATTTCGGGTCGAATATTTTTTACCATAAATTCAATCCGACTTGACTTCACCCTTAATAGAAATCCGACCTGAATAATTTTTATGAAAAATTAAACCCAATCAGTCATGATCAAGTAAAATGCTCATTCCTAATCAGATCCCTTGAGCATCACAGATTTGAATTCTGATGTTGTAAAGAAAATAAATTAAATTAAAAAAAATCATCTTTATAATAAATATTCCAATCATTGATCTAAACTAATAAATCAATAAAGTGAATTACGGTGATTAAACAATTTCATCCCTTTCCACAACGTATTTTTTTATTTGTGAATATTACAGTCGTTTTAATGTATGCGGTTAGGTTTTAAAGTTAAGAATAAATTTTATAATTTAATATTTAAAGTTTTGGGTTTAAGACATCTGAAAAAGACATGTGATACCTTTTGAAGTTTGTTTATAAAATATTCAACAGTAATATATCAAACAATTACCTACAATAAAATATAATTTAATTTATTTGGGCTCGAATTTGATTAAACAAAATATTTATCTAAGTTTGATTCAATTTAAACAAGTATATGAAATTTTTTATGGTTGTAACCAAAATTATTTTACCAATATCAAATATTAATTTTTTTGAGTTAAATAAGACCATAATTCGATTTTCAAACAAATTTTACGATCAATGCTAAAATATTTATATTATACTTATCAAAAACAAAATCTTTTTTATGAATATTGTATATATTAAGTTCAGAAATATCTGAACTACTATAAATTACATTGTCAGAAGAGATTCAAGCTACTATTAGATCTCCCTGATATTACAAAATTAAATATTAATAACATCCTTACGATTTATTCTCTTGCCCCACAGTTTAACACTCGCATCAAATCTAACAGTACTGTAATCTCATCGGAATCCAACTTTATACGTTTGAAGATTTTATTATTCTTTTCTACCCAGATATGATATAAAAAACTACACCATGCTAATTTAAGGATCATGACAAGTAAGGACTTTCCCTTGAGAGTATTTACCGTCTATGAAAGCTCTTCTTTCGAGTTTTTATTGTCTCTCCTAAATAAGCACACGTTGAGTATGGATTTTTAGACTGTTGTAGAGTAAACACACTCAAAGAAAATATGATCTTTTGTCTCTTGTCTATACTTGCATAACACACATTTCTATTCAACGAGATACCTCATTCTTAGTAACTTATCTTTTGTGGAAAGCTTATCAAGGATGACCATTCAAGCAATTATAAACTGCTTAAGGGTACAAAAAGGAAATAAAAGTATCTTTTATCAAAGAACTTTATCATGCTTTAAAAATATATTTTTTTTAAAAATTAAAAAATATATTTTATTAATAGTAGTGTCTTCAATCGGTTAATTCGGTTAATCGACCAAATCAAACTGAGTAAATATCATTAACCAAAAATTTTAACACTTTAATCGTTAACTAAGCCAAACTTTTAAAAAATTTAATCAAACCAAATTTTGTTTGATTAATTCGGTAAATTTTTGAATTAATAGAAAAAAATAAAACACTGAAATTTGTAGTTAATATATTCGGTTAATTTTTACTTAATTAGATTAACAAAAAAAATTGGTTAATATATATTATATTTAATTTAATTAACTAATGTGTTTTAAACTGAATTAACCGATAACTAAACTTTTAAAATAAATTAATTGTTAATCAATCCCATATAATTAATTAAAATTTTGATTGATTAATTCAATTTTAATTAAATGGTAAACACCCCTGGTTAGTAGGGATGGAAATTGATTTTTAAAAATAATAAAAAAATGCGACTTTTCAAAATAAAAAACTATATTATATAATTAAAACATTGCTCTTGTAATAATAAATATGAGTAAATAAACCAAAATTTTTAAAATTGACTTTAAAAGAGTTCGAACCTAAATTAAAAAAACTTTACTTTTCTAAAATATTTTCAATTAAAACATTTTTTTATCTTTTTAAATTTATACTTATTTTCTTTTTTATTTTTAATATATTTTTATTTTCAAAATTCTATTTTCTAATTTTAGAACCAAACCATTTTTCTTCATTTTTTTATTTTGTAAAAATAAAAAATAAAAATAGACTTTATTCGCGAATCTTTAAAAATTCTTTTAGCTTTGATTTGCTAAGATTATGTACAGAAGACTTTATTTTTTATTTAAATATAGTATTCATGTCTGATCGTAAATATGAATAAACTCATACAGACAAGTATATTAAGTTACTTTAACGTATTTAGATAAAATATATTATATTTTATCATTGAGATTAGGGATAAATATTCGATCGAGTCAAATTAATTTAATTAAGTTAAAAAATTCGAGTTAATCGAGTTATATTTTATAACTCAAACTTTATTTAAATTTTTTTTGATTTAAATCGAGTTTAAGAAATTCAAGTCAAATCAAATCGAGTTTTCAAGTTCCTATAAATATTTAATTATAATTATTTATCATTTTATAGTACAATGTAATTCCAATTTAAACGACTTTCTCTATTTATATAAGATATGTATATATATTTCTTTATATTTTTTCATATATGACAATATTTCTATATATTTTTATATATCAATGTATATAATAAAAAAATTAAAAGACTCATCTTAAATTTAAAAATAAATCTTTTAATTACTAAAATTTTTGAATTATTCGAGTTATTTGAATTTTTATTTTATAACTCGAACTTTATTTAATAAGTTTAAAATTGAGTCAAGTTTACACAAAATTTCAAGTCAAATTATTCACTTTTATCGAGTCGAATTTTACTCACACTTAATCGAGATCACTCTTCAAGCTCATTAAAATTCACAATAATTATAAAAACTTTATTTATGTTATGGTTTCATGCATTTCGGTTGATATCTCAAATTAATTGTGATAAAATTATGGGTGATAATGAACATAAACAATTTATAAATTATTCGAATTTAACTCAATTAAAATTCAAATTGAATAAATTTGATTCAAGTTTAGCTCGATTAAAAACCTTAACAAGTTAAATTGATTCCATCCGAACTCAACTTAAAAAGTCATAAACATATTCAAAACATAGATTTATGTATTTGTATTATAAGAATATCTTTTTAGTTATTTAAAATAATCTAATTTTTAACGCTCTTTTCTTGTTTTCGACATTGAGGTGAACCAAGAATGAAGCTTCAGCTTAAAATTTTAAGCTAAACGAAGCTTTTCCAAGCCTTACCCAAATGAAAATGTATAAAAAATTAGAATTTCTGCTCATTTGATTTTCAATCAGTAATATTTTTTATTAAAATTTAATATTATTAGTTTCAGTATTTGATTAAGAGTATATACCCTAAACTTTTTTTAAACAGAGAAAGCATCTCAAAAATGCTTGAAACTTAGACATAATAATCAAAAGCAAAATCCTCAGTAACTCTCATAGAGTTTAAAATTTCCAATACAAATAACCCAGAAATTAACCTCAAATCCATTGATTATAATTTCATAATTACGGATGAGTTTAGAGTCATAAATGATTTAGAAATTTAAGCTCCAAAATGGTTTCGTTGGACCGACAGGTGATTTTATTCCTAATTAACACTAAACCAAAATCATTTCCTTTTTATAATTTAAATAATAAACTTTTTTTTTCCTTCAAATCAGATAAATCTTGATTTCTCCAGGCATTCAGAATGAGTAGGAGGTTACTGATCATCATAATAATCAGACTGTACAGTAAATTCATCCTCACTATGCCCGGAAACAGATTCAGTTTTAAAAAATGAAGAAAAATCTGGGTTTATTAAACATAAAAAGCAGAAGGAAGATGGGTTTCTTTCAGACAAATGCCTCGAATTGTCGTCACGATTTGTAAGAATGGAAAACATCGGACTCGTCATCGTTGTCGATCATCACGAAGAAACCCAGAATTGATGAAACAAAAAAAAAACAATTTAAAATCTAAACATGAAAAAAAAATGAAAGAGTAAAGAAGATCTCAATGGAGAATAGAGAGCGGCTGGCTTTCTTTTATAAGCCAAAAGAAACGTAGGGTTTTAGGGTTTTATTTTGTTGGTTCAATTTTACCCTTTAAATTTAGCAAATATATTAAAATAGTTATTAGGTTTAGAGTTTTATACCTTTCCTAGGTTTTTGTTAAAACCCAAGCCCAACATTAGTTTAATATTATACCAGTTTTCCAAGCCTACTTAAATATTAGGCAAATGAATTTTATAACTTCGATGAAGATTCGAATTAATGAGAAATTATATCATAAATTCTTTTTATCATATTATTTGTGGTTTTAACCAATCAAATTTATTTATTTTATTTTTTTTAAGTTTTTTATATGTAATTAATGAGTGAATAGTTATTAGGTTATTATTTAAAGATTAACGGTCTCGATTGCTTGGATTACGGACAACATAATGAATAAGGTCTATGATATAATCTCTCCTAATTATTAGACAAATAAGAAAGATAGTGTTATTTTCTAATTTTTTTTCTTATATATATATATATATATTATTTTTTGTTATTAGTATTTTTTTTTGTTTTGGATTTATTTTTGTTTATCTTTGTAGTAGTTTGATGTTTATCTTTGTTGAAAGAGATAATAAAATTTTTATGATGTCCAGAGATTTTCTTTAAGATTTTTATTAACAATTAATTTTTTAATTTTTATATTTTTAAAATAGTTTTATAATATTTTTTAATTTTTTATATAAAATTATGTGTATGTCCTATAATTATTGAATATATATATATATATAGAAGAAGAACAACATATTCAAGGTATTTCTTTATGCCCTCTAGGTTACGTGTTTATATTTTCTTTCTTCAAGTTGGGACTTATCTAGGGATGGACACAATTGGATTGGGGTTTCGGCCAAACCAAAAATAATTATTCTTAATTTAATTTTGGTTTAAAATTTATATACCTCAACTTGAAGCTGATTTGATCTAAAAATTTAATTTTAGAGACTTATATAAAATAAATTTCGGACATCTAGTAGAAAAAATAATTAAATTTAAGAATCTAGTAATAAAAAATTAATTTTAAAAACCTAATTATATAAAAAAATATTATAAAATCTCTAAAAAATATAACAGAAAATTATACAATTAATCTCGATCGGATTTTTTTCACCTTGAAATTGAATCGAATTCAACCATAATAAAAACCTGACTCGATCTGATTTTAATTTTTTTAATAAAAACATTCTAACGGGATAAAATCAGAATTTATCGGTCCAAATGAAATGCACTTTTCATATAGTGGTTATAGTAGTATTTGTTCTAGAGTATACTTTTAGATATTAAACATTGATCACTTAATCACTGTACTGGTATTATTGATGTTCGAACTCGTGACCTCTTGGATCAACAACCGTTCCTTTAATTAATGAGGCTAGATAATTGATGTTATAACACCAACATTTAGGTGTGTGGTGTAGGGAGATTTTTTGTGTGTATTAACCTCGGATATCTCTGTTTTACTCGTTTTAAAAATCTAAGTGGATATTAATTTGGTCGAGTGATGTAAGATTACAAGTAGAACACAATTGTTTTAACAAATGTTTAATGTTATGGGATTATTCAGACTTTGAATCTGACCTATTACTTAAATTTGGCGTAGGATTAATGGTACTCGTTAAGAAGACATGCCCGTGACCCGAGCCATGCTAATCCACTCTATTAGATATATAGATCATTTAAAACTTTTATTCGATAAAGTAGGATATTTGAAGTTTATTTTAGAATTTAAGTCATAAGTTATAATAGTAAAACGTCACCTACAAATGATAATTTAAGAGGAAAATACCATCTTCCCTATTTTTTAATATATTATTGTTTTAAAGAAAATGTTACATATACATGACATTCTTCTATTTATATTGTAGAAATTGACTTATAATCTATAATATAATTAAACGAAGATATAGCACCACCATGTTGGACCATCATGGGCTTAATACAATCTAAAAAGGGTTAGTGTACTGGTCCACCAACCTTGGTATCAAAGGGGCAGACCAAATACTTTAATGGCTATATAACTACAAACCCTAATGCACAGACCCCACACTTCAAAACGAAAAGGAAAAAGGGAAACACAGGGAGTATGCCTAAAAAGATGAGTCAGATACAGCCAATCAAACAACAGTAGTATTATAAATGAGATTCAGAATAAAATATTTAGACTTAGAGAGGAGAAGAAGGATTAGGAACCTCTAGGGTTGATGACCGTTGGATGGATCATGCCCTCTCCTTCGCGTACCCGTCACCGTTGATTCATGAGAATCACAAACCTGGGTCTTAAACTTGCAACCAAACTTCTTAGGAAAAGAACCTTTCCATCTATCGACACGTGGAACTTCATCATCGATCTTTTGAATCACCTTCTTCATCATAGAACAGTCCCTTTCAAGCTGATGGACACGCGTCCTCATGATATCCATGTCGAGGCGAAGCACATGATTCTCCCTCACCGCAGATCTCCACTCGTTTCCCCTCTTCTCTTCCTCCCCTCGTGACAACGCCGCAACCTTCTCCTCTTCTCCTTCTTCCTCTCTACTCACCTCCATCGATCGTCCAGCGCAAAACGACGCTGTTTCCGCCGCCATCAACGTCCCGGCTATTGCTTGACGTAACTGTAACTGCTCGAAAAACAACACTTGAACGACGGCTCGTAGTGGTAAACGCTCGTTTTGCGCTGCGTGTGTGCAAGCTTCTAGCGTTAGCTTTTGACAATCTAACACTCCGCATAGCTTTTCCCGCTCCGATTCTGGAATCCAAGGATGCGCCTGCCAAAAAAAGGAAAATAACTAACTCTGTTCTTGATTCTTAAGATTTAATCGTTAATCTTTTGTTAATAGCCTAATTGAGTTGTACCTTGAGGTATACGTCGACAGCTCTGTAAAGTCCGTCATCGAAATTTCTAGCTTGGTCAGGAAGGGAAATTGCGAGATTATAGAACTTCTCCACCTTCAAATTCGCGTCAGATGCGATCTCCGAAAGGTAACCGTCGATTAATCTTCCGACTACCATCAACGCCGACGATCTCACGTTATTATTATTGACGATAATATTGTTACGGTTACCTTCGGTTCCTTCGGCGGTTCTCTCCTCCAATCCCTCCAAAAAATAACCTAAAATCCTCTCAATGCAATCAACGTCATAGAGCGTTTCGTTGAGATATGAGTAGCTTGGAATCAACAAATCGTCTAATGTAGCTTGCTCCAGCTGAATCCCGATCTTTTTCTCTAACGCGACTTTGCTAGATTCCGATGCATTTAAAATGTTGGCGGTTCTTAACAAGCCGAATAAGAACCGCGTCGCGGTTGATGAACGGGAACGGCTCTTTTCTAACGGCAGGTTTGAGATGATAGTTTCCAAAAGCTCTCTCTGTTCAGTATGTGAAACAACAGAGACCGAAGAAGACGGTGATTTCCGATTCGACCGCGATGTTCCGGGAATGTACTTCTTAGCATAAGATATAAGGCATCTTTCGATGATATCTGGACTCAGATCTCGCGTTTTCAACGTTGAAATCAAGCGTTTAAACAACGGCAAACTCAGCAACGCCAGATCTTCAAACCACGACTCTACATTGTTGGTTCGAGCTAGAGCTTTTCTTCTCAGACTGGTTTCGAGTCCATTACGTAAAGCATGGCTAGAGGCGCCTTTGGCTTCGGTGATTCCGTCATTCACTGGCCAGCCAAACAGAGTCGGATCTGCAGAAGAAGCTCTCAGAGCGATAGAATCAATCAATCTCTGAACAATGCCTAAAGATTCCGATAAATTCGTTACTGATTCGCATGATTTTAACGCTTTGATTGATTCTTTAAGGCTTTTAGAAACGGATTGAGAAAGGAACCGTTCGGTTTTGGAAATAAGGTTATCTTCGGAGTACTCATCGGTCATTTCCAGAAACTCAGCCGCGCAACGGAGCGGAACGATGGTGGAGGAGGAGAGATCAATCTTTACACCGTAACAGAATTTGGCGGCAGTTTCAAAAGTTCCGGAACCACCAGGGAAATCAGGTAAAGATATCTGACATTCATCATCATCTTCTTCTTCGATTTCGGTCTCGATTTCACATTGCCTTTGCTTAGCATTAGATAATTTTCTACCTTTCTCTGCTATTAACTGATCAAGCTTTCTGCTTTTCGACATCAAAGGAAACTGAAAAACAAAATCCAGAAAAGCATCATTCAACTGAAAAAAAACATGAAAATTTCAAAGCTTTGCTAACCTTATGGAGATGAAAATTCATATCATCGACTTCAATTACAACATCACTTGGTAATCCAGTGGCACAAAACCTGAAAACAAAAATGAGAAAAATAAATACTCCTATTAATTCTTCTTTTTGTAGAGACTAGAGAGACTGAGAAATGTTAAGCTGAAAAATGAGAATCTAACCATGCTTGGCCTTTAGAGCTAGGCTTTTCAGCTGCCATTTCTTTCTTTTTTTACTTGTTGAAGTTGAAATTTCCCCGGCTGTTCTGAAAAGAAAACCTAAAGCAGATGCATTTAGGGTTCTTTGTTCTTTTTGCAGAGCTTTCAGTTTTGGAGATGGGAGAATTCTCTGTGGTTTATACTTGGCTGACGGGTTTTGGCATTTTTTAATAGAAAACCACTAGTGCATGTAGAGGTGGCAATACAGGTGAATTTGAAAATAATTGGTTCTGGTTTCGATTCTTAAAAATTGAAATTAATCACGTTGTTGGTGGAAAATGGTTTTAATATCGAGTACCCGATTAGATTAGTTTATTTTTTAAAAAAAATTGAATAATTAAAAAAATAACCACCAATAATAATATAAAATATCTTCGATGTTAGAATAATTACTTCTCTTTACCTCTTAACTTCGTTTCTGACTATTTCAAATGAAATTTATAATCAACCATAGTTTTTTTATTTTTTTTCCTTCAAAATTTGAAAATTCATGTCTGAAAACAACTGTATAGTTTTGTCTTTCTTTATGCCATATCCTTAAACTTTATTTTTAAAAAAAGAATTAGAGACTCATTGTAAAAAAAAAAAATAGCTTTTAAATCTGTATTAACCAAAAAATGTAATTTAAAGTTTAAAGTAGAAACGAGTTAAGTGATATATCTATATATCTGAATATTTCTAACTTAAAAAATTAATTTTAATAATTAATTTTTGTATTTAGAGTATATATTATAAATTTTTAAATTTTATTTGTTTCTTATGTGATTATTTTTAAAAAAAAATAAAAATAATAATCGGGTACCTTATTACCCGGATTATTGGGTAGCCGAGTTTGATACCTAAAAATTTTTAACACTCGAATTTTCAGGTACTTAATTTAATTTTGAACATCCCTAAAAATACAAAAAAAAAATCTAATATTTTTTATCGTCTTACAATCAATATTTAAAATAATGATAAATTGAAGGTCTAAATGATTGAATGAGTCACACTCATTCAATTATTTAAACTACTAGTATAATGATGACCAAGTAATTATGGTAAGATGGGTGGTGATGATGCCAAACAATGACTATGTGGGTAGGGGAAAGAAAAAGGAATATGAACCCTAGCTTGTTCAAAGCTGGATCTTTTAATATAATAATTGCCTTTGAATGAAAAATAGGAAGATCGATAGAAATCATTGAATATGGATTTCTAACCCACCCTTTTCTTTCTCCATTTTTCCACATGGTTTGACGACAAACCATTCGACAAAATGCTCAAACAAGGGTGGGTGGTACTCGTTTTCATAGTGGGAACAACATTGAATTGGGTCTTTCGGATCAAAAAAAAGGCAAAAATATATGATCTTTTTTAACCATGTCAGAACAATGGAGACTTTGCTTTTGGATGTCTGAACTCAATAATTCTGAGTGTGGGTCATGTAGTTGTTTATCTGAGGGGACATATGCTTCCCACTACAAGAGAATTCCAATGCTACCTTTAAATCATCAACTTAATGCCAGCTTGTTGGAATTTGGAACTCACCAGATAAAATGTTAACAGTTTTGAGGTTAAAAACAACAAGGCACAAAATCCATGGTTGGAGTTGAAACAATCCAAAAAAGAACCAAAACCCCATGGGGACTAGTGGGGTTTAGGGTTTGAGAAAAAACATGTAATGGCAGCCTGCACAAGAGGTAATACTTTAATTTTTTAATCCTTTAATCCATACACCTGGAAAAAATACAGACTGTTCAACAAAACATTGACAATTATCTGTTTGAATTACTTTCTTTATAACATAATAATCACTCTTATATAGGTCTTTTGCTTTGTTTATTCAGTGCTCTAAGGCAAAGAATTCTGACAAGCATCGAAAGTAGTGTTTAAGAAGATTCTGTTGGAAAAACATCGAGGAATAGGTTATTTTGAACCATAATTTTAAAGTATAAAGGCGAAAGTTTAAATAAAACTATAATGATCCCTATTTTATTTTATGAGATTTTTATAACAGTATTTTATGTGCTCAAAATAATTTAATGATCATGAATAAGAAATTGATACTTATTAAAGTAAATAGAACGGGAAGTGTTTATATATATTTACCGACTTTGTAATCGTTAAATGATTTGTGTACTTCTCATACAAGGTGTGTGAATCTAATTCCATTTAGGTTGGAGTGCACCCGTACTACATGAGTGACGTGAATGTCTAGACCAATTGAGATTTTAGATATTTTATACCTATTGTGATTAATTTTTCTTTAGAAATAACATGTTTTTTTAATATTCAGAATTTAAAGGATAATATGTGTTTTTATCAAATACAAATACTAAAATGGTAATGCTTATTGTTCATGAAAATATCTAAATTGAATACAATATTGTTCTAAATCAAATAAAAAAATATCAATGACCATTAAAATTGGAATATTTTTTCACGATTTTGATCTAAATGTTCCCTAAAAAGAGAATGAGGTTCTTTAGTTTTAAACACACGTCATGATTTTCTCACTCTCAAAATTTAGTTTTAAACTTTAACCCTTATTTTTTATATCCTAAACTCTAAACCCTACACCATAAAAAATACACCATACCCCTAATTCCCTAAACCTTAACCACAACCCCTAACCTAGAATCCTAAACCTATTGTCACTGATTTTTAACCTGAAATCAAATTTAGTGGAAAATATGGAAGAAATGTAGCGACCCTTTTTAAAATCGAGTTTGGAAACAAAAGGTTGCTAGTGGAAAAACTAGGTTAAAATTAGGGATTAAATTGAAATATTGATTGGAAAGGGAAATTTTGATTTGAAAAGGGAAAATTTGAAAATTAGGTTAAAATTAGGGTTTTAGGGATAAAAAAGATTTTGAATTTAGGGATTTTATGAAAATAATTGAAAAGATTTAAAAATGAATTTAACAAGGTTAAAAAAAATTAGAAATGTTGGAAAACAAATTGAAAATTAATTGAAAAAATATTTAAAAACAAAAGGAGTCGCCATCGGTCACTTCGGTAGACCGGATACCGTAAAACCAAAGATTCAAAAACTAAAAGGGTTCGGGAGTCGGTTACGGTTGAAAACGATTTATCATTTTCAAACCGCCCAAAATTGGTACCTTAGAAATATTTATTGCTTATTTAATATTAAAATTTCTAAATTAAAGTGGCGATTAAGTTAATATTTAATTATAAATTCGGGTTTATTTTAAACGCCTCTTTACTCGAAGATAAACGCATACACCGCCACACTACGTTTGATGTCGGGCCCGCTACGACAGAGTAAAGTATTAATTAATTGTGAGTTCGATCGATAAACTAATAAAGTAAACAACAAAATAAATATATACATGATACAAGGAAATAAGTAGACAAATAAATAAATAAAATAACACATGCAATATTAAACAAACTATGAAAACTAAATATGCATGGAAACATGTATCAACATTGACAAACTAATAAACATTTTTATTGTACTACATGAATTGGATCACATATGATATAGAGAACATTTAAATTCGATATTAAGATATATGAAAATGAACGCTAAAATGATATGAGAACAAGACTAGATAAAGCAAGCATTACACAATATAAAGCAACAATTTATAAAGATAACCAAAAAGAACAAATATAATATTACATGCATATACCATTGTAACAAAATCATATACGTAATATGCACTAAATATAATAAAATAATATATGCAAATATGTATGTAAATATAATATTATTATTATTATATGATATGTACAGCAGAAGTATAGTATATATTATTATATAAGAACGTATATTATATAAATAAAGGTAAAAAAAATATAAATAAATTAAATAAATAAATAAAGTGCATGAAAATTCAAATTATAATGAACTTAAATGGAAATAATTTTGAAAAATGGAAACGACAATCTTTAAATCCATAATCAATGTAATTAAATAGAAATATAAGAAAAGAAATTTGAAACGGTAATAAAAAAAATTGGAAATTAAAATTAATAAATGCTATTTAGAAGGGTGAAGAAAATCAATGAAAAGAATAAATAAGATTTTTATAAATTTTAGAAAATTTCAAAAAAAAAAATTATAAAAAATGACAACTTTTAAAATCTCAAGTCAATGTATTTTCCTTTTTAAAATAAATCAATGAAATAAATAAAATAAGAAAGAAAAAACAATAAATGGTCAATCATGAGAAGAAAAAAAAATATGTACAAAATATGGTAAATACAAATGATGAGAAAATATCACAAAAAGTAAACATAATATTACATGCACCTAGTCTACTTGGCATTTAAAACACAAATATAATACATGATACATGTAATACAAACAAAGAAATATGTACATGAATAATTAATCAAACAAACAAATAAATAAAAGAAATAAATTCTAAAACTATAAATAGGACCAAAATGCAACAAAAGCTGGAAATTTAGGCTTCAAACAGTAGTGAAAAGCAGTGAGGGATCTGAAATTAATAGCCAGTTTAAAAAACATTGAAGACCAAAGGGTGAAAACAAGAAAGACAAAGAAAACGGGGGACTAAATTAAAAAGGGTCGAAATCTGATTATCACAGTGACCAAATTAAAAATAAAACACAAGGGAGAGAGCTGTGTGTTATATTGGATTTTAAATTATAATGGACTGTTATTATTATTTAATAAAACATTGAGCTATTTTATTTAATATGGGTTATCATTTATTTTAAACTTGGGTTTAATTATATAACCTATCTTATAATAATAATAATAATAATAATAATAATAATAATAATAAATAAAATAATAGTAATAATAATAATAATATATAAAAGTAGAAATAAAAAATGGCTAATTATAATAATAATAGTTATAGAAAGATAATTAATAATAGCAATAAAATAAAGTAGTAATAAAAGAAAACAATAATAAATATGGAAAACCGAAATTAAAAAGGAAATAAAATAATATTTAATAGTATAATATTTTGAAATTTTTAAATTTGAATAGGTAATAATAATTAATACTCCTAATAATAAATAGTAAACAAAAAGGAAAGATCATAAAAACTTACAATATTTTTATTTTTATAGCATAATATTAGAATTAGTGGTGATAACCTAATATATTTTTTGGTTTTTTGATTTTAGATAACATATATAATAATGATTGCAATAATAATAGAAACAAAGTAACTGAATGTTAAATAATATTTTAATAATAAAATAACAACTAGATAATAATAAATATATAAAATAAATAAAATATATACAAAAATAGTAAATAACATTTTTAGATTTCTTAAAAGAAAGTACCATACATAGTAATGTATATATATTTAAAGAGTCAAAGAAAAAGAAAATAGATACTAATTAACAAATATATTAATATAATGTTTTTGAATTTTTATCATGTTTTTATAATAAAACAAAATTTAAAAAAAAACATTATTACACTTTTTACTTTTTTTGATTTTTTGTCATTAACGCTAAAATTAACTAAAACCCATTATCTAAAAAAAATAAAAAATAAAACGGATTTACCCTGGATAAAATTAGTGATTATAAGAAAATACCTCAAGATCAGCTCCAAATCATAATCAAAGAAAAAGAGGAAGGTTGTCAATTTAGATACGGAAGAATCAAGAGAAACAAGATCATTCAAATTTGGGCAGATTCTATCAAATTTGGAGAGGAATCAAATCAAGATTACTTTCGGCGATTTTTACCCAAAACTCAGAGATTTTGTGTATTTGCGGGTTGAAAACCACTATATAAACCCCTTTTCCATCAATTGTAAATCACAAACACCACAACCACATCCCCTACACCACAACTTTATACACAATTCTTTCACATCGAGAGTTTTACTTTACTTTAGAAAATATTAAGAGAATTGAGAGAGTTTTTGAAAGAATTGTGCTTAGGCTTTTGTATTTGGATTTGAATTGGAATAGAAGCTTGAAGCATTTGTTTGAGGTATTTGATCTACTTAATAATTTATTTTGTTTTATTTCTTATTTTTTATATTGTTCTAAATTTTTGTAAAAGCTTTTATAGTTCTTCGATTCATGAAGAACATGGATGAACAAATTAAATAATTTTAAAATGGGGTGTTTTGATCTTTGTTTAAAAATAAATGTAAATGGATTATGTTTTTGGGCTTTACACATGTTCTAAACAAAAATGAGTCATTTAATTTTATTAAATTCCTACATATTTTGTTTTTATTTTATAAAGCTTTTTTTTAGCAATCTTTAAAATTTGTATATAATTTTAATCCGTTTTAATCTAGTTATTATTGTCTTATCTTTTTTTTTTAATTTTAATTGTTAAACTTATTTTACGTCTTTTCTATATTAGATTAGATAAACCCCTAGGTTTAGGTTCTTTATTGTTAGAGCCTTAGTAAATTTAGAACCTTAATGTTTTATAAAACTCTCCTCACACCAAATTCATAAAATATACTTAATCATACTTTAACCATAATAGATAAAACTTACTTAGACATTTCTTTAGGTTAATAATCACTAACTTAGAATAATAAAAGCATTCAATACACTTAAATTTCTTTGTTTGCTTGATTAAAATAGTGAAATTTAATTAATGTGGTGTTCTACTAAAGGGAGGTAGCGGATTAGCGCTAGAAATGTTGACGGTGATTAAAGTTTACTCTCCTAGAGGTGGAACTGTTAAAATAGAATTATATTCATAAATGGACAATAATTTAAATTTTATACGAACTTGCAAATTCTAGCATTAAAATGTTTTGTAATCGGTTAGGTATCAATTTTTGGGCATTGTGGGATGCTAACCCTTCCTCACACGTAACCGACTCCTGAAACCGTTTTTGTGCTTTTCGTAGACCAAAATTGTTGTTTTAATAAAATAAAAATAATTTTATTAAAATAACCCGTTTTTAGGTGATCCAACCACACCTTTAAAAAAGATTGGTGGCGGTTCTGTTATTTTTTGTTTTTAAAGAAAAAAAATATTGAACCACTTGAAAAAGGGGTTGCGAAAAAACCCTAAACCCTTTAATTTAAAGTGGAGGCATAAATGGAGGCATGAGAAAGAGGTAGATGATTTGCACCCCTCAAAACTACAAAGTTTTTCGGTGATAGATGAAGGCAATAGTACAGTTCGTGATCTATACATTAGTGCTGCTATAAAAGGTCATTTGTTGTTGTATCCTGGGAGATCAATGACCGAAGATCTCAAACACCAAAAAATAATTGAATCTGTCTTAAAAAAACTACGTTTGTATAAGCCTCAAAACCATATTCTGATTTTTTATCATTTTCTTATTTTTTTAATTTTAAAATTTCCGTTTAATTTATTCAATAGATTTTTTTTTTTAAAAAAAAACTCCAAATAATTCAGATCCATGTTCTAATAAGAATGTTCGCAATGAAATGAAAGTGAGTTTCAGTTCCTAGTTGTGGTAGATAAAATAATGTTAGAAGATGGAGAAGAATTCTGCACAAGACTATCAACAGTTGTTGCATCAATCTAAGTTATATATTTCCCTAGTTTTAGCCAACTCCTTCAAACCCCCAAAGTTGTTGCCTCGTTTGAGTATTCACTTGAACCCTATTTCTAAGAGTGGACTACTTCCCTAATCCCATTCCAAGTTAAAAGGATGCGCAGAGTTGGTACATTGCATGTATCAATTTCAAACATCACTTCATCATTTGGGCTTTATTCCCTCAACTTCATTAGGGGTGGTCATCATGGTCAGGCTATCGATTTTCGATTTAAAATTTTAAAATTTTTATATAAGTACGAGTTTTCTAGTCTAAGTGCTTAAAGGAATGATTGTTGTTCGTAAAGGTCACGAGTTTGAGTACCAGTGATGTCAGCAGAGTGATTGAGCGATCAATGTCAAATAATAAAAATAATATTTTATAACAGATACTACTATAATCACTATTAATTAATTTTAAAAAAAAATCACACGATGATTAATGATGTTTTATCTTATTTAAGTCCAACTTAAAATTTAAGATAAAAATCATGGACAAAATTATTTATGACGAAGGGGTTACGATCCCCACCAAAAACTTTTTAACCTTTAATTCATATAATAAATTTGAATTTTTTGGGGGATTATTATAAATTTTATGGTCAACTTTACCTCTTGAGTTGTAATCGTGGCTCTATCCCTGATGGAAATCTATCTCAGATTCAAACATATCAAAAATTATTAGGTAAATCATATTCATCACGTCATCTGTGGTCTCATCATCTCTTTTCTACATGTAATTAGTGGGTGAGTAGTTATTATGTAGTGATTTAAAGATAAACGTTTTTTATTGCTTGGATCATGGATGACGTGATGAACAAGATTCACCTAATAATCTCTCAAACCAGAAAATTTTTTTTTCTCTTTTTTTGATAAAATAAAAAGTTAATCGAAAAAACATTTAGAAAGAAAGTATTATAATAATTTATCTCTTTTTATTTGATAAAATAGGATGATAATTAAAGGGCGTAAATCGTCTAGTCCTTACCTACGTCTCCATTTATGCCTCTACTTCAAATTAGAGGTTTAAGGTTTAGGGTTTAGGATTTAGGGTTTTAGGTTAGGGGTTATGGTTAGGGTTTAGGAATTAGGGGTAGGGTGTATTTTTTAGGGTGTAGGGTTTAGGATATAAAAAATAAGGATTAGGGTTTAAAATTCAATTTTTAAAATTTTTTTAAAGGAGACATGAAAAAGAGGTAGAGAATTTCTCCTCATAATTAAAAATATAAAGAGGAGATGTTATAGAAATTATTTTATATATTTAAAATAAAATTATACCATTATTTAATGTTAGATATTTTTATCTTAATTTTAAATGACCCAATTCTATAAGAAAAAAGCAACCCAACTCAAATCATTTTAAAAAATTACCTTTTAAATTCGAGTTAAATGATTATCCCTAGTCACTTGTTTAAATCGATCAAGTATTTTTTTCCTTGGTTATCACCCTAGAAGAAATTAACTAAAAAAAATGAAATTGAGTGAGAAAGACACCGGATTTCAGAAAAATAAATTAAACACAGATGGAGTGAAAAATGAAGAACAATGAGTAGCAGTTTAGGTCAATCAAATCCATGTCAAGGACACCTATGTGTCCGGGACAAGAACATTCAGCTTAAATTCAGGGAAATTGTTTGATTTGTAAGAAAAGCCTAACCACCCCATATAATGGCTCTCTTCACACACCACAAATCCCCTACAAACCTTAATAAAGAAACAAAGTTACAAGCTTGAATTTCCCCAGGTTTTTTATAGCATCTATGCTATTTCTTTCTCAGCGTTCCAGTTAAATATGGCGTTTTTATTTTAGTTGTAGTTTGTTTAATTACCTGTTACATTGACTCCTTTGTTCACATGGAATCCCTCCAGTGTAACAAAAGGGATGGTGGTGGAATATTATTTGAAGAAACAGGCCCCGGTTGCCAAAAACTTGATCGGCTAAATCTAACAATGGCTGCCGTCGACGACGGCACTCATGACTTATCGGTATCTCCATTGAAAAAATCTCCATGGTCATGTCATGTAAGCAACACTTTTAGTTCTTGTAATGTTGATCAAAACACCAACAGCTTCAACGACTTCTCGCCTAATGTATTAATGGGTTCATTGGTACGTGAAGAAGGGCATATATATTCACTGGCAGCCTCCGGGGATTTGTTGTACACAGGTTCGGAAAGCAAGAACATTAGGGTTTGGAGGAACCATAAGGAATTTTCTGGGTTTAAATCACATAGCGGATTGGTGAAAACCATCGTCATCGCCGGAGAAAAGATCTTTACGGGTCATCAAGACGGGAAGATCCGGGTTTGGAAGATTTCGAACAAGAACCCGAGTGTCCATAAACGTGTAGGGACTTTACCCAAGTTTAAAGATTACTTGAAGAAATCAATGAAGCTTAAGAACTACGTTGAAGTGAAGAACAACCGTTGCGCGGTGTGGCTGAAACATTGGGATGCTATATCGTGTCTGAGTTTGAACGAAGACCAAACATTGCTGTACTCGGCTTCATGGGACAGAACATTCAAAGTTTGGAGGGTTTTGGACTCGAAATGCTTGGAATCCGTTCGATCCCACGATGATGCGGTGAATTCCGTCGCAGCAGGATTCGATGGGTTGGTTTTTACAGGCTCCGCCGATGGAACAGTCAAGGTATGGAGGAGAGAATTCCCAGGGAAAAGAACCAAGCATTATTTTTCTCAGACATTGTTGAAACAAGACTGCGCTGTCACGGCATTGGCTTTGAGCCCGGATGCTACGGTTGTTTACTGTGGCTCATCGGATGGGTTGGTTCACTTTTGGGAACGTGAGAACCAGTTCTCTCGCGGCGGTGTTCTGCGAGGCCATAAACAGGCTGTTCTCTGCTTGGTTGCCGCCGGAAATCTTGTGATCAGTGGGTCAGCTGATATGGGGATTTCTGTGTGGAAAAGATCGGGGAAGGAGTATTTTTGCTCGGCGATTCTAACCGGACATAGCGGTCCGGTTAAGTGTTTGGCGATAGAAAGAGATCAAGAATCGACGTCCGGTGAAGTACGGTGGATTCTTTACAGTGGTAGCCTAGATAAAGCTGTAAAGATGTGGCGCATATCGGAAAGAGCACCGCCGATTACGCAAGACCAGCTCCGGTCCGATAGCAAATGCATCCCCTCGTGGCAGTATTAGCTATCATGTTTTTGTTTGTTTTTACATTTCATTTTTCAAAGTGTATGATAAACATGTATAAAAAAATTTATTCGATGGGTAAAATATATTTAATAATAAATAAATTATTATTTTTATTTAAATTTATAAATAAATAATTTAATTAAAATATTATTAATTTTTAAAAAAGTAAAATATTATTTTAACAGTTAAATATTAGACAAAATAATAACATAATTTTGTTTAATAAAAAAATTTAATTTTCAAAATTTATACTATTTAATCATGACTTAAAATAATTTAATTAATTTAATTTTTTATATTTAAAAAAATAAAATTATATTTTTATTTTTCTCTCAGATTATTTATTTTTTTCCTAGAAATATCATATTTCTCATGTGCATGCATATCTCCTTATTTTACTATTTTTTTATACATTTCAATTTTTATAATATTTTATAATGTTTTGACTCAAATGTTATATTTAAGTATCTAATTTAAAATCAATTATATAATTAAGTGACGAGTTTCTCTAGATTTATTGATAATTGTTCGGTTGTTGACGAAGAGTTGTGGAGTATTTTGATTGAATTTCGATATACTTAAGAGAGAGGTTTTTACCGTATCCAAGTTGAGGTTGATAGCGAAAATGCACTACGATTGATACATAAACAATCAGAGAACAAGAGATATAATGCTTTTCTTATTAGATTATGTTGTTGGTGGAATGAGATTAGGAGGTTGCTTTGTTCAAATTCTGAAGCTAATATGGTAACTGATGTATTAACAAAACATGGTTTTCAGTTGGAGCATGAGATATAATTTTTCTGCAGCCGTCAATATTTGTTGTTAATGCTTTACATATGGATGCTAGTAATAATATAAATAAATGATTGTTAACGAGACACTTGTCTACCCTCTATTATTCAAAATAGTTATAAATTTTTTAAAATTAATTAACCTAACGATTAATAAATATATTTAAAACCAATGATTAAAATTTGAGAGTAAACATACTATGCAGTTCCATATCTTGCTCCAAATCCTACTGGAAAAGCTATATTTTATATTTCTGCAAATTGAATTGAGCTCATAACATTAAATTAAGACAACCAACTCATCACTTCAATGTTTGATTCAATACTTGCTCAGAACAAACAAACATTATAAGTTAACAGCTCAATCATACAAAAATTTAGAACATCCAACTAAACTTTAGAACTAATCAAAACCTAAAAATTTTGTAATCTGAACTTCAAAGTTTAATACTGGCCTAAGAGTTTGGCACTCAAAAATGGATATATGATGATGAGCCATATGAGATAAAATGATTTCTGGGTTTTGGATGTTAGAACTTACAATTGGATTAAACCACTGAACTTGTTTTTCCACCGAATTTCGATCGGGATAAACTTGGGATACCAGTGGCTGAAAGAATGACAACTTCCAACAAGTTTCCATTTTCCTTGATCAACTGAAAGATACAGACATCTCCCACCTTCAATTCATTTCCTATCACAAATGATCGCCAACTCTTACTACGAAACACAGATCTTCTATGTTCACCGGTTGTTACTCTTTTGAACTGAACGGTTCAAGTTCTACCATCTGGAACTCTCAGGATAATTTTTCCATGTTTCTTCAAATATCTCTTGGCAAATTCCTCTGGTATGTACTGCCAAAAAGTGAAAAATCTTAAAATGAATGTAGTTTCAGTTCTTAATCAGCAATGTATGTCCATACAATACAAATCTTAATAACTCAGTGATTTGACACTCTTTGTTCATATGGAGAATGATAAAAAAATGTCACTTGCAAGACTTGGATTAAGTAAATGGGATGAAGAGAGGGATTCAACAGAAATCTCACAAGATCAGTATGAGAATTAACATATGATGAGCACATAACAACACTGAAAGAGGGATTTGAAGTTCTGAAATCTCTAGCTCCTATATAAGTTTCTTTCTTGGATGGAGATGATGGTTGCATCTCGCTCTTGCACAAAAGGTCAGGTTTAAGGCATTTTCGAGCACCTGTTAAGATTGAAAAGGTTGAGATGATAGCTTTGGAAGCATAGCATTACTTTCCTCGAAACTAGAAAACATTTCAAGTACAAAGAAGATTACCCCTGAATTCTTCTGTTATATATTGAACATTCTTTCTCTTCACTTGTTTCTCGAGCTTAATCCCCTCAACTTGAATGTTTTCAGTTGAGTTGTTTCTCTTCATTTGACAAGGCTGAAAACATGGAGACGTTGATTTCTTCTTTGTTTTCTGGTTTGGTAGAGAGTCATCCAAGATCTCAATGTAAGAGTCTATTTGGTCTTTAAATTTTCTGGAGCTGGAGGGACAATGCACTAATTGACAATCAGGTTCAGTATCCCGGACCAAGCTCCTGATTTTAACTCGACTAGCAATGCTCCCATGAGCTGTTACAATGATAAGAAGGAATAAATAAATTGTCACATAAACAAATTGATCATTCCAATCAATGACCTATAACAGGTTCTACTTACTCAGTGGTTTGCCGGCATTGCTGGCATTTTCGACAACGGGGTAGATGACCACTTTCATTAATATTTCGAGATGCTTAATTAGCTCAAATACACAGATGTCTTCAACATCAAGAAGATTATCTTTTACAAATGCCTGTCAACCTTCGCAGATGTGTGTCTTCAGATTTCTATATTTCGGATTGCTACAGTACCTGGTAGGCCAAGTTTTCCCGGCTGAATTGCACAAGGTCATATAACACTTGTCCATTGTCAAATATTTTCTAGCGAAATCTGATGGTATAAACTAGAGTTCAACAAGGGAATAGAAACGAGGAAAATAGGCTGCATAAGTTTATGATTTTAAGCTACTCGGAGTAGGCAAAACCAAGAATTGGATAATATACAGGTTATAGTTTTAAAAGTTATCATTTTGTATGGACCGCCAACATATGTTGGTTTCATGACCACCATAAAAACAGGGTTCCCAGTATTTTTAAAAGCACTAGCTATTCGAACAGCATGTGCCTTTTCAGTGGCTGACAACCGTTGCAAACAACTGAAAGCCTCAGGTTTCACATTTCTCTCTGCTGTAATTACAAAAATAAAAGATGGCAAAAAATGAAATAAAGAAAGAATGCATACCAACATTTTGTCCCGGTGAGTTTTCAACTTTCTTGAGGTTTCCAAGATTGATCCTACTGGATTTCGAGTGACCAGAGCTGATGCTAGATGATAAAATCTCCGATTTCAAATTTGTTCTAGGTTGATTAGGTGAATTAGTTTTCGTTTTCTTCCGAGGCAGAAGGCATGGCAAATGTGATTTCTCTTTACTTTTCCTACTCGTTGAAACATCATCAAAAGTTTTGAGAAATATGTCAGTGTCATCTTCATTGATAGTATATGGATGAGATCTATAAAGCACACTTATCAGGAACTCAGGATTAGTAATTTTAAACTTTTATACCCAACTAATCTTGAAGAAAGCCAACTTGCACTATCAGAAACTGAAAAAATGGTAACTTCCAACAAATTTTCATTTTCCTTGAGCAGTTCAAAGAAACATGTGTCTCCAACTTTCAAGTTATTGTCCAGCACAAACGCTCTCCAGTTGTTTCTAAGAAATCTGGCTTTTGTTACATTTCTTTTGTACTTCATAATCCAAGTCCTGTCATTTGGAACTCTCAGGGTGATTTCCCCACTTTTCTTGAAATATCTCTTAGCAAATTCATATGGTATGTACTGCCAAAGGGAAAGATGAAAAAAAAATGAATATGATATAACGACTCTTAATCTAAAAAGAATACTCATATAATTTGTGCTTTTCTATTTGCTAAGCTTGAATTTTATCTTGAAATAAACATATAACTCAATAGAAGTCCTTAACCCGAATTCTTACCAAAGAACCGTCGGTAAGAACGTATGATGGCTGCATCACAACACTGAAAGAAGGATCTGCAGATTTGAAAGCAATAGCTCCTATACAAGCTCTTTGTTTCTCGGCGATATCATGTTTTGCTGAACATTTGGATTTACCTGTTGAAGAACAAAACTTTTAAGACAATAGCTTTGGAAGCCAACCATTACTTACTAGAACTCAAACATTAAAAAAAAGCTCACCCCCAAATTCTTTTCTCAAATTTTGGAAATCCATGTTCTTCTTATGGTTCCCAAGCTTTGGGTCTTTAAATTCTACCGACCTAGAGGAACACCGAGCTTCTTGACAATCAGGTTTAGTTTTACTGACCATGCTCCTGGTTCTAACTCCACAGCCTACTCTTGTATGAGCTGTTACAAAATGAAATGATAAGAAGAAATAAAACATCTCTATCGATTGCCATGGAAACAAACTGATCAATCAATGGCCTATATAACAGGTTCTTCTCACCTTGTGGCCTACAGTCCTTGCTAGCATTTTTTACGATCGGATGGATCTCCACTTTCATTAAGATTTCAGGGTGCTTAATTAGCTCGAAAACACATATGTCACCAACATCAAGATGATTATCTTCTACGAATGTCTTCCAACCACTTTGGAGTTTTTCTTCCCGAAATTTACTTTCCGGATTGAAATAGTACTTCATAGACCACGTTTTCTCAGTGGAATTGCTTATGGTCAGATTACTATTGTGTTCTGTCAAAAACTTTTTAGCAAAATCCGATGGTATATGCTGATATTCAAGAAGTGAAAAGAAAACAGAATATGAAATATTCAGTCTAAACTCCACACAAAGAGCAAATCATTTTCAACTGTGCCAGCAAAATAATGAAATGTTACCAAGCGATAATCATAATGAACAGATGATGGTCGCATGAACACCATAAAAATTGGATTGTCAGTACTTTTGAAAGCATTGGCTATCTGAATTGCTTGAGCATTTTCGGTGGCTGTCAACCGTTGGGAACAGCTTGAAAATGTTTTTGTCCTTTTGTAAACAGAAATCCTTCCTCTAACTCCTGTCATAGATAGAGGAAACCATAGTAAGCAACCAAATTTAAAGGCAGAAAAAAATAACATGAACATCTGAAGAACAACCACTGCTGAAATTGAAATAAAGAATGCATACCATAAGCTTGTCCTTTACAACTGCATGAGTTTTCATTTCATTTTTATCGAGATTACCAAGCTTAATCATTCTAGAGTTGGGGTCATCAAGACTAATTTGTGATGATAAATTCTCTAACTCTGAATCTGTTCTCATTTTCTTTTGAGGGAGTGGACTTGACAAATCTGATTTCTGTTTTCTTTTCCCACTGATTGAAATATCAATACCATCATCTTTCGTTCTAGAATAGGCATATTCGATCTCCGAAGCACTTCTATCAAAAATCAATACATGAAAATGATCATTCCCTTCATATCGAAAAACCATAAAAGACCCAAATTCCAGTGCGTAATGCTGTGCAAATTCTAGCCAGCCTTTTTGCAACCACACCCTTCCATCACTCTTTGTAAGTTCCACCTGCCATATTGCACCACTTGGGACCTCAAATTTAACAATACTTGACAGTTGGTTTCCATATTTTGTAACAAATCTTCTAGGAATCCCCTGATAATGACAGTATACAGACATGGTCCATTAATAGACTTCCATGAAGGAAACAAATTACAAAGTAGATATATAAAACGAAGAAAAAGGCGAATACTTACAAGTATGTCGTCTCGAATAGTATCATGAAGAATCACTTTGAAAAAATGGGGAGTTTTGGACGTAAACATGAGATGATCGTTGTGTGTAGGACGATGAGAAGTCATCTTGGAATCCCGTGGTTCCTACATGAGCATTTAAACAAACACTTTAGGTGCCATGTCCCATGGGAATAAAACTTGACATCCACTAAAAACAATAAGCAGAAAGAAACCAATTAGAACGCACAATCAGCAAACAAATATATTATTTTTCTGATGAAAAATACACATTTCCATAGCAAATAGCATATAGGAATAAGAAAGGTAAAACCGAAAGACTGCAAACGATGAACTTCTTAGTTTCTTCAACCAGATATATCCTTATCTCAACTCCAACAGTGTTAATGTTCTGCTACTGAATGTTGAAAAGACTGGAATTAATGCTCTTAGGTATTAAAGGAGTCACCTTAAAAATACTGGGTAATCAGTAGTAATCATTATTTTTTAAAGCAATTAATCCAATTTAATGGTTAGTACCTGCTAGTAAGCTACTGACTAGTGTCAAACTCAATTGGTTTTAGGAAGGTAGAAACTAAATGGTACGGACTCATTAATGAAAATTTTCAATTGACAATTACTACTCCTCCCACTTTAATTATTTTAAAAAAATTTAATTTTGACATATTATAATTTTAAATTTATTAGAGATAAAAATATAAAAATATATTTTAAAAATATTTAATTAAATAATTTAAAAATATATATTTTATAAAATTTAATAAATTAAAATATTTAAAATAATTATAATCAAAGTTTTAAAAATTTAATTTTTAAAAAATCAATATTAGGCATCATATATGTGACAGGGGAGTATATTTTATAAGGATTAATGGATTATTATTATTATTTGGTACACTCACAAGTGTCTTAGTTTTAGGGTTTAGGATTTTAATTTTAGGATTTAAGATCTTAATTTAGAGTGAGGTTTAGGAGTTTAGATGTAGGAGTTTAAAATTTAGGAATATTAGTAAGAATTTAGGGTTTAGAGATTGAGATTTTATTTTTAGGGTTTAACTTGTAAACCTTGATTTATAACCATGTACGTTTGGATTACGGAATAAAGGATTACCTTTGGGAATAAAATTACTGGAATATAAGATTACTTGCTATATTACTAAGAATATTAGATTACCTTGTTTGGTTTGTTTGACAGGAATTAAGTTGACAATGTTTGGTTGGGGGAAGATAAGATTAGTTAAAAGTAATTTTTACCAAACTATCCCTATGACATATTTTATTTCTAACAAGTTAAACTTTTATCGATAAATAAAAAATATTTAAATGAAGATTCATAAAATTTTTTTATTTAACATAATTTTAATATAATTAATATTAAGAATTTATATTTTTAAATAATTTTTATAAATATTATATTTATGGAAAAATCATAGCATAAAGTTGTGTTTAAAAAATAAAAATCATTGTGGATTTTAAACATAATTTCAACAGGGTTTACCTTTGTAGGTAATATGACTTGCAATTGTAGATGTTTTTGTAACCCTCTATACCTACGTAGATATTTAGGTTTTAGAATAGGCTTATTTGAATCAGTACACCTATATAGATAAAATGTATTGAAAATATACAAATTGGTAACTTGCCAATAGTTTCATCTAAATTTTTCCTTAATAAGAAAAACGATTATTAATTTCTTTTCTATTTGGTTTATCAAATCACAAAATTAAAAACTAATCTAACTTAAATTTCACTAGTGACTATACAGTTTGCTGCGTTTTTTTTTTTCATTTTCCTTATCAAATCATAGAATTAAAAACTTATTCAACTTAAATTTCTTTCCATTTCCTGTAAATATGTTGAGATTATTAAATTTTATTTACATTGTTGTAAATATTTTGAGATTATTAATTTCTTTTAAGAATATAAAATTATATTTTTTATTTTAATTAATTTTATATTTTTTAAAATTTAAAAAGTTAATTTGCATGTTAAGAAAAATTTAAAAATTAATGATATTGTTAAATATTTAAATCTAATAAAATTTAGTATTAAAAAAATCTGGATAAAACATATTATTCAAATTCTTAATTGTATAATTTAATTATTATTTCTCAGTGAATGTTTTAGAGAAAGGTTGAATTGTAATTTTTCAATTTTATAGGGGATGCTGTTGTCTTAAAGAGAGGGAATTGCCAAATACCAAAGAATTTCATAGGATTGGAATTCTAGGAAAAACTCTCAAAACACGGGACTTTAAGTAATATTATATTACCTTGTAGTGGTTATCTTTTAAATCCAAACAAGGGCTTAAGATACTGGAAAAGTTTTTTCCACCTACGAATTTTCTTTTCCTTAATCCAAATAGCCCCTAAATTCTAATCATTATCCCTAAAATTTAAACCTCCTATATTAAGATCCTAAACTCTAAAACTAAGATACTTGTGAAAACTTTTAGTTTTAATTGTCAATGTATAGATATAAATCCTTTTACCAATACAATATAAATATCAAAATTTTCTGTTAAATAGAGACTACAACTTTGATACCAGATGTTGGAGTATCATTTTCTATAAAAAAAATATATCATAGGTCATTCATATCACATTATTTATGAGACTAACCAATCAAATGTATCAATTTTATTAATTTTTATATATTTTTATTAAGTAAATCTTATTAATATTTACTATAAATTAAATTTAAAAATAATTTTTATCAAGTAGAGATTCATTGGGTAAAAAGAAGAGATAGAAAAATTAATAAAATTAATACATTTGATTTGTTGATCTCATGGATGATATGACGAGAATGACCTATGATATTTTTTTTCATTTTTTATAAAAATCTCAAATTGATTTAATTTTTATTAAAGTAATTATATCATGTACAAATAATATAAATCTTTTATTTTTATAAACATCTAATTATCAATTTTTAAAAAGCGACAAATATACCATTTAATTATTAGAATGTTTTCAATACAATTACCCGTCGTTAAAAATTAATAGAGTGATAACGTGACAGTTAAAAATAAAATGATATAATTATATATTTAATCTTTGTTATTTATTGAAAGATTTTATTTATATATATTAAATTCATTTTCCTCCTAAAAATATTATCCAAGGGACTCAAACCTAGGGATTTAAGGTGGTAAAACAATATCATAACCACTTAACCAAACACATTTTTTCGCTATAAAATACTAAGACCAATATATGTTGAACTTCTCCTTCAAAGTTTTGGTGAAGCTGCTGATAAATGAGTCATTGCTCATACAAGCATGTGTCAACTCTATTTGAACTTTTTGACACTTCATGACAGAATGCATTGGAATATTTTCGTATCTATAACTGTTAGTTTGTTACCCCACACACCGTAGTGCCTCTTGTGAAAGAAGACTTATAACTCGAGCAAAGCAATTTTCAATCAATAACTGGCTATGGAGTACATAAGGATTCCTGACAGAAAACAGAGCACGTAGGCTTTCATTTATGTTCTCATTTGAGGACTGATAAAGAGTCGGGGTAAATAGCTATTCTCCAAATGCCATTTAGATAGACGAGAAACAACATCTTGTTGTAAGGCACTATCTGAATCGGGAGACGATCATTTTAGCTATCTTCATGGTTGCAGTTCTCCTGATTAAAGGGGATGTTTGCAATTCTTTGAGTTGCTCATTGTCTTTTCCTGGGTTCATCAACAGCATTACTAGTTTTAGGGCCCGGTGTCTATTGATTTCTCTGACGACTTACGGGGCAGATCCCCAATGCAATGTGTCTTTACAGGTGGCTAGTTCTAGCTAGCTTTGAAACAGTATTGGAAACAAATGATTTTTTTGTACTGATTACAGAAAACCCTGATACATCCATCTCCAACAGTCTCCACAATACACATATTTTATAGCACAAAGATGTATTTGGTGCAATGGTTATGTGATTGGAGGAAGAAAATAAATTTAATATATATATAAATAAAATTCTTTAACAAGGTGGTGATTAAATAATTATATTATTTTATTAAAATAAAATTATGATTAAATTAAAATATATAAATAATAATGATTAAAATTGTAATTATATCATTTTATTTTTTACTGTCACATCATCGTTCCGTTAATTTTTAACGACGAATAATTATATTAAAACTATTTTAATAATCAAATGATATATTTATCATTTTTTTAAAATATGATCATATCGATTTTAACCTTATAATTAAATAGTTTTTTATGTAATTTATCTTAAATTTTAAATTTATAATTGTGCGTGCATTTATCTAGAAGTGAAACTGGATTAAGATTCTAAATTGTAAATTTGTAATCAGATTAAAATATTTTCTAATAATTTGATTACAAATTAATATTTTATATATATATATATATTTTTAACCCTTTATAATATATACACAATTTATTTATATTATAATTAAATTAAATATTTTAAAATAAATATCATCGATTTTTTAACAAAATCACTTGTTTTAAAAATACTCTTATTTTCTCACGTCTTATAGTTATATTTCACCTTATCTTAAAAAATACCGATTTATATTAAACAAAACTATTTATCCTATTTCATCTTATTTAAAATTTTCATTATATTTTACCAATTATATATTTAAAATATTTTCTAAAAAATAATTTCAATTCTAATTAAATATAATAAAATATAACTATTTTAAACAAATTTTATTAAATTTAAGAAACTTGTTATGTGGTAGAATTTTAGTATATACTACTAAATTCCTATTAAAATATTATTATATTTACAAATATATTTCAATTGCATATCTATAAATATATGTATATGTAAATTTTGAAAAAAATAGTTAGTTTCCATAATTTAATTTATTAAATATATTTTCCTTTTAAATAGAATTACAAAAATTAAAACATTTATTTACCTTTAATTTACAGTTAAGCTTATTAAAAATATATTAGTAATATATTTTAGTAATGATTATTTTGGGTTAATTGGGCCTAGAAATATTTATATATTTTATACTTTCTTTGACCCTAAAATTCAAATAAAACTCATAAAAATAAGTGAAATTTTGAAAGCATAAAATATGTTTTTATTGTTTTCATTGAAAATGTTGTGGGAAAGTAAAATAAATATAAAAATCATGTTTTTAATTTTAAATTCATTTTAATTTAGGTTTGAATCCTTTTAATGTAATTTTGTAAAAGGTAAATTACACTGATAATCATTGAATTTTTAAAACGTTTTTAATAGTCTTCAAACTTTTAAAACTTTTATTATAATCACTCAATTTTAATTCATTTTTATTACAATCATTGCCATTAATTATCGTTAAAAATGACGTGACATGATCAATTTAAAGATAAAATATACTGTTAGACACTAAATTTTTAGGACACTTTCAATATAATTATCAAACTTTTAAGATTTTCATTAAAATCGTTTAACTTTTAATTTGCTTCACGGTGACTACTATTAAAAAAAATGACGTTACACGTTAAGTTTAACGATAAATGTTTTTCCACTATTTTTTTCTCTTATTTTTTTTCTATTTCTCTTCCATCCAAATGGTGCATGTAGTAAGACAATTTCATCCCATGAAGGCGATACAATTACAGAGAAGAAAAAGATGAGAGAGATGAGAGAGATGAAAGATATACATATTTGGATATAAAAAAAAAAGAAAATAAGAGGTGAAGAAATAGGGTGAGATAGTGACGGATTCAGAAATTTATTTAAGGGTAGGTACATATGAAATTTCGAAATCTCAGAGCGGACACAAAGCTTAAATATTACAAAAACTTAAGGACTAATTTATAAAAATTAAGAAAATTAAGGATAAATATATGAACTTTAAAAAGTTCAGGGTGGGCACGGGCCCACCCTATTCAAAGCATAGATCTGCCACTAGCGTGAGAAAACGTTTAATTTTAAATTTAATATGTCACATTAGCTTTTTTAACGGTAATTAATGAGACCATAATAAAAAGGGATTACAAATTGAATGACTGCAATGAAAGTTTTAAAGTTCGTTGATCATATTAAAAACATTTAGTGATCGTCAATATAGTTAACCCTTAAATTTAACATGTTATGTTAATTTTTTAATGGTAATTAATGACAATAATCGTAATGAAAGTGAATTAAAAGTTGAATAAGTGTAATGAAAGTTTTAGAAGTTTGGTGATCATATTGAAAGCGCCTTAAAAATTCAGTGACTATTAGTATAGTTTATTCCTTTTTAAAACTTTAGTTTATTTACTCATATTTTATTTATTACTATTATATTTTTCAACTATATTTTTATTAATTTTTAATAATTATATTTTCATTTCTATTTTAAAATCTAGATATCAAACACATTTTTATTACTTTCATTTTTGAAATAATTTTCACCCCTATTAATCAAGCATGATTTAAATTTTGAAAAAAAGTGAAAATAAAATCATTTTCTGAAATTGAAAATAATAAAAATAAAAAGACTAAACGGATCTTAAAAAATTTCAAAATTAAAATTTAAAATTATTACTATTTTCGTCTATGATTGTCGTCTTTGAACATATTTTTTAGATCATCATAATTAAATAATATTTTTTTCCAATATAACATCATTCAAAATAGTATATAATATGATTACAATTCGATTGATACGTTGTTTATCGTTTTCGATAATGTTATGATGTAGAAATTTTTGTGCAGTGAAACAGTAGACCACCTACCTTGTTGAGACTTTAATTGCTGAGTAGGTGGGTTGGATGCTTGTCATCTTGAAAAACAAGGCAGTTGTGAGCTGTCATTTGAGACAAATTTTGAACAATTATATACCGACCGAAGCCAATCGAAACGATCCTAAACAGAACAAAAATCCTAAACATGTTGCAACACAATCTAATCTGTCCAAGACTTCAAGTCTCGCACGTAGCCGGTCCAAGTGGTTAACATAACGATTATTGTTCTTAGAGGTTATGTAACAACCCGGTTTTAGGGACCGAGTGTCGGGTTAACCCGAATGATTGGGCTTCGGTTTTTGACCCCGGGTTTAGTGGTTTTGGGGCTCGGGTTTGTGTTGGGCCTTGTTGTGTTGGGCTTTTGAGTGGTTGTCTAAGGGCATTTTTGTAAATGCCTAAATGGATGAAAGATGAGGTTTTTGGAGTGTTGTTTTCTGCAGAGATGATATCATGGGTGCAGAGGGTTTTCTTTTTCTCATCTCCTTCATCTAAAGCTTAAGGGAGGAAGAGTTAAAGGTTGAATCTTGTTAGTTTTGCTGGAGAATCTCGTTTTGAGCTTGAAGGGTAAGTTATAGAGGTGCTTGAGATCTTTAAAAAAGAGGTAAGAAAGTGTTGTTTTGGTGAGGATGAAGGTTTAAGTGGGGGTTTAGGGTGCAATCCAAGAATGAGAGTTTAAAGGGTTGTTTTGTGGTTCTTGATGTTTTCTTAGAGTTAAAAACATCACCAAGCAATGCCTAATTGCTTGTTTAATCTTCTTCTTGTAGAGAAAGAAGTGGAGGTTCCATGTCAAAGGAAAGACAAGGAGAAAATTTGAGGAGGAAGAAGAGACGTTTTTGCTGTTGCTTGCAAAAGGTTGGTACTCCCAACTCTTTTAATCATTATGCATTTCATGGTAGAAAGCATCCATGTGGATATAGTGTATGTATGCTTGGTTTGAGCTTGGTATGCTTTAATGGTGGAAATTGTGTTAGTAAGTTAAATGGCTGAAAATTGGTGTTAAAACGTCCTAAACATCTATAGGAACTAATGGGAACACTGTAGGATTGATTAGATCAAGTTTGGAATGGATTCCTAGAAATTTACTAAGTGCAGACCTGCATTCGTGCAGGGGGTATCGATACACAGGCTACCGGTATCGATACCCATGAGTGGAAATAGACTAAGTGGCCAGGTGTATCGAACCATGGTTCGATACTGGGACCTCCAGTGGCATAATGGCATCGATACCGGTATCGATGCTGGAGGGTCCCCTTTTGTTGACTTTGAAAATGGTCAAAGGGTATCGATACCAGTATCAATACCCATGGTTCGATGCCTTCTTTGGGTAGGTATCGAGGCAGGGTGGTTCGATACCCCATATAAGGGTATCGATACCCCTGCGAAAACTTGACAAGATAAGCTTTGTTTGAGGTTCGATAAGAGGATTAAGGGTCTTAATGAATCTTATAACTAATGAAATGAATTGTTAATACGAGTTTGATGTTTATAAACCCGAAAGACTAAGGTATGATAAGTCTTAATATATCTTGTTGTGCTAAGATCCTAGGTGGATCGTTTGTGTGGTTTGAGTCCTTGTGTGATGGAAATCCGGATATCCATAAGTGTTGCAACACGTTGAAGGCCATCCGATGTAACATGTCGGATGATGTTTGAAGACTTTTATTCCGAGTGTTGGGCGACCTCACTCGAAGATGTTCGATGTAACATTCTGAGCATGGGGTTGGTTGGGCGGCCTCCACCCCTTTCCAAATGTTGGGCGGCCTCGTTCAAAGATGTCCGATGTAATATTCCGGGCATAGAATTTGAGGGCAGCCTCAATCCTGAGTGTAGGATCCCGATGCTGTGTGGACGCGGGCCTCACTCTTGTGTGTTATTCTGTGATGTGGCATGTATATGCTGTGTGCGATATTATACATTGTTTATGCCATGTGATAGGCAAGCATGCTAGATCATCATATCATGCACGAAATTTATATGTTATGTTTTACTGCTTATGATATGCATGATGTTGGCCGAGTTCGGCGTACCCACTGAGCTTTCGTAGCTCAGCGTTCGAAAATGTTTTCGTGCGTAGGTTAGGTGAAGCCGGTTCGTGGAGTACCATCAAGATTCGGATTTCAGCATCGACCGTGTTGTCAGAGTACATGTATTAGATTTAGTGTGCTAGTACTATGTCGAACCCTATGTAATGTAACTCTATTCATTTTAATTTAGGTTGAATGTTTTAATGGTTTGTAATATTTTGGAACTCTGATTACTTTATACTATTTTGGGCTTGCGCTTTAACTTAAATGGATTTTATGAATCGTATTTGGATTTGAATTTGATTTTATTTGATGCGCTTTGAAAAGAAATTTTGAAATACAGGTTTTGTGCCGGAGGCCCAATGTGACATCCGACTCGGGTGTTACAAGTTATAAGTTCGAGCATTAATAATTGTAGCGACCTTTTATTTTTTTGAAAATTTAAAAAAGTTTAAAAGTTCGGTGTGAAGGTTCGGTGGGATTTGAAAATTCGGTATCCGAAGATAACACCTGAAGAACAGGATGCCACTTCTAAGGAAATACCGTTAAAATTTAAAAATTTGCGATAATATTTAAAAATTTGGTATCCCGGGAGATGACACCCGAAGAATAGGATGCCGCTCCCATTGGAATACCGTTAAAATTTGAAAATTGGTCAATCGATTGGAGTCGCCATCGACCGTTCAAAAACGTGGATCGAACACCAAAAATAAAACCAGAGAAAATTGGGTTCGGGAGTTAGTTACGTTTGGGGAAGGATTAGCACCCCATAACGCCCAAAATTAGCAACTAAAGGTTCGCATCGTATTTTTTTAAGAAAATATAAATTTTGAATTAAATTATTTTTTAATTTTAAATGCATACCCTAATATCCACGACAATTTAAAGAAGATAACATCCGGAGACTGAGATGCTACTCCTAATAGAATATATCGGGATAATAATTTCTAAAAGAAAACAGAAAAAACAACAACAAAAGCTCGAATATATAAAAACAAAAAATAAATGTAAAAGCATAATGTAACATTAGTAAAATAATAAAACAAAATAATACTAATACTAATACTAATATAATATAATATGGGCTAATCTTAAAAAAAAAGAGAAATTGTAGAGTTAAAAATAAATAAAATAGTGAAATCATGGACCAAGTTGAACAAAATATAAAGATATATAGCCAAAATAACAAAATCAGTGACTAAATTACAAAAAAATGAACATTGGAAAATCGAAGTGGAGGATACTGAAAACTCTAGGGACCATGTGGGTAATTAGCCCACTAATCCGGGTTAGGCACGGATCCGAGTTGGGCGAACTAGTCAATAATTGAGCGTGGATAGCCAAAACGACGTCGTTTTGGGCCCTGTGACAGGCACCAAAACGATGTTGTTTTGTATTTAGCATATATAGGATTTTTTGATGAAGATTCATTTTCATCTTCATTTTCCATAAGTCAAAAATAAAGAGCTAATGAAAGAGCTCTTTATTTTCTGGAGTTCGGCTGCCGTTGGTGGAGATCGATACCGCTCGCCGTTGCTGGCCGTCGGAGACCAAAAGTTTACTATTTTCCGAAGGCTTTTAACGAGGGGAGTTCAGATCTGATGTTGGAATTTCCAAACAAGAAGCACACAATCCTAGATCTAAAAGATAAGTAGTCGAACCCTTATGTTTTTTTACCTCTTTTTTTGTGTGTTTTGGCTCCGATCTCTCCTTTTCCTATTTCCGATTTACACTACTGATCTTGTGGCTCTGTTGGTCCGAAATTTCTATTTTGTGGTTGATTTTTGGTTCAAAAATTTCATTCAAAAACCAGTTTTTTTTATCCATTCGTAACCATATTACAACCATTTAATCTGGCATTTATAGCTCGGATTTATACATATTTTATTGTAAATATCTCTGTTATAAATATGAAAATCCTAGATCTAATGATGATTTCTTCTTTTGCGGGTTTGAGTTGACGCGGGTGTTGGAGCAGATCGGGGCAGTGGCCGTTCGCGGGAGCCAATGAAAAGGCGCCTGACGATCACGCACGATTCAAATAGTCGCGCATGGCGGCCACGCACGACCAGCTGTTATGGATGCTGAAGAGGCGGCGGCCGGTCTGGTTTGTTTCTGGTTAGGGTTTAGTTAGGTTACCATTAGGGTTATCTTTGGGTTGGATAATTAGGTTTGGGCTGAGTTGGGTTATTAGATGTTGGGTCTGATGTATTGGGTTTGATGTTGGGTAAGAATTGGGTAAGGGAATTGGGCTTGAATGTTATAACGAGCTTGGTTGTATTTATTGGATCTGGGTTTTAATAATAAAGGGGTTTTTTGGTTATACTTCAAATGGGTTATTATAGCTGTCACTCTTTGCTTATTGTTGTGTAACGACAATAAAGCAAAGGTAAGGAATAACCCATTTCGTTTGGTATGATTTATGGGTTCTTTTTGGTAAGATTGGGGTCCTTTCTCCCGACCACCGCCTGTTTTCGGTCTTCGCTTGATCTTCTCTGATTCTCTGAAACAAAATTCTTCAAAATTGAGACTTCGAGACTGCAACTTCTTCCTTGCTTGTTCTTCTTTTAGGTGCCTTGGATGAGCAGATTCTTCCTGTGTAGAGTCTTGCTTGTCTTCAGCAAAGTCTTTATGCTACATGTTCTTCTTGTCTTGACTTTTCATCTTCGGATGTCGACGCTGCAAGTTCTTCCTATATAGAACCTTCTGCATCTTAAGTTGAGAGTCCTCCTGTAATGAACTTCTCGTTGTAGATTCTTTCTGTCATAGAATCTTTTGTGTTTTTATTTTAAGAGTTCTTCCTGTAGTAGAACTTTTGGCTAGAGATTCTTTCTGTCATAGAATCTTTTGCGTCTTCAACTTCAAGAGTTCTTCCTGTTGTAGAACATCTCGCTAGAGATTCTTTCTGTCATAAAATCTTTCGCGTTTTCAATTCTAAGAGTTCTTCCTATTGTAGAAATTCTCGCTTGAGATTCTTTCTGTCATAGAATCTTTCGCGTTTTCAATTCTAAGAGTTCTTCTTGTCGTAGAACTTCACGCTAGAGAATCTTTCTATCATAAAATCTTCACGTTTTGAATTCCAAGAGTTCTTCTTGTTGTAGAACTTCTCGTTGGAGATTCTTTCTGTAATAGAATCTTCATGTTTTGGATTCCAAGAGTTCTTCCTGTTGTAGAACTTCTCGTTGGAGATTCTTTTTGTAATAGAATCTTCACTTTTTGAATTTCAAGAGTTCTTCCTGTTGTAGAACTTTTTGTTGTCGATTCTTCCTATATAAAATCTTTTGCTTGCTCCAAGGGTTCTTCCTATATAGAACTTCTCGCTGGAGATTCTTTCTGTAATAGAATCTTTGCGTTTTAGAGTCTTGAAATCGGGTTCTTCCTATATAGAACTTCTTGTTGGAGATTATTTCTATAATAGAATCTTGTGAGTTCTTCATCTACATAAATTTTTGATACAAACTCTTCCTATATAGAGTCTTCCAAGATGTAAGTTCTTCATGTACAGAACTTCTTGGTTACTTCTCCTCTTGAATCTTGAGTTTGCTGGTTCTTCTTGCATGGAATCTTATAGTTGACTCTCCTCTCGAATCTTGAGTTTGTTGGTTCTTCTTGCATAGAATTTTCTGGTTGATTCTCCTCTCGAATCTTGAGTTTTCTAGTTCTTCTTTCGTAGAATCTTCATCTCGCAATTGTGAGCTCATTCTGTGTAGAACTATTGTCAACGCTTCGTTTTCTGATGTGGATTTCAGTAACTTCTGTTGGCTCTTATTATGTTCATGTTTCATCTCTTGAATCTTTTCTGGTTCTTGTGTACGTTTAGAAAAGAAAATAAAATATTTTTCTACAATGCAGGTTAGCATACGCCTAATCCTAGGGATGCCTTCACTATATGATCCATGAATGATGATATCTTGATATCTTCTGTGATCCTCACATTTGATCAGATAATTGTAACGCTTTCTCATCTTCAATCTTCTTCTTTTTTGATGTAGCAAGGACGTCTCATCTCACGCCAAGAGTTCAAACTTCAAACATCAACTTGTTCCAGGATATCTTTTTGAGCTTTCACTTTGGGAGCATCTTTGATATTTTTTCTCTCTTTTTTCTTTCTCTTTCTTTCTTTTTCATTTTCAATTTTCTTTTTCTTTTTCTTTTTCTTTTTTTTTCATTTTTCATTTTTCATTTTTCATTTTTTTCATTTTTTCTTTTTGTTCTTTTTTCTTCTTCTTTTTTTAACGAAAAGTTAGTCTTCGGATGATATTTTCCTGGTGTTGCCCCATTCTGGTGTTCATTGTAGTTTTGGCATTTCAAAATTTTTGCGTGAGTGTTTTCTGTTGCATGAGATTCTTCTTGTGATTAGTGCTTTGCCTGCATTACCTGCACCTTATAGGCTAAGACTATAACGAAGTAATGTCAAGAAATCTTTTGTTTGTTGTAAATCTATCTTAACCCGAAAAATGATGAATGATAGTTCATGAAAAAGATATATGTAATGTATTTATACTCAAAATATCATGGCAAACATAAGGTTTTCAAAAGATGATAAAAACGATACAAAGTCTTGAACATTTCACTGTATGAATGACATATGGATCCTTTTTAATGATAGATTTCTTTCCCCAGGTCCTTTCATTATATCTGAGAGGTTTGCCAATTCTCAAAATGGATTCGAGCCGCCCTTTACGGGTTTTTAACTCGATTCCTTTGTTGGTTACAAGAAGACCTTTTGGGGTTTTCCTCTTGAACCTTCTTTTTATTTTCTTCTTTTTTCTTTTTCATTTCTTTTTCTTTTTTTTAAGCGTAATACTTTTTAACTGAGTCTGAATTTATTGGATTACTCACTTTGCGTCCATCCATTTTTGCTAGGATTAACGCTTCTCCGGAAAAAAGGCCTTTTTAACCACGTAGAGCCCTTCCCAATTTGGCATCCACTTCCCACGGAAGTCTTTCTGTATGGGCAAGATCCTTTTCAGTACCAGATCTCCCTCTCGAAATTCTCTAGGTCTAACCTTCTTGTTATAGGCCTGTATCATTCTTCCCTGATACATTTGACCATGGCAGATGACCCTTAATCTATTTTCTTCAATGAGGTTGAGCTGATGATATCTAGCTTTTATCCATCCAGCTTCATCCAACTTTACTTCATTTAAGATTCGTAGCGACGAAATCTCCACTTCTATGGGCAATACTGCTTCTGTACCATACACTAAAGAGTATGAAGTTGCCCCTGTCGATGTACGTACAGATGTTCTATAGGCAAATAAGGCAAACGGTAACTTCTCATGCCAATCTTTAAAATTTTCTGTTGTCTTTGCTATGATCTTCTTGATATTTTTATTTGCTGCTTCCACTGCCCCATTCATCTTAGGACAATAAGTGGTGGAGTTGTGATGTGTTATCTTAAATTGTTAACACACTTCTGTAATTATTGTAACACCCGACCCGGATGTCACATTGGGCCTCTGGCCCAAAACCTGCATTCCCAAAATTTCTTTTCAAAGCCCATCAAATAAAATCAAATTCAAGTCCAAATACGATTCATAAAATCCATTAAGTTAGAACAAAAGCCCAAAATAATTTAAAGTACTTGGAGCTCCAAAATATTACAACCCATTTAAAAGATTCGACCCAAATTAAAATAAACAGAGTTACATTACATATGGTTTAACACAGTACTATCCCACTAATCTAATACATGTACTCTGACAACACGGTTGATGCTGAAATTCAAACCTTGATGGTGCTCCACGAACCGGCTTCACCTAACTTACGCGCGAAAACATATTTCGAACGCTGAGCTACGAAAGCTCAGTGGGTACGCCGAACTCAGCCAACATCATGCATATCATAAGCAACAAAGTATAACATATAAAATACCGTGCATGATATGATGATCTAGCATGCTTGCCTACCACATGGCATAACAATGTATAATGACGCACACAGCATATACATGTCAAAATAACAACACAAGGTAGTGAGGCTCGTGTCCACACAGCATCGGGATCCTACACTACGAGCAGGGCTCGTGTCCACACAGCATCGAAATCCCATACTCAAGGATGAGGCCCGCGTCCACACAGCATCGGGATCCTACATCCGGGATTTGAGGCTCGCGTCCACACAGCATCCGGATCCTCCAAATCCCATACTTGGAATGTCACATCGAGTATCATCGAATGAGGCCCGCGTCCACTCAGCATCGGGATCCTACATTCGGAATGTTCTTCAAAATCATCACCCGGAATGTTACATTGGATGGCCTTCGACATGTTGCAACACTTTTGGATATCCGGATTTCCATCAAATAAGGACTCAACACACATAAACGATCCACCTAGGATTTTCACATCAAAACATATCAACACTTCTCATAACTTAGTCGTTCGGGGTTTAAAACATCAATCTTGTGTTAACCATTCATTTCATTAATTATAAGATTCATTATAACCTTTAATCCTCTTATCGAACCTCAAACAATACTTATCTTGTCAAGTTTTCGCGGAGGTATCGATACCTTATATGGGGTATCGAGCCACCCTACCTCGATACCCACCCAAAGAAGGCATCGAACCATGGGTATCGATACTAGTATCGATACCTTTTGGCCATTTTCAAAGTCAACGAAAAGAGGACCCTCCAGTATCGATACTGGTATCGATGTCATTATGCCACTAGAAGACCCGGTATCGAACCATGGTTCGATACCCCTGCCCACATAGCCTATTTTTACTTATGGTTATCGATACCGGTGGCCCGTGTATCGATACTCCTGCACGAAATGCAGGTCTGCACTTAAAAATTTCAAGGATTCATTCCCAAACTTGATCAAATCAATCCTAAAGTGTTCCTACACATTATTAGGAGTGTTTAGGATAATTTAACATCATTTTCAAGACATTTAACACATAAATCCGAATTTCACCATTAAAGACCTCTTTCAAGCAAACCAAGCAAATCAAGCATACATACATGGATTCTATATGCTATGCACTCTACCATGAAATGCATAATGATTATAAGAGTTGGGAGTACCATCCTTGAGCTAAAACAACAAAACCCGAGCTCTCTTCACCCTCAAGCTTTTCCATCTCCAAAGCTTGTAGATGGCTCTCACACTTGTTCCTATACAAGGGAATAGATGAGCAATGAATTAGACACCAAGGAGAAGATTATTAGGGTCTAAAACACTAGAAAAACCAAGATTTACTCTCTCAAAAACTTATTCCCAAACTCAACACAAAACCCCACATAAACCTTCATCTTCCACCAAACCAACTCATACTTAAATGTTTTTATAGATCAAAAACACCCCTACAACTTACCCTTCACCTCAAAAACGTGATTTTCAGCTTAACACAGCAAAGCTTGAACCTTTACCTTACTTCTCTCTTTCAAAGATGGAGGAAGGGAATAGGAGACAAGGTGATATCACCTCCTATACTTTCTGCAGAGAAACATAACACCCCTAACCCCTGTCTCATCCATTTTGGCATTTACAAAAATTCCCTTAGTCATCCACTCAAAAGCCCAACACAACAAGACCCAACAAGGCCCAACACGAACCCGAGGCCCGAAACCATTAAACTCGGGGCCCAAAAACAAAGTCCAACCCCTCGGGTTAACCCGACACTCGGATCCAAAATCTGGGTCGTTACAATTATCTTATTATTCAAATTGGAATCATTTTTAGTAATGATTCTATCTGGAAAACCATACCGACAAATGATTTCCTTCTTTATGAACTTGCAAACTGTTGCTCTCGTGATATTTAGATAAGAGGCTGTCTCTATCCATTTGGTGAAGTAATCAATGGCCGCCAAGATGAAGCGATGTCTATTAGATGTCGCGGGATGAATCTGCACAATGACATCCATTCCTTCATATTGCAAAGGGCCACGGTGAATTCATGGTGTGCAAAGGTGACAGGGGAGAATGAATCTTGTCAGCATATATCTGGCACTTATGGCACTTCTTGGCATAGTTGATGCAATCTACTTCCATAGTCAACCAATAATACTCGTACTTCATAATTTTATGGGCTATCGAAAAGCCATTAGCATGTGCCCCACATAAAACATCATGCACTTCTTTGAGAATCTCTTTAGCTCGTTTGGGCATCTACAATTCTTAATAGCACCTGGTCTTTTCACCTTGATGAGTGCATAAAAGTCCTATTTTTTATATTATTTTCCCACTGAATTATTGGCAAGAAAGGATAGATTTAAGGGCAATATTGGGTAATTCTGCTTATTTTCCATATTTCAACATCTAAATACTTAAATCATGAATTTATTTATTATTTGGCATAAAATAGATGCATTTGATGGTTTTCTTTCATAGGCAGAAAACCACATCATATGAATGGTCAAACAAGAAGACAGATGTTGGTAAAGAAGCTGAATGCAGATGAAGCACCCGCCACAGCAACACTTTGGATGTCGCGGCAGCATATTGATGATGACAACTGGTGCTCGATAGATAGAAAAAAAGGTTACCTCGGCGAAGGTTGCCACGGCAAAAAAATGACAACCGGAGTCAAGATTTTCCACCAAACATTGCAGAGATATGCTACGCTGAACAATGAGTAGATCAGGCCAAGAGAACATACTGATGCAGTTCCAAGACGAGACCATTATGACAGCAACCCGCCGCGGCAACCGATGCCAAGGCAACACCTAGAGAACAAATGTTGATGTGATAGGCAATTTGAAGAGAAAAACAAGGTGGACGTTTTAAGACAAGTAGCATAGAAATCGGAGCTAGAAAACGCATGGAAAGTCAAGGTCAAAGCCAAATGGGAAAAGAATCCTTATAGGAATAAACTAGAAAATAAAATAAAGATCTTTTATTTATGTACTTAACTTGTGTTTTACTCCTAGTCGAATTCCTACTTTGGAAAGGTTTGCCCTAGGATAAGCTTATAAATACCATAGCCTATGTAGACAGGAAGATATCTCGAAATCAAGTTTCACAGAAAAACCCTAAATTCCTCGATCGTCCCCTTTGGGGTTTAGGTTAGTTTGTGGAGTAGTTGTGGGAGAAAGTTTATAATTTATTTAGTTCTTATTAATGCAATTTTAGAATTTATAGTTATAATTCAAAATCAATTATTTGTGTTTTTAGTTTGAATTATAACTAAGAAAACTAATTAAAACAAATTATTGAGCTCATAAGCAGAATTACCCAATATTGCCCTTAAATTTGTCCTTTATTACCAATAATTGAGTGGGAAAATAATATAAAAAATAGGACTTTTATGCAATCATAAAGGGGCAAAGACCAGGTGCTATTAAGAATTGTCGATGCCCAACGAGATAAAGAGATTCTCGAAGAAGTGCATAATGTTTTATGCGGGACACATGCTAATGGCTTTTAATTAGTTTTCTTAGTTATAATTCAAACTCAATTATTTGTGTTTTTAGTTTTCCATTGTGCAGGAATAATAAATTGCGTAAGTGAAGTCAATCCTTGTGGGTTTGACATCTTAAATACTACAATTTGGCAAAATGTGGATGAATGAAAGCTTCGTCATAAAAGCAGGACTTTCTAGCCTTCAACACCCCTTTTGTACAAGACTTCTCCATCTAATACATACCCTGCTGCCAATCTTCTGAGGGTTTTCTTGTCATTCTCACTTACTCCTTCAGGATAAGTATAACATTTAATGTATTACAGGATATCGTGGTACCATGGTTTACCGTCTACCTCTTCTTCAAAGGTGCAACAATAAGCTGACATTTCAAAAGTTTGCATTCTTATTGGCTGCATTTCTGCTTTTGTACTAGCTTTAAAAATTGCTTCTAAAGTAGCTAGAGCGTTCGTCATCTGATTGTCTTATCTCAGCAGATAGGTAAAAATGATATTCTCAAATCTTTTAATTTGCTCCTAGATTAAATCATAATATCTGACCATTCTGTGATCTCTCGTTTCTCATTCTCCACGAAGCTGATAAATTACTAAAGATGAATCCCCAAAGACTTGAAGTATTTTAATTTTCTTTTCAATGGCCCCGTATAATCCCATAACACAGGCTTCATACTCGGCTATATTATTCGTGCAAAAGAACTTTAGTCTACTTGTGAAGGGATAATAAACATTATCTGGAGAGATCAACATCGCACTTATTCCATTCCTCAGTGCATTAGATGCCCCATCAAAATACAACTTCCATGACTCCTCTAGGATGGTTTCTTCTTCTATTGCAATATACATTAGATCCTTATCTGGGAAGTTAAAGTTCAAGGACTGGTACTCTTCTGAAGCTCGGCTTGCTAAGAACTCAGCAATAACACTTCCTTTTACTGCTTTCTGACTCACGTAAATAATGTCTAATTTAGATAGCAATATTTGACAACGAGCCATTTTCTCGATCAGCGCTGGGGCTTCCATCAAGTATTTCAATGGATCCAGTTTGGATATCAACCAAGTAGTGTAATATAACATGTATTGTTTGATTCTTTTAGCAGCCCACACTAAAGCACAACACAATTTCTGAATTGGTGGGTACCGAGTTTCACAGTCCTTGAACTTTTTGCTCAGGTAATAAATGATCCTTTCTTTCTTTTCGGACTCATCATGTTGTCCTAGTACACATCCCATTTAATTCTCATAAATTGTTAAGTATAAGATCAATGGTCTGCCTAGTACTGGTGAAACTAAAATCGGGGGATTCATCAAGTACTTTTTAATTTTCTCGAGAGCCTCTTGGGAATCCTCATCGCATACCCCTGAATTATTCTTTCAGAGTAGTCTAAAATCAGGATCACATTTTTTGGTCATTTGAGAAATGAACCGAGGTATGTAATTTAATCTCCCTAAAAATCCTCGAACTTCTTTCTGTGTTTGAGGTGGTGGGAGATCATGGATTGCCTTCACTTTATTTGGGTCAATCTCTATTCCTCTTCTGTTGACCATGAATCCAAGGAGCTTCCCCGATATTACTAAAAAGGTGCACTTGTTGGGATTGAGCTTCAGTTGGTACTTCCTCAATATTTGGAATATTTTCTTTAAGTTGTGGATGTGCTCCTCTTTTGTTCGGGACATAGCAATCATATCGTCCACATACACCTCTATTTCTTTGTGCATCATATCGTGGAAGAGGGTCACCATTGCTCTTTGGTAAGTTGCCCTGACATTTTTGAGTCCAAAACCATGAATCCAAGGAGCTTCAGTTGTACCCTGCAAAACCATCCATGAATGAGAACCATGAATGCCCTGCTGTATTTTCGACCAAGGTGTCAATATGAGGCAAAGGGAAATTATCCTTTGAGCTGGCTCTATTAAGATCTCGGTAGTCAACGCACATGCGGACTTTCCCATCTTTCTTTGGAACAGGAACTATATTAGCAACCCACTTAGGGTATTTTGCCACTTTTAGAAAACCAGCATCAAAATGTTTCTTTACTTCATCCCTGATCTTTAGAAACATATCAGGCCTTATTCTTCTAAGCTTTTGCTGGACAGGCTTACATTCAGGTTTTTTCGGTAACCTGTGCACCACGATATATGTATTTAGTCCGGGAATATCCTGTTAGGTCCAAGAGAACACATTCTTGAACTCTTGTAGTTAGAGATGTAAAAATAGTTACTCGGATGGGTTTCAGGTCGGGTACTGTCAAGTCGGGTAAAATCGGATACAGGTCATTTCAGGTTAATTTGATGTTTTGACTCGATTCGGTTCAGGTACGGTTCCATTTCAAGTAGGGTCTATTTCAGGTCGGATCCATTTCAATTCGGGTTCAAACGGTTCGGTTCTAAATCGGATAATTAACAGTTTTATTTCAGGTCGGGTAAATTTTAGGTTTGTTGCATTTCAGGTCGAGTTCATTTCAGGTCGGGTTCATTTCAAGTAGGTTTTGTTTCAGGTCGAATTAATTTTGATTTTATATTCATAATAATTTAAATTATTAATTTTGATTTTGTATAAATACGTAAAAAACGAATAAATATTAAACTATAAAGTTAAAGATTAAATTTTGAAAATTTAAAAAATCAACATTAACTTGTAAGGACTCAATTACAAAAATTAAAAATTAGAAACATTAAAGTAAATTAGAAAAATCAGTAATAATCAATTCAAATAAATTAACTTTTAAGTTATAAGGACTAAATTACAAAATTTATAAATTAATAATAATTAAAAGTATTAAAAATCTAACTTTAATACGTTATAAAATAATTATACTATAGTTTAATATATTTTAAAAATAAAAAATACATTAGACGATATATAGAACTTATGGAGTAATACTATAAATTTACTAACACTATTTTTGAAAATAGAATGACACTGTATATAAATTAATAATATATATGAAATAATACTATTTTTGGAAGTATAATAATACTAGAATAAGGAATAATACTATTTATGGCATAATACCGTTTATGAAATAATACTATAAATGAAAAATAAAATTATAATATATATTAAAATATGGTATACATAACACTATAGAAATATAATACATTAATAATTTAATAACTAATATAAGTATTTATATAATATATAATGATAATTAGATGTCTAGTAATTATATATATGTATAATGTATGTATAATATATTTATAATGTATACAATTATTAATTATACATAATACATAACTACGTATCATAATTATATTCTAACATTCATATATATGTATCAATGTATTTTATATGTATACATAAAAAATTAGTAATAGTAGTAGTATTATACATAGTACATTAATATATTAATATATATTATATATATCATATATGTATGTTAATGTTATATGTATATGTATATATAATAATTAGTAAATGTATTATGTATATTATATATTATGTATATATAACATATGTATATGTATATGTATAATTGTATATAGTACATATATGCTATAATCTATATGTATATGTATTATATATATATGTATGTTATATGTATATATAATATATTATACATATATCATATATGTTAATATGTATATTAATTTTAGTACATGTATTATATATATATATATATATGTATGTTAATATGTCACATGTGTTAGTATGTATTAGTACATTATATATATATATAGGACATTATATATGTATATTAATATATATGTATTATACATAATACATTTATACATTACATATATCATACATGTATATTAATTTTTTATGTATATAATATATATATCATATTATATTATTATACACACACATATATATATATATAATATGTATTATATTTATACATATATTATCTATACATATCTAACATATTAATTATTATACATATTTAATATGTATATATATCATATATAAATACTATATATTATAAATATTATATTAATATTATATAAATATTATATTATATATAAATACTATATAATATATACATACTATATAATATATATATATATATAATAACAAAAATTAATTTTTCCCTCCCCCAACCCCTCGAGTAAAATCAAAATTTTAACAAAAATCTATTTTCCCGCCTCGGCTAAAATAAAAAATTTCCCTCCCCCCTAAAATCAAAATTTCCCTCCCTCTCACTGATTAATATATATATATATATTATGATATTTATATGTATATATTAATATATGTATATAATATAATTTAATATATATAATATACTTATATATATATATATATTATATTTTATGTATTAATGTATTATATATAATATATAATATACTTTAATATATAATATATATTATATATACTTAAATGTATACTAATATATGTATTTAATTTGTTTATGAGTTAATGTATGCATTTAATTTAAAATTATAATTTTAATGAAATATTATTTTAAAATTATAATTAAAATTAAATACATTAAAACTAAATAAAATAGTATATAAATTAATTTAATTAAATATTTAATATTATATTTAAATATTAATCATAAATTAATTCTCATGTCTAATTATATTTTTTTAAGTCTAGTTATATTTATTAATATTTTAAATTCTTCAAATAATAGATATATTTAATTATATGCCTTGTAAATATTAAGTTTTGTTAATATTAGTTCAGGTCAATAATAGATCTAGTTCAAAATAAGTCAGGTCATTTATCAGGTCGGATTCAAAACAGGTTGAGTTCAAAACAGGTCGGTAAAAATCAAGTCTCGGTTCGATTCAGTCGAGTAATATCGGTTATCTGCCAGGTTAGACTCAGGTTCGGCTTCGTTTCATTCGGATACAGGTCGGGTTTCAGGTCTATAGTAACAGGTTGAAATCAGGTCCAGATTATTCTCGGTCGGATACAGTTTGGGTTCGGTTACTACAGTAACAGTTCCAACTCGGGTTTGGGTCAACAATTGTCGGATACAGATAAGGTTTGGGTCATTACCTCCCCGATTCAAACCAAGTTCTGACTCAAACATATTTCAGGCAGGTTTCCAAGTTGGGTCAGCTTTTACATCCCTACTTGTAGTAGGTGTTGCTTGCCAAACCCGTTGAGTTTAAGTGCTAATGTGTGATTGATTTGCGTGCAAGTATACACATCGAACAAGTAATAAAGTGTATGAGTGAGATCGTTCCCACGAGGATTGGGTAGGTTATTTCAAAAATAGTTAACATACACAAAAGATAAAATAATCTTTTGTATCAGTATAAGCTAATGCAATTCTGCAAATGTCACCAAAATGCTTTAGCAAAATAAAAACGTCACAAGTAATGCTGGAGCGAAGTGAAGAGTGTCACCAAAATACAGTAGAATCAAACTGATAATGAAGTAATAGATAAAGTTGCACAAACACAACACAGAGAAGATATTCAAGCTTAAGACAGGCTAGGCTTGCTATGACAATGACTTTACTGTTCTCCTGAAAACTTATTGTTCCACGGGTTTAAAAAATACTCGACAAAGTTTACTAAAAATGCCTCCACTATCCCTAGTCCGAAGGCCTAACACTCGAAAATGCTAAGGCATTACCTCCCGATCTCAACCCTAACACTTCTATTGTTGATAAAGTGTTACCCTTTTTAGTCGTTGAAACTCTCTCTTATCCCTAAGGTGAGTTAGGATTCTGCTCCAACAGTAACCTTATTGTTCAAGTTGGTCTAGCTTTGTCTATCCCTAGATCTAAGCTTCCCAAACCCCTTAACTATGGTTATCTCCCGATGCTCTTACAAACCAAGGTTTAGATGAAAAAGGTATTAGCTTTCTTGAACAAAACACTAAAATAAACACTAGAAACAGTAAACATTAATTTAAATAAAATAAATATCATCCCAAACAAGCCTTAGCCATACTAAGTTAGTTCATGGCTAGGTAAGGTAAACTATTCAACTTGCATCGTTTGAAATACATTTTCAACGGTAAGAAAAGAGGTAAAGCAAAGTGAAGAGAAAAGAAGTCCCAAACGCATGTGCCATGAAGCTTTCCTAGCTTGCCGCTCTTCCCGAAGTCGCGCAAATCCCATACTCGAAGCTCTCTAACAATGGTGGCTTGGCTTGAGGTTGAATACGAAGGAAAGTGGCCTCCTTTCTTCTTTCTTCTTCCTTGTGCTATCTTAAAGTTTGCTCCTTTTTGTGGCTCTTTTAGCTAATGTTTTTGCTCTTCTCTTGCTCATTTATTGAAGGAGGCTTGCCCTTTTATTTATAGGAGGTTTCTAGGGTTTTGTGCCCTAATGGTGCAAGGTAATATTCTCTAACATTTACTACAGAAAATAGCATAAAAATGCAGGTCTGTAGGTGCGGTGCAACGTCTGCAGAAAAGGTGCAGTGTCTGCAAGGGAAGGTGTAGCTGCCCTGAAAAACGAGAGAAGACAGTGGGCTGCAAGTATGTCCTTTCTTACATTTTGTTTTGTCCGCCCACAATTCTATAGCAACATAAAGTCCGATCCAACACTAAAAAGAATATGTTGTAGCATCTCTTCTAATCTTTCAACTTTGCCCCAGCGACCTGCGCAACACCACCAACAAAATAACCTTCAAAGCAACATCTTTAAAAATAAAAGAGAAAATAAAATAAAAACTTAATATAAATGCAAATGCACATGAAATGCAACTAAATGCAATGAAAATGAACTTGAAATCAAATAAAACCTTAAGTAAAAGGGTATAAAATATACGCTTTTTAGAGCGTTAATAGTAGGGTAATCAAATCTTGTCTAGTTTGGGAGGAAAATGTAGTGTCGATTTTCACTTCTCTCATGTTTTCATCAGTCCCCAGATTAAGAATCACCAATTTCTCTTGGTGGGGCAGGATCTTTTTATCTTCGTTTGCCATCAATCTTACTAACTTATTAGGGAATTCAATATTTGTATCTTCTTCATATATTTCTACCGAACACAGAGGCTTTTCAAAGTCTACCTCAAGGTCAGATCCAGAGTCATTCACATATTCAATTGCAAGAGCCTCGTATGTAAAAGATACTAGTATATATATTTGGATAAAAATGGATGTTATTTACATGCAAAAATGGGGTAAATTATGTGCATAAAAATGAATATTGGGAAATGTTTGCCGTTTTATATATAATATACATAGGAAATATACTTTTATTACAAAAGGTGGTTAACATAGTGACCCTTTTACAAAAGATCCCTAATGCTTGTGGGCAAAAGCAAAAGAGTTAGTTCAAGACATTGCTCTGTTTCAGTCCTAAGAACTATAGGTAGGTCTACTGTGCTCTAGTTGTTGAGTGATTCTCCCGAAAAACAAGGACAAATCCCATTCAAAAACTTGTTGGTACCTTCTTCATCAGATACCATGTTATTAAACATTCCTTCTAGAGAATCGCTGAAAAATTCTTCGCCATTGAGCTTATCATTCTCTTGATTAGCTTCCTGTACACCCTGATCAACATTAATAATCCCACCGGACACAAAATTATTTTCAAGAAAGTTCAATAGCCTCCATGGAGTACCTCCTCCTCTAAGCCTAGCCTTCCTCTTTTCTTACCTCATTCTAAATTTTTTTTTCTAGGTAACATACTAAGCTTATAAACGAGTCCGTAACGATCCTTTTTGAAGATGAAAACTTTCGCATGTAAGGTCCTTTGTAGGTTTCTTCCCAAGCCTTTTCCTGTCTTAACTCTTTTTCCCAAGGTTTGAAGAACAACCATCTTAGTGGTGTTAGACAAACTCGGGGTTGGGATCTTACCCCCTTCTACAACAAAGGTTGCATTAACAAACTCCAATGCTCTAAATGATCATTCCACCACATCCTCGTCAGGTGGAATATAAGGGGTATCAGCAGTTACAGAGACGATAATGTCTTCCACCGCATTTACACTGACTAACTTGTCTTCAATCACAAATTTCAGTTTCTGGTGTAGCGATGAGGGAACTGAACCGACAGAATGAATCAACGACCTCTCCAATAAGCAATTATATGTTGGCTTTATATCCATGAAAACAAAGTCTACCACATATTCTGTCGGCCAAATCAACAGAGGCACCTCAATCCTTCCTACTACCTCTCTTTGAGTTTCATCAAAGGCCCTCACTAAACTGTGACATGTTTTTATGTGAGAACTATCTACCAGCAGCCTCTGCAAGGTGGCCAATGGTAGTACATTCAATGCTGAACCATTATCCACAAGCACACCGGGTAACACATACCTCTTACAATGTGTTGTGATGTTCAATGCATTGGTGGACCCCATTCCACCATCGGGAATCTCGTCATCACTGAACGTGATATAATTATTAGCAAAAATATGGCCAACAATCCTATCCAACTTGGCCATATAAATTTCCTCTGGTACAAATATTTCATTTAACACCTTCATTAACGCCTCACGATGTTTTTCTAAGTTTAACAGTAGCTCCAGTACATAAATTTTGGCTTGTTGTCTACGAAGTTGCTCCACAATATTATATTCACTATGCTTCAAAAATTTCAAAAATTCATGTGCTTGCGCCTCATTTACTAGCTTATTTAACTTTCGAGGCGGGTCTTCTCCAAAAATCTTTTTGTGTTCAACTTTTCCTTCCTCGGCTGCTTCAGCTTTTGCAGAGTTTTAGGCGTCTAGTGGATGACACCGTCCACTCTTCGTGAAATTCCCTAGATCATTAATACCCTCGGCTTCTTTAATCTCCTCTTTTTGCACAGAATCTCCTTCAACTTGCACTTCTCCTTCAACTTACACTTCTTCTTGCCTTTTGGGATAGAAACATTAACAGCATAATTCCATGGAACTTTCTGCATGTTTTTGAATGGAAAAGGAGTAGGGGTGTGATTATTATGTTGGGTGAATTTCCATTTCCTACATAGGTGGGACTGCCTTCCTTTCTTCTTGATGAAGCTATAAATGGTCTTTTGGCATTGTATTTACTGTCCGAACTATCAGATGCACATACATCCATCAATTTCTTCTCTTTAGTCTTCTCAAAAAACTCGATCTCTTTATTTTCCATCATATTTTGAACTAAAAATTTAAACTTTTCACAATTCTGGATTTCATGACCTTCTTCCTAGTGATATTCACAATAAAGGCCACCTTCTTATCAGATTACCTTCATTCTTACTTCTATCATATTTGCAATGTATAGTTGTTGAAAAACTCATTTCAAGGGGGACTTTACTTCTATCACGCTCCTTTTAACCCTTTTATCACTTTCATCTTCGATTACATTCACCTCTTGCCCTCCATGATTCGGCAAAGTGTTAGAAGCTACACTTGGGTCGTCAAATTTTAGGATCCCTGTATTTATCAAATTCTGGACAATTTTCTTAAAAGCAATGCAGTTTTCTGTAGAGTGTCCAAGAACACCAGCATAGTAATCAAAGTGGGCTTTTTTATCATACCAGGCAGGAAAATGGGGTTTAAAAGGAGTGACATGATATGGTCACACCAAGTCTGCTTTGTATAACTGGGCGTACAGCTTAACATATGGTATCGGTAGAGGGGTAAAAGAGATCCTCTCCCGCTCTCTTTTAGGAGCAGTCTCTTCTTTCTTCTTTGAGTTTTGTGTGTTTCTGGTAAAGGTTTGTGGTTGGGTGATGGTGAAGTTTGCCGGGGTGTTGTAAGCGCTGGCAAAATTCATCTCATTTTCTTTTCTTCGGTAGTGCTTCCGAGAGTTTTCCCCTACATCAATCCTTCCACTTTTTATAGCCATCTCAATCGACTCACCGTTTTAATGAGGTCCGCAAAGCTTTGAGCGGTATTGTTTATTAGGCGGTCAAACAACGCCCCTTTTAAGGTATTCACGAACAATAAAGTGACTTCATTTTCCAAGATCGACGGGTGAATTTGCGCGGCCATATCACACCATCTCTAGGCATACTAGCGTAAGCTTTCATTCGAACGTTGCTCCATCGTTTCCAACATGGCTCTACTAGGGGTCATGTCAAAAACGTGCTTATAATGTTCAACGAATGCTCTAGAAAGGTCCTTCCATGACTTAACATTGTCCCGGCTGAGCTGTGTGTACCAGCGCATAGCAGACCTGGTTAAACTCTCCTGAAAACAATGAATCAAAAGCTTTTCATTTTTTATTAAATATGTCATCTTCCTGTAATACATGGTAATATGGGCCGACGAAAACGTTGTTCCTTCATACATATCAAAATCCGGAGTCTTGATTTTCGGCGGGAGAACCAAATCTGACACGAGACTTAGATTGTTAGCCTCGTTTCCTTGTTCGCTTATTCCCAATGAAGCCTTGAGTTGTTCTGCGAAGATATGAAACTTTTCTTCACTTTTTCTTTCCACTTCAGCTCTAATTTTTTCTACCACATCCAGGTCTGGAACTTCCTCATGTTGTAATGCATTCAGGTCAACCGATTGTTTCATAGTTGCTCCTTCTGGTAGACAACGGATGCTCCAGCAGTATTAAAGTATACCCTCTTCTAAGGCATGGATGTGTCGGTTTGGACTCTAACGTGAGATAATATAGTAATGTCTTATGGCTCCTCAGTAATGTATTCTATGGCTTTTCCTTTGCCCAATATTGTAGTTATTTGAGCTACGATCATCACTTGGGCAATTTGTTGGCTGATATTCTGATTGATATTCTGGGTAATATTTTGTTCGGCCTGATCAATGCGGGATTCAATATCCTTCTAGACTCGTTCTAAATTGGTCACTCTATCTTCCATGACTTTATTCTTCAGGCGCATACCGTAGTGGTGTGAAATGGTTGCGAGTTGGATTAAAATTCTATCATGATATGCACACGATTAATTAATTTACTTTAATAATATATGCAAATATATGACATTTAGTGTCATGATGAAATGAATGCAATGGATGTGTTGATTCTTAAGTAAAATCAAAAAAGATTTTCATTAAGATAAAGAGGTCCTGATTACAATAAGTCGTCATAACACTAATTGCAGATAGTGGTTAGCCTCTACGCCTATGACCTCTATTTCTTGTAGTAGCATATGGAAACGGGACCCTAGTGGTGTCCCGGGAGTAACACGCGCCTTCAACTCGTGGGTTTCCATCGCTAGACCCTAGATAAAGTGAGCTACTCCTCGCGCCTACTGCATGACTTCCCTCATTGCGCGACGCTGATCTCGAATCAACTGACTAGCTTGTTGTAGTCCGTATACTATTCGAATGCTATCTTGCTGCAGTGCTCCTTCAAAGGAGACTAGTCTCTCTCTACAGTCCTAAAGGGAATTCTCGAGTTCAATAACCCTATTTATTAGTAGCTCATTCTCATTTTGCGCAAGGCTTAAGGCAGCAATAATGTCTTGATTATGATAACCCTGCAAGAGCTCATCCATTCGCGTAATCTAAACTTCATAGTCTTCATTCTATGATATCAGATCTCGATTCTGGGCTTGGCTAGCGGTTAACTCCTGAGTGAGTGCTTCTAACTCTCTGGCTTAGTTTCCGACTAATTTTTGACTTGATTCATACTTGCAGGCATAATGAACAGCCCCCTTTCTCTCTTTCAAAAGTTTACCGGCCGTCAACTCTTTAGTAGTGGTGCTCAGACTGTTCCTACGCAAATTTTGCTTCAATTTTTTCCATTCTTCCTTTAACTTTGCGTGATCCTTTTCTAATACTTCCTTCTATTTCAGGACATTTTTAACCTTCTATTTATATTTTTCTACATCAAGTAAAGTTAGGTAGTTTGTCGACTTCAGCTCTAAAATACGCTTCTCTAGGGCTCTGACCTCCTTTTCGTGCGCTCTCCTAGCCTTCTCTAAGTCATAAGGGTCATCTTCTATTTTCTGATCCATAGATCGAGTGTTCTGTTGATTTCCAAATGGGATAACATCATTAATTCTGGTAACTCTCCATTGGTCATAATTAGAGGTAAACGGTGCATCATAAATTTTGACCATGTACAGATTCTTCTAGGCTCGGCTCATCTTTTTGATTTCTCTCTTATAACCATCACCTTGGTATGCAAAATCAGATTCTTTCATACCTTGAGTTGTTGCGATGGATTGCATCAATCCGAATTAACGGGATACTAATAATGGACAATATTTGATTCTGCCCCAAATGCCTGGTAAGGGTACCAGTTATACTCCCCACATCGATAAAGAAACTCACTTATGATCGACCACTATACCTTCCAATTGATCGTGTAATCTTATAGATGTCTAAATCCTGATATCCATTGTTCCTTTGTCATGGCTTCCGCTTGATATTCTTCCAAAAACGTCTTTATTGGTGAAAAAGTGGTAAGGCACATCTTATAAGAAAACTTCAAGTTCCATAAGTGACTTTGGATCCACACTTCGAATAGTGGTACACATCCTAGAAACTTACCTTCACCCATCTTCCGGCAGACATTCAATGATCGAAATATCTCGGCTAAAATAGCGAGTACCGGGTTGACATTCTTTCTGAGCTTGTCAAATAAATCAGTCACAGCGTAATCTATATGCCTCGAAACCTTGGGAAAGATAATCATACCATAGATGTTGTAAGCTAACAAGTATCTCTTCTTGGACGGATCTGGATGGCGAAGGATCAAATTACGGATATATGTCCAAGCAATGCAATCTGTTTTAAATTTTCTTATAATTTTACCTCGGACCCACTCTTTGCTCATTCCGGTAACATTAACCAAGCTTTCCACAAAAGATGGGGGATCTTTCGGTTTAAGATAAATCATTTTTGCCTTGATTCTGGGATAATTAAGCAGAGATGTATATTCTTCAATAGTGAGAGTCATATCAACCTTTCTGAACGTGAAACAACAATACCCGGAATTCCAAAACTGTGTTAACGCTCGGAACATATGGTCTAATCTGCAAAAAAAAGAGAAATTGTAGAGTTAAAAATAAATAAAACAGTGAAATCATGGACCAAATTGAACAAAATATAAAGATATGTAGCCAAAATAACGAAATCAGTGACTAAATTACAACAAAATGAACACTGAAAAATCAAAGTGAAGGATACTGGAAACTCTAGGGACCATGTGGGTAATTAGCCCACTAATCCGGGTTAAGCATGGGTCCGAGTTGGGTGAACGGATCAATAATTAAGCGTGGATAGCCAAAACGACGTTGTTTTGGGCCATGTGACCAGGCGCCAAAACGACATCGTTTTGTATTTAGTATATATAGGATTTTTTGATGAAGATTCATCTTCATCTTCATTCTCCATAAGTCAAAAATAAAGAGCTAATGAAAGAGCTCTTTATTCTCTGGAGTTCGGCCGCCTTTAGTGGAGATTGACAACGCTCGTCGTCGTCGACCGCCGCGCTGGCCGCCGTCGTCAATCGCCGGAGACCGAAAGTTTACTATTTTCCGAAGGCTTTCAACGAGGGGAGTTCAGATCTGATGTTGGAATTTTCAAACAAGAAGCAAACAATCCTAGATCTAAAAGATAAGTACTCGAACCCTTATATTTTTTTACCTCTTTTTTTGTGTGTGTTTTGATCTGATCTCTCCTTTTCCTATTTTCGATTTACACTACTGATCTCGTGGCTCTGTTGGTTCGAAATTTCTGTTTTGTGGTTGATTTTTGGTTTGAAAATTTCATTCAAAAACCAGTTTTTTTCTCTATCCATTCGTAACCATATTACAACCATTTAATCCGGCATTTATAGCTCGGATTTATACATATTTTATTGTAAATATCTCTGTTATAAATCTGAAAATTCTAGATCTAATGATGATTTTTTTTTTACGGGTTCGAGTTAACGCGGGCGATGGAGCATATTGGGACGGTGGCCGTTCGCGAGAGTCAATGAGAGAGAGCGTGGTGGCCACGCGCGATTCAAATAGTCGCGCGTGGAGGCCACGTGCGGCCAGCTCTTATGGATGTTGAAGAGGCAGTGGCCGGTCTGGTTTGTTGCTGGTTAGGGTTTAGTTAGGTTATCTTTGGGTTGGATAATTAGGTTTGGGCTGAGTTGGGTTATTAGATGTTGGGTCTGATGTTGGGTAGGAATTGGATAAGGGAATTAGGCTTGAATGTTATAACGGGTTTGGTTGTATTTATTGGATCTGGGTTTTAATAATAAAAGGTTTTTTAGTTATACTTCAAATGGGTTATTACAATAATACCAACAGAGTGATTAAGCAAACAAAATCAAATGATTGAGATTCTGTTTTAGAATAGATATTATTGTAATCACAATTAGATAATTCAAAAAAAAAAACTTTAATCTCCTTTTTTTACCATTTCTTCCATAATTTAATACACTTTATTTTTCAAAGATTTTAAAATGAATCTAGAACAGATATTACTGTAATCATTATTAGTTAGTTAAAAAAAATTTCAATTCTCTTTCTTTACCATTTCTTCTATAATTTAATACACTTTATTTTTCAAAGATTTTAAGATTCAGACACTATAGTCACCCTTAAACATTGATGACTCGATAAATTTAGATTTGAATTTCAACATAAATAATCTGTTTTGTTATAATTTAAATCAGGATATAATTTGATTTTCAAATCAATAATATATTATAATTGATTAATTATTATAATTATTAAAATATAGAGTAAATTACATAAATAGTCACCGAACTTTTAGGTTATATTCATTTTGGTCACTAAACTTTTAAAATATTTGATAAGTTCACTCAATTTTTAATTCGCATTTGATACGGTCCCTACCGTTAAAAATTCCATTAAAATTGATTCTTCCTTGATAAAAATGGGCAAATTACAATAATAATAATTGAACTTGCTTCTTACTCCTATTTTGGTCACTAAACTTTTTTAATTTAATAACTTAACTTTTGAATTGTTCAGATTTTACTCGTATCATTTTTTTTTATAAAAGAAAAGATTATTATTATGTGTGTCGTTAAAAAATTTTCTAAGCCTAAACATAATCAGATAGTACAAATAGTAATAAAAAAACAAATCATATATTAAAATATGAAATGTGATAATATGGTAAATTTAATAAGAAAATAAAAGAAAATTCATGATTTTTTTAAAGATTGATTGAATTTTTTTAATTTGTATAATCATGTCATTTGATTGTGGTCAAAATATAAACAATTCAAAAGTTAAGTTATTGAATAATTATTACTGTAATTTGCCCATTTTTATTAAGAAAGAATCAATTTTAATACAACCTATTTTCAAAATATTTTAAGATGAGTCAAGCACTGTAGTCGCCTCGATAAATTTAGATCCAAATTTTGATATAAATAATTTTTTGTTATAATTTAAATCAATAATATATTATAATTGATTAATTATTATAGTTTTTAAAATGTATTGTACATGTATCAACAACAACTAATTAGTCTAATAGGATAAAATATTAAATTTTTTAAGTAATATCAGAGGTTTGAATCCTGATATTATGAATAAATTAAATTAAATTTGAAAAATCACTCTATAATAGGCCTATGTGATATTAATTTGGATTAATTAGTTAATAAATTAGATATTAGTAATTAAATAAAAAAATATTATACTTTGATGTATAAACTATGTAAAAAATTTACACAATCATTTATATTTAAATTATAAAATTTAAAACTTAAATTCATAACCTTATAACCCTAAGTTATATTTCTAACCATAAATCTTAAATTTTACGCCTTATAATCTAAAATTTTAAACTTTAAATCATAACCTAAATCCTTAAATCATCAAATTAAAAAGTTTATGTAAACTAAATAAACTTATATATCAAAATGTTTTTCATAAAAAGTGTATTATACTTGTGATTTACTTGTAACTTGAAAAAAAAATTATATTAAATAATTTTATTATTGTTGTCTATATATATAGTAAGTGCATTCAATACAAATTCATATATGTTAAATTTAGTTTGATATAGGTAGTGGTGGGCAAAATACCCGATTATCCGGTTTCGGTCTCGAACCTAGTAAGACCCTGTGAATTTTTATCTGGTATTTGTTTCGGTGGGATTGGGACTGGATCCAAAATTTAGGTCCCGGTCATAATCGGGACAGGACTGAATCTTGATTTTTTGGACCCGGTACCCGGTGGGTACCCAATAGTACCGGGACAAATACCAAATATCGGGTATTGGTTTTCTTTTGTTTATTTTTCTTATTAAACTTTCTCTTTATGTATGAATATTATGAGTATTATTAGTTTTAAAACTTTAATTTTAAGTCTACAATATTCTAATTTTATTATTTAATATTATTATTGGTGGTTAAAATTTTTTTCTCCAATTACTCAAATTTTTTTAAGAATAAATTAATTGACCGGGTACCCGATATTGGAACTGGTACCCACCAATAACGGGACCGGTTCTTAAAATTTAGGACCCAGTATGATCGGGACCGGGATTGGTTTCAATTTTTAGGAACCGGTGGTTACCGAAACCGAAACCAATACTGTTCAAATTGGCCGGTTACCCTATCTTACCCGCCCCTAAATATAGGTAATTAGATACTTATGTTATCAATATAATTGTGCATTCCAGTAAAAGATAAAGATAATATATATATATGAATAATTATTTAATATACATGTAATTTTTTAATAAACAAACTTTTAAAACTATTATATATCTCTTTTAAGGGTTTTAGATATTAAATTCTAATCTTTAAATTATAAAATTTAACTAAAAATTTGAATTTTGACCTCTAAATCTTAAAAATTAGGTGTTCGTAATTTTTCTTATTATCAATACATAAATTATTATATATATATATAATGCATGTACTGATAAATTATATATACTAATAACATTTTTATATATTTGTATCATAAAAATTATCATTTAAATACTAAACAATGTACTGTTTATATTCAAAGTAATAAATTTAGTATCTAGATATGTTAAAATGTATTACCAATCCTTGTGTGTAAGGAATCCTTATCCATATAGGAAACATCCAAAAGGAACTGGTTTGGTAGTTGAAACAAAGAGGAGGGAAAGAAATGTCAGGTATTGTGGGCGACACAATCAACACAACCGACCAAAGATCCAAGACTGATGATTGCCAGAGACCGAGGAGGCCAGGAGACACTGAGATAAAGACAAATCAGACACGGCTGGAGACACGAAGATGGAGACTCATCCATTCGCGTGCCGCACCGACTCGGAAACCCCAACACCACTTTCCACGCACAGCGCCGGTACATCACTTACACCACTCACTGAATTACTCTGTGCCTTCTTTACCGGCGAGGCTCGGCTCGGAAATAGGTATATTTAGTTTTGGTTCGGTTCGAAACTCGCTGAACTCGAAATTTTAGGTTTGAGTTCGGTTTAAAAATAATATTACTGGGCTCGACTCGAGCTCGGTTCAATTCGGGTTGGTTCGAAATAGACAATTTTCTATATTATTATGTTTTATTATTTATTTGTAGTTTATTTTTTATTTGTAATTTTGTAATTTTGTTTTAGTTGATAATATTCAATTTATTTTGTTATTTATTTTTTCTAAATAAATTATTTTTAATATATATTTATATATAATTATTTTGAGCCTGTTCATGAGTTTTTCGAACCGAACTTTAACTGAACTCTAATTTAATCGAGCTAAACCCGAATAATTCGCGAATCAGAGAGGCTCATTATCGCCCCAACAATTTCCCTTGGACCCTACCCTTGCCTTATTACGTGGGTTTATCTGCTTCATAAGGTTCCTATGTACTGTCCGCAGGCAGACTTGTTTTGGATTGCATGTTAAAAAAATTCTTTAATATTTGAATAAATATATATTTTTTAAAAATATTTTAAATTTTAATGTTTATTTTAAGTAAAAATCCGTGAATAAAAAATCGTTAATCAATTAACTGACAACATCTTTAAATAAATGTGATAAACTTACATTTATATTATATGTTGATGTGATAATATGATATAAATAAAGATATTTACTTAATAAAATGGCACAAGAATTAAAAATAAATTTATAAAATTATATCAAAATTAACTTTTTACCGATGTATCATTTTGTCAATACGACTATTTAATCTAGACTAAAATATTTAATTTTCAATACTAATTTTAACGTTAACTAATATAAAAAATAAGATTTACTTTAAAATATTTACTAATATAAATAAAATACTAGAATTATATATCAAAATAATATAAATTTATTAATTGTTTAAATTTTATCCTTAATAGTTTTGAAATTTACATCCGATTAAAATATTGTGATCTCTGAGCATTTGTAATATAATTATCAAGTTATTTCAATTAAGATATATATATTAAGGTTTATTTATATATTAGACGAGTCTTAACGAGTGTCGAACACTGTTAAACACTATTAATACTAAACACCGTTGAATATTATTAAATTAATTAATAAAAATTAAAAATTTTAAGTAATTATATAATTATATGTTGTCTTTGAGATTTTTAATTTTTATTAATCAATTTAATGATGTTTAACCATATTTGATGTCTCTCGTAGAATTATTTTTATATAATTTCCCCATATTTCCTTACTTGATCGGGCATGAGTTTCAAAATAAGTAGTTGTCTCGCACCAGGTGGGTTGGTCGGTTAGGTCTCTGTTGAATATTTTTGACTGATTTGAGCCCAAAGAAACCAAATGACTGAATAAGATTCAGCCATTCAGATTTTAGATAAGATATTTTCGAAATTAATTTAGATCAGTTGATTCAAATAATATATACATTTAATTATAAAATATGTTAGTATTAATATCAAATTATTTGTAACAATTTATTATTATTGAACGGAAAATAAATTAAATCACTTGAAATTTCTAGACCCCAAAAAAACTTACTTAAATATAAGAGATATAAAAAATAAAAATAAACAAATTAATTAATCAATTAAATGTGTTTATTTTCGATAAATGGTGTTTATTCGTCTTGTTAGAATAAAATAGAGTTAATGAATATAATAATATAAATTTTATTATGATATAGATTTATATTATCTAAATATGAGATGATTTAATAATTATATGAGATTAATAAATAGTCTTTGTAGAAAAACGAAAGATGTATATTAGGAGATTAATAATTTTACGAGATTATTAATAAGTGTACAATGGTGCAGTCTGTCTATATCGTACAAACCAAGTATGATGGATCCTTAAAGAAGATATGTTCAAATTATAGTCGTTCATTTAATCACGACTTAAATTTATAATGTTAGGTCTAGTTGAATTTATGTTTTTACTCTAAAATTTATATCGAATTCATATCAAATAAAGTATCATAAAATATTGAATCAAATCAAATTTAAATAAACGAGTTAAATTATTAAATTAAATATAGGCTCGTAAAAACTCGGCTTATGATTATGTCTAGTTAAATTATTAAATTAAACAAATTATAAAGTAAATATATCCAATTAAAATTATTTCAACCTAATAAAAAATTGAAATAAAAGTTCTTTATATCTCTAGTTCTAAAGTAGATTAATGTTTTTGTATTTTTAAAAAAAAAAGTTATATTAATATATAAGTAAAATTATTTAAATAAATTACAGTAATTTAAGGAGGTTTTAAATATATAAACCTTGAAAAACATTAGTATTCCTTCATAAAGTAAGTTGACGCTGGTATATTTATATTCTATAATTCATTTTTATCTAATTCAGATCAATTTGGTTCATATATTTAATTTTGATAAATAAATTTTTCAACATTCTTTATACGTATAATATCTTAAACTCAAAATTTATTTAGACGAAATTAAATTATTTATCATTTATATCGACTCTGATAGGTTGTTATTGATATATTTACTAGGAAGGCTATATAATATTAAAACCAAAAGTTATATTTTGACCGTGAAATTTCGAATTGTTTGCTCGTTCGTCCCTACATAATCCAAGACATTGAAGCAGGTTTCAGCATGAGAAGCTGTGTTCCTGAAATGGCAGAAAGCAACGGTGGAGATGCGAAGCGAGAAATGAGGAGGAATCGGATGCTTCCGAAATCAGAGGAGAAACACAATAATTGTACACCACGATGCCAGACACTCGGTCTATTCTTTTGACCCCATACCCACTTTTTTTTTTCAGATTTATATTTGATTTTTTTTTCTCGAATTAGATTTAGATTAATATTTTTAATTAAACTAAATTGTATCAAGGGATGATAACAAGTCAAGTCTAAGTCTGGTTAGGCTCGACAAATTTAAAATTTTGGGTTTGGATTCGGATCGAAAACAATACTGTTGAGTTCGACTCGGGCTTGAAGCTAGTTGGTTCGGCTCAGGTTCGACAGGCTCGACTCGACTCAAAATAAAAATTTTCGGTAAAGATATTTAATTTATTTTAGTTAATTTATTTTAAGTAGATTTTTTCTATTTTATTTTATTTTATTCTTTGTTAAATAGATTAATTTTACTGTATATGTAGCATATAAAAAAAATTGTTTACGAGCTTTTTGAACTAAACTTAAATAGGTTTAATTTGACTTGTTAAAATCTCAAACCGAATCTAAACTTAAAGTAAACTCACTTGAATCAAATTTTAACTGAACCTAATCTAAATAAGTCGTGAGCCGGCTCATTATCAGCGTAATTGTATGTGTATTAGGAACATGTCCCTGTCATTTGTACTATTTTTATTCTTTGGCATGCTCGACTCTGTCCTCCTTTTTCAGTCCACTAGATTCGTCATTCGAGCTAAGTCTATAAATGAATGAAATAAACACGAATAAAGATATATTTGTGTTCGTTTATTTAAGTTTAATCAAACAAATGAATAAACATAAATATAATGAACAATTTTGTTTATTTGTGTTCATTCTTAAAGGAATATAGTTTGTTCGTATTCATTTATGTTTATTCGTTAAAATGATAAATGAATACAAACGAACATAAATGAAGATATATAACGTGTTAAATATTTTGAATTATTTCGATTAGTTCAATTAATTAACCTATTTTAAACTAAATTAATTAATAATTAAAATTAAAAAAACTATTAATTATTAGCCGAAACCTAAAATTATCTAATAATTAATCAATTTTGTTTTAGTTGTCGGTTAGTTCGGTTTAATTGAACAATGAAAAGCCTAGATATACGTTAATAAATTTAAATAAACATAATTGAACAAATATAAACGAACATAAACAAACAGACTACTGAACTTCACGAACATAAATAAACAAATAAGTCCTTTATTCGTGTTCGTTCATTTAATTAAATGAAAAATAAATTATTCATGTTTATGTGGTTAATAAATAAACTAACGTAAACAAACTTTTTACTAAATGTTTTACGAATATTTTATTCAACGTTCGATTCGTTTAAAAATCCCTAATTAAAGGGAATGAGACTGTCCGCAGTATACCCCAAAGCCAAAACAAATTTGGACTTGAGAAGCCATCTACATCATTGAATATTGATCAACTTCTGAGGTGTAGTTTTCATCTCTGCTGGAATGTCCCCTCAAACCCCCACTTTTTCTACCGTAGGTGAGACAAGTTTGGTTGTCACATAAAATTACAATCCAATCCCTCCAAACAACATGTGATTCAAAAAGCATGTGTACATAAATACAGTATGATACATGTATAAGTACATGCAGACTGTACTGGCATACTGTGAACACCATTGTCATCATCCATTACTGATTACATCCCCAAAGTGGAATATCATTACAGAAACCTAATGGGAAAAAGAACAGGAAGAACACAGTTTAAGTTAACCAACACAAAGCCGCATTCCTAGTGGATACAGCCGACCCTAATCAGACCCACCACACTGTCTAGCTCTCTAGCTACCCCCAACACAGCACTGTAAAAGTCTGCTGTCTTCTATATCTTTTGTCCCTTGTAACCTTTGCAGAACATGTTTTCACTCTGCCCCACAGATTCTCTCGCCCTCTACCATAAAATCTTAAATCCCCACTTTGTGTATGCTTTAGTTTGAAGCTGTTTTTGTTTTGGTCTGAAAATGCCAATGGATTCAGGAGATCAGAATAAGCGTTTAAGCAAGGCGGTTAACTCGGGTGCTCCACCGCCGGAACAAGAACAGTTGCCGTGTCCGCGTTGTGACTCTACTAATACTAAGTTTTGCTACTACAACAACTATAATTTTTCTCAGCCTCGTCATTTCTGCAAGTCATGTCGTCGTTACTGGACTCATGGTGGTACTCTACGGGATATCCCTGTTGGCGGTGGAACCAGGAAAAGTGCTAAACGTTCACGTACAGGCACAGCAGCATCCCATGTCGCCGCCAGTGCCACTACCACTTCTAGTCTTAATAGCTTCCCGTTACCTGCTACGCCAGTTTTGTTGCCGATGTCGGGTAATCAGGGAAGTTTTGGTATTAGTGGAGAACCCAAGTGCAATGGTGGTGGAAGCTTTACTTCGTTGTTGAATACTCAAGGGCCTGGTTTTCTAGCTCTTGGTGGGTTTGGTCTTGGTATTGGTCCGGCACTCGAGGATATTGGGTTTGGGCTTGGTAGAGGAATGTGGGGCTTTTCAGGAATGGGAGATGTAGCCACCGCGGTTGGTGGTGGGGCTGCTTCTGCGATGGGAATTGGGACCACATGGCCGTTTGAAGGTGGAGAGCCTGGTTTCATTGGCGGTGGGGATTGCTTTTCTTGGCCTAATCTTTCCATTTCAACACCAGGAAACGGGCTCAAGTGACTGGCGAGAGTCAATTATTAGCAATATCAACGTAGTTATAGCCTATAGGACTGTTACTTTTGTTTTTTAGATGTCTCAATGCCATGTGATTTGGTTTGTTTTATGTACCTAATTCTTGTTGAAATCCCCCAGCTTTACTCTGCTCAAATATTTAAGATTTTGGTGGCTAAATGACTTCAATTTATCCTCATTTTGCTTAACCAGAAGGGATACCAGTTGGTTCTTACCAATATCCAGTAGTTTCAAACTGGTCCTATTCTCAGAGACCTTAAAGGGTGTTACTTTAACAGTTACAGTAACAAAAAAAGGAAAGAAAATAGGGTTGAAATCGGTAGACCGACATTTCGACAGTAGCACACACAGATGGCTGTAATAATTTAATTTTATGGTGGTTAAATTTATTACAAAATCTGTATCTCGTGTTGTAAATGTTCCAAGATTAAAAGCTCTGTCGGCAGTAAGTTACCGGTGTAGACTGTAGAGTGTAGAGTCTAGGGTAACTCCTCGTCTTTCAATGCCCTCGATGCCTAACCCAAATACAACCATCGAAGTCATGAGTCGATGGCTTTTTTTCTTTCCTAGCTACTACTGTGCTACGTATGAATGTGTCACGGGGTTAAACTTTTAACTAGTTAATTTATGCAGTTTTAATCGAGTTTTTAAGACAAATGATTAAATTAATCTGAAATTTCATTCTAAAAGATCAAACTTTTAAGGCACTCAAAAAAAAGGTGTAGATTTTCTAATTATACGAACTTGGTACCTTATGATTGTTTTATCCAACAAAGAGGTGATCAAAAAATAATTTATATGGAATAAAGTTTTAAAAATTTTAAAAACTTAATTAGAACACAAATTTATGTAGATTTTCTAATTATATGGAATAAAGTTTTAAAAATTTAAAAAACTTAATTAGAACACAAATTTATGTAGATTTTGTTTGCATGGAATAGACAATCAAGATATTAATCATCCTTAAGTATGAGAGAATAAAATATATATTTAAAAGAAAAAAAATTATAATTAATTTATTTTTTATAAATTAATTACATAGATAAAAAAATATATTCGAAATAAGTCTTTCTTATTAAAAAAATATCTTAGACTCTTATCCCTCACTAGGAACACACAAAAAGAGGCAACATATTTGAGTTTTCTTTGTTATTGAAGTGAGAAACGATCGTTAAGCTATAAAATTAACGCAAGTTAGATTTTTTAATTGCCAACAAACGGATGTTTAAATTTAAACGACAGTGAAAAAATATTTGTTTATGTTAAATCAATTTATGTTTGACATTAAAATTACGACAATAAATTTAATATTATGAAACATAACAAAAAAAATAAAGACTTAATTTTAATTTTAAAAAGTATAGTGAAGAATTAATTTTAAAAATATTGTTCAAAAGTAATTATAAAATGTTTAGTTAAATATTTTAATTTTTTTTAAAATAATACTTTCATTGATGTTAAAAAATAGTTTTGAAAAGATAAAATATTTATTTTAGATATAATATTGTAAAATAAAAAATGAATGAGTGATGTTCAAAATCGTTAATATTATAATATATGAGATAAATCAACTTAAGTTGTAATAAATTAATTTATTTACTTTTTATAAATTTAGTTTAAAAATATAAATTATATCTTACATTATATACGAACATAACAATTATAAATTTATAATAACTTTAAAATAAAATAATTTTATTCTCAGTATAAATATTATAATATATATTATTTTATAATTATGCATCAATAAACATTAATTTAATAATCAATTATAATTAAATAATAAAAGCTAAAAAATATTTTTATGTTGTGAATAAAGTAAAGAACAAAAATAAAATAGGAGAATAAAGATGAGAGACAAAAGGGAGAGAGATTTTATTATATTCTCAAAGTAGGGTTGTGTACAATGAATGCTATGACAAAAGCCTATATTTATAGGCATAAGATGAAAACCCTAATTCCAATGGGTATTAAACCCTAATACTAAAGCCCATTAAAGTTTAACTTAATATATGAATATCCACCATAAATAAATATATTTATAACACTCCCCCTTGGATATCCATAAAGATAATGTGCCTCGTTAAAACCTTACTAAGATAAAAACCCTCTGGGAAAAAAATTCTTAGTGAAGGAAAAAGAGTACACACATCTTTGATAAGCATAATATGTTGCCTCATTAAAAACCTTACCAGGAAAACTCATTGGGACAAAACCTCGGTTAGGGGAAAAAGAGTGCAACGCCTCATGAAAATATCACATAAGATCTTTGAATCTTCATAATTCAATATTGAATACAATCTTCAAATGTTGAAGTAGATCATGCACTAGTGGATAAATCTTCCAAACCATTGCTTGAAATGATTCATTGAATATTATTCATCTGAAAATCATGAGGGACGAAACTTGAAGAAATATATTTCGTTTTATCATATTTGATATATCCACATTGAGATATAAATTTTGTATTATCTCTATACAAGATAGCTTGCATCTTATCTTGTGAAAAACATTCACATATCTTCAGGATATGTATAGCCAAACACATATTTTGGTTTCGCCTTATGCATAACAATTATTTAAAGGTAATGATCTCGTAGCACTTAAATAATATTTCTGGACCAGCTAAGATACGATGCTTCTAGATCAAATAATGTGTATATTGTGCTTTAGACCATGAATATCATTACCCTTTTCGTGAGGCGAAAAAATCTTTGTTTACAATAAGAGACTTAGCAACAACCATAAGGGTGATCAATAGATATGCGTTATGCATGTAAAGTCTCTTTCAATATTTTTCTGTATGTCGATAGATGCACAAGGATTTGAGGAGGTCTCTTCACGAGTCTCAACGATATTCAAATCATCGACATACACAATCAATAAAAATTCAAAGCTAAACCTCTTAATAAAAATGCTCGGGGAAATAATTCATATAGCATTATGCTAATAAGTATTCAATGAGGCGATCATATCAAATACGCCTAAATTGTTTCAAGCCATAAAAGATATAGTCAATATGAATGAATAATGTTCTCGAGAACTTGAATAAACTGCTTATGACAATCTAAATCTTTCCGAAAGTTTCATGTAAATATTACTGTCAAGAGGCCCATTCAAATATGATGTAATAACATCCATTAGGCAGAAACCGAGTAATTTTATTTATTGCCAGACTGATCAAAATCTAGAAGTAGTTGCATCCACCACTGAGGAATATATTTTCCTCATAATCAATTTCATGTCTTTGTGAGAATCCTTGTGCAACCAAATGAGCTTATATCTCATGATTTCCCCTTTTGATTTCTCTTTCTCACAAAGGCTCGTTTATATCCACGAGCTTTACATATTTCAATGTACGGGCTATAGGCCCAAATACTTCTCTTTTCAAAAGAGATTTTAGTTTCGCCTCAATTGCCTCTTTCATGTTGGCCAATCGTTTTTTTGTTTACATTGCTCAATTGACAATGATTCATGATCCACATCATCAAATAAAATCTCTAGTGCTATATTGCATGCAAATATTTTAACGACGTTGATTTAATTTCAGTTCCACTTATTACCAGACATGACATAATCTATTGAGATCTCTTTATTATCAGGTACCTGAGTCATGTCAATGTCTCTGTTGGAGACCATTTAATCTCTTCTAGAGATTTTCATAATCATTGATTCCTCGATCAGACCATCATAAAATATAGCTCCTTTTTCTTTTTCGAGGATCTCTTATCTTTGGAACTTACTTGTCTACTACGCTTTAAGCGTAAGTTAGACCCATTAGCAACTAGAGTTTATCCTTCCATGACATCAAATTTAATCGGAGCATTCATAGCTGGTATACGTGACTTAATCACTCTTTTATGGTCAGCAAAATATCTGGCAATTGGTTTGCTAAATGAATTATCCTTTGAACTTATAGTTCACATTGTGTAGTACGTGGATCAAAATGAGAAAAATGATAATTCATTATAACTTATTTCTTTCCCCAGCTATTTATTTTCTCCCCCTAATGTTGGGTAAACTGACTCATTAAAATGATAGTCAGTAAATCGGGTTGTAAATAAATCCCCTATCAAAAGCTCTTATATATATTCCCAACAAAACTCATCTTTGTGCGTTATGGTGGAGCAATTAGAACATATATCGCACACACAAAAAAAATCTATGATGAGAAATATTTGGTTCCTGACCAAAAACCATTTGTAATGGGGAGAACTTATGATCATTTGTTGGCTTGATGCGAATTTGTGATACTACATGTAAAATTACATGTCATCAACATTATCAAGACTGATTGTCTTTAGAAAATAATCTGGAAAATGTGCTCGTAATTTTATCAACTGAGCAAGTAGCCTCGCAAACACCAAGTTGCGGGTTAATAACAAGGATACACATAACCATCTAGTCGATGTATCGATAAAAATCGTAAAATATCTAGATGGACTTTAAGAAAGGTGTATGGGCCCATATATATTACCTTGTATCCGTTCCAGAAAATTAATAGCACTCTATCTTAGATGTTGATGATTGAATAATCAAATTGCTTTCATAGCAAGTATCACGTGAAATATTACTATGAAGAAAATCTTAATTCTTCAATAAATGACCACATGAAAGTGTCAGCAAATTTTCGCATCATAATTGAACCGGGATGGTCTAACCGGTCATGCCAAATAAAATTATCAATAAACATCTGGTTTTCAATAGCATGAGCTTCAATTTGTACTAATTCTTATGTAGTACAATATGGATGACAGTGCATGTAATTTTGCCAATATTTCCTTATTGCCTTGAATTATACTCGTAATATTGAGATAGTCAGCATCCCTTGACTAATATTCTCAATATATTTCTGTAAATATCTTTAAAATTCAATAAGTCTCTTTGCAACTTTGACGATCATAATATACTGTAAATATGAGATAAAGTCTCATTTGGCAATAACATATTTTCTCAACGAGCATATTGCACTGTAAATATGAGAAAGTCTCATTTGGCAATAACATATTTGCTCAACGAGCATAATGCACTGTAAATATGAGATAAAGTCTCAATAACATATTTGCTCAGTTGGAGCTTTCTATGATATTAGTACTTCCGGATATAGTACTCATATTATTCCCTTGCATTTAAAATGGGAAATTATGCATAATTATGTACCTTTTAACATGTGCTTTATTTCATTCATTTCGGGGAATGAAAAATATGTGCTCTGTACCATTCACTTCGGGGAATGGAAAATATTAAATATAGCACATTATATCAAATCGGTTATCTATCAAAGATAAACTCTCAAAAGCTCTTCCGAAGCATTGATATTTCAGTACCTTGAGATATAATACTCACATTTTCCCTTGTATTTAAATGAGAAAATATTTCTTATGCTTGAGTATAGTATGAGTACTTGCACTGTCTGCTTGACATAAATAGCCACAATTCATTGTAGATTTCATTCTGGAAGTGATAATATTCTTCAAAGGATAAATTAACATAGAATGTAAATAAATAATATATAAAATAAATTAATGATAAATTAACATAAAGCGTAAATAAGTAATATGTAAAATAAATTAACATAAATATATAATAAATAAAACAAAATAAATAAAGATCAATTATTTCTTTTAGATGTTATAAGGGAAATAAAATAAATGACGAATTATTCTCTTGAAGGACTATGAGAAAAATTATCAATATCCAATTGAGTTGGATCAATAACGCCATTATTTTCGCCACAAAGAAAATTTGATTATATTTTCTTTAATTTATCATTCATGATTATGAATAAAGTCCATAATACTTCGGCGTTTGACAAGTACGAGATCAATGGTTTATACCATCACATTGATAACATAAATATTTTTAATCTGATCTCTATCATTCTTGTCATCTTTATAATTCCACTTCTGGTGGATATAAGTATTCTCAAAATAATCATCTTATCCATGTTTATTTTATGACTTCAATCACAACCACAATTACTAATGTGACTTTTATTCATTCCGCTATATAATGTCACATTCGCTTCAGTGAATGGAGCGGAGCCTGTTGGGCGATATTCATGATTTTTCATGAGCAACTCATTATTTTGCTTAGCCACAAGAAGGCAAGAAATTAACTCAGAATATTTCTTAAAGCTTTTTTCACGATATTATATTTTAAGGACAACATCGTTGGCATGAATAGTGGAGTATTTTTTTTTCTAACATATCCTCATCAATGATACTCTGGCACATAATTGAGTTTTATTCACTAACCATATAGTGAATTATCACGTTTGCATTCACTTCAAGGAATGAAACAAATTCAATAATCGCATGTAATAAACATCATGCTTGCATTCACTTCAGGGAATGACATAAATCAAATAATCGCATGGAACAATCATCATGCTTGCATTCACTTCATGGAATGTCATAAATCCAATAATCGCATGGAATAATCATCATGCTTGCATTCACTTTAAGGAATGTCATAAATCCAATAATCGCATGGAGTAATCATCATGCATGCATTCACTTCAGGGAATGCCTCCCATAAAAATTCTTTGATCAAGACAATTTTCGTAACTTGAACTTGGGAGAAGTCTATAGTCGAGTTTTTCGACACAAAAAATATTGCTTCCAAGCAAATATAAACTTTATAATATTCATACTATTAAATAGTAATTGATCAACCAATATATATACAATATATACAAAGAACAAAAAATTTAATCCTCATACGCGACGTTGTTAAACCAGTCCACAAGGTCCTTTAAAAAAAACCTCCTTTGAGACCAGTAGCCTCGCAGAACGGGATGTCCAGCCAATATACTCGGATTAAACCAACATAAAAAAGAACATATTAATTGATTAAAGGTTTAATATTTGTTCTAGTATCATGTAATACTTAAAACATGATTAAAACATAAACTTTCGTCATAATAATAAAATAAACAAATATTGGTTATAAATAGAGATAAAAAATCTCAAATTAAATAAATAAAACATACCAAACTTTCACTAATTTGAATATAGGATAGATTTAGTTACCAATATCTTGTTAAAATCTTTTTCGAGAATTGTCGACAAAAACCGCGGTATTTGAGTCACTTTATCGCTACACAAATACAAAACAACCAAAGATTTTAATAATTTAAAAATCAAATCAAAGATCAAGAGAGAAAAATAAAAATATAATTGAGGGAGAAGAACTTATCTTTGATTTATGCCAGTAACAAATTCTTTTCAATAACTCTTTCAAGATTTGAATGACAAACACCTCCGTTGGTTAGAGTCTCGTGCTGATAACGTGTTGTGAATAAAGTAAAGAACAAAAATAAAATAGGAGAATAAAGATGAGAGACAAAAGGGAGAGAGATTTTATTATATTCTCAAAGTAGGGTTGTGTACAATGCTATGACAAAAGTCTATATTTATAGGCATAAGATGGAAACCCTAATTCCAATGGGTATTAAACCCTAATACTAAAACCCATTAAAGTTTAACTTAATATATGGATATCCATCGTAAATAAATATATTTATAACATTTTAAACCTTTTCATCATAAAAGCATAAATTTTAATTTTTTAGTTTGTATCAAAAACAATTTTAAAAGCTACTAAAAACAATAAATCAGTTAAAAGCGCATAAAAAATAATTCTAAATTACTAAAAACAAACTTAATCGATTGGTGTAGATATATCGGGTGTAAATTGTCTATCGCTAATTGTATTCTTATTGATGTTCTTATTTTAAATTAATAGATTTATGGTTTAGGATTCAATGTTAAAGGTTGTGGTACTTAGGGTTTAGAGAATTAGGAGTAGAGAGTATTTTTAAGGTGTAGGATTTAGGGTTTAAGATGTAGAAAATTAGGATTATGATTTAGAATTTAATTTTTTTAAGATTTTTTAGTAAGAGACACGGAAGGAGGTATGATTAGAGGAAAGAGATTTCTACTCACTAGTAAGGGTTCTGGACTGACGTAATAGGAGTGACCGTACAACCCCTAAAAAAGAGGGACCCAAAATTTTTATAAACTACATTCATTATAAATTTTTTTGAAAATCCACTTAAGAAAGATAATTTATAATTATTAAAATATTATAATTGTTTTTTTATATATGACAATTAATTATAGAATATTATTGATTATTATTATTATTATTATTACTATCGTTTACGTAGAATTAGTGGGTTCTAAGGGGCCCTTAAAAATAATAATTTTTTTAAGGGTTACATTTTTAAAACTAGCGAAGATTATGAACAATTGCTTATAAGGGTCACATTTTAATAACTTGTAAGAGCTTTCAAAATCTTTGAATCGCCTTGCTGCTCATTTATATATCGGATAATGTTTTAAGTGATGGTAATTAGGGAAAAAACATTGAAACATACGACGTAAAAAATATTAAATCCCTAATTTTTATTTTATTTTTTATAATTAATTCCTTAAATTTTAATTTTTTTAATGATTCGTGTTGGGTTAAATTTTTTTCACCCTAAACTCGGGTCGAGTGGCTGGTGGAGGGTATGTTTCTTCGGGTCGGGTGTGGGTGGATCGAAAATCCGACCCGACCCGTGCCCATATCTAAATTAAACTTTATATTTTAAGGTTTAATGAAGTTATTAAGACGAGGGATTTAAATTTTTAACTTATAAACCCTAAATTCTAATCACTATCCAAAAATATAAATTCATAAATTGAATCCCTAAACCTTAAAGCACTAAACTTTTAGTTTTCATTGTCAATGTATAGAATAATTAGCCTTTGTTTATTTCGTAAGTTGCGAGTTTAGTTTATATTAGAGATAGATATAACTCAGGTTGAGTTTTTGGCTTACATGAATCTGATCATAAAATAAATATCATAAGTCTGGTCTAGCTCGAATACATCCTTTAAAGAATTTGGCACGACCCAAAAATAAATACTTTAAACCTGATCCTGACTTAACTTATATAAAAAAAATAATTTTAGGTACTTAATTGTAAAGATAATTTTAAGGAACTTAATTATAAAAAATAATAATTTTAAAAAATAAATTATAAATAAAAAATATTTTTAAGGACCTAATTATACAAAATATAAAGAGGGATATTATTATGTCTCTTAAAAATTTTAAAAAAAATTACGCGATTAATTTTGGATCAAATATTTTTTATCATAAACTTGACTCTGACCTAATTTTATCCTTAAAAAAATCCAACTCGACCCAAAATTACTTTTTATGTAAAATCCAACCTGATCAGGTCGAATCAAGGTTAAAATCCGATCGAATCAAATAAAATACCTATCCTGGCCTATATGCTTTAATCCAATTATTTTTAATTATAATTAATAGTATAACTTTTTCGATCTCTAATAATGAGCATACAATTTACAAATAAATTATTTAAATTTAAGTTTATTAAAAAAATATTCAAATTTAATTTAATAAAAATATGTACATTCCTTTTCCTATTAGACCACTCTGAAGTTGATGGGCCTAATTTCAGCCCAACAAAAGCAAAGAAGAAGCATTAGTTCAAGTCGGCCTCGGGTCTTCTTTGTGTTTTTGGAGAAGAAAGTCGGGTCGGGTCGGGTCTTCTTTTTGTTTTCGACTTTCCTCAATGGTTTTCCCTCTCTAGGGTTTAAAATTAAGTGCTTTTCTTCCTCAATCTGAACCCTAATATTTGTTTCCAGGGAACAACAACAACAATGTCATCCTTTTTTGCAACTCCACAACCCCAGCAACCCCAGTCATTGTTTCAACCCCAACAGCAGCAATCACCTTTCCAGCCAAGCAGCACCCCATTTTTTCAAACCCAACAGCAACAAGTACAGCAGCAACCACAACTACAGTTTCCACAACAGCAACAGCAGCAGCAGCAACACCAGCAACAACCCCTTTTTCTTTTTACTAATGACAAGACTCCTGCTAATTACAGCACTAAATGGGCTGATCTGCATCCTGATTCTCAAAAGTTTCTGCTTCAAATCGAGTACGCTTTCATTTCTTTTTAATGGGTTTTGTTTTGTTTGCTTAAGTAATGATTCTTTTGACTGTATGTGGTGATTAGTTTTAAAAACTTTGAAAAAGTGTGGGATATAAGTTTCACTTGCTGATTTGGTTCATGGGCCTTGGATATTGGTCTTTATTGTTCTTATATGACACTCTCGTACTAAGTAGTGTGGTTATGTTCTTGGAATGTAGGGAAAGGATATTGGAGTATAGAGATGAAAGCCAAAGGTTAGATCAGTGTAGTCGCCTCTATGATTCTTCGGTTTCCAATGAAGGCTTCGAGCTTGATGCTAGCCACATTGTACAGGTTTAACCTTTGCTTTTCTTACATATGAACTTGTGCAGTTGCTCCTGCTTTCATTTCTGGTTTTTCTTTCTCTCAAACTTTCCCTGCTTCTTTAGACATTGCATTGAAAGAGAAGTTGAGCATTAATTATGTACTTCATATTTATTGTGCTTGATTGCTTCCCTTATATTCTAATTTGGTGAAAGATAAGGAATGTTTAGACTAGCTCAAAGTTCTAATCTAATTTTACTTTAGATGTATTGTTGTCTCCTTTTGTTGAGTGGCTTATGTTCCATTTATGAAAATAAGCTACTCCATGTGCGGGACGACGGTTGATTCTGATACATGCTATGATACTATGAATTAAGTGATGCTGTTTAACATTGAAGAGTTGTTTTCAAACCCATTGACCCGGGTTATGAGCTCAAGAAGAAAAGACCTCTGAAGTTACAGTTTTGGATCAGTCAGTGGATTTCCCTCCCTCAAAGTATGAAGTATTTCCTGTCTGAATGATATGTATGACAAGCCATCAGTTTTGAAACGTTTTGCTTGTCCTTTGCATATTGTGGTGCTTAGCATTGGTGTATAAAATGGCATGGTTATTTTCAACAGGAACTTGGAGGAATCACCACTGCCTTGGAGAGGCAGAAAGCTTTGCTGCAGGAATTGATGGCTACTGCGAAAGATATGTTAAGGAACACAGAGGTTGCTGTTCGTTCTTTCATGTTGCTTCGGCCACGATTCCTTCATTCGAACACAGTAGGCGCTTCAAATGCCACAACACCATCCCAGGCTCCAGGAGCAACAACAGCACCAGGTTCCAGTGCTCAACCAACTGCTGCAACCATGGTTCCTGTTTTTGATTTTTACCATGGGCTTCCCAAGAAGCCATCTCCATTTCTACAGTATACCGTTGCTAGATTTGAGAAGTATTTGGGTGAGTGCCGTCAGTGGATTGAAGAGTTGGAACAGCTTCTCCTTTTGAATTCTGACAGAAACTCTATCAATCAAGCATCATCGTTATTGCAATCTCTTCCAGAGGTCATGTCCAATGTGCATGACTTTTTTGTTCATGTTGCTGCCAAGGTAATAAGGAAAATACAAGTAGTTGTATCATTCTATGTGCAGTTATGTTTTACTTGCACTCTTAACACCTATCCACCTCACCCAAAATAGAACATAGAAGAAAGAATGATTTGTTGACTCCTATGACTGTGTTTTGTAGGCAGAGAACATTCATCAGTACATTGAATCAATGAAAACAGCATATCTTGCTAATCACCGTCGCAGAGGAGATGTTAATAACCCTTTTCTTGAAGCTGATCGAAGAGAAACTGCCAAGCAAGAAGCTGCTGCTAAGAGGGCTCATCCAACCTTGCATTTACCTACAAATTCACAACTGTCAACTCAGGTTGCTGGGTTGCTTGCTGGCTCAGCAGCAACTCCTGCAGCAGCCTCTGCCCCACAGACATCCGCAGCATCAGCAGCAGCTTCTTCGGGAGGTGGATTGTCTCTTTTTAGTACACCGTCTTCCACTCCCGCTTCTTCCATGTCATCTTCTCTGTTTGCAACTCCAACCACAGGAGCTTCCATCCAAACATCCCTTTTCAGTTCCTCATCAGGATCTCTCTTTGGATCTGCATCCACTCCCTCTCTTTTTTCTAGTACCACACCAGCTTTCGGTTCTACTCCATCTGCTGGAGGTTCTTTTTCAATACCATTTGCTTCTGGTACCTTCTTATGCTATTATGTTTTCTGCAATCACTTTTTTCTATTTTCAAGCAATGCCATTTGCAGATCATGTCTAATATTTTTGTTTGAAGTACCCACCATGTTTTGACGTAGGTTGAATGGTTGATAGATTTTGATCTAATTATTGTGTTGTCTGATTGATTTTTTTTTCCAGGTGCTCCTACTGGATCTGGTGCTAGCTTTGGGGCTGCATCTGTGAGTAGAATGTTCTCTTGGCTTTCAATTTTTCTTCTCTTTTTCATAATTGTCATAATGAACAGGCATGGGTTTAAAAAGCATACTAAAATTCCGAGTCTGCATCAGTCAGCATTGTCACATGGATCAATTATATTTCTCTTTACTAACCTCATCGATGTGCATTCTTGCAGAAATCATCAAGGCCAAAATCCCGAACTGCCCGGCGTTAGTCATGTATCTTGAATATGGAAATCCCGAAGCTGCTTTCTGTTCACTGCAATGATCCTTTGCACATAAAGGGGGGGTCACATAGTTCATTTTGACAGTTTATCTACTCATGATATTCCTTTAAAGTGAAGTGTCATTAGCTCTGGAGTTGAAGGATCCTGTAGGCTTGTTGGTGATATCCAGAAAAAACCCTAATATGTTTGCTTTGTGAAACTAATCTCTTTTGCAGTCTTTTCAACATTGATTGAAGTACTACAAGATCCTTATTACTGTAACATTGTAGAACACATTGTAGGAATTTTTTCTCCTTTTTGAGAAATAAGATTTGAAAACTATTATTCCTGTGTGCAAATACAAAACATCTGGAGTGAATCACATTCTATTTAAGGTTCTGGTGTTAAACTAAAAGCTCGAAACGAAGTCATTTGTTACTGAACTTGTCATGTTCCCTTGTAGCCTATGCAGTTCAGCTTCTGCATCATAAACCTGCAAATGCCATTGATCTCCCGACGTGAACACATGAATATTGTTTTTATCTTCAATCCAGCTTAACCCAGGATCCTTTTCTAACGTCAAGTCTCTTATCTTTCTCCTCATTTCTGCTACCTCTCGCCATCTCTCTGTTGCAGCATAAAGATTGGAAAGCAAGATATGGGTTGCACTATCTCTTGAATCAACACTTAAAACTTTTCCCGCCGCATGAACTCCTTTCTCCAAGTTTCTGAAAATGACGCAAGAGCTTAGCAAAGTTCTCCAGAGTTCCAAACGTTCTTCACTGTATGGTGATTCAATGATTATCTTCTCGGCCTCGTCTAATAACCCGGCTCGACAAAGCAAACTCACCATGCATGAATAGTGCTTTGGTCCTGCGGTGCAACCGTTTTCCTTCATATAAGCCCAAAAGAATTTTCCTCTCTCAACCAAGCCACTGTGGCTACAAGCAGATAGTAGAGACAAAAATGTTACTTGATCTGGTCTTAGTTCATGTTTAAGGATCTCGTCGAATAGGTTCAACACATCTTCTGCCATTCCATGGAGGCTGTATGCTCCAAGCATTGCATTCCAACACTTCAAATCAGGGTAAGAAACCAAGGAAAATATGGATTTAGCAGCTTGAAGGTTTCCATTTTTGGCATACATATCAATCAGACTACCACAAACAGACATTTCAACTACATATCCAGATTTTATAGCCTTAGAATGAATCATCTCACCTTGTTTCAGCATTGCAAGGTCAGCACAAGCACTTAATGCTCCACTGAGAACAAAGCTATCAATCTTATACCCCATTTGACACATTTCAACCAACAATCTAATTGCAGTCTCCCCATCAGCCATTCTAGAGTAACCCATAATCATTTCAGTCCAAAGAACCACATCTTTCTTCAAGATCATACTAAAAACTGCCTCAGCAGATTCACTGTCACCGTTTTTGAAATACATGGACACAAGAGCGGTTCCTACGAAAACACTACTTTCAATTCCTGATTTTGTGATCTGACCATGCAGGGGCTTTCCATAATCAGATGCTAGGAGTGCACTAGTTGCAGAAACAACAGAAGCAAAAGTGTATTCATCAGGCTTAAGAAAAGACATTCCCTTCAGCTCAACAAACAGCTCCATGGCTCTTACGCCATCGCCATGCTCTGCCAATCCCGCAAACATTGAATTCCAAGAAACCAAATCAAGACTTTCAATCCTTCTAAAAACCTTCAACCCCGTTTCAATATCACCACAATTGCAATACATGTCAAGCAAGGCATTTTGCAAAGGTAAATCAACTACGATATTCGAAATAACAATTCGGGCATGGACAACTTTCCCCCACTCATAATTCCCCATCTTACCAGAAGCATTTAACACCATGGAATAAGTAAATGGAGTTGGAAAAACCCCAAACCTGATCATATCAAAAAAGAGAGCCAGCCCTTCCTTTATCTTACCATTCCTCAAGTTTCCAAATATTGTAGAATTCCAAGCAACAACATCCCTACCATCTATGCAAGCAAAAATTTCATTAGCAGACTCCAAATCCCCACAATTCGAGTACATCCCAAGTAAGGAAGTTTGAACACAAACGTCACCTAGAAACCCAAACTTTACAACAAGAGCATGTAGCGACAAACCAATCAATCTATCCTCAACCAATGAAGCAGCTTGTAACAAGCTCGTGAATGTGGCACCATTAGGCCTTAAACACTCAAAACCCATCTGAGAAACCAATCTAAAAGCCAAATTAGCATGGTTTGGTGCTCGAGAAAACGCTGAGACGAGCGCGTTGTATGAAACTACATTTCTTTTGGGAGTTTTATCGAACACTTTCTTGGCATCCAAAAGAGAGTTGCACCGAGAATACATGGAAACGAGATTGTTGTAGAGGAACGGGGAAGGGGAATGGAGGGATGTAGTGGAGATGGTCAGCAGGAAAGCGTGGAGCTGACGCGCTTTTCTGAGGGTCGTTACGGAGCTGCATTTTTGTATGAGGGACGCTAGGTAGGAGGTTTCAGAAGACGGTGGCATGCACGCGGCCGAGGAGAGCAGGGGATATAATCGTAACACAAAATCTTTGCCGTGGATCGATCCTCAACCCTGTCCCAAAAACAAATTGAACAAGGAAAATAAAGGAAAAAAAATACACACCAAGTTATTCAATTATTTATTCAATTACAAATGTATCTCTTAAAAAAATATAATTTAGTCATTTAATTAAAATATTATTATAAATAAATTACTCAACTACTATACATTAGACAAAATAATTGCATGGTCTGATATAAAACTTTTATTTCTCAAATTTATACATATATTCTATCAATTTAATTATAATTAAAAAATTTCCAACAAGTTAAACATTTTTAAACAGAGTTATTTGTGATATTTTTAGCAATATTGCAGTTGAATTTTTTATTTTAAGATTAAGGATTTTTTTATAATGATTTCAATGATATCATGAAAAGTTAATTTAAGGTTTGAGATTTTTTTATACTATCCGATATAAAAAGTTTTATTTATCAAATTAATTATAAAACTTTTTTTTTTAGAAATTATAAAAATATTGTGACTGAAAATTTTAATTCAAAATAGATTGTTTCCGCTTTATTATTTTTTATTATATTGTGATTTACTGTTGAGTTCAGAAGAACGATTTCTTTCAACCCGTCTTTGAACAGTGAATTAATAAAAATAATAAACACTGTTTAAAGATTGGGGTGAAAGGAACCCGTCTTTTAATAATGTTGTTCTTTTTAAATTTGTTTTATTAGGAAAAACACTATTGAAACAATGCTTGAGTGAAAAACACTATTCAAAGACTGATTGTTTTCCCCCGTCTTTGAATCGTGTTTATTATTTTTATTAATTCACTGCAGGTTAAAAGAAATTGGTCTTCTAAACTCAACAGTAAATCATAATATAATGGGAAATAATAGGGTGAAATTTTCAATCACAATATTTCTATAATTTCTCTTTTTCTTTAGAGAAGATGTTAAAGGGTGAGGTTGAATATATGGATATGGCACAAATGTCTGAGCTAACCAAGGATTGTTTGCTTTCTCTGGAAAAAAATCCATGGAGAACCTTCACCAGAAGAACTTGTTTCCATACAACCCCAAAGTGCTTCCCAAAACATGTAATAACAAACAGTTTCCTAAACAACTTAAATTTGATGAGGGGAAAGGGTTTGGTAAAGACATCAACCAGTTGACTATTTTCAAGTACGTGATTCACTTGAAGATCTCGTGCTGTCACTTTTTTTTTCTGACAAAGTAAAGATCTAATTCAATGTGTTTGGTCTTTGTGTAAAGAACAGGGTTTGTTGCCATAGTCACCGTGCTGGTGTTATGACACCATATTTGTGGTGAACCAAAAGACAACCCTCTGCTTTTTGGAGTTCCAAGTTAGAAGATGTCCTACATTTGGCACACTTAAATCAGACATGGATAGCCTATCATCAACACTTGCTCTTTAATCAGCATCTGAGAAATTATTTAGACCGACCCCTTGACGTCCTTATATAGAAAACCACAAACTATAGGGATAAAAAATTATATTTATGTAAAATATACTATTGTTCACCCATAGAGTAGGTGACACATATTGTAGTAATAGACAATATGAATCCAGCATGCTCAAACATGGACATGATATAACAGACAATTCTGACGCTACACATCGAGAAGTTCCTTTTAAGTAGTAGTCTTATATGGTGAATGATGGAATCTTAAGAAAGTACAAGGATAATAGATGACCATAGCCTATATTTTGCACACTTAGTTCAAATATCTCACTCGGGAAAGTGAAAAAAATCAAACATAAAGCAACTAGTTCGAGTTAAAACCTGACTCCCTAACCATAACAAATTGTCCAAATTTCTTCCTTATCATAGCTGGTTGAGAAAAACACTTGGAATATGAGATTATTTCAATTCCATCAAAAATAAAAAGATGATAAAGTGAAAAAAATACACTTCATTCGGTTTTTACGTCTAAAATAATCGTAAAATACTGAAGAATGATGGTTTTCCTAAAAACATCGAGAATAAAAAATATTAAAAAGATGATAAAGTGAAAAAAATGACACTTCATTCGATTTTTAGTTAGTGGACTGGTGATTTTAAAAAAATAGTGGTAAAATCGATTTTTTTAATTCGTTGACTAAAATGAAATAAAGTCTAAAGTTTAGTGACTAGTAATTTAATTTATCCTAAAATAAAAATGACTTGCAAGTATGAATATAACATATTAATTTCATGTGCATAAAGTAGGGAGGTAAAAAGCTCACCCGACCTGAAAACCTGACTGAAAACTGTTCGAGTCAGAGCCTGGTTTAACCCGGGGATGTAATGACCCGAACCCGATCTGTATCCGACTGTTATTGACCCGAACCCGAGTTGGACCTGTTATTGTAGTAACCGAGCTCGAATTGTATCTGACCGAGAATGACCCAAACCCGATTTCAACCTGTTATTGTGGACCCGAAGCCCGACCTGCATCCGACTGAAACAAACCCGAACCCGAGTCTGACCTGGCAGATAACCAATATTATCTGACTGAATTGACCCGAGACCTGATTTTACCCAACCTGTTTTGAACTCGACCTGATAAATGACCCGACTTGTTTTGAACCCGACCTGATAAATGACCCGACTTGTTTTGAACCCGACCTGTTATTGACCTGAACTAATATTAACAAGACTTAATATTTACATGACATATAATTAAGTATATCTATAATTTGATGAATTTAAAATATTGATAAATATAATTAGTCTTAAAATATAAAATTAGACATAATAATTAATTTAGGGATTAATATTTAAACTTAGTATTACATATTTAATTTAATTTATTTATTTATTATTTTATTTAGTTTTAATATATTTAATTTTAATTATAATTTTAAAATAATATTTTATTAAAAATTATAATTTTAAATTAAATACATACATTAACTCATAAACAAATTAAATACATATATCAATATACATTTAAGTATCTAATATATATATTAAAGTATATTATTAATATTGTCGACACCGTTTTTGGTCCGGGTCGAAATTGGTTGGACCTTCAAAGTTTTGTCAAAAATTAGAGTCGTCATCAGTCATTTTGAATAGGTACGACTGAAAAATCTATAAAACTGGTCTGCGTTTATCACCCAGTTCGAGAGTCGGTTACGTGTGGGGAAGGTTATAGTACCCCCATGACGCCCAAAAATTGGTACCTAAAAGGGGCCGTGTTGTCTACAAAGCTTGAAAGGTGGTTAATAGCACTATTATATAAAAATTAACTAAATAAAAATAATAGAATTGAAGAAGATAAAATAAACATATACCAAAAATAATTCAAATATAAAATTAAATTAAAATAAATCAAAAAAATCAAATTATATAAAAAAATTATGTATAATCTAATTTTTTATTTTATTATTCTAATAAAATATAATTAAAATCTAATTCACAAATTAATTAAATTAATAAAACCAACTAATTATTAAATTAAATCTAAAAAAATTTATTGGTTCAATAATTAAATAATTTCATGAATAATAATCTAATTAAGATGAATTATAATATAAAAGACTAATATAAAATAAAACCAAAACTAAAGAGTATGAATTTAAGCACCTAAATTTCGGAGGACTTATGAAATAATTTTTACTAATCTTGCCTAACTCAGTAAATAGCAGCAGTTCTGCCGATTTCAAATTGAATTTGAAATCAGATCTTCGTCTGACACACGCAAAATTTCTTTCCATATAAGATTTTCAACGTTTAAATTTTTTATAATATTACTAATTAAAATTAATTAAAAAAATAATAATATTAGATATTTTCAGGTTCTCAAAACGTTTTACTTCTCACTTTATTTTTCATACAAATAAAAGAACTGAACAATTGAGGCAAAGGAAAAAAAAGATTCGACTCTTTTTACCTCTTTCAAACTCGTAAATCCGTCGTTGGATTAAATTACCCCCAGGAAATATTAAATCTGATCGCTTCTCGAACCCTTCCACTACTTCAAACTTGTAAGCTTTTTCTCTTGTATTTTTCCTTCTATATTTGCTTTGCTTTTCTTGTCTTTTGCTTGTGTTTTGCTTAGAGGGTTTGGGGTATTTATAACGTAGAAACTAGGGTTTTAGAGGGTTTAAACTCTAAAAATAGGAGTTTGTTAGGATTTTAATTGGAGAAGAAGAATATTTTTTAATTTTTTAATTTTTAAAATTATTTTTAGATTTTTTAAAGATTATTCTAGATATTTTGAATTTTTTTGGAATTTTTTTTAAAGATTACTTATTCTAGATTTATTTGTTTTTTTTGAATTTTTTTATATTTTGAATTTTTTATTTTTTAAATTTATTTTCAGATTTTTTAAGATTATTCTAGACTTATTTTGAATTTTTTTAAATATTAATTTTTTCAGATTTTTTAGATTTGGTTTAATTTCAAATTTTGTTGCATACAGCTGCCCCTCTTTGCTCATTACTCAAACGGAGAAAGTGAGCAAAGACTAGAAGCAACAAATTTTTTCAATGAGAAACAACCTAGTAGTTATGACACTTTATTTTAGAGGTAGGTGGTAAGGTAAACGGTGCTATTCCTCATCGGAATCTTTAATAATAATACTCCATCTCGGAGGTAGTTGATGGCATTCCCTTTTGGAAGCTTAATGATGACACTCCGTCTCGGAAGTGATTGATGGCATTCATTCTTGGAAGCTTAATGATAACACTCTATCTCGAAGGTGATTGATGGCATTCCTTCTTGGAAGCTTAATATTGACACTCCATCTCGGAGGTGATTGATGGCATTCCTTCTTGGAAGCTTAGTGATAGCACTCCTTCTTGGAGGCGATTGATGGCATTCCTTCTTGAAAGCTTAGTGATAACACTCCATCTCGGAGGTGATTGATGGCACTCCTTCTTGGAAGCTTAGTGATAACACTCCATCTCGGAGGTACTTAATGATACTTATTCTTGAAATATATAGTGATAATTCATCCTGAAGACACCTCCTCTTAGAGGCCAATCCTGTCAAAAAAAATGCACATGTTTCTAATGCACTTGTCTTATATGCAAGATGTTCACATGCTTTAAATGCGTGAATATTAAATTTTATTTTGAATTTGTTTGTCTTTATTTATATCACGGTCAATGTACTTCATCTTCTTTACTCCATGTCGTGCCTCTTAAGTTAAAAAACTTTCCATTGAGCATCATTTTATTTTAAACCATTTATTCAAGTAATGCATCGAATATAAAAATATATTGTAGACCTCATTTTAGTAAAGCAATAAATTCATCGAAGAAATGCACATATGTTCAGATGATAAAGAAACAAAAGGTAACGAGATTATTGAATTTTTCTTATTGAATAAAAATGACCCAAAAAGAAAGAGGAAAAAAAGTATAATAATAATAATAAAACCCTAAGATATCAATTACAAGGACTCCGCTGCTATCTCGCTGAAGAACCTTTTTTGCATGTGACTTCTGCTTATTAGAGCTTAAGTTATTAACCAACGTCTGAAGACATATGAACTTTCTTCATGGACCATTTTCAAACTCATAACTTGAATCTTTCCATGATTTCAAGGCGCCCTTTGCGAGTTTTCACCTTGAATTTTCCTTTCTTTTTTACTTTTTTTACCAGTAGGGCCTTTTCGGATTTTCACCTACTGATGGTTTTTTTTTTCTTTCCTTTTTTTTTACCAATAGGGCCCTTTCGGGTTTTCACCTGTTGGTGCTGTCATGCATTCAAGCGTAATATTTTTTCACAGAATCTGAGTTCACCAGATTTGATAACTCATTTCCGTCCATCTCAGTTAAGATTAATGCTCCACTTGAGAAGGCTTTTTTCAAAATAAATGGTCCTTCCCAATTTGGCATCCATTTTCCTCGAAAATCTTTTTGCATAGGGAGAAACTTTTTCAAAACCAAATCTCCTTCATGAAAAGATCTTGGTCGGATTTTCTTATCGTGAGCCCGAATCATTCGTTTTTGGTACATCTGCCCATGACAAATCGCTTTCAATCTCTTTTCTTTTATCAAATTCAATTGATCATATCTGACTCGAGCCCATTCAGTTTCATCTAATTTAAGCTCCATTAAGACACGGAGTGATGGAATCTCAACTTCAATTGGTAATACAGCTTCGGTTCCATATACTAAAGAATAAGGAGTCACTCATGTGGATGTTCGTACAGATGTACGATATGCCAATAGTGCAAAATGTAGTTTCTCATGTCAATCTTTATATGTTATCGCAATCTTCTCAACAATCCTCTTGATATTTTTATTAGCTGCTTTGACGACTCCATTCATTCTTGGGCGATAGGGTGCTGACTTGTGATGTTTTATCTTAAACTGTTCACAAATTTCTGTCATCATTCGGTTATTCAAATTTAAAGCATTATGAGAAATAATCCTTTCTGGTAGACCATATCATAAAATTATTTCTCTTTTGAGGAATTTGTATACTGTCGATCTAGTTACATTTGCATACGAAGCAGCTTCTACCCATTTGGTAAAATAACCAATCATTACAAAGATGAAGCGATGTCCATTTGATGCCTTTGGTGTAATCAATCCAATTACATCCATGCCCCATGTTGCGAACGGCCACGGAGCTGTTATAACATGAAGGGGTGATGAGGCTATATGGATTTTATCTGCATAAATCTGACATCTATGACATCTCTGAGCAAAATTGATGCAATCTTCTATCATAGATGTCCAGAAATAACCCAACCTCATAATTTGCCTTGCCATATTGAGACCATTCGCATGAATTCCACAAATCCCTTCATGATCCTCCTCAATTATCTTTTTCGTCTCAAGACTTTTTATGCATCTGAGTAACATTTGGTCACTTCCTCTTTTGTATAAGTTTTCTCCATCGAGAACATATCCTGTAGCCATTTTCCGAATAGTTCTTTTATTAACATCGATTGCTCCCTCGAGATACTTTTGATACTTAAGATATTGTAAAATAACATAATACCAGGGGTGATCATCTACCTCTTTTTCGATGACATAGCAACTAGCAGGTGATTTGAAGATACTTATTTGTATGGGCATTATTTCAGTTTCTCTATTTGCTTTAAACATGGAAGCCAAAGTTGCCAATGCATCAACCAATTGATTATCTTCTCGTGGAAGATAATAGAAAGATATCTTCTCAAACTTTTTTATTAATTCGAGAATGAGTTTACGATATTCGATCAATTTAGCATCTTTTGTTTCCCACTCTCCACGGAGTTTATAGATCATCAATGACGAATCACCATATACTTTAAGGTATTCGATTTTCCATTCAATTGCAGCACGAAGTCCCATTATACATGCTTCATATTCTGCCATATTATTGGTACATTCAAAATTTAGTCGCCCGATAAAAGGATAATAATTTCCTTTGGGAGATATTAAAATTGCTTCGATTCCACACCCAAGTGCATTAGAAGCCCCATTAAAATTTATCTTCCAATTTGTTTCGCTAGTTGATTCATCTTCACTGCTAGTTAAGCACATAAGGTCCTCATCAGGAAAGTCAAAACTCAAAGGTTCATATTTCGGTAAAGCACGACTTGCTAAAAGTTCTGCGATAACGCTACCTTTAATGGTTTTTCGTTTTACATACTCGATATCATACTCAGAAAGCAAAACTTGCCATCTATCCATTCTTCCTGATAAACCTGGTGATTCCATCATGTATTTTATTGGGTCTAGCTTTTCAATTAACCATGTTATATGATATAACATGTATTGACGAAGCCTACGGGCGGTCCAGATCAAAGCGCAACACAACTTTTCGATAGAAGAATACCTTAATTCACAATCAGTAAACTTTTTGCTAAGATAATAGATAGCGTGTTCCTTCTTTCCAGTTGCGTCTTGTTGACCTAATACACATCCCATAGAATTTTTACCACTAGATACAAGATCAAAGGTTTTTCTGCCATAGGCGACACTAATATAGGAGGATTTGATAAATATTGTTTAATCTTGTCAAAAGCTTCTTGGCATGATATATCCCAATTGCCCGCATTATTCTTCCTTAGGAGGCGAAAAATGTGATCACATTTGTCAGTTAGTTGAGAAATAAACCAAGAAATGTAGTTTAATCTCCCTAAGAAACCACAAACCTCTTTTTGAGTACAAGGAGGAGAGAGTTCATGAATAGCTTTAATTTTATCAGGATCCACCTCAATTCCTCGTTTACTGACAACAAACCCCAATAATTTTCCTGAAGAAACTCCAAAAGTGCATTTTGCTGGATTAAGCTTCAATTGGAATTTTCTTAAACGTTCAAAAAGTTTTCTAAGATTGGTGATATGTTCCTCCTCTGACCAAGACTTAGCAATCATGTCATCTACATAAACCTCGATTTCTTTATGCATCATGTCATGGAATAAAGTTACCATGGCCCTTTGATACGTTGCCCCAGAGTTTTTTAGACTGAATGACATCACTTTATAACACAATGTGCCCCACATTGTCACAAAGGTGGTTTCTTCCATATCTTTTGGACACATTTTGATTTGATTGTAGCCTGAGAAACCATCCATGAACGAGAAAAATAATGTTTGGTTGTATTATCCACTAACGTATCTATATGTGGTAGAGGGAAGTTATCTTTAGGACTAGCACGATTGAGGTCACGATAATCAACTCACATTCGTACTTTTCCATTTTTCTTGGGTACCGGAAAAACATTTGCCACCCATTTTGGATACTTGGCTACTTATAAAAAACCGGCATCGTACTGCTTTTTTACTTCTTCCCGTATCTAAAGTAACATTTCTGGCCTCATTCTTCTAAGTTTCTGTTGTACAGGCTTACATTCTGGCTTTAGAGGGAGTTCATGCATCACAATGTCTGTGTTCAGTCCAGGCATATCTTGATAAGTCTAAGCAAACACATCCTTAAACTCTTGAAGTAGAAAGATGAGTTTGTCTCTTGTCTTTGGAGATATGAAAGTACCTATTTGTACTTCTCTTTTATCATCTTCATTTCCCAGATTCACTGTATCTATCAGTTCTTGGTGAGGGAGAATTTTCTTATTCTCATGCTCTATTAGTCTGACTAGGTCGGGAGATAATTCACATTCTTCATAGTTTTCATCAAACTCATGTTTTACGGTCTGCTCAAAATTGAATTTTGAGCTCGAAGCAATGTCATTCATGTAATTGATATATAAAGGCCTGCAAATAAACAATAGGAAATATATATACAAGGCTAGATGAAAGAAATGATAGAAGAGAGAAAAAATGAGACCAAATGGGAAAGGGAAATATGCTCATTTATTGAATTGATAAACTAAATGCCTAAATGGGGTCCCTTACAATAAATTTTCACTACTTTAGGTCTCAAGTAATGAGTTAAGTTTCGAGGATTACTCTGATAAAGATTTAAAAACAATTGGGAGTTCAATAGCGGTCCAATTATTCAAGACACAGCCTGGAGGACATGGGCCGATCTCTGATCGACTCTTTTCAATTTCATCTTCTCCTTCTGTTGCATTTATGCTAAGCTCTTTAAATTTCTCTAGTGGTGATAGTAACATCTCTCTTTCCTTCCCAGAATGAATGTGCCCCCCAGACATAAAGATTTTTGTAATACGAGGAAGCACCGTCATTTTCCTCTCATTACTTATATCGGTCAATCCAACTCTTTTTTTTGTTCTCTTTCTCAACACGTGTTTTATCTTCCTTTGTAGGTTAGGCTTGAATCCCACACCACCCCGATCGTATTTCAAGAATGGTTGTATCGCCGTGTGCATTCCTTTTAAGAACTTTCCAAGTCCTTTTCCTGATTTAGCTCCCTTCCCAAAAGTGAGCCTTATTCCCCTCATAGTATTTTTTGAGAGTTTAGGTCTTGGAATCTTTTTTACCTTTAACAAAAAAAGTTGCATACACAAATTCGAGTGATCGAAATGTACATTCAATTGCATTTTCATCTACGTCCATGTACGGAGCATCAGTTGACGCAGTTGCAATAATATCATCTTCAGCGCCAACACTTATAAGGCATCCATCAATAACAAACTTAACCTTTTGATGAAGTGTTGATGGTATTGCCCCAACAACATGAATCTAGGGACGTCCCAATAAACAATTATAAGTTGGTGTAATGTCCATAACAATAAATTCTACGTTATACGTAGCTGGACCAATCAAAAGTAGGACATCAATTTTTCCTACGACATCCCTTCTGGTTCCATCAAATTCCCTTACGGTTGTATGACAAGGCTTCATGTGAGTCTTATCCACTGGAAGTCTATTCAGTGTTGTCATGGGCATGACATTCAAAGCAGATCAATTGTCAACTAAAACATGGGGTAATATATACTCATTACAGTGGGTAGTTATATGCAATGCTTCGATGGATCCCATGCCATCAGAAGGAATTTCGTCTTCACTAAAAGAGATAAAATTATCAGCATGTAAGTTGTTCACCAATCTATCCAGCTTGTCTACTGAAACGTCATTTGGGACAAATGTTTGGTTTAACACTTTTAGCAAGGCATTCCTGTGAGTCTCTGAACTTAGCAACAAAGATAATATGGAAATACGAGCTGGTTGTTTGTACAGTTGCTCAACCACACTATACTCGTTGTGTTTGATAAATTTCAAGAATTCTCGTGCTTCCTCCTCATTTACTGGTTCGTTAATTTCTGATTTTTCTCCATTTAACGGAAACTTATCTTTTGGCTCAGTGCCTACTGTTTCCATTGGTTTTGCTATGTCAGGGGGATAACACCTTCCACTTCGAGTGGAGTTCCCAACTCCACTAATCTCTGCAGATATGTTTTCAGAATCATCCTTCCCTGTAACGACCATGTTACAATCATAAATCCATGGCACTTGTCGGTTAGTCTTGTATGGGAAAGGAGTAGAAGTATCGATTACCAATCGTGGTGGAGGCTTCTGTAATCCTTCATCATATATCCGTGGCCAATTAATCACAAAAGGTCGACTACCCTCACCACCTTTTTTGGAAAATTATTCATCTATTGTAAAAACTTCATTAACTTCTTGAGTCCGCTCCAAGAACTCAATTTCTTTATTATCCATCAGATCCTGGACAATATTTCTAAACTCATCACAATATTGGATTTCATGATCAACTTCCCAGTGAAATTCACAAAATTTCTTTCTATTGCTGACACTAATATCATGGTTAGGACTCAACATTCCTCTTTCCACCATTTTCTTCCATACCCATTTTAGCGATGATTGCACTTCAGATAAGCTTGTTTTAAATTTAAACTCATCATTATTCATCACAAAATTAACCCTTAGTTCTTTATGTGTTGGCAAAGTATTGTTAGAAACATTAGGTCCCTCTAACGTGTTGAATTGAAGAATATTTTGATTAATCAAACTCTGGACCCTTCTTTTGAGAGTTGTACAATTTTCTATTGTATCTCAATGGATTCCGATGTGGAATTCGCAATGTGCCGAAGGGTCATACCATTTCAGGTAGGGTGGTTGTAGTGGTGTGAGGAAAATGAGAGATACCAACCTCTCCTCTAATAATTTAGCATACAACTCCTTATAGGAAATTGGAATAGGAGTGAAAGATTGTCTTTCTGTGTTATACCTAAGACGTATATTCGAAACTTAATATAAACCCTTCAAGCCAAGAAAAACAACCACAAGGTGGATCCAGACCGTCGAGGAATAACACAGAAAGACGGTCTTTCACTCCTATTCCGATTTCCTACAAGTAGTATGCTAAATTATTGGAAGAGAGATTGGTATCTCCCATTTTTCTCACACCACTACAACCACCTTACCCAAAATGGTATGATCCTTCTACATATTTTGAATTTCATTCCAGAATCCTTGGACATACAATAGAAAATTGTACAACTCTCAAAAGAAGGGTCCAGAGTTTGATTAATCAAAATATTCTTCAATTCAACACGTTAGAGGGACCTAATGTTTCTAACAATACTTTGCCAACACATAAAAAACTAAGGGTTAATTCTGTGATGAATAATGATGAGTTTAAATTTAAAACAAGCTTATCTGAAGTGCAATCATCGCTAAAATGGGTATGGAAGAAAATGGTGTAAAGAGGAATGTTGAGTCCTAACCATGATATTAGTGTCAGCAATAGAAAGAAATTTTGTGAATTTCACTGGGAAGTTGGTCATGAAATCCAATATTGTGATGAGTTTAGAAATATTTTCCAGGATCTGATGGATAATAAAAAAATTGAGTTCTTGGAGCGGACTCAAGAAGTTAATGAAGTTTTTACAATAGATGAACAATTTTCCAAAAAAGGTGGTGAGGGTAGTCGACCTTTTGTGATTAATTGGCCACGGATGTATGATGAAGGATTACATAAGTCTCCACCACGATTGGTAATCGACACTCCTACTCATTTCCCATACAAGAGTAACCGGCAAGTGACATGGATTTATGGTTGTAACATGACCGTTACAGGGAAGGATGATTCTGAAAACATATCTGCAGAGATTAGTGGAGTTGGGAACTTCAATCTAAGTGGAAGGTGTTATCCCCCTGACATCTCAAAACCAATGGAAACAGTAGACACTGAGCCAAAAGATAAGTTTCCGTTAAATGGAGAAAAATCAGAAATTAACGAACCAGTAAATGAGGAGGAAGCACGAGAATTCTTGAAATTTATCAAACACAGCGAGTATAGTGTGGTTGAGCAACTGCACAAACAACCAGCTTGTATTTCCATATTATCTTTGTTGCTGTGTTCAGAGACTCACAGGAATACCTTGCTAAAAGTGTTAAACCAAACATTTTTTCCAAATGACGTTTCAGTAGACAAGATGGATAGATTGGTGAACAACTTACATGCGGACAATTTTATCTCTTTTAGTGAAGATGAAATTCCTCCTAATTGCATGGGATCTGTCAAAGCATTGCATATAATTACCCACTGTAATGGGTATATATTACCCCATGTTTTAGTTGACAATTAATCTGTTTTGAATGTCATGCCCATGAAAACACTGAATAGACTTCCAGTGGATAAGACTCACATGAAGCCTTGTCATACAATTGTAAGGGAATTTGATGGATGGACTTATCAACATATGCATGGACTGAACACAGATATTGTGATGCATGAACTCCCTCTAAAGCCAAAATGTAAGCATGTACAACAGAAACTTTGAAAAATGAGGTCAAAAATGTTACTTCAGATACGTGAAGAAGTAAAAAAGTAGTACGATGTCGGTTTTTTACAAGTAGCCAAGTATCTAGAATGGGTGGCAATAGTTGTTCCGGTACCCAAGAAAAATGGAAAAGTACGAATGTGAGTTGATTATCGTGACCTCAATCGTGCTAGTCCTAAAGATAACTTCCCTCTACCATATATAGAAACGTTAATGGATAATACAGCTAAGCATTATTTATTCTCGTTCATGGATGGTTTCTCAGGATACAATCAAATCAAAATGTTTCCAAAAGATATGGAAAAACCCACCTTCGTGACAATGTAGGGCACATTTTGTTATAAATTGATGCCATTCGGTCTAAAAAACGTTGGGGCAACGTATCAAAGGGTCATGGTAACTTTATTCCATGACATGATGCATAAAGAAATCGAGTTTTATGTAGATGACATGATTGCTAAGTCTTGTTCAGAGGAGGAACATATCACCAATCTTAGAAAACTTTTTAAACTTTTAAGAAAATTTCAATTGAAGCTTAATCCAGCAAAATGCAGTTTTGGAGTTTCTTCAGGAAAATTATTGGGGTTTGTTGTCAGCAAACGGGAATTGAGGTGGATTTTGATAGAATTAAAGCTATTCAAGAACTCCCTCCTCCTTTTACTCAAAAAGAGGTTCGAGGTTTCTTAGGGAGATTAAACTACATTTCTCGGTTGATTTCTCTACTAACTGACAAATGTGATCTCATTTTTCGCCTCCTAAGGAAGAATAATGCGGGCAATTGGGATATATCATGCCAAGAAGCTTTTGACAAGATTAAACAATATTTATCAAATCCTCCTATATTAGTGTCGTTTGTGGCAGGAAAACCTTTGATCTTGTATCTAGTGGTATTTAAAAATTCTATGGGATGTGTATTAGGTCAACAAGACGCAACTGGAGGAAAGAAACACGCTATTTATTATCTTAGTAAAAATTTTACTGATTGTGAATTAAGGTATTCTTCTATCGAAAAGTTGTGTTACGCTTTGATCTGGACCGCCCGTAGGCTTCATCAATACATTTTATATCATACAACATGGTTAATTGTAAAGCTAAACCCAATAAAATACATGATGAAATCACCAGGTTTATCAGGAAGAATGGCTCAATGGCAAGTTCTGCTTTTTGAGTATGATATCGAGTATGTAAAACGTAAAGCCATTAAAGGTAGCGCCATCACATACCTTTTAGCAAGTCGTGCTTTACCGAAATATGAACCTTTGAGTTTTGACTTTCCTGATGAGGACCTTATGTGCTTAACTAGAAGTGAAGATGAATCAACTAGCGAAACAAATTAGAAGATGAATTTTGATGGGGCTTCTAATGCACTTGGGTGTGGAATCAGAGCAATTTTAATATCTCCCAAAGGAAATTATTATTCTTTTACCGGGCGACTAAATTTTGAATGTACCAATAATATGATAGAATATGAAGCATGTATAATGGGACTTCGTGCTGCAATTGAACGGAAAATCGAATACCTTAATGTATATTATGATTCGTCATTGGTGATCTATCAACTCCGTGAAGAGTGGGAAACAAAAGATGCTAAATTGATCGAATACCGTAAGCTCATTCTTGAATGAATAAAAAAGTTTAAGAAGATATCTTTCTATTATTTTCCACGAGAAGATAATCAATTGGTTGATGCATTGGCAACTTTGGCTTCCATGTTTAAAGCAAATAGAGAAACTGAAATAATGCACATACAAATGAGTATCTTCAAATCACTTGCTAGTTGCTATGTCATCGAAGAAAAGGTAGAAGATCATCCCTTATATTATGATATTTTACAATATCTTAAGTATCAAAAGTATCCCGAGGGAGCAACCGATGTTAATAAAAGAACTATTCGAAGAATGGCTATAGGATATGTTCTCGATGGAGAAATATTATACAAAAGAGGAAGTGACCAAATGTTACTCAGATGCATAAAAAGTCATGAGGCGAAAAAGATAAATGAGGAGGTTCATGAAGGGATTTGTGGAATTCATGTGAATGTTCTCAATATGGCAAGGCAAATTATGAGGTTGGGTTATTTCTGGACATCTATGATAGAAGATTGCATCAATTTTGCTCAGAGATGTCATAAATGTCAGATTTATGGAGATAAAATCCATATAGCCTCATCACCCCTTCATGTTATAACATCTCTGTGGCCGTTCGCAACATGGGGCATGGATGTAATTGGACCGATTAAACCAAAGGCATCAAATGGACATTGCTTCATCTTTGTAATGATTGATTATTTTACCAAATGGGTAGAAGCTGCTTTGTATGCAAATGTAACTAGATTGACAATATGCAAATTCCTCAAAAGAGAAATAATTTGTCGATATGATCTACCAGAAAGGATTATTTCTGATAATGCTTTAAATTTGAATAACTGAATGATGACAGAAACTTGTGAACAGTTTAAGATAAAACATCACAAGTCAGCACCCTATCACCCAAAAATGAATGGGGCAGTCGAAGCAGCTAATAAAAATATCAAGAGGATTGTTGAGAAGATGGCGATAACATATAAAGATTGGCATGAGAAACTACCTTTTGCACTATTGGCATATCGTACATCTGTACGAACATCCACAGGAGCGACTCCTTATTCTTTAGTATATGGAACCGAAGCTGTATTACCAATTGAAGTTGAGATTCCATCACTTCGTGTCTTAATGGAGCTTAAATTAGATGAAGCTGAGTGGGAACGAGTTAGATATGATCAATTGAATTTGATAGAAGAAAATAGATTGAAAGCGATTTGTCATGGGCAGATGTACCAAAAACGAATGATTCGGGCTGACGATAAGAAAGTCCGACCAAGATCTTTTCGTGAAGGAGATTTGGTCTTGAAAAAGGTTCTGCCTATGCAAAAGGATTTTCGAGGAAAATGGATGTCAAATTGGGAAGGATCATTTATTTTGAAAAAAGCATTCTCGGGTGGAGCATTAATCTTAACCGAGATGGACGGAAATGAGTTATCAAATCCGGTGAACTGGGATTCTGTGAAAAAATATTATGCTTGAATGCATGACAACACCAATAGGTGAAAACCTGAAAGGTCCCTATTGGGAAGAAAAAGGAAAGAAAAGAAAAAAGAAAAAGAACCATCAGTAGGTGTAAATCCGAAAGGGCCCTACTGGTAAAAGAAAAGGAAGGAAAAAAGAAAGGAAAATTCAAGGTGAAAACTCGCAAAGGGCACCTTGAAATCATGGGGAGATTCAAGTTATGAGTTTGAAAATACTCCATGAAGAAAGTCCATATGTCTTCAGACGTTGGTCAATAACTTAAGCTCTACTAAGCAGAAATCATATGCAAAAACGGTTCTTGAGCGAGATAGCAGCGGAGTCCTTGTAATTGATATCTTAGGGTTTTATTATTATTATTATTATCCTTTTTTTTCTCTTTTTTTTTGTTCGATATTGTATCAAACATTCGATTACCGCCTTTCAAGGCTTAGGCCATTTTTATTCAATAAGAAAAATTCAATAAACCGTTACCTTGTGTTTCTTTATCATCTGAACATATGTGCATTTCTTCGATGAATTTGTTGCTTTACTAAAATGGGGTCTACAATATATTTTTATATTCGATGCATTACTTGAATAAATGGTTTAAAACAAAATGATGCTCAATGGAAAGTTTTTAACTTAAGAGGCACGACATGGAGTAAAGAAGATGAAGTACATTGACCGTGATCTGAATAAAGACAAACAAATTCAAAATAAAATCTAATATTCACGCATTTAAAGCATGTGAACATCTTGCATATAAGACAAGTGCATTAGAAACATGTGCATTTTTTTTGACAGGATTGGCCTCTAAGAGGAGTTATCTTCAGGATGAATTATCACTATATATTTTCAAGAATAAGTATCATTAAGTACCTCCTAGATGGAGTGTTATCACTAAGATTCCAAGAAGGAGTACCAGCAATCACCTCCGAGATGGAGTGTTATCACTAAGCTTCCAAGAAGGAATGCCAGCAATCGCCTCCGAGAATGAGTGTTATCACTAAGCTTCCAAGAAGGAATGCCATCAATCACCTCCGAGATGGAGTGTCAATATTAAGCTTCCAAGAAGGAATGTCATTAATCACCTCCGAGATGGAGTGTCGATATTAAGCTTCCAAGAAGAAATGCCATCAATCACCTCCGAGATAGAGTGTTATCATTAAGCTTCCAAAAGAAAATGTCATCAATCACTTCCGTGATGGAGTGTCATCATTAAGCTTCCAAAAGGGAATGCCATCAATTACCTTCGAGATGGAGTGTCATTATTAAAGATTCCGATGAGGAATAGCATCGTTTACCTTACCATCTACCTCTAAAATAAAGTGTCATCATTACTAGGTTGTTTCTTATTGAAAAAATTTGTTGCTTCTAGTCTTTGCTCACTTCCTTCGTTTGAGTAATGAGCAAAGAGGGACAGTTGTATGCAACAAAATTTGAAATTAAACCAAATCTAAAATAAATCTGAAAAAAATAAATATTTAAAAATAAAAAAATCAAAAATATAAAAAAAATCAAATAAATATAGAATAAATAATCTTAAAAAAATTTGAAAAAAAATAAATTTAAAAAATTTAAAAAAAATCCAAAAATTAAAAAAAATATAGAATAATCTTTAAAAAAAATTTGAAAATAATTTTAAAAATTCAAAAATTCAAAAATATTCTTCTTCTCCAAGTAAAATCCTAACCAACTCTTATTTTTAGAGTTTAAGCCCTCCTAAAAACCCAGTTTCTACGCTATAAATACCCCCAAATGCTTTAGGAAAATCACAAAACAAAACACAAGCAAAAGACAAGAAAAGCAAAGCAAAAAATACAAGAGAAAAAGCTTACATGTTTGAAGCAGTGGAAGGGTTCGAAAAGCGGTTAGGTTTAATATCTCCTAGGGGCAATTTAATCCAACAACGGATTTACGACTTTGAAAGAGGTAAAGAATCGAATCTTTCTTTATTTATCTCTATTCTTTTATTTTTTTATGTATATAAAATAAATTGCAGAGTGGGAATGAAAATATTTTGAAAACTAAAAGGTATTTGATTATCATGCTTTTAATTAATTCTGATCAATAATGTAAAAAAAAGGCATTCGAACGTCGAATGCCCCAGCATGAAGAAAAGGAAAATCACGTGCTGCAGGCAATTATAAAAGTTATGAGAAATTACCATACAGGTCCTCTAGAGTTTTATGTGTTTCACTTTAAATATTTAAGTTTTGTATTCTTTTAGTTTTTACTCTAGGTTTAGATTTATTTTAATTATATTTATATTCATGAATTATTTGATAGTTGAATCAATAAATTTGTTTAGAGTTAATTCAAATAATTAGTTGATTTTATTAATTTAATTAATTTGTGAATTAGATGTTAATTATATTTTATTAGAATAATAAAGTAAAAAAATTAGATTATACATTTTTTATGTAATTTGATTTCTTTGATTTATTTTAATTTAATTTTATGTTTTAATTATGTTTAGTATGTCTTTATATTATGTTCTTAATTTTTTTATATAGTTAATTTTTATATAATAGTGCTATTAACCACCTTTCAAGCTTGGTAGACAACACAACCCCTTTTAGGTACCAATTTTTGGGCGTTGTGGGGGTGCTATAACTTTCCTCACACGTAACCGACTCCCAAACCCGGTGATAAATTCAGACCAGTTTTATAGGTTTTTCAGTCGTACCTATTCAAAATAAATGATGGCGACTCCATCAGTAGGTGAAAACCCAAGAGGGCCCTAATGGTAAAAAAACAGGAAAAAAGAAAGAAAAAATTCAAGGTGAAAACTCGCAAAGGGCGCCTTGAAATCATAGGGAGATTCATTTTTTATTTTAGTAATGTGGGGAGGAATGAAATCTAAATTTAAGGGAAACTTTTTTGATTTTAGAGGGATCAAAATTGACAGGAAAAATGAATTTTTGTTATTATATATATTATATAGTATTTATATATTTTATAGTATGTATATTTTATATTATTATTATATATATATGTATATACATATATTATATAATATGTATATATAATATAGTATTTATATAATATGTATTTATATAGTATTAATATAATATTTATAATATATAGTATTTATATATGATATATATACATATTAAATATGTATAATAATTAATATGTTAGATATGTATATATAATATATGTATAATAATATAATATGATATATATATATATTATATATACATTAAAAATTAATATACATATATGATATATGTAATGTATATATGTATTATACATAATATATATACATATAACATACATATATAATGTACTAATACATACTAACACATGTGGCATATTAACATACATATATATAATACATGTACTAAACTATATACATATAACATACATATATGATATATATACATTTATACATGTACTGTATACTAATTACTATATACAATTATAAATATACATATGTTATATATACATAATATATAATATACATAATACATTACTAATTATTATATATACATATAATATTAACATACATGTATATGATATATTGATATATATATAATATTAATATACTATGTATAATACTACTACTATCACTAATTCATTATGTATACATATAACATACATTGATACATATATATGATTAGAATATACTTATGTTATGTAGTTATGTACTATGTATAATTAATAATTATATACATTATAAATATATTATACATACATTATACATATATAATTATTAGACATCTAATTATCAATATATATTATATAAATACTTATAATAGTTATTAAATTATTAATGTATTATATATAGTCTATAGTGTTATGTATACCATATTTTAATATATATTATAATTTTATTTTTCATATATAGTATTAATTCATTTATGATATTATTCCATTTGCAAAAATAGTATTATTCCGTATTCTAGTATTATTTTACTTTCAAAAATAATATTATTATATATATATATATTATAAATCCATATATAATATTATTCTAATTTCAAAAATAGTATTACTTCATTTATAGTATTACTTCATATATAGTATATTTTCTACGTATAGTATAAATTTCTTATATAGTATTAATTTTATATAACTATTATTCCATTTATAGTATAAATTCTATATATTGTCTAATTTTTTTATTTTTAAAATATATTAAACTATAGTATAATTATTTTATAATGTATTAAAGTTAGATTTTTAATAATTTTAATTATTATAAATTTTTAATTTTTGTAATTGAGTCCTTAAAAGTTAATGTTGATTTTTTAAAAATTTAAAATTTAATCTTTCACTTTATAGTTTAATATTTATTCACTTTTTACGTATTTATATAAAATTAAAATTAATATTTTAAATTATTATGAATATAAAATCAAAATTAATTTGACCTGAAACAAAACTAACTTGAAATGAACCCGACCTGAAATGAATCCGAACTGAAATGTAACCGAACTAAAATAGACCCGACCTGAAATAAAACTTTTAATTATCCGATTTGGACCCGAACTGTTTAAACCTGACCTGAAATGGATCCGACCTGAAACGGACCCAACTTGAAATGGAACCGATCTGAAATGGACCCGCACCCGACCCGAATCGAGTCAAAACATCAAATCAACCTGAAATGACCTGTATCCGATTTTACCCGACCTGACATTACCCGACCTGAAACCCATCCGAGTAACTGTTTTTACATCCCTAGCATAAAGGATGTCATTTTTTATTAATTTCACAATTAAAAGTAAAAAACATTAAAAAAACAATTAAAAGTAAAAATGGTTAAATTACTCGAACTCGACATGTTTCAACTCGATATAATTATAGGGATTGATATTTTATCAATTTATATCAGGTCGAATTTAAATTTAAGGTTTTTTTTTTAAATTTATCTGGCATAATAATATAATTGTATTTAGTGATAATTACTATATTTTCTCTCCTATAGGTTTCTAATTGTCTTCCTGTTTTCTGAAAAAATAGAAAAAATTATTTGTCATATTAGATGTAGATTTTATTTTAAAATTTGGGTTAAATTCGAATCATTATAAAACATTAAGTCCAACCGGGTGAAAGTTTTTGGGTTTTAGGTCGAGATCGAGAAAAAACCGACCCATGGGTTGCTCTGTTGGGTATATTGTGCCTAACGACATATAATTATTACAGTCTGTTGCGCACGCTGGAGTGCTAAAATATGTTAATGATTTGCGTGCAATAATGTGTAAGTATACACATTGAACAAGTAATAAAGTGTGTGAGTGAAATCGTTCACACGAGGATTGGGTAGGTTATTTTCAAAAATAGTTAACATACACAAAAGATAAAATAATCCTTTGTATGGACATATGCTAAAGCAATTCTGCAATAGTCACCCAAAATGCTTTAGAAAAATTAAAGTGTCACTAATGATGCTGGAGCAAAATAAAGAGTGTCACCAAAATGCAGTAGTATCAAACTGATAATGGAGTAATAGATAAAGTGCACAAACACAACACAAAGAAGATATTCAAGCTTAAGACAGGCTAGGCTTGCTATGGTATGACCTTATTGTTCTCCTGAAAACTTATTGTTCCATTGGTTTAATAAGTGCTCGACAGAGTTTACTAAAAATGTCTCCACTATCCCTAGTCAGAAGGCTTAACACTCGAAAATGCTAAGGCATTACCTCCCGGTCTCAACCCTAATACTTCTAATGTTGATAAAGTGCTACCCCTTTTAGTCGTTGAAACTCTTCCTTATCCCTAAGGTGTGTTAGGATTCTGCTCCTGCAGTAACCACATTGTTCAAGTTGGTCTAGCTTTGTCTATCCCTAGATCTAAGCTTCCCGAACCCCTTGAGCTATGGCTACCTCCCGGTGCTCTTACAAACCAAGGTTTAGATAAAAAGGTGTTAGCTTTCTTGAACAAAACACAAGATTAAACACTGAAACAGTAAACATTCATTAAAACAAAGTAAAAATTATCCAAAACAAGCCTTAGCCATACTAGTTTAGTTCATGGCTAGGTAAGAAAAGCTATTCAACTTTCTTCCATTGTAATACATTTTCAACAACTTAGAAAAGAGGTAAAACAAAGTGAAGAGGAAGGAAGTCTCAAACGCATGTGCCGTGAAGCTTTTCTTAGCTTGTCGTTCCTCCCGAAGTCGCACAAATCTCTTGCTTAAAACTCTCCTACAATGGCGGTTTGGCTTGAGGTTGAAGACGAAGGAAAATGGCCTCCTTTCTTCTTTCTTCTCCCTCGTTCACTCTTAAAGCTCACTCCTTTTTGTGGCTCCTTAAGCTACTGATTTTGCTCTTTTTTTGCTTTTTTTTCCAGCACACTTGTTGAAGGGGGCTCACCTTGTATTTATAGGAGGCTTCTAGGGTTTGGTGCAAGGGAATATTCCCTGACATTCGCTGCAGCATTTGGTAGTAAAATGCAGGTCTGCAGGGGTGGTGCAACGTCTTCCAAGGAGAGGTGCAGCGTCTGCACATTTACAGAGGAAGTGCAGCTGGACTGGAAAACGCATGAGGACAGTGGGATGTAGCAACTTTGAAGTCCTATCCAACACTGTAAAAATATGCTACAACATCTCTTCCGATCTTTCAATTTTGCTTCAGTATCTGCACATCACCACCAACAAAATACCTTTCCAAGCAGCATCTTTAAAAATAAAAGAGAAAAGAGAAAATAAAAATAAAAACCTATTCTAAATGCAAATGCACATGAAATGCAACTAAATGCAATGCAAATGAGCTTGAAATCAAACAAAACCTTAAGTAAAAGGGTATAAAATATACGCTTTTTAGAGCGTTAACACAGTCCAACTGGACTTACTTATATATAAGGTTGAATGTTTAAGAAATTGAGTCAAATTAAAAGATTTTGAGTTAGACGAGTTTAAGGTTGATTTTGGTGAGTTTAAGATGGTGTCGTAAATTTTGTTATTTTTCTAATAGTCTATTTATGGGATGGAATGAGGCACTTCTAGTGGTTTAGAATACACGATCTAAAAAATATGAGAAAATAAAGATGAGCAGCTTGACGAATCAGTCAAATATATTTGCTCAAATCAATAAGTTAAGTATAAATTTAACGTGAATTTTCATAATATTTTGTTAAAAGAATAAAAAGAAATCCACTAATTAGTTAAGTGATCAAGCATGCTCATATTATTTTACCTTTTATGAGTTCGAATCCTAACATTTACCTTAGAAATATAATTATTCCTACTTAATAAAAAATAAAAAGAAAAGCATAATATTTTTTTGGATAAATGAACTTTATTCATCCAAATAATCTTTAAAAATACAACTCAATATCAAAGAATATTACCATCAATGACAAAAAGACTAACTAAGATCCTTATTTTTATCTATTCAAGTATTATGGAGAGTAATCATATTGCATCCCAAGATTTTCCATTTTACACTATATTGAATAAGAGCAAAAAGATTCACCTCAGATCTCGGGTTTTTCTATGCAGACGTGCATTGTGCTCTTACCAGATGTAGTAATTTAAACTATTCCATGCTAATCGTATAATCGCAACATATAGGGATTTACCTCGGCCATCAACCTGAATCCAAGCAAGTAAATTCGGTCACTTCTCAAAAACCAATTGAGTCTCACATTTTTGCATTACCAATGTCCAAAGGTTCCTTATGAAACAACACTCCCCAAACAAATGGTCTCTTGTTTCGCATTCAGTACCACACAACAAGCACCAAAAGTCTCCATTATATTTCCATTGTAACATTCAGTTTCGTGTAGGTAGCCTGTTAAAGACCACAAGCCAGAAAATAAATGAGAATCTTGGAATTAAAGGGCCTCCTCAAACAGTTTTTTCCCAATGTACTTTAGGTTGTTTATGCCTCAACTCATTTCAAATCATAGCAACCTTATACCCTCCTTAAAAACTCCCAAACAAAGCTAGGTTATTTCGTAATCTGAACAATTTTTTTCACGCCCAATTATGGTGTTGCTTGATTGAAGCATTCCATATAGAAACACCTTTTAATAAGTATGCATTCACCCAAGCCACGCACAAGGACCCAACTAGAATGAGTAACAACTAGAGACACTGTATCATACATGCTTTGTTCCATACAACAATGTTTTTGACTCCTAAACCCCCTTCACTCTTTGGGTAACAAACAATGTCTCATCCAACTCGAGCTCCCCTTGCATTTAAATCATTTCCTTTCTAAAGGAATGCATTGCAAATCTGTGTAGTTCTCTTTGAAACTTTAGAAGGCAACAAGAATATTCTGCACCAAAAATTTTGAAGACTAAACATCACAGCCTGAATCAATTGTAGTCTCCCTGCAAAAGATAATAATTTTGAAGGTCAACTTCTGATTTTATTGACAATCTTCATAACAAGCCCCTCACAATCATTGGAGGAGAGATTTTTTTGTCACCAGAGACACTTTTAGATAACGAACAGGTAAACGACTTCCAAAAAATACCAGACTCCTCAAGGATCACTTTCAAATCACTCTCCCCAATTCCTTCTGAAAAGAACTTGCATTTGGATTTGTTTATTTGCAACCCAGAAATCCTGTTGATATACGTTGGTCGTTAGACATTTCGTATGCGATAAAATAATCAAAGCAATAACAACATAAAATAAGACATACACAATAAGAAAGATTTAACGTGATTCAACCTTGTTTATCTCGCAGATGAGAGAAACAAATAGTCCAATATCAATGTAGAGAACATGAAGAGTACAAATACATTACATCCCATGTAACACATTACTCTGTATATATCTCAAAATCCGATATAACCAAAACACTCTTCCCAACTTTCCTACAATACTCATCTATACAATATATTAAGAAATCCTAAAAACGGTTACGTCTCTCTAAAGTAATTCATTCTATCTTTCATGATTTTAATGGTTAAACCTAGCCTATATTTATATACTTAAATACTTATAGCTAAAGAACCTTATTCACTAAGATTTTTTTTTATCTAGTATAAATATATACTCTTTAAAATAAACTTTAATTATCAAGTAATCTTTAACTATTAGAATTATAATAAAACTCAACTTAATTATCGATTAAAATTTGAATCAAAATATAATACTTATATTAATATATACTGCATTTTATAATTTTATAATAATTAAAATTATAACATAATGTAGTAAATATATTTTTATTACTTTTAATTAAAAATTTATTTAAAATGATTGAAGATAATAAACTTAGATTCCATTCTGATTGCATGTTTATCTTATAAGTTTAAGTAATTGCCGATTCTAAGTTTAGATGGCAAATGGAAATGCTATTTCAGTAATAATGTTTGAAGTTAATTTGTACGTTAGGAATCCGTCATTTTCATCACGGATTTGTTTTTTTTTTTTCCCTACAAACGGTGATGATTGGGAGTTGGAACCGACATAAACCTATTAATCGTTGACTGTTAGAATACCTACTTTTAAGACAAAAACACAAGATGACAACCATGTTTAGGTTATGATCCTCTTCTATAGTAGTAGTAAATTTAGATGTGGTTGTCGTTCTATAGTAGATGCGATTGTAACATCACGTTTGTGGATGTTAAGATTGTTATGGTGTGATTTTTTAAGAAAATATATTTATAAATTTAGATGTAGTTGATGTTTGTAGTGTCATAAGAATCTTTAAAAATCGTTATAATGTGGTCGTTATGTTGTGTTATTGTTGCAATTTAGTATTATACCCTCTTCAGAAAATCTTGCCTTCTGAGACAACGCCAACATCCTTGTACTATGATTCATGCACCACGGAGCCCGAACGCTCTTATGCCTTAGGATTTATTATCCCTTAGAGGCCTCCTTGTTCAACCATCGTACCGTAATAATACAACTATCAAATCCGAATAAACTCGTAGTTTGACAGGTCGAGATACAACTTTTTAACTCATCAATAGCCATCCTAAATCTAACACAGTCTCATTAAGCATCACTTCATCTATAGTACAAAGGGATATAAATACTCGTAAGACCAAAGATAAGAGGAGACAACCCCTGACAATAAAAAAGGACGACTCTTGACGGACCCTAACGATCCCTTAACTCTCTGCAAGGGCTTTTACGCTCTTTCTACATTAATTCATCCCGCATCTCTTTTACTATTAGTGATTCTCCGTTCACATATGAATCACTATCGATTATTGTCAACTACCTTCCGGTCACTAACGCTACGTTGCTTATAACTCTTGACCGCAAGTCAACAAGGGTGAAATACCTAATTCAATGATCAATCATAATCTTTTACGACTTTCGATTTGTTTCATTACGAGTGAACTGCCCGTCGTTATTCCCAAACAGGGGCGGAGCTAGAAAATTATCTAAGGGGTATCATTTTTTAAATTTATATTTAAGGGGTGTCAATTATTTATAAATTGGTGTTATTTATTTATTTTTAAATATATATATATATATAAATCATATGAAAAGAGGTAGACCAAAAAATTTTAGGGTATCATTTGACCGCCCTTTACAAAGGGTGGCTCCGCCCTTGTTCCCAAACCCTCCGTCGTCAACCAATATTATTTGTGATCTTCACTGAAGATCACTGTTGAGACTGAGATTGACATATAGCATATAATCACACACGACTCAACCTCAAATGTTTCATACTGTTGGACCTTGACTGAGATTTTGAATCAACAAGGGTTGGGCCAGAGCTCCCTATTCCTTCAACATGCAGGTCAGTATCATGCTCGAACAGTACACTGTATTTCATTTTTTATATTTTTAAAGTTTCAGAGCTCCACTGAGAATCGACCCACATGCCAGCTTGGTGTAAAAGAGACACGATCTAATCTACAGTAGCTCCAGGGGGAGGAGATTGTTCCTCCACTGATATCCTGTTCCTTTGCGTCTCTTTTAATATCTGATCCAGTCCTGTGGGTCATCAAATTGGCTGATAGAGCAAATTAGAGAGAAACTGTCGTCCAATTAGTTCGAAATGGACCACCAATAACTTAAAATCCCCAACCCCAGACTCACAAGTTTGTCTTCTGTCACATTGTCTTATTAGGATCCAAATTATAAAATATCTTCGTTATTACAGCCACTTAAATAAGTCATAATTACATTTATTAAAAAACATTTAGCGACCTTCTCTTTTCCTTTTCCTAACCTATTTTTTAATATTTTATGTTTTTATTTTTTATTTAACTAACAATGATATTAATTTTAATATTAATAGCAGAATATTAATATTTATTATTTTATATAATATGTTACTTTTTTTAATTTTTAAATAAAATTTTTATTATCGTAATACATATTTTCTTTATTTTTATGATATGTTTTATCTTAATTATTATGATATGGTGTTTATGATTTTTGGTATTTATCCGCATAGGCCATATTGATGTTTATAAAAAGACCTTCACGATATTTATTTTTCTAATTAGTTTATAGGTGTTTATATATAATTGTATCCCCTCTTTAATAAATGATTATTTATTGATTATAATTAAAATTGTGGAGTGATAGCCTATAAGATAGTTTACTCATTATTTTTTTTATTACTTCGTAAAATATTTTTTCGACTGAGATAAAAATTATCATAAAATTTTTTATATTCTTCTGATATTAATTAGGGCCAGTTTAGTATTGCTTTTGAAAAGTGCGGTGAAAAAGTATAGTGAAAAATTCTTTTGAAATTTTTGGTTTGAGATATATATGTTTAATATTGCTGTCAAAAAATGCTTTTGAAAAAGTAAATGACTATTTTAGATATGATGTTATAAGTTAAAAAATCTATATTTAAATGATAATCAAATTCTTTTATATTATAATATTAACTTAAATTATGATAAAATATAAAAATATTAATAAATGAATACATAAATTATTTTGAGAAGTGCTTTTGAGAAAATATATAATTTTTAAACTAAAAAAATAATTTATGTTAAATATAATTATATATTTGTAAAAATTAAATTATAATAAAACATAGTAAATAAAAGTTAAAATTATAATCCGACTCCTAAAAGCACTTTTACAACCGCAAAAGCTAAAAATTTTAGTTTTTGCGTTTGAGTTGAAAAGCACTTTTTAAACGCAATTCCCCCCAAGTTAACTATTTAGTATTGTTTCTTCGTTCTAAACCAACTTTTGACCTCAAAACTGATTTAGAACGCAATACTAAACACAACCTTAAACTCACTCTCAAAGAAAAATTTCTTGTTCTATGTTTAAATTTAATATTATCTTATTTTTTTTACTTGAATGTGTTATAATTTTAATTTTTGTATTATTTTATTAATTAAATCTTATTTTAAAAAAAATATATAAGTTGATAGTTCTCTAACATGTCATCTGATTCGTTTTGCGTTTGTTGGTCCGTGTACCTATACACCACCCTTTTATTGACTCCTCCCCATTCTTGTCGGGTCATCATGAAATCTTTGTCACTCACTATCACTCTCAAAATACAATATTTTAAGGTCTAGTGTTTTGAATGGTAGGTCCAATCTTCCATTGTTTTATGTACCATACCATAGCCAATTAGACATAGGGTATGAAGTAATTAAATGAACAAGTGGAAATGTGTGCTGTTTACTTAGCCAACCTACTTAAAGAAAGATTTAAATAAAATAAAGTGATTGATGCTTTTTTATTGAAAAAATTATTATCAGAAACCTTGTCAAAAATTTTATAATTTTAAATAAAAAAATATTTCTAATATAGATACATAACGATGAACGTTATTCGTTTTTTACTAGGATCATTTATAAAGTTTATTAAATAAGTTATTAATTTTTAAATATGTGCTTGATAACTATATTTATCACTTAGGACATTACAAGAGAAGCTGACTTAGTAGTGAATTTGAAGAAGAAGAAAAAAAAACTCTTTTTTTTTTCTTTTATTCATGCTTAAAACATTAAAAAATTAAATTTTAACCTTAATTTTAATTTTAAATTTATTTTTTAAATATGTAGTATAAACAAATAAAAAAATATAGAATTTATGTTCAGCTAGAGACTCGGATTGTTAAATGGATAGTGCCCTAAACCATATAAATTTTCTAGCTACATTACTTTTCATATGTAGGCTTTATATATATATATATATATATACACTTAGTGCCTAGGGGTAGGTGGTAGGTTGATAATTGATTGCTTCCCTTTGAGAAAAAATGCACGTATAACAAAATTTATTAGGTGAATTATATTCATCACGTTATTTATTGTCTTAATTAATTAAAATTATTTATCTTAATTTTTTAAGGTAAACCATCAACTCTTTCTTACATGTAATTATTGAGTAAGCAATTATTAGGTAGTTATTTAAAGATAAACAATCTTAATTATTTAGACCATGAATGACATAGTGAACAGAGTTTACCTAATTATCTTTCCTCCCTAGAAGTATTATAGTCTTATATTATAATTATTATTTTATAATCTTTCTTATCCCTAAAACAATTTGGTAATAAATAAATATAGGAAGAATTTAACTTCCTATCAATGTTTTAGATAACTTAAATCGCAGTGGATGGAGATTGAGAAGAGATTGTGCCCGTGAATCGAGGGAAGGTTGCCCCACACAACATGGACAAAGACTACATACATTGTTTACCTGTTTTGCCACAAAACCACATTCACATAAACAAGAACAAAAGGAATATAAGCTCGACAAAGATCAGTTAATTTAGTTAAACAAAATGTTAAATTTATTAAATAAGATTATAATTTTAAATTTTAACATTGTGGTACAAAAAATAAAACAAATCATCTTGTAATAAATTTAATACAAATTAATTAATTAGTGATTGAATACTAATAATTATAAAAAAATCATAAGTTCATGTAGCTTTTTAAAAAATAGTGCTACGGCAAGATGTTGAATAGGGCAAATACAGACTTAAAATCTTTAAATTCGTCTATAATTTAAATATGGAAAATTTAAGTAAATATTGTTTTCCTATTTTTTTTATAAATATATTGTTCTTTTTCAATTATTTCTCAAAATATAGTAATTTATTGTAGAAATAAGAAGTTGTGTGAAAAGCATTACGACTTCAAACCGTAACTCAATAAAATATTTGGTACTATTTGAAGTCAGAGTACTTTTCATTCGATTTCAAACAATGTTTTTAAAATATATATATATTAAATTATCCAATAGTTTGTCTCTATAGGGTAATTTTTTTTTTTGAAAAACACTATTTGAAGTCGGATGAAAAGCATTCTGAATTTAAACAATACCAAATATTTTATTGAGTTACTGTTTGAAGTTGGGGTGTTTTCCACCCGACTTTTGATTTTTACAGTAAATTACAATATTTCAAAAAATAATTGAAAATAAATAATATATTTATAAAAAAATGAAAAAAAACAATATTTACTTAAATTACCCTTTAAATATACCTATCAAATTTTCTATTAATAATTTAATTTTATATCTTTTAAAATTTTATAATTTTATAACATTTTTCATATAACTTGTCAATATATTATATTTTTTACGAAAAATCTTAAGTTCTTTTCTGAACGATCTGGGCAACCGGCAGCTCCTCCGTTGTTCTCTGGTCATTGGACCCCCTAAAGTTCCTCAGCACTGGACGGCACGCGCGGACAGATGCCTTATCCTGCAGTACTTCCAATTCTAAAACACACCGACAATTGTATTTTCCTGTTTCTGTTTCTGTTTCTTACATGTGATCTTGTTTAGTTAATTTTCTCTAAATTCTTTTAAACTGTCTGTACGAGATGGCATTATAGGAGGTGTTTTCATTTTCATACTCTGGTCTTTTTCAGACCTAATACTGTAATACAGGGATATCTCCAAATTCCCACATTGCCTATTAGGTCTTTATTTTGTACCGACGTATAGCACAGTTTTTTGTTAGACATAAATGTCCCTACCTTGCAACTTGTTTGATCATGGGTTTATTTATTTAGTTAAAGATCAATGATAGAGTACTCGACATGTTAGGTTTTGTGGGCCTTAATTAGGTCAATAATCTTCATTAATTTGAAACATGTCATAAGATTTTCCATTCAAGTTGATCTGCAAATGCTATACAAATTATATAGAATTTTAAACATAAAAACATGTGCTAATCATATTTAAGTGATGAATGTTTTGGTTAAGAATCAACTTACAAGAATTTATTTTTTCGAGGTAATAAAATTGATGGTGCATATTATACTCCACGATCTTTTTTTCCCCTCAAATCAATTCGATCAATTATTTGTTTCTGCATCAATTACATTATAAATTTGGTCGTTCTTCCAATAAAGTCTTGGCTTCCATATTATATACGGTAGTTTTTAGGGGTGAGTAATACCGGGTATTCGACCAATTTAAGTAGAATTGGTTTTGGTCCTGGTCCCAGTAACCAGCGATTCCTAAAAATTAGAATCAATCCCGGTCACACCGGGTCTTAAATTTTAAGAACTGGTCCCGTTATTGTGAGAACCAGTTTCAATACCAGGTACCCGGTCAATTAGTTTATTCTTAAATAAAATTGAGTAATTGAAGAAAAAACTTTCAACCACCAATAATAATATTAAATAATAAAATTAAAACATTGTAGGCTTGAAAATTAAAGTTTTAAAATTAATCATACTCATAATAATCATACATAAAGAGAAAGTTTGATAAGAAAAATAAACAAAAGAAAATCAATATTGGATATATGGTATTGGTCCTGGTCCTATTGGGTACCCATCGGGTACTGGGTCCAAATCAAGATTCAGTCTCGGTCCCGATTATGACCGGGACCTAAATTTTAAATCCAGTTCCGATCCCACCAGAATTAATACCAGATAAAAATCTACCGAATCTTATTGAATCTGAAATCGAAACCCGGTAATCGAGTTTTTTACCCACCCCTAATAATTATATACCTTATGACTCAATTAACTTAAAAGAATTTCACTATTCTTTATACCTTATTAATAAGAGCTATAAATTATCATTTGATCAAAATATAATTATCCAACTTTAGTCTTCTTGAATTACTTTATTATGATATTTAAATAATTAAATATATATCGTATGATAGATATTTTTATTATGTGATGTTGGTTTATCACTTCATCAAATATTTTTGGCTATAAATTAGAAGAACATTATTTTGATCAATTATAGTAACGATAAAATCAGCTCTGATAAAAAAAAAAGAAAAGAAATAACGCTTAAGTAAGTTTCAGGTTCAAGACGTTATCTATAAAAAAACCTCTGTTGGAAGATCCATCCACCAAAATTAAATGTACGATACGAGTCGATCTAGATTAGTAAGATTAGACTCTAAAATCTGAAAAATAATAAAAAAAAAATAATATCCTACCAACCCATGTGAACAATCCACCCATCTTTGATTATAAAGCCTAGAAAACGAAGCAATGTGTGTCAGACCCACTTTACACGTGCTTTCATGGCATTAGCCCTTCCTTGGACCCCCTAATCATGGTTGTTTTCCTCAATTCAGCATCATTTTTCAACTTGCACACACACACACAACAGCGTCGGGCCCCCACCTCCACGACTTCGAGTTCATCATTTATGTTTCATTATCACGTTTTGCTGTCATTAATCGTTTAGAACAATAATTATGTTCAAAAACATTAAGGGAGTTTATGTGCGGTATGATTATTAAAAAAAAATTCATATTACCAAACACAAAGCCTAGAAATGATGAGTATTTAAGGAAATTTGATTAGTGCTATCATTATATATATATATATATTCTCTGTAACCTCTCTCATAATTTAATTATGAGTGTAAATCATCTGTTCCTAATCGTGTCTCTACTAAAGCTCTTATTTTAAATTAGTGGGTTTAGAGGTAGAAGTTGTAGTGAGGGAAAGAGGAATTAGAAATATGATGTACTTTTTAGGGTGTAAGATTTAGGGGTTAGGATATAAAAAAATATGATTTAAGGTTTAAAATTTAATTTTTTATAAATATTTAATAAGGGCATAGAAAGAAACATGATAAGGGACAGGGACAGGGGATTTCTACTCTTTAATTATCTTCTAATTTTGAGTGTAGACTAATAACTCGGATGTAAATCATCTGTTTTTTATTACGTCTTTTTTGTTGTCTTATTTTAAAATCGTGAGTTTAAAATTTAGGGTTTAAGGTTTAAAGTTAGAGCTTGTGGTTAGGGTATAAGAAATTAAGAGTAGGATACGTTTTTAAGGTTTAAGGTATCAAAATTAGAGTTAGGATTTAGATTTAATGTTTAAGTATTTTTTTTAGGCTGAGTATAGAAGGAGACATAATTAGGGACAAATAATTTTTGTCCTAATAACTCAATTACATTATATGAAAAACGACACCCTATACTATTCGATATCTCTTTCTATGCTCGTACACTAAATAGTTAAATTCTAAATATTAACTTTAATTCTAAATTCTAAATCATAAAATTTCAACCCTGAAAATATATCATACTTATAATTTTTTAAACCCTAATCTTAAACTCTAAATATATTTTTTAATGTGAGACATACATAATAACTTAAATAAAAAGGAGAGGTGATTTCTATTCCCATTCTATGTAGTATTAATATGAACATATGACTAAAAATCGTGCATCACGAAGTACCAAAGGGAAAAAATGTGTTAACCATTTTTTTACATAATACATAGTATTTGTATTTATTAGGAAAATTGAAACGGCAATAATGGAGTCAGTTTCAAATTACATTAGATATTTACAAGGGAAGAATCACATGAGAATCCAAGGGTAGACTAGGAAGTATAGGGGTGGAAATAAGGGGAAAAATCATATATATGCTCGAGGGAAAAAATATTCATTACGTTATTCGTGGTCTCAATTAATCATGATTGCTTATCTCATTTTTTTTAAGTGAATCATCACCTATTTCTTACATGTAATTAGTGAATGGGTAGTTATTAGGTGGTTATTTAAAGATGAAAGATCTTGATTGCTTAGACCATAGATGACGTGGTGAACATGATTCACCTAATAATCTCTCTGTTTGTAGGGACGGATCTATATAAGAAAGAGGTAATTGTCTCTCATCTCGAAATTTTTTTTTAATTTAAAAAAATTATTTTATTTATATATGTATCTCTCACTTTTATATATTTATATTTTGCATTCCGCTTCAAATTATAGCTTCCTTGTTTATTCCCTATGTTCATTTCTATGTCATATACTAAAAACACTTAAAAATAAATTTTAAATTCTAACCCTAATCTTTATATATTAAACCTTTTATTTATACCCTAAATATACATCTTACCCTTTATTTTTAAACCCTAACTTTAAACTCTAAAACAACGTCATTTTACTTCCCTCCAAAAGCTTCAAATTAACTGCCAAATTCCTAACCCAAACCCCACTTGAGATAGATATGTACACTAAAATAATAAACTCTACTTTATCTGTTCACCATTGATGGAATATAAGTTATATTAAAGCATCCCTCCATCATCTACATTCTGATGCACCCAACAACAGTAAAGAAAAGCCAAAGCTGCCAGCTCAACTGAAATCACAAAGGCAAGTCATCTCTCCTCATGGTCATGGATCATGCATAAGTTGAAGACAACAAAACCTGCTTTTATCTTCTTTTCAAGCCACTAAAACTCAAAAGAAAAAGAAACACGTACCTGATTCTTTGATTTTTCTGTGTTTTTTTCTTTCTTTTTGGATTGTTGTAGATCTTATATACAAAGAGGAGGAAATTTCCAAAACATGATTCAAGAACTCCTAAGTGGCTTTAATTTTGGAGGAGGTGGTACTACTGGGAGAAACTTCTCCATCAATGGAACCATTCTGGATGCTACTACTAAGTCTACCATTACTTCTTCTCATTCTTCCACGACTTCACCGTCATCGACGACGACTAATAATTCCACGGCGTCGGCAGCAAAGTCCGAGCAGAACCAGCATTTGAGGTGTCCCAGATGTGATTCGTCCAACACCAAGTTTTGTTATTACAATAACTACAACCTCACTCAGCCGCGTCACTTTTGCAAGACTTGCCGTCGGTATTGGACCAAAGGGGGTGCTCTCAGGAACGTTCCTATTGGTGGTGGGTGTAGGAAGAACAAGAACGGTACAACTGTTTCGACAACAATGGGAAAATCAAGTGCTGCTGCTAAGATGAAAACATTAGTTTCTGATATTGTAAGATCTGGTAATGGAAACGGGTTCGGTCATGAGATTCAATCTAGTCCCACCCTTTGGGCTTCCTCACAGAGTTCTCATCTTCTAGCCTTGTTGAGAACTACACAAAACCCTAACACTTCGTCTACTGATATCAAGGAAGAGATCAGCTTGCTTGGATCACATGTCATGAACGAGCCACCTGCTTTAAGTGCTCGAACCCTAGGCTCGGATCCACTTAGCCAGGTCCCTTCTCTTGGACTTCGCAGCCCTTTGTGGAGAAACAATCAACACCAAGCTCAACAGCAACAACAGAACAATAATTATAACAATGGATCGTTCCTACAAGGTGAAGTTCAGAACACAGGGATTCAACAACTGTATCAGAAGCTCAAATCATCATCAAATTACTACTCCGATAGCTCGGCAGTAGTTGTAAGCAATGTGGGTTCTTCTTCATCTTCTTCATCAGTTTTGGAGTCGGGTCCGTTTGCAGGTGGACAATGGGGTTACTGGAATCTGGCATTTTCATCATCATGGTCTGATCTCCCAACAACTAATGGTGCATATCCGTAAAAGAAATCCCTTTTATTTCCCTTTGATTATTTTTTCTCAGCTTTTTAAGATGCTAATATTGTTGCAGTGCCTTCTTGTATATGAATATATATGGCTGTAGTGGTTTTCAATTCTTTGTTTCTCCCCCTTCTTTCTTTCTCTTTGAAGTATGGTTTGAGGTGTGTTTAAGATGAAGTAGTAAAAAACGGTTCGCAATCACTATAACATTTTTTTATTTAATGGTAACATCACCGGTCGAATTCGTTAATAGCATAACGGTGAAATTAGAAATCATACCAATAATGATCGATAACGACCATAATTTAACGATTAACGATTAATAATGACAATATTGGTGCGATATTCCCATTATTGTCCCGTTATTTAAAAAAAACATAAAAATAAGAACTATCCGTCAAATTTTATCTTCGAAAGTTAAAAATTCAAAAAAAATCATAAATAAAATTATTATATTTATATCTATTATGATTTATAATAAATCGTACGAGTTTAAAAAAAATTCACAATTGCGACACTCGCAGTAATCATAATAACAACCTTAATACCCACGACTTAGATAAACATGTTACGTTCAAAAATTACAATCGAAAATGTTTTTTAATCTCTGATAATAACTATGGAAAGAAAAACGTTGTAGTTTTATTTTCAATGCTTCCACGTTGATGAAAAAAGGTGAGCTTTGACTGCAGGTATGAAAAGGGTTTAACTTAAACTTAAGAGTTCAGACAATATAAAATCTATGATTTAGTTAAAATCTTAAACATGGCAACTACCTCGGTTAAATCAAAATCTTTTAGTGTTTTTACTTTCTGATGTTTTCCATAAACTATAAGAGACATAGTGGAGGGTTGTATATAAGATTAAAGATTCTCCAAACAGCTGTTTTTCTAATTTGTTAAAAAGAAAATAAGTTGGATAAATCAGACATTGGGAAAAGTTTTCGAAAACAACAATTTGATTCTCTCAGTGGAACTGGAAAGGAGGATTCCATTGCAGCTTTATGTTTAAAGAGTTGATGCCTGCACCTAATGGCCTGTTTCTTTCTGGTGCAAATAATCTACGTGTCTCTATTTTAAATTAAAAAGTTAGAGTTTAAGGTTTAAGGTTATAGATTATGGTTAGGGTTTAGGAAATTAGGAATATAATGTATTTTTTAGGATATATATTTTAGGGTTTAAGATATAAAAAATTAGAGTTAAAGTTTAAAAATTAATTTTTTAAAAAATTTTCAACAAAAAACATAGATAAAAACATA